>CAWUFW010002389.1:0-1200000 GCA_963921515.1 Calotriton arnoldi | reverse complement strand
GCTCCGGTTTTCCTCATAGTATAGCTAGAGCCTCTCATTGTGAAAAAAGCTTTAGGGAGCTTGTCACTGTATGGATATGGCACCATTAAAATTTTACATGCGCCACTTTTAAATACCATTCACCCTACCTTGTGGGCTACAAGACCTAAATAGGGGTGACCTTTTAATATTTAAAGGGAAGTTGTTTCCTCTGTCAAAAGGGTTATTTTGTCATGCCAGACCGCAAGGTGAAACTGCACCAATCAGACCACATTGGTAGGCATGTACCCAGCAATATATTTTTTTTATACAAGTGGAAGGCACAATAAGTGCTGCAGCCTGCAGGTGATATTTTACTTTTCATACCATGGGCCTGATTCACAAAGGTAAGTCTTTCAACACTTTTCAGTACCTATACTACTTTGGGCCCGATTCCGATCTCGCTCGGAAAGCCTTCCATACGACTCGGATCCGGAGGGCTTTCCGAGCGAGACATGCTTCGGGTGTCCGAACGAATGAGTAAGATGCAGCTGTATGCTTACGGACTCGGTTCGCTCGGACTCCCATTGAACTCTATGGGAGCCTGTGTACAGACGCGTACACAGGCTCCCATAGCAGAAAAGGGGTGGGTAGTGTGAAGTGTACACCCTGTGGCGGGCACCCCATGGTGCCCGCCACAATGTGCATGCTTGCATCGGGGGGACCCATGGGCACCCCTGTGATAGATTCGGAGGGCCCAGGGTGAAGGGGGGCCTGGTACGGCCCCCCGAAGTACGCTTCCGGCAGCCTTTTCGTCTCGCTGAGACCGAGGCGAAGCGGCTGTCCGAATCGTGCATCGTACTCGCTCGCTCGGAAATCGGCTCCATTGCGCAGCACGATTCATCTACGAACGAGACGTACGGCACGGTTCGGGTCCGGAAACGATTCGTCGGCGCTTACGCTATCTTCGTATCGTACTTGGTCGTTCAGACCTGTGTACGATTTGGTCGTGAACAAGGGCTACGAATCGGATACGGTAAAGCCAAATCCGATTCGGAGGCCTTCCGAGCGAGATCGGAATCGGGCCCTTTGTGATATTCACAAAGTGTGAGTGTAAGTTCCAACTAAAAACACTGTAGTAAGTCTAGCACTACACATGCCCAACCACGGGCACTGCAACACCCTCCCACAGAAAATAATGAAGGTAGAGACTTAAAATAAAACCACATAGGAAATAATTTTAAATTAAATTAGATTATTTAAAATAGTCAAAATATAATTAAATATAAATTAATGTTAATAAATATATACACATAGTACATATTTATAATTTAAACATAAATTATAATTAAAATATTTTAATACACTATTGAGAATATTAAAAATAATGTAACAAATTGAATTAAAATAATTAAAATAACTTTAATTACTACTACACATCATTTTTAATAAATATCAATGCACATTAAAATCAATTTTTTTCTTCAGGTTGGACTTTTATAAAATTATATAACATAAAAATACCTTTAATATTTATTTTCAAGTTGAATACATGTTTTTAATTATCCCTATATATCACCACAGGATACTCTGCATTTGGGGCAAAGAGAAATTTTACCTCACCATTGAAAAGGATTTTAAATAACTTCTAAAAAAAAGTGGCAAAGTTATTTTCTGACTTGCCGCATTCTGGAGATACAGCATTATTGTTTTAACCTGTACTCTAGATTTCTACATCGGATAGCTGGGGTGCCCCAGTAAAAATTGCCTTTTGTGCCTTGCCACTGTAGGGACATGGTAATAGTAATTTTCTAATGTTCTACTTTTAAGTACATTGCACCATGTCTTGTAAGCTAGAAGGCCTACATAAAAGTAACTTAACAATATTTAAAGGGATATTTTGACAGTTACCACTACAGGTGTTACACTGCAGGAGTCAGGCTATACAAGGCAGGCCTGTATCCACGTATGCCACTGTAGTGGATGGCACAATAGGTACTGCAGCCTACAAGGGCATTTAATTTCCAGGCCCTGGGTGCATTTTCCACATCATACACTAAGGACTTACAGGCAAGTTGGATATGCCAATCAGATGTTAGCCCATTTAACCATGTTTAAAGGGGGGGGCACATGCACTTTACTCCTGGTTAGCAAGGGTAAAGTGTACAGAGTTGGAACGCACACAAAAATAGGGTCCAGAAAAAAAAAAAAACCCAGGGTGACATGCAGAAAAGATGGACTTACTACACTTTCCGACTTATAATAGAAATGTTGCCACTCATTTCAAATTGCAAAGAGTATGGGGTGTTCCTCCATCCTTTGTAAGTCACAAAGGAATGTGTAAATGCGTTGTGACCTCGGTTGTGGTTGCAAACTATTGAAAAGCTACTGTCTTTCAACTTTAGTCCTGATATACCTCTGTAAAGAAATTGTTTTCCAGAGATTTTCATTTTTGATTTGTTTTTTCACACATTTAAGAAGCAATTTAGCTTGGTTAGACATTGCTAATCCGGACCGAATGTTTCTGGATGACATTTTTAAAAATGGCAGATGTGTTGCAGTGATGATGTAATATTTTAGGAACCATTAGACCTATATACTTCATTTTGGTGTCAAAACGTAGGTTTTGGGTGTAGCATAGTCTTATAGAGACAGAAATAACTCCTTAGAGCAACCTTTCAGCCATTTTCCAAAGTGGCAGCTCTATAATAATGTGTTTTAGCCATCAAATTGGTAAATTTTTTAAATATTGTTTTTGTTTCAGATTTTTCGTTGATTCAAATTTGTAAACATGAGAAGCAGATGATAGCAGAGGATCTTTACCTCCTGGCAGAGGGTTGCTAACTACAAAATCTGAGGACTCCTGTGTCATATGCCAAACTAATCCGAAAAAAGCTAACATCAACAGCACCTGAACAGAAGAGAGTTTGAGATGCTGCAGAAATAAAGCAAGACAAAGTTCACAAAAGATTGAAACTGATGGGTGAAGAGGATCAAATATTTAACAACAACAATTTCTACAAGTCGTATACAATGGAAAAAGCCTGTGAAAAATGTGTCAAATATAGCAGAAACACTGACAACAAGAATCCAAGTCTTCTGAGAAAGCGACGACAGCTAAACCCAGTGCCCATCCACTTAGAAGATCGACGGCTACCCTTCGTCCACCTCGAAAAACTGTTCAGAAAGCAGAGAATCTTCAATGTGTTATCTGTGGTTTAGCCAGAACAAGGGCCAAAGGGATTGACGAGAGAACAAAGTACAGGCTATTTGAGTCTCAAAGGGCAAACATATTTTTATCTGCAGCGTGTTCCTTTCAAGATGAAATTTTCAGCCGAGTAGCCGATCTAAACAGCAAGGTGAATGCATTTGCAGCGGATTTGTATGTCCACCCGAACTGCATGCATGCACACAATGTATACATTTGAAAATATGAATGTACAATGAGCTCCCAGCAGCAGCGTAACGCCAAGCCTTCAGTTAAGTTTGCAATCTTTGAAAAAGCAAATTAAGTTTTAAAGCCACTCTTGAGTGCTGGCACAGGTTCACACTCGGTGAGATCAGAGAAATAATCGTCAACATTGATGAAACTGTATTGATCCATAGTAATAAAATTAAGATTTTTCTGATGAGAATGTACAATGACAGAATTCATTTGTGTCAGTATAACAAAAAGAATGAGCCACTTATGGTGTTCTCAGCTTATTTGACTCCTGACGTCCTTGCTGCCAAAATTAGAACACAGGATTCAGTAAAATCAGCAGGAACCATTTTAAGAAACGTCCTGAAAGATTTAGATTTTGGACTTAATGACAAATTTTGTGATGCCCCAGAGCTCCGAAAATCATGGGAGTCAACAAGAAGGCCTGATGTTGTCTTAAAATGTTTTACATCATTGTTTAAGATCAGCAAATCAAAACTCTTACAAACTAAAGTTCTTGAGTTCAGAACAGAAGCCAACAACATTGATGATAGCTTTGAAGATATAAGCGAAGAAGTGGAAGAAAAGCCCATGAACCGACAGGCTTATGCTGTGCAAATGTTCTGTCTTTTCCAAATCATGTTTTATGAATGACATCACAGCAAAAAAAAAACTCTACTACACATGATGCAAAAGTAGAGAGCTAATCACTTCAATTAATAGTATTGGTGTATCAGCAAGTTATAATGATATAGTACGAAGCAGGAACTTGTTAGCAGCTCATGTTGTAAAATCTTGTGAATCCGCCACTTCTACGTCACTGTACTAGGAAAGGATTTACAATTGCTGCTCTTGATAATTTTGATTTTGAACACAGCTCTTCTTTGTCTGCAACATCCAGCACACATGACACTACCAATGAAGTGGCTGCTGGAAAACAAGCTGTGTCAGCTGTAGGCATAAACATACGAAGCTGCAAACTTACAACCCAACTGCCTTGCCAACATGTGCAAAATCACTACAAGCCATCAACACATGCCAGTCTACCACAAAGTTTCAAAGTGGCTGAGGACATGTATCTTCTTGTACCTGATGCTGCTCTCCACAAAGCTTATGTAATTGACTTTATCATATTGCTTATTCAGTGTGTACTGAAGGATAAAGAAAAGCCAGTTCCTCCGTGGGCTGGAATTCATGCTCTGATCTCCCAGAATCCTGTCCCACTGAAGAAGGTTGGGTTTTTACCAGCAATACCATCTCCAGTCACAAACTACACAACAGTACACTACACAACAGTATACAACAGTACACTACACAACAGTATACACAGCTCTCACAAAGTTTCAAAATGTGTATGCTCAGCTTAAAGACCAGTCTATCATGCCAATTTTCTGCGATGGCGTATTCCGTATTGTAGCTGACACTTTTATGAGCAATCCAGTATAATTTGATGATCTTTATCCCATTCTGCGTGTTTTCCACATGACAAACATTGCGTTGTGGTGTGCAGGAAGATATCTCAGTGGATGTGGCATAGATGATGCACTTATTGAGACTGAAATCTTTGGAAGCAACACTGTCCAGTCAGCATTGAGCAGAGTTCATTATGTCCGTTCGTTACAAGGTATGCTCATCATATCTGAGGCTATAGAAGCATTGCGTTGGAATGCTTTCTGGAACAAGAATGAAAATTAGGTTTTGCATATTGTATCTCAGAAGTGAACAAGGCACAGGGTGCACTTCATTCAAAAGACATAATGTAAAGCCAGGCATGTTCAATACACTCAGTTCCAAATCAGAAAACCTGAAAAAACAACTTTGTAGAGTTTGTCAAAGAATGTGAAGAAAAATCAATGCTTTGCAAGTCCTGGGGAAATGTTTTACACATGATAGCTCTAATGAAAAACTTGGTACATGCTGATTGGGAATGTGATTGGTAACTGCATGTGAACACTGTGGAGTCCCTGATTACTGTGTTTCATGAATTTGACTGCATAAAATACCCGAGGTATGGGTCCTGGTGTTTGGAAAGAGTGAAGAAGCAGGAGGTGGAAAAACCATACCTCTACAGAAAATTAATCCAAAGACATTTTGTGGTGAAAGACAGAGAGGGAAGGTTTAATGCTGTGGCTGCAGATATGAAACTGGAAGAGATGATCCAGAGATAACAGAAAAGCTCCAAGGGAATTGTTGGTCAGAGATGTAAAAGTGAATATGTTGCTGAATGGCAGCTAGTTTACCATGAAGTCCTTTCTATTTACGATGCGTTCAGAGAGATGACAAATTGAGAATTAATGGACCATTGTGAAACTGTTCCTCACCACGACCTTGTGGGAAAGCGATGGGAACATTTTAACAAACATGTTAACAGCCTTCTTCATTTCACGCAGCAGCAAGGGAAGCTCTTTGAAATGACTGAGCCTGTGCGACTTCACAACTTCATGACCAAACAATATGTGGATAACTATATCAAAAATATCAAAAGAGGAATGGATCACTTGTACCTGAGTAACCAGGGTTCAATGTACTTGCCGTCTTTCAATAAAAACTATATCAAGACACATCTACTAGATGTCCTGGAATATGGATCAAAACTATATGCAGAACTGAAGCATGAGAGATTTTTATTGAAAGAGAAAAAGCTGTTTGACATAAACACTAAAGCTAAACTTCCACGCTTTAATTGCCATAGTAAGAGTTGCATACAACCAGCCACTACAAAACAGGTTTAAAAAAAACAACTTTCGCAAGCACATAGAGAGATTAATGTAGCAAAAAGAAAGAGGTGAATTTATCAAGGACATTCTGTTGCATGATCTTCTTCCAAGAAACGCATTATTTGATGGAGATGCTGCAACCAAACCAGGAAGCACAAACTCGTACAAGAGCTCGAAAAAAACCTTTCAACTGAAGAATTTCAAATAGAAAAGGTGTTCTCATTGAAAACTGCTGTTGTTGTGGACTATATGTCACAATTGCTAATGGCACTATGTCTAACAAATGAATCCCTTTGGGAAGCATAAATCACACATCAAATTCTCACTTTTCACTCAGACACTAGGAGCTTATCACAATAGCCAGCCAATCAGAAATGTAAATGTGTATTCATTAATTCAATATAATAAATAACAAATTGATAAAAGAAAAAACCACATTGAGCAGTCCACTCTAATATTAAAACCAATACCACACAAATGTGTTCAGGGTTATTGCACAGTAAAATACACAAAAAAATACATAATAAAAACAAAGTGCACATCAATTATGGAAATCAACATTAACAATCCATCCTAAGTCAGAGTTAGGGATATTGTCCTATTATACAGTATATTTAGATTCTATAACAAATTTTTTTTTAAATTCTTTGAAGACGACCAAAGAGCGATGCTAATGGTCAAGATTTCATCCATGCAAAACTTCGGAGAGGTTGTTCAGACTGTTCTACAAATATCAAAGTCAGTGGGCACCTTGGAAGAAATGCACATTGTTGTTGACAGTTATCTTGAACTATCTGTCAAAGAATGTGAGAGATCCAGACAAATGTCTACAAGTGGAAAACTTGACCTTGCCTGCATAAAAAATTTGACACCTATACCTGTGCAACTTGATATATTCTGGTCAACATCATCAAACAAGATGAACTTGGAGATGTTAACTCGCCAAAACATTACTGATGCTTCAATGAACACTGAATTTCCAATTATTGCAAGTGAAATGATTGTCAATGAGGTGTTGGTGCCTGCAGAGCTATATCTAAAAGGTACTGGCCATATTGGCATCAGATTGGAGGAATCTGCCCTTCATATTGTGCCACATCTTGAGTGGGCTGTTCGAAGTGGTTCCAATTGAGTCCTTGTACTTCTCAAATGACACATATGTCATTATTTTGCTACTTAGATTTGCTGCAGTGTTCAAAATTTAAGGATTATCAGAGTTAGTGATACGTTATGGAACAGGTGAGAAAAAACACTTAATCTCGCTTCATATTCTGTACAAGAAACTTGACCCAGAGATGCCCAGTGTTCTTATCAAGGCACATATTCTTACTGGTGATGACACTATGAGCTAAATTGGAGCAAAGTTTGGATCTTTAACTGCTGAACCAGTGAAGTTTCTAATAGGATTTGCTGAGACAGAAGAAGAATGTGACTTTAAAGACGTAGAAAAATACCTTGTGCGTGTGTAGAAAATGAGTTCTGACTGTCACACATTCGACGATCTTCAGTATAGTGAGTTCAAGAGATCAGTCCTGCGTAGTATTATGTGCATGAACACATTAAAAGAGCGTTCTACTTGATCAGAACATGTGTGAATGTTTTGGATCATGCATATGTAGATAAAGATCTGTGTGAATTTGGTTGGAAAGATATTGATGGGGTGCAAAAACCTACGAAATTTCTAAAGCCTCTACCCACCGAAATTAAACATGCATGTACTTGCAAATCCTGTGCTACAAAAAGATGTCCCTGTCAATATGCTCTTCTCAAATTTTCAATATTCTGCAAATGTACCACGAGCGATTGCCAAAACAAATAAAGTGAACTATGAAAATGTGTCTAAAACAAGAGTGATAAACATTATTATTTTTTCATATTCAGATCATAAACATTATTTGGTGCATACATAAAAGGATTAAAAACCATTATTGTTTGTTTCATTTCTATATATGCCTCTTCTTCCTCTATTATAGCAACCATTTAAGAAAATGGCAGTAGGGTTGCTCTGAGGAGTGATTTTCTGTCTCTAAAAGACTAGTTGACCACCAAAACCTATGTTTTGACACCAAAATGAAGTATATAGGTTTCATGTTTCCTGAAATAGTACATCCACCATTCTTAAAAATATCATCCAGAAAAATTTGGCCTGGTTCAGCAATGTCTACCCAAGCTAAATTACCTCTCTAATGATCCAAAAACAGAAATTAAAAATGAAAATCTCTGGAGAACAATTTTTTTATGGAGGTATATCATGGGGCCATGATTACTTGGGGTAGCAACTGATTCACAAAGTGGAGGCTGTCTACTGGGGAGCTTTCCCTTTTTGTAGTCATGTAGGATTGCAGGCAATAGTCCAGGTCACCACTGCACGCCCACCAGATGTATTTCTAAATGGGAAATATTTTTTCTTACATCAGCACTCGTCTGTTTAATGACACAGGATGCTTTTAACTGAGAACTTTTCCTTTGAGAAGACAAATGCAGAGACAGTGGTCTGTTCTCCCTCACAGGACAGCATCTCTCTATACACATCATTCACAAGGGATCGAAAATGCAACCTGTCTAATTAATATTTATTGTGCAAGTTTGCAACCCCTGAGAATAGTGAGAGTCTGATTCGAGCTATAAGTGCATAGTTCGCATCGCAAATTACAAGACCTTTCTCAAACCAGTCGGTGTGAGGAGGCATAGTACATCAGTATCCAAGTCCCTATATATACACTTTGCCATCACAAATAGAGTTGAATGTTTACAATGCAATTTTGTAAATCAAAATGTCAGACGTTGAAATTGTGCTCGACTAATCTGATGCTGATATTCTAGCCTCTGCCTTCAAAAAAATTGAAAGGCAGAGAGGGATTTCAAAAGAATGTTGGAGGATTTGAAAACTTTGGGATGGGGTCCTTGAGATAGACCACATTCACATACTAGATGTTAACATCACAGTGCATGAAATCTGAGACTAAGATTTAAGGGTACACCTTTTCTAGATCTATGAACACCCACAGTCATTTCCCCTTCTGTGTCAACAGGGGTTTCAAAAACTGACAACACCACTAAAGTAACAAAATCTATAATATAGATGTTGATTTATTTTCTTCAAGAGGTCCGAGATTCAGTAACGCTGATGGGAGAAAGCACATATTTTCCAGTGGAGAAGAGTGAATTTAGTGGGACCTCCGTAGTCACCAGAATACAAAGCCTGTTTGGTCCGATGACAGTGAAATGAAAATCTGAATTTAATAGGAGTTACGTCTTTAAGCTGGGTGCTCCATTTCCCAGAGGTATTAAAAACATGATATCAAAAACATTTGTGAAGCTATAAATATGTATTCTTCAGCTTTCAGTTTTCCTTCTAGGTGTGCCCTTATCTCCTGAGAGGGCTGTGTGAAGGAATCAGCACCCAGGTTTGCTTCAAATTAAGAGGCGATGCACATTCCCATGCCACATTCTAGTTGCTGTTGCAGCGAGGGGAACCTTTAAAGTTGTGACTTATCCTTGAGTGGCTGCATTGAATGAGATAGTTAAGCTGTCCTGGAAGTTGTTGTGCCACGTTTTGCAGCTGCTTATGAATGCAAGTCCATGTTCTCATTGTTTGGCTCTTTACCTCTATGTTTATCTTAATATTTCTAATGAATTGAAGGCATATAATTCTTCACAAGAATAGCTAATTTTAAATACTCGAGTATGAAATCTTAATTCCTTCTAAAATACTCTTCTTTGCAAAACATTGGAGGATATGCTCACCAATGGTCTTTAGAGACTGACGCCTTTGCTTTTTACTTTATATATTCCCTAGTTGTTGTGTTCATATTTCAACAGCCCCCTTTCCCTTTAGAGACCGATATGTGTAATTCAATAAACACAGCAGAACTGAATGATATTTTAGCCTGCTACTCTTTTTGGGGCTATGTTGAATTTGATATTGTCAAAATGTAAAATATTCAGTCATTAATTAATGTTTTTATTATACTCATTTTAGGTTTTATTCAGTTGCAACTCAATTTTAATTCAGAGCATATTCCTATTTTGATGGCAACTCTGTCACATGTAACTGATAAGTGATGGAAACAGAAGACGAAGATCTTTAGTCTAAAATGAGGACGTTATGAATGCAGTCACTTGTGACATCAAAGATAATCCACATCAGCACTCGTTTACTCTTAAAACAACGGCAGTGCAGTGGAAAGTGTTAGAAATAGAGGTCCGCCATTGTGCTCCCTCATGAAACTCACAATGTTCTCTTGGAGTATTACTGGACTTCAGATCTGGTAAAAAAGTGAGTGCAAATTTCACTGCAAAATATTTTCCGTTTGATATCAATGGAGTTAAATATGATAAGGATGCTTCCCCCTTAAAATAGCTGTGATACCTTACCAGCCCTGCCAAGTACCATGCATCAGGCGTTAGACTATTGCATTTCAGTGTGGTGGTCCGCATTGGTGCACTGAAATGCAATGTCACACATTATATCACCTCAGCTGTCAAGCACCGGAGGCTGCTATAATAATGTACCAGATATAGCCTCAGTAACAGCGTGGTGTGCGCTGCTCCCGACAGGCTTGGTGTCTCTAGCTCAGCTGCTAGAGCTCAGCCTGCACAGTGCGACAAAGTAACAGTATGCTCCAGACACCGGCATGGCATTTACCATTAGCAAAGCCAATCCCTGACCTCAGGGGTAACGGTCAGTGTGTCAGTGACCAATGCCAACACAGAGAGTTGTTTGTGAGACACAATATGATGGCAATAGGTGGGTCTGTCCACCCCTGCTGCCTCCTGCGGCATGAGGGGACATGTGTGCGGCGTGCCGCAGCACTTCTTTTAATGTTTTGGGCTGCTGCTGCGCAGTGCAGCTGGGGGCAGTGGTATCAGGATCCAATCTTGGAGATTCCTGTGATGAACCCGACCCGCCACAGGCCAGCTTGCTCAATGCTGCTGGTGGCACACACTGGCCCGCTGCCTATCAATGAATATGGCATTGGCAGTATTGCACACCTGTGTAGTGTGCTGTGCAGCTGAGAGCTCAGGGCTGAGCAAGAATAGCTGCGGGATTCGACGGCAACTCAATCTGGCCACTACTGGGGTCTGCCAATTACCGCAGCGCTGACTCACTCACTGGCCTCCTGCTTCCAAAAGAAGTAAGTGTGCCCTCAGAGTCCCGTATCTAGTTGCACTTGCTAACTTTTAATGGCTGCTATAAATTTTGCTTTATTCTCAGCTGCCTCTGTACCCTTAGAACTGTGCAGTCATGCAGTCTGTCTCTGCTCAGTTTCAGCAGTGATGCATTAGCGCACTTTAGTATAGTGTAACTGAGTTGGGGGGTTGGGTGCTGTGCGAGTCAGCCAATGCTTCATGCAATTTGCCTGGTTATAGCGCCATGGGCGGCGCTGCGTGCCGGACCAAACAACGATCTCTCCATCACTGACCTGTCCTGCTCAGCCTAACAGTACAAGCAGCTTTCAAGGGCACTATGTAAGTGCCCTTCAATTTTTGGTGCTTTGTAGCAGTTTTTAGATCTTATTTTTCTCATAGCTCAAATGGGTGTAATTTCTGATATTTATATGTTTCCTCGTCTTCATTGCTTAATTTTTCTCACAAGAAAGTGTCACTCATAGTTTTTGAAAATGTCACTCATAATTACACTGAAATTATGAAAATATCACACATAGTAATCTGAAACCTTTGCATCTATGCTTTACATTGATTTGGATCTGATTCAGGTTTTTGAAGAAGTATTGATACCTCTTGCAGGCTTCTCATTTGACTCAAACTGATCAGGTCTCATCTAGTGGGACAAGACCTGGTCAACTTTTGTAGGATCTTCACCATGAATTTTAGTAGTAATTATGTTAGCAATTTGGTATCATATCAATTTTGCTATAAAACATGTCTGTTACAATATGCAACAGCAAAAAGAAACACATGTTACATAGTCAAAATATGATCCATCACTGTCCGACCTGACACCCTGGGGTGGTAGTCCAACAAACTTCTTGCCTTCACTCCTCATTATTGCTGAATTCATTTTTGGTTGGCTTTTGGACTCTGTGCACTTTACCACTGCTAACACATGCTAAAGTGCTTGTGCTCTCTCAATAAAGCATAGTTAAATTTGCTGGCGCCTAATTGGCACCTTTAAGTTACTTGTAAGTTTCAAGTAAATCAGGCTGCCTGTATCCAGGGCCAGTAAATTAAATGCTACTAGTAGGCCTGCAACACATATTGTGACACCCACTAAAGTAGGACTATAAAACATGTGTCATGCCACTGCATCCTGCAGTGCAGTTGTAAACCAACATTTCGACCTGGCAAAATAAACTTTTTGCTAGGCCCAAACCTTCCTTTTTAATGCCTATAAGTCACCCCTAAGGTAAGCCCTGGAGGCTCTTCAGGCAGGGTGCATGGTATTTAAAAAGTAGGATGTGTGGAGATATATTTTACTTGTCCTGGCAGTGAAATGTTCCTAAAGTCGTTTTTTCATTGTTGAAAGGCCATCTCTCCCATACCCTACTACTGGGTTACCTTTTTACACTTAATAAAATACTCACTACAGATTGGGATCAGATAGAGAAATATTTCTTGGACACTTCTGAATTGTAATTTGAAAAGCTCTTTAATTAGATTTTAAGTCAGAAATCTATAAATTCCACTTTTAGAAAGTTTGCATTTCTTCTCCCAAACCAACAGTGCCTTTCTGCCAGTATCCAAGATCACGACTGTAGCTGTTTCTTCTGGGATGCTGTGTTTATTCCTTCTAGACATGGGAACAAAAAAGGGGCTCAGGTGTGGGCAGATGGGCCATCCTGGCAGGAAGGCTGTGGGAGGAGCAGTAGCGAGCCCTGAAAACAATTTGAAGGACCATGCCTGTAGCCCTTACAATTGAACCTGACACCAGACTTACCCTTGATTTTGTCTCAGTAGACAGTTAGGAGCCAAACTCAGAAAGGACAGGGGAACTGGAAATAACTAGTTTGGAAGGGACCTTGGGGTTGAGCCCCACACAAAGGCTGGCACTGGAGATAAAAGATGGCACTCTCAGACCGCGCATCGAATAATTCCTTGAACTGTGGAAGACTCAGAAGAAGGATTGCCTTACTGTTCTCCTTTTAGAAGGACTGCCTTGATGCCCAGCTGTCTGAGGAAGACAGGACCTGCTACTTTGAACTCAAGACCACCATTGTGACTCCAAGGGCTAGCTGGCTAGGCTCATGTGCGAGCTACCAGGGTCACAACAAACTCCCAAGGCCTTTCTACAGCTGACCAGCTGACCAGCTGCAACTGGACCTGCCTAAGCCCTGCAGCTGGCCTCTGCTGGATTGAGTCCTGATCCCCAAAAGGTGCATAACAGGGCCTGGACAATTAGGTGGCATCAGAGTGTACATCTCCTGAAGAATGTTGAATATCTGATATTTGGGAACAAGCCTGATCACACCAAGACTCTGCTGCCAGTCACTGCCTCCATTGCGAAGGTCCAGCTAGACCTGCTTTTTGCCCCAACAGCGACCTTCCACGATGAGCGTCAATGCAAGACCTGCACTTTGTGCTACAGTGACAACAGCCCACTGCAACTGCCAATGCAAATCTCCAGTGATGAATATCTCTTCGAGCTACAGTGACAACCGTCCATGGTGCTCAATTGGCTGTTCACACTAAAGAGACCACCATTCATGATGCTTAACCAACTCTTTGCACCGAGAGCCTCTTCTTTGCGGCCACCTCTAACTCAAATTGAACTCCATGCACCTGACTTAAGAAGGTAACATTTCAGTGGGGCTAACCTGGTCCCGGTATCCAGCCTGCACTCGATTGCAGTCAGCCTGAATGTGTGACTTTCCACCGATCTAGCATGCCCAGATAAATGTGAGTGCCACTTTCTGCTTCTTGGTGTTATTTTGACTAAAAACTATCAAATTCAATATCTCTGGTTCTACTTATTGGACTTCTTTTTTGTGGTCTGATATTTTATTTATTAAGATATACTTTATTGTTTCTAATTGGATTGCCATTTTTTTGTGTTGTGTTTTCACTTTATTGATGTCTGTGTCCTCTTCCCTGCGTTTCAACTTGGGCACTACCCCTAGAAATGCTATATAACCCCTTAAATACAACAGAGATCAGTGAACACATAGAACACTACTTCACTGAGAATGACAGATTGATAGAATCAGACACATTTAAGGTGGTTCAGAGGGGTTATTCTGCAAACAGTCTACCGGATGAAAAGTATCTTACTTAGAGAACTCAACACGTTAGAGGACCGAAATACACACAGTAAGCGGTTGACATCCAGTGAGCCCAGCAAACTCTTTGCACAACCTGAGCAGATTATGCTAGACCATGCTACATCATCTAGGACGCCTTGCAATAGGGAAAGGAAGTCCAGACAACATTGGACGAGGTGACAAAGCAGAACACATGCTGGTGTGGCTCCTGAAATAAAAATCTACTAAGGCCCCTATCACGGTAATTTGGCAAGCAGTGGTCACAGCACAATCTGATGTCAATGGAGTGTTCAGAAAATATGATGCCACATTATATACCCACAGGAACAAACTGAACATTAGGGGGTATAGCAATATCTGGAAACCATCCCTCTTCCTCACCTTAATGCGACCTAAAGAGTGGCATTGGAGGACCCTATCCGATCATAGTAAATACAGGAGGTGATAACCCAAATGGCCAGTGGTCACCCGGCCCTCATTGCTTTCCTTTGAAAATTGCGGTGCTCAGAGCAAGACTCAAAAACTATCGTCTGAGGCTTTTTCCTTCTTCTATGTGTGCTTCAGAATGCAACAATTGTTTGTTGCTATGTGTGCTGCAGAATGCAGCCAGGTGGTTCTGTGTGGCATGGTAAATCTGAGTTAAGGGCTTGCATTGCCTTGTGTTATCTTGAGTGACGAAAAGGCAATGCAAGCCCTTGATAAATCAGGCCCTTAGCTTTTTGAAGGTGTAAAGACATATCAGCTGCACATAGGCTGAAATGATAGGTTGCCCAAATGCAACCATGTTAGGGCGTCTGATAAATATTGAGCCCATTGACCCTTTGCACTCATGTCTGTGTGTAATGCTCTTAAATGATGATAACTTGAGTCTACATCTATGTTTTCCATTTTCTCTCAAGGTGTGTGTCGGTCCACTCTGTCAAATACCAAACTGTAATATATGAAGCAACACAACAGTTTTTCTTTTCCTTAGACAGGGTGGATGCTACAATCAGTGCTAAGGGCAGTACATAGTCTAACATACCTGCTCCTTTCCAATACCCAGTTTCAGTTGACTATACCATAACAGCCTGTTGTCAACAATCCAATCATTGACAATTTCTTGCATTGACTTTCAAATAAATACTTTCTCTATTGAGTTAAGTGATTATAAGATAATTGTAGGTGATTTTCTTATACTCTTTCTTGTGTGCATGGAACATTATACTCCACTTCCACTAAATGGAATTCTCACTGTCAAAGTAGCCATCGTAAAAGTTCTAAACAAAAATTAAAACCGATTTTCATATGGATGACAGGAATGTAGACTGGGTCTACAGCTTTTAAAGTTGATGAGAGTTTCTGCATATTCTAGTAACCATTCTTTTACCATGCCTCAGAGTTCAGGAAAGAGTTACCTCCTGCTCATTCCAGGTGCCATATTGACTAAGCATTTGGTTTTCCAGACCTTACTGCTTATTTGGCAATGGGATTCCCATCTGTGAGTGGTTTCGACAACACTAACCAAAGTTTGCTACTGTAAGAAAGTGGCTTATTAGTTGTGAAAGATGTGAGTCCTTTACAAGTAATAAGTCTGCGACATCTTCTTTACTGGGAGCAAAGTACCCCATTCTATCACCTTACTCTCTAAGGATAACGAAGCAGATCAGTCCAAGGCCTACTCAGGGGAGGTGGTGTGGGCTAGTATCACAGCTTGCTGGTGTGCAAAAAACAACTCTTAATAATTCATTCTCCAGTCCCTGCTTTTCTTTAAGAAATACTATGCATTAATGTTATGTTATGTTATAACAATTTATTATGCACACTACTACCCGGAGGTGTCTAGGCGCTCACGGTCTCCAAAAAACTGTGTCAGAAAAGCTAGTTTCTAAAAAGCCATGTTTTGAGCAGTTTCCTGAACTCAAACAAGGAGGAGGACTTCCTGAGAGGGAGCGGAAGGGCATTCCACTCCTTAATAGTGTTGTAACTGAAACTCCTACCCCCCCAATTAGTCCTTTTAATTCTGGGGGTGAGCATCAGGAAGGCCTTGGCTGAACGAAGCGATCTGTTGGGAGAGTACCAGCTGAAAAGATCCTTCAGAAATCGTGGTCCTTCTCCATGCAGGGCCTTAAAGGCCGTGCAAAGTGCCTTAAATTTGATCCGCTGTCCGACTGGTAGCCAGTGTAGTTCCCGAATGCCTGCACTAATAGACTGATATTTAGGGGCATCCAGGACCAGTCTAGCTGCGGCGTTCTGTACTGCCTGCAACCTTCTGAGTAAATTGGATTGAAGATTGATGTACAGTCCATTACAGTAATCCAATTTGGATAACACAAGGGAGGTCATCACAGTTTTTCTAGTGTTTATAGGAATGAAAGGCAGAATTTTCCGTACCATTTTAATAGTAAGAAATGCGGTAGAGACCACCTTTGAAACTTGGGACTTCATGTTGAGTTTATCATCAATAATGACCCCCAAATTCTTAGCCTTGGTCACTGGTGTAGGAGTAATGCCCAGTGTGTCCGGCCACCAAACTGGTGACCACTGAGGGGAGAAGTTACCAAATAGCACCACCTCAGTTTTTCCTGAGTTCAGCTTAAGGCAGTGCCTACCCATCCAGTCACTCAGGGAGACCATACAATCATAAAGTTTGGTTGAATAGTTGATGTCCTTATCCACTGCTGAGATGACCAACTGAGTGTCGTCAGCATAAGAGGTTGGACATAGGTTAAAACTTCTAATCAGAGAGGCTAGTTCAGAGACATAAATATTAAAAAGCGTGGGGCTCAAAGAGGACCCCTGCGGCACCCCACATGGCAGGATGAAGGGTGCAGATTTAAAATTGCCCAGTTGCACAGTTTGTGTTCGGTCCGAAAGGAATGACGTTAAAAGGGAAAGGGCCCTTTCTCCTATCCCGATGGTTTTTATACGTTTGACCAGGCTCGTATGGTCCACGGTATCAAATGCCACGGACAGGTCGAGGAGAACAAGGGCTGCCGACCCCCCGCCGTCTAGTGTTTTTCGGATCTCCTCAGTGGTTTTTATTAGTGCCGTCTCGGTGCTGTGACCCGCTCTGAAACCAAACTGACTCTGATCCAGGATTTCGTTTTCCGCAATAAAGGTGGAGAGTTCAGTGTTTAGCCGTTTCTCAAAAATGTTAGCGGGAACAGGGAGTCTAGCAATAGGACGGTAGTTAGCAAGATCAGTAATATCTAGATTAGCTTATTTTAAAAGAGGCAGAATACAAGCCTGTTTCCATATTGAAGGGAAGTGCCCTTGCGATAGCATCTGATTAAACACGTTAGTTAGCATTGGGCTAATAATGACAAGTATATGCAATCAGGTAGATAGGAATACATTTCGTAACACATTCAGAACACTTTACACTTCCAGTAAGCTCTAAAGCTACAGTAACAATCCCCCTCACCTATACTAGATACAATGTCACTATATAAGAGGGAGTCAGTATCACCAATAGAGACCTGCTGACTCTTAAGTAAAAAATGAAAAATTTTAATACACCATTGTAATCAATGGGGATAGTACCAACATTCAATAGTATTTTCAGTTAGGCTGCTGCAATTTCTGCAGCCGCCCATAATACTTGAAAATGATTGGTGGTGCCCCAGCCCATTCTTGGGGTATTACAAAGAGTAATATGCAAATCAGGAAGCCCTTGTTGGGGCTTATGGGGCCCTCTTCTACCCAGCAACAAAAATTATTTATAGTTGAATACCATGCTGCAGAAATGCTTCATGTGACTGTGCTGATGTGGTCTGTGGCATGCTCCCCCCAAGGCATGGGACTAGGGAGCGGGGGCTGCATACCACCAGAAACGGGATTGCAGTGGTCCTCAGAAATGGAATCCCCTGGGACAGTTTTCTAATGTGTCAGGCTCCAAAGTATGGTGTCCCTAAGGACAAAGAGGATCTCGTGCAGGGTGCACCAGGCATGCCCCCTTCTCCTTTAAAATTAAAGAGTAATGTTATGTCAACCCTCAGGTGATTAGCTGTCACCAGGGGAATTAGAGAGAATCCCAGAACAGCACTATGTGCTCAGTTTCCAGCTCAGGCCCCCTGAGGGACCAAACTCCGGATGTTTATTGTCCCGGCATCATAAGGCCTATTTTCATCATTTTTGTGTTATTTTTCTTATGGCCTCCAAAGTTACTTTTTTGGGGGAGATTGTTTCTACTGCTACCTTGCCAGACATGTCCTCTGTGTGATATTCTACTTGGGGCTTCTTCCACAGTCTCTCCATTGCCAACTGGCAGAGCACCATAGGAGCCACACTACCCAGTTCCTACAGCCTCCTAGCTACTTGAAGGGTACCTGTGTATTAGAGGAGTCAAGTGCCAGTCCACCAGTGCCCAAGGGGAACCATCCAGGGTCCCCCAGCAGGGTCCATTTCCCTAGCTATTACTCAGGGGCATAAGGGAACCAGCACCACTGGCCCTAGAGAGACCCATCATAATCCTGGGTTTCAGTTGGAGTTAAAATCCTTAGGTCCATTTTCTCAGTGGGGTAAGGTGGCTTCTCTTTTTAAAATGGCCATTCTTCAACTATTGTCACTCCCAAGTCCAGTGTCTCAATTTTGTGCATGGGTGTTTTAAATAGGGTTGAAAGGTTCTAGTAGCCAGGCACCCCTAGCAAATCATAGGGTACCACTTTATCACTCCACCCATGACCCAACAATCCTGCACAGTATTATGGGACATATTAAGTTGGCGATTCAAGGGGTCAATAGAAAACACTTTCCTGATAGCCTCAGGTCCACCTCAGCTTGCACAGCTCCCTATCCCTTTCCATCAAAACTTCAGGGGGATCCCCTCATATGTTTGGCTCCAGATATCTAGCCTTCCTCATTTGTTTTCATGGGCTTTGGCTTGTCCAGGCCAGATGCAGTGTGTCCAGGCCAAATACAATGTGAACAGTTAATAAGCAGATGCAGATTTCTTCTCCACCCCTTCTTTTTCCAGGAAATAGGCCAAGCACAATAAATGGCTTTATTGTGTGGGGAGGCCATTAATAGTCTTGTTGACCAGCAGATTATTTAATGTAGCCCAAAAGGTGGGCAATGACCTGGATTCTGATTGTGTCTGAGCCAGGGAAATATGATATTTTTTAAAGTGCCATAAGGAGTCCAGTTATCACACAGGTGAGAGTAGATCTGCACTCAGTGTTCATGTTTACCCTAAAATTGATACCTGACCAGTATCTTTAGGCCTAAGTATGGTGAAACTACAGTGGAGCAGATTTCACCCATAAGGTATAATGCAGTGATCACTCAGCCTTTTCAGTAAGCAATACAGAAATAGACTATGAATGCCGACCCGCAATATAAGGCCAACAGCAGGTCAGCATCAGTCCCTCAAGTGCCCCTTCTGTGACGGCTACATGTGTGCAGATACCATACTGAGCTAGAAGGTAGTCTACATGCACATTTGTGTCCCCATATTTTCATGTGTAAATAGCCCAGTGCCTCTTACCCTAGCTGTGCCTTATCTTAATAGGTGGGCATTGGCAGTTAGCAGTCTCAGTCCATGTCCGCAGAATTTAGTGTGAGAGAGACACATTTGTTGCGACTCACAGTAAAAGTTCAAAACTGTATAGTCCAGAAGTGAAAAATTGAGAGAAAATAAATGGGCAGAGACCACTTTCTTGCAACTACAATCCTGCGCTCTCCATAAACAGTTTGATGTCTTATTTATTTAGTATCCTCTGATCTAAAATTTGGCATCAATTATTATTTTGTTTATTAGATCTAGGTGTTGCATTTTTGCCATGAGGCAGATTGCTTGTCCCAATAATGCTCTCGCAGACACGTTACTAGAGAGATACATTGACTGTTTCCTTTTGGATTCCAGGTTGGGGAGAGAATGTGGCCTCAGGGCTAGGTCGGTCGACTTCGGAGCTGGGGAACCGGGTTCTAGTCTGGGCATGGACGCTCAACATTCTGGGCAAATCACTTAATCTCCCCGTGCCTAACAAAAATGAATGTGTCCGTCTGTAACGTGTAACTGGTGCTCATGTAAAGCGCTCTGATACCTCCGGGTCTAGCTCTCGCTATATAAAACTCCAGAAAAAAAATGTTTCTTTTATAAAACCTTGGGATTTTCAACAATTATAGAAAATAAAGCTCTGATCAAGTAATTGAACATTACCTGCATATAGCGTGTCACCCACTTACAAGCCAGATAATCATCATTAACAATCATTCGTCAGCATGTCCGGATTCTGTTTATTCATCATTGTACATTAACGTTACTGTAGGGAAAACCTTAACGTTTTCTCTTCAGTAATGTTTTTGCGCTGGAGAGAGATATCAGGATACAATCATGAATATTGGTTAAACCTGAATAGAGTCCTTTACTTAGATGCAACCAGGCCCACCTACCCTATGTGGCCCTGGCAACTCTTGGCTAGGGTGAGCAATCAGGCTTATTTGTCCCAGAGTTGCTTGCTTTCCTACACATTCACTGAATGCATGCCTGTGCTGTGCTTTTAAATTTGCTGCACTATGGCAATTTCCCTCACAATAGCAAATGATAAGCTTTTAGTGAGCAGTAGCATACAGTGCTCCAGCATTTTGTATGTCTGAAAAGAAAAAACTACTACATTTGATGTAATGCTCTGTTTTTTTTAAACAGATGTTTTGATTAATTTTGATAAACTACAACACATGGTGAACACAATAACATAAAGCTTCAGTCGAGCAGCATCACACGCATGTATTGACGGAGGAACAGTCAAAGGATACATAATGCCGTCTCTATCACATATGAATATATGCTCGAAAATAGAAGAGCATTCGGGAACGGCAATCATTACTATGCAGAGGAAACGTAGCAGCCGTGGTCAGGTGCTATTGCTACAATCTGTACATGCATTGCAGTCAATAACAACTGTCAAAAAGAAAAAATACCAGAAGAACAATAAAGTCGAGTCGTTTTGTCTATTGCATATATATCGTGTCGTAGATCCTGAACAATAGCAGTTTTGATTAAATGAGTGTATAGAGGCCGATGGTCCTTTCAGTAAAGGGGAGGAATTAGGGGGAAGTGGGGAATGGTGGAAGTGGAGGTGAGGCCGATGTTGGAGAAGCGTGGCGTGGCAAATATAAATGCGACACCTATGGAGGTTCAAAGTGAGGGGCTGGTGAGTGTGGTGACGAATAAATGCATGAGTGGTCCTGATGGGGGTGCTCTGATATGGTGGCACAGCAACTTTGAGACTTTTCAGTGGTCGAGAGTAGAAAGTTGTGCAGGGGTTGCCAGATATCTTTTGCTCTGGTGGTGGGGGGCTGGAGTTAGGCGTGAAGCTCACTGGTAGTATCACTGTATGTCAAGCTGGTAAGCCAGTTTTTTACCTTGGGGACAGGTGCTTATCCCAGTGTAGGGCCAATTCACGTTTGGCTAACATCAGGGTCATGGTGGTGAATCATCTAGTGCTTTTCGGGAGAACTTGTACAAAGCCTAGCAGGGCGAGGAGTGCATCAGCATCTAGGTCATTTTCCACCATTTGGGTCAATCGGGAAAAAATCTCACCCAAGTAGTGTGCAATGTGCCTGCGTGATCATGCCATGTGTAAGAAATCTGCACTGGAGTTGTGACATTTAGGACACTCTGAAGATCGAGAGTGATTGTACTTACATTGGTAGTTGGAAGTAATGTAGGCTCGCCGCAAAAATTTGAAGTGAATACGTTTATGACGATGATTGGGCGAGACCATTCTTGTTTGTGAACAGCAGGAGGCCCACATCTTAACCTTTATGGGTCTTCCTAAGTCTTTTTCCCAATGGGCTCTGAGTTTTGCATCTTGGGCCGGGAGCAGGGCTATACTAGCATAATACAATTTAGACACCAGTCATCTCCCACATTACTAATGTTAGGGGAGGGAACTCATCTGGCGCTTTTGGGTACGTCCATGTGTTAGCTCCCAGTGCACTGTGCATGCGATGGAGAATGAAACGGTCTATATTTGGAGCCGTGGTGACGCACGCGTCTGTGGAGTGCATCAGGGCACGCCCTTCCAGAAAGAGATCTCCAAATGTGTGTAGGCCATATCTCAATGGGGTTTATTTGACTATGGTTTCGTAGGTTATGGGGAGGCAGGTGTTATCTGGTAGTGATAAGGCAGGAGAATAAAGGAGTGTACCCCCCAAAAGTTGCTGAAGTTTCCGCCATGTCCAGCATGTGGTGAATAGGGTTTGAACATCTTTGGGATCAAGAGGGATCCCTTTGGATAGTACAGAAGCAAGAGGAGTTGGCACAGCCAGATCCACCTCTGGTTTAGTGTAGAAGAGTTTAACATCTGCATGATACCAGTGCTGTGAATTCTGGCACTGTGCTGCCAAATGGTATTTTTTTTTATTTTTATTTTATTTTTTATTTTGAGAGTTTTATATAGCGCTGGCTAGACCCGGAGGTATCAGAGCGCTTTACATTGGGTTACACAATGTTACAGGACACGATAAACAAATTACACTTTACATCAAAAAATAAGCAACATATTGAAAGAGGAAGGAAAGGTGGAGGTGGGGTACCCCGAAACCGCTTCTCTCGTATGGCAGTACCAGTGTATCCCAATTGACAAGTGGACGTTTACCTGGCAAAATACGTTTGAGAAGTAGGCCGCACAATGTAACAAAGAATTAATTGGTGAGTGGGATGGGAATATTGAGGAAAAAATAAAGAAATCGAGGAAGGATCACCATTTTTATGATTGCAATATTTCCAGCCCTTGATAACGGTAATCGGATCTATCCATCTATCTGTGTTGATAGCGTGTTAATAGCGGGCCGTAATTTAGTTTTACAACCTGTTCCCTGTCTTGGTGGAGTAATATGCTGAGTATTTATCTAGCCCATCACACCAGGCAAGCAGAAATTCGCACTGTTTTTAGTGGTGGGCGTGAGGGGGAAAAGTTCAGATTTGGTCCAGTTAATCTGAAAGCCAGAGTGGCTCGTGAAACAGGTCACCTCTCTGTCTTCCGAATGTTGAACGCATAGGAGTATGTCATCTGCATAGAGTGAAATAAGAAGAGGGCCAGGTTTAAAGTGAAGGCCTCTATGAATATGGCGCATTTGGAAACGTCTAACTAGTGAGTCCATTGCTATTATATAAAGTAAAGGGGATAACGGGCAGCCCTGATCGGTACATCTTGTAATGGAAAAGGGAGCGGTATGTGAGCCGTTAACCCTGATACGAGCCGTGGTTTGTGCATATAGGAGATCTATCAATGAGGAGAAACCAGGGGGGATGCCCAGTTTGTGAGTACGGCATGGAGAAGTGGCCATTCTAGGGAATCCAATGTCTTCTCGGCATCTAATAAAGCTATGACAGTGGGGTTATCTGGGGAGATTCTATTGAGAACAGAGGAGACAGCATGCAAGTTCAGGGACATGGAGGGATGGAGGACGAAACCCGATTGCACCGGGGAAATGATCTGTTCCATTAATAGCGCAAGACGGTTTGATAGAACCTTTGCTAATATTTTATCATACAGATGTAAGAGTGAGAGGGGCCTATAAGATCCACCATTTTTGAGCTCTTTGTCAGGTTTGAGGAGGAGAGTTATTACGAACTCCCGCAGGGTGCCTGATTGAAGGGATTCCTCATATATGGCCAGTAAATGGGGTGCAAAGAGATGTTTAAAGTGTTTCTAAAACTCACCAGTTTTTTCATCAAGGCCAGGGGCCTTGGAGCCGTCATGGGAATCTGTGGCTTGAACGATTTCCTCTCTAGTTAGGAGTTCACTAAGAAACTGGCATTTTGAGTTCGAGAGCCATACCATTGCCACCTCTTCCAGGTAGGCCATTTGGGCTGTCATGTCTCCAGAGAGGTAGGTGGTGTAGAGACATGTGTAGTAATGCAGTAGTGGCTCTAATATTTCCTCGTTGGAAGTGATCTTCATTCCTCCATTGATACTCAGTTCGCATATGTATGAAGTGCCTCTTGGAAGGCGAAGAAGTCAGGCCAGAGTGCGCCCAGGGCATTCACCTTCACCATATCTGCGAGCTCTGGCATGCTTACCTATATATAGGACTTGGCGTTCAGCCAAATCTCGGTACTCAGTTAGCAATGAGGTATGGGTAAGCTGTTGCGGTGCATCAGGACAATGCATCGTGTGTGAATGTAGTTTGGTAAGCTCCTGCTCAAGACGCTGGAGACTATTATATGTCTCTTAGTCCTCTGGAGTGTTTGGAAATGCAGATGCCCCTGATGTAGACTTTTAACGCCTCCCAGAATGTAACGTGGGAGTCCATTGAACCCTCATTAAGATGGAAGTATTCCAAAACAGCTGTATGCAGTTTGGAGCAAAATAGCTTGTCCTGGAGTGATAGCGTAAAGAAGCGCCATTGCTACTCGTGGCACTCTCCAAAGAGAGGAGTGATCAGAAAGTGTGCAGGTTAAATGTTGGGTTGAATACAGCTATGGCAGAGAGTTGCGGACAGAAGGCAATAATCAATATGCAACCACAGTCTGTGGGGAGCATAGTAGTGGGTGAACCCCAATGGTGATGTACCCTTCACGCACCAGGCGTTCTCTAGTGTGTGTGTCGCAAATGTCTCTTAGGATAGTGCTGCAGGAGTGTCAAGGGTAGGGTCCATTAGGAGATTAAGATCCCCGACAAATAAAAGGTGATCAAATTCCATACGCCCAATCTGAGCATGTAGTGTCTGGAAAATCTCTGGGGAATCCACATTAGGGGCTTAAACATTAGCCAAAAGTCCAGAATGACCAGCAAGAATACCAGTAACTAGGGCATACCTGCTATCATCATCTAAGATGGAGTTTGTGGTGTGAAATGGCACACTTTTATGAATTAGTGTACAAACCCCATCCATGCTCTAGCTAGAAAAGTGTGGGGCCCAGGTGGATGTGAAAGTGTGGGATCTCTGAGAAGAAAGGTGTGTTTCTTGTAAAAAAGCGATTAGTGCTCCTTGACGTGTCAGATATTGCAAAACTTGTTTGCTTTAATGATGATTGTTCAAGCCTCTTATATTCCAAGACAGGAGTGTAAAGGTGAACGGACCCTGCCTCAAGAGGACGTGTTTCGACCATGAGGAGGTAGTGTATAATCTAGAAAGTGAGTAGGACATACGACTAGGTTGAGAAACGAGGCATCTAGAAAAACAGTAGACAGCAGATCAAGCATTAGAATTAACTCCCCTCCAAAAAAGACACACATGAGCAAATATTCACCCAGTGAAATACCAAATTAGCAACCTCATTTATACAAACCAAAAAAAGCATAATCATAAGTGTGTATACACCACTGGGGGGTGGCATGCTACAACGATCACCCAACTGCATTCTGGTCCTTGTGAAGTGCGATGAAATGAGTTCAAAAAACGATGTAGGACATTTGTCCGAATTCTAGAGCAACCATATCAATCTGAACCTTGTGAGCATGGATCACAAGGCCTCTATGTGGCGTGAAATGGAGACAGGTAAGGTGAGGAGGCGTCAACCCTTAGAGAATAGATCAGCATTGGCACTCGAATATAGGTCCGGGGGGATCTATCAGGAGCAGAATGTTGTGATGACACATGTTCTCCAGAGTATTAGTTGTAGAAGGCCTACGCCGCTGCCGGGGTGTCAATGAAATAGGTCTTGTCATTTGCATCAACTCTGAGATGGTGCAGCATGCCGTAGCCCATTTTTCGTAATGTTGCCTACATGTCTGTGAATTTCTGACACACTTCTTGCACAAGCATGGTGAAATCAGGAAATATGGAGATGGTAGAGCCCCGCCATTGCAACGGACCATTCTCTCTTGCCATTATTGGTCTCGTGGGGCAACCAGGTTTGGGGCGCGGGCCCAGTAAATGGTGTGCACGTTCCACTACAAAGGTCGAGGTGAAGTGCTGTCTACCCAACATTTCTTTTAGTAGTGTCTCAACAAGCAGATCAAGATGCCCTGTGTTGGTAGAGTCTGCAAATTCCCAGAATGCGCGAGTTGTTTCAAATACCTCTCGCCTCCAAATCTTCATTCTTGATAGCCACAGATTTTAGCAGTTTTCCAGTCTCTCCAATCATTTCAATGTCTGCACAGCACCATTCTCTAAATCCGACACTTGTCCCCCAGCAGCCCCAAGCCTTCTCTTGAGGCTGTCGGGGGCAAGCGGGGCCTTTGTTTACCTGCATAGTTCAGGGGGAACCCTCCAGCATCCTCCCCCACCATCCTCCATGCACCCAGGCAGGTTGGCGGAGCCCTCTCTGTCAGAGCCTCATGGAGACCAGCAGGGCACCAAGGTAGTAGAGTCCCCTCTGATAGGTATCAGCAAGGAGTAGGCAGTTGCTGCAGTCAGGCGTAAGCAGCAGTCTCAGACCTCAGGCTAGGAGGTATACCAATGATGATCCACTCAGACACAGGCAGCGGGTGTGGAGGTAAAAGCAGCAGGTGGGAGCAGCTTGGGACATGTTCAGCACTCTAGGCCAGTTGTCTCAGCATACAGCAGTAGATTCAGGGCAGGTTTTGTGATTAGGTGATCCAGCGAAGCCCAATGGCCTGCACACCACAGGTTTGCCCATACAGCAGTCACTGTGGGGTCTCTGAGGGAAGGCCAGGCAGCCTGTCTCCGCAGGCTCTGCCACTTTGCCCGGCCAACACTCGTTCTTTTAAAGCCATCAAAACATGTCCCACGGTCAAAGCAGTTAGTCTTGTGGCTCAGATAAGTTAGGATTTAGGATCGGAGCTCATTTCAATGCTGCTTAGGGCGATGTCTGCTGGAGCTTCAATGCCATGTGGCCATGTTGTTCGCTAGCATGGCCACACCCCCTTTAATGTCCTGTTTTTTATTTCTAGTTTTTTTGTTTTTGTTCGACCAGGCTCCACACAGTATGGATACTACTTGTGAGTTTACTGTTAATTCTATTTCCTTACACTAAATAGTGAACCATGTAATGTGTTTGACACTACTGTAGTAGTTAGTGCAACTAGTGAGAGATTAGGGCTTTAGCTCAGTCCTCAGAAAATCCATTGAACTTTTGGAGCCATTGAGGGCAAGAAACATGTCAACCCATCCAAGACTCTATGTGAGATTATGTCCGCAGAGTACTTTTGTCTCTTTTTCACGTTACCATGGAACCAAATTGCTGTATAAATTATCATTATGGGTTTCCATAGGTAAAGTGAATATTTTACTTTTCACTCTGGCCCAATCTTTGTTCACCAAGTCCTCTGTGCAGAAGAGAATGAGTTGCAGTGGGGAAGTTTAATAGACCTCCAGGTTGTGTTGAACTTAGGATAAAAGATCCCCATAAAGAGCTCCATAAAGGATGCCTGTTTGGTATTGCACCCCCACCTGTAGAGGAGCAAGCCCGATGTTGAGACATGCCACTTCAGTGTGTATCTTATAAAAGGATTCCCCCCAAATAGAGACTATCCCAAACCCCACAACTTTTCCTCATCTTAGTCTACACAAAGAGAATTACAGGTGTAATTTGAATCGGAAATTCATACCTTGGTGTTAGTGACTTCACAAGGTGCATCTCTTAAAAAGCCAAAACTCCGATTGAGGCCACTCTTAGTTTGACCCTTCATCATTAAGGCTGGTGAACTGATTGGGCTAGACAAAAATAATATTTCCACCAGCAATAATCTTTTTTAACTATCTATGACATTTTAGCCCTTGGACAGCATTATTGTTATTATTATTAGTAGTAGTAGTAGTGGTAGCAGTAGTATTGTTGTTGTTATCTAAGTGGTATGCAAGCTCTTCACAATTAATATTTAGATAAGGATTGTGCTTAACATTAGGGATGGGTGATAAATTCCGCTCCTCCGGTGGAGTGGACGGAGTTTTGGCCACTCCACGCTACACATGTAAAGTGGATTTCTGGCCAAATTCTGCTAACCTCCGCGTGACAGAGTTTTTTTTCTTGCACGTGGCTTGCCAATGTTAAAATATTTCATCCCCATGCGCGATTTTCAGTTTGCTAGGAGTAAACCCAGCATGATTTCCCCAACGTAAGCCTCGGGACCTGTTGTGACCACTCACAGTCAGAAGCAGTCGCCCAAAGTAGAAAATCTACTCAGGCAACAGAAAAATCAACTCAGGAAGCGGCGCCCTCTGGTGCACCATGTGGTGCCATTTGTGCTGATGTTTCAGCGTGGAACAATCTTCCAGTGCTAAAATTCAGCGCGGGCAGCGCCAAGTGTCTAATTCCACCTGTTCATGGAACTCCTCGGAATCTCATGGAGTTTTCAAGTAACTCCACTGAATTCCACGGAGGGAAACTCTGCGAGTTCCATCAACCCGACTCAAGATCAGATCTGAGTTGTCAAAGGATATTTGTCTTTTTTATGAAAATGACGATGATGATGATGATGATGATATTTATGATGATAATGATTATTAATATTATTATTAACAGTAGCTTCCTCATTATTATAAACTCTGTTCTTGACAGTAGGAGCTAAGCACAATTCGGATGTTCTGATGCCAATATCTAATACTAAGCATAATCCTTGTATTAGGATGATATCAGTTTTGGTAAGTGAATAATCCACCTCCATACCAATGTCCATTTCTCCTCTGTGTCTTCACTATTTGTTAATAATGTGTTGATATTCCTTTATCACAACCTCTAGTTTTTTTAACTGTTTCTTTGTGGCTTTAGGTAATCACAAATAATATTCCTTCATATAATTTCTTACTTTGGCAAACTTCCTATTAGCATTTTTTATTAGAGTCTTCATCATGTTAACAGAAGTATTCATAAGATCAGTTTTCCCGATCACTATTGAAGCCATCATGTTTCAGTACTCAGATACTCATATTGTTATAGATGATGTTATACAAGCTATTCAAACATTCTTAACCAGCAAGACCTGGTGGCAATTCCATTCCCAGTGATTATTATAAAGCTTTTTTTTAGCTAATATTATGATACAAAAAATCAGAGTGGTTGATTAAAGGTTTGGTACAACCTTGTTGTAACTTTTTAAAATATATTTTTAAATTCTTGCTGAATGATTGTACCAGGTCATGAGAGTCCTGGCTGCACCAAAACATGGTCGAGATACTACCATGCATATTAGCAGTGCTATTTTATTATGCTATGCTGCTATCAATTTCCTTGGCCTACTGATGTTATCCTTAGTGAAGCTGAGAAAGCTTTTGATAGGGTTTCTTGGTGTTTTTTATGGATTCAGCCAGAAATGTTTTTATCGTGCAAAGGTGTTATATGTGACCAAGCACATTGATAATTTTTGTTGTGGGTCAGGCTATTGATGCATTTCTGGTAAATAATGCTACCCATCAAGAGTGCCCTTTCTCTCCACTCATATTTGTAATATATTTGGAACCTTATATGCGATAATTAATTCACAATAAATATTTACTATCTGCTAAGATCAAGGGGATTAGAAACTAAAATTAAAAATGAGCACATATAGTGATAGTATTGTTATATATTTCTCAGTTGCTTCGAAAGCTATTACTTTGGGTGGTAAACTTATTTCCACTAAAAACCATGAAATCCTTAAATCTGAGAAAGATGAGTCCGACAATCGACTACTTCAGTGTATTTAGCGATGCAAACATATTGTGCTGTTTTGAAACTGTACACTGCTCCGTTGTACCATTGGCATTGAGTACCCATTAACCTTGTTGGTACATGTAATATAGTTAAGATGAATATCTTACCTAAATTTGTACATCTTGTTATGTCCCTTATAGAGGCCCTAATGTAGACCCATTCATACATGCCCTAAAATGGACGTATTCGTATTTGCCCTAATACAGTCATATTCGTACTTGCCCTATTATGGTCAAAGCCGCATTTGCCCTATTACGGTCATAACTGTACATGTCCTATTATAGTCATGATTCCTTATATAGGTATGATCTTTCACCTACATTGGTCCTCGCTAGTACACAATGAGCTCTGAGGGCTGAACGTTATCTAGTCTGTGGTTTTGAATACAGCAGGGTTTTTCCCAAACACAGGCCCACACTGTACTCATCAATTATGCATGGCTCTCTAGGAATACACCACCTGCATAATATGTATGTACAAAGTTCACCCCTGACGTCTTCCTCAAGTCTAACAAGGGCCAATACAAACCATACGAAGCAACTAGAGTCTTCAGGGTATAAATACACCACATCTTACCCCGGTAAGACAGAGGGAACCGAGACTTCCATGCTGACACATTGACCAGAGACGCTGAGGCTCCTGCATGCAGTCGCTCCAGCTGACAGCGGTCTAACACAGTCCCTTGCGGGTGTCCATCTCGAGACCAGGACGGGGTCCCACGCTCTCTCTATTCAGGTATGGGGGTTCGACTAAATCCTAGAAGGATTCTTGGCTCTTAGGCTTTTAGACCTACACATATGCTAGGTACACTCAGGTACATCTAGTTAGGCATCGTAGGAGTACGCGCACTTTTCATAATGCTTTTTATACTCATGTATGTATTCATGATTATTGCAATATGGTAGAACTGTTCTATCCCTTTGCTTTTATCGTACTGCTGATAATATATCTCTGCTATTGGCTGCTGGTTGCCGCAGCACATATATTTTACACTAGAATAACAACTGTTCAATAAATACTTATTGAAACGCCCGACTGTTTATTCTGTGTAACTCTCTGAGACAAACCGAATAAGTAAGCACGAGTGACTGAGCGAAAAGTAGTATATTGTTTCCACGATTCTGAGGAATTATGGTTGTCATGATCTAAGGTTGCCAGAAACTAATCCCTCCCCGATAAGAGGAGATTCTAGTGGCACTGTGAGCTAGCTAATGCAAATCCGGCTAACAACACGGGGGGGGTGCGCAGAGTGAGTCTAACACCAAGCCCACAGTTTATGTTATCCAAACGCGCAGGTCCTGCATGGGTACTATAGGAACTACACAACATGGCGCCGCCAACGTTGGTTGGGTACTTATTTAACAGTAGAATCTGAGTAGTTCAGTCATGCTATTCTCAGAGAACCTACTCACAAAACCCCAGAGACGTCTGGAGTGGGTGGGCACAAACTCCGCCACAGCTGAGTAGTATGAGAATACTATTTATTGGCTGTTGGTTAATCAAGCTTGAAGGACATTTAGTTCCTAAATTGTGCATAACACTTCATCTTAGTTCCCTGTGAACACTTCTTCCTCTAAACATGCCTGGTTCAGGGGATGAGAGAGTTGACCTGGGAGGAGAAGATCCTGAGGATGCAATACAGATTGCACCAAAATTCAGAAGGACAGTCACCCTAAGACTATTAGAAAATGGTGTACAAGCCAAGGGTGGCATTCTTGTTTTCGTGATTGAGGCACACGAATCAAATAAAACAGAGGTATTCTATTCATGGGTTACACTCACAGCAGCAAATGCAACAACAAATACATTTCACTACTTTATAGAAGGAGCTGCACCATGGGAATATGCCCCGTTTGAGGACATAGAGATTCCACTCACTTACCAGGAACATCATTACTGGTTTAATGGCACCCTACCCCATGTACGAGAAAGAGTAAGATTAGGCACGCTCGGAGGAGACGGGGCCACATGGCCAATACTAGCGGCTTACACACCGCATCCTGGCATTAACACAATGCCACAGCCAGACTTACTAGTAAAACACAGAGATTTAATTAAAATCTACAGAAACTTGACACAATTCGTCATCAGGACTTTAACAATCCAACCTGCACCAGGTGCAGCAAATACTACTCCAGCTCAGGGTACAGGAAATAAAATTACTCCTCAAACATTACACGCGGTAATGGGCAAAATGCCCGCAAAACACGAACAAATACCATTCTGGAAATCTCAGAAAATAACCCAGCTTGAGGCAGTATTCCCAAATACTACCACCTATGATAAACACAGAATTCTAACACTCTGCTTGCCCATGGGGATCACACCACAAGTAGAGGATTGCACCTCTTGGGGGTTAGTCTTCGCAGCCATATATACCAGAACACATGGTATCCCGTCCTTAGCAGTAGTGCCAGATGTATTGAGACAGATACAAAATGAGTACGGAGCAGAGCCTGCCCTTAACTTAGGGATGAAGTTACTAAATAACTTTGACCAGGTATCAGCCATAATACTAGCTAACATTAAGGGGGAAGCAGCTTCAGTGGCGATCCACCAACGCCTAAGGGAGTTCAGTCCAATAGATCAACAACACAAACTACCCAAAATATTTGAAACTGCATATGCAGAATTAGGCAGAGACAGTCTAGGTGGGAAAGCATTAAAACCACAACTGGTGGGCAGTCCTGAAAAGGACACTACAAAGCAGATGCCTACTTCTTCTAAAAAGAAGTGGGAAAATAAAAAACAATAAAAGTCCAAAGACAGCAGATCTCAATCCAGAGGTAGGTCTCCTCAACAGGAGCCCTCTGAAAGGAGGTATAACCTCAGGAATAGGGATAATATTAAGAAACCTAACAGGTATCAGGATGCTGATACTCGTTCCTCTCGTTCCTTTCAGGGTTCATTAAAAACTCTGAGAGGGAAGGACGGTCAGAGGAGCGTACAAAGTCCAGAGACACGCAACGCGCTGCAGACTACGCACCTAAAAAAGAAGATAAACAAAAATCAAAACCTCAGTTCAAAAAGAAGAAGGTAGCAGGTCTTAAGATCAGACATGCCCAGAATTCTGAGGACACAGCTTCTGAACGGGGAATGGGCTCTGACAATGCTAGACAGCGCGGCAGAAGTAACGATAGCTCGCCAGAACCTGAAGAAATTTCTGGTGACAGCGGAGTTGAGTGAGTATATCACGGTGGAAACACCTGATACTCGGGTAAGTGTCCCACATAAGTTACATGAGATAACACTCCGGCTGGAGGGGACAAGCCCAGGAAAATTAAAGGTCTCTTTTGGAAAAATCTGTCATCTGGATATGACATTCTATTAGCAGAGCAAGACTGGCCGCCAGCATTCGTCATGGAGTGCCCTAGGGGAGAAACTGTAATTTTTAAAGCCTTTTCCGACCTCGTTCCCATACATTTAAAACATGCATATGCGCAGGAGTGGGCGATTGCCCTAGCTCCAGCATTGTATAAAAATCATGTTGGTTGGGATGAGGATTCAACCCACCACGTGATCCTGTTAAAAGTTTCCCCAAATGCTCAAAGGCAATACCCTATAAAGCAGGAAGCTAAAAAACAAGTCAGGGAGATCCTAGATCAACTTGAATACCAGGGGGTGATAGAAAATTGCACTTCACCTGTGAACAATCCTTTGTTTCCCATAATGAAACCTGACAACACATATTGTTTAGTTTTGGATTACAGACATTTAAACACTTGCACAAAGACATTTGCAGTTCAAAATGCACACAGTGCCGCATTAATGAATAACATTGTGCGCAAAAAATACAAAACAACACTTGATATCTCAAATGGATTTTTCTGCCAAAATATAGCGCCTGAAAGTAGGTATCTGACCGCATTCAGTGCGTTAGGGTCCCAACGACAATTTTGTCGACTAGCCCAAGGGTTTAAAAATAGCCCCGGGGTATTTTCAGCACGAATAACAGAGTTACTCCAAAATTTGGATGAAGAAGCATTGTCCTATGTAGATGATATTTATCTGACGGACGATGACTTACCGAGGCACTTGACCAGGGTGAGCACCATTATTATGGGATTCGCCTCTGAGAACTATACATTTAATTTCAAAAATCAAAAATTGCCCATCTCAATGTCCTATTTTTAGGGTATGAGCTGTCAAGTGAAGGAAAAAGCCTAGCAGCTAACTTTTTTGAAAAGTGTGCGCTGCTCCAACCTCCAAAATCATTGAAGAATTTACAATCAATTCTGGGATACCTAAATTTTGGTTGAACATACATTTTGGATTTCGCAGAAAGAGTAAAACCTTTCTATGACTTAATCAAACCTGATTTTTCAATCAGACAATGGACACAGGAACATACAAATATCCTGCATTCCCTACAGGAAGAAATTATAGCTTCTAAACATTTACAGACACGCGTAAACGTACGCAACTTGGTGAGCCGAGTAATAGCGGGTCAATGCGGGTACACTTATTTGACTTTCAATGAAGGCAAAACTGTACCAATCGCTTACAAATCACACCTATACACAAACACAGAGATGTGTTTTACTTCAACAGAAAAAATCCTGACAGCAGTGCAGACCGCTGTAGCAAGAGAAAGAGCTCTGGCTCAGGGGAAACGCATAATTGTCGTGACCCCAGTACCAGCTTTAGAAGCTGTTATAAAAGCTAGCATTCCAAATGCGAAAGCCCTACATCCAAGATAGATACAGAGGGCTAATTCTCTTACTGCAATGGATGTTGAATACAGATTTGATCCAAGTTTAAAAACACAAGCATTTCTGCAATACGAACAAGAATATCCTCCTCCAAATGAGATTTTGCCTCTAGATCAGTATGAATATATTATTTACACTGACAGATCTGCTCAACCGGCCATAGGGAGTAAGCGAGCTTACAGTGCAGCGTGTGCGATTGTTAATGGTCGCAAGCACGATGGAAAGTTCCATCCGAGCTGCACTAAAACGCAATCTCTAGGAGACTGCACGGCTCAGTTGGCAGAATTAAAAGCACTGATACTGGCACTTGTAAATACGAAACACAAATTCCCCACACTAATTGTGTGTGATTCCTTTTACTGTGTACAGTCGTACAATGAATATTTACATCATTGGGAACAAAACGGGTTTAAAGATGCGAAAGGTGGCAAAATTAAGCATAAAATGCTATGGGAACAGGTAGTGGAGTTGAGAAATGAACTACCAAGGGCTCACGTGATACATGCACTGAGTCATCAGCGTGATGGCGTTCACGTTGAAGGGAATTCATTGGCTGGTGAAGCCGCAAAGGGGGCTGTACGCACAGCGTCCGTAGCTGCAATCACTCGTTCAAAAACGAGAATAGACAGCGAGATTTTGGTAGCTGTCAATGCTTCACGCAAAGGCAGCACAGCAGTACCTAAAAAAATTCCACTCAAGTACTCCTACAAGTTAGATGCACAAAACATTCCATATGCTCAGATTCCTGGAGTGGGGGATAGAGTAATACCAAATATGGGCAAGGCTTAATTCTAGCAGCACACGAGGGTTTGGGTTCTGCGCACACAGGCGTCACAGCGACTGTTTCTTTACTGAAACAGCGCTACTAGTGGCCAGGGTTAACAAAGCAGACCAAAGACTATGTCTTAAAGTGCGACATCTGCCAGCAGATGAAGGGCTCCACCATTGCTGAAATCAGACAAACCTCTCGCATGTGTTTATGTGGACCACTGCGGACCCCTACAATCTGATGGGGCCAAGAAATATATCATGGTTGCAGTGGATTCCTGCTCTAGATTCCTATGGGTTTGGCCTCAGTGCCGTGCTGACGCTTGAACTGTTAAAAAAGATTTGCGAGTCTTTATCGGCACATACGCAGTTGACACGTTACATTCCGAACGTGGCCTGGCGTTTAGCTCTCGGGCTTACAAAGAGGCCATGGAAGGAATGGGCGTAGCATTGCGGTACTCCTCTCCGTACCATCCTAAGGGAAATTCCGTTGTGGAGAGGAAAAACCGTGACTTAAAGCAATCTTTAACAGCTAGCGTATTAGGCAAGGGCGGTAGATGGGTTGATCACTTATATGGGGCACAACGATCAATAAACAATCAGCCAAGAAGCTCTCTAGGGGGTGTCACTCCTTACGAGGTCCTATTTGGGACAAGAATGTGGGTGCCTGATCTTGATTGTGAAGGCACAGTGGTGGATGAAAAACCATTTGATATCCATGATCGTTTGGCTGTTTTACAGGATCTAAATAAATCCAGAACACAACAAAGTAACGTGCTCCAGAAACAGACCGCCACTGAGGAAGTCAAGGCAGTAATGGCAAGACCTGTCTGGATCCCAAAAGTCGGAGATCTGGTCAGAGAAAAGATTGCAGACAAGAAAGAATTTGGGCCATCCTACAGAAAGCCTGTACGGGTCCTAGCAATCCAAGGCACAAGAACTGTACTTCTGCCGCCTCTTGCTGGGAAAAAGGAGAAAAGATGTATTTAAATTGACTTAATCAAACCACACTATGTGGCCGATACTAAACAGTAGGCCACATGGACTCCACAGTAGCAGACGCCCTCCTCTCGCTACAGTCCAAGAAGTTCAAACAGAAAGACTCATCACGTTTGAAGAGCCATCTGTACGGAATGAAGGACTAAGCAACAATGCTATGGAACTCGTTCCACTTCAACAAGAAATTCATCTTCAAAATGAAAATCAACGTAACACCCAAGTTGCAATCAGACCGACTACAGACGTCTATGTCAACATGCCTCGTCAAGAGCAAAATCCGATTTCAACAAATCCCGATGCAATTCCAACAATTGATTGAACTGCTTCTGGCTATTTCATGAACTTTGATACGTTTTCACTGGATCCAAGCAAGCCGAAAACGACGCCAGCGAAAAAAATCACTGAAACAGAAACTCACTGACTTTTTGAATTTTTTTAGAAAGACTTACCTGGTGTCACCTTGGATAGAACTATGGTATATCACTGGGATTCTATTTTTGCTCCTCTGGCTAGGTTTAATTATAACTTTTAGTATGCTTATTAATGGACAATACCTCCAGCAGAGCTCTACAGCCCAAAGAGTCAATTTGATTTTAAAACCACACCAGTCTTCACATCGTGAACCAAGGGACTTGTCTTCAGTGAACATCACAGCAGTTCCTATACCGGACGGTATAGTATGGGACAAGATTGATTTTGATATATTCGGTCCGACTGAACTTTTAAAGCTTAAATATGTATTTAAAATTTCTTTAAGTGATATCATTACCTCCAGTACATTATCTGATGATTGGGACACTGAAACTGTAAATGCTATGATGTCTGATTTAGAAAAAACTGCTGCATTTCCAAACAATGAAATGTTAGAAGGTACTTCAGACTATGATACATTGTTACCAACATTATGGTCATCATTTCTTACACAAATCTATAACACCTAGAAATGTATTTGAATACCACCAGTGGGAACACTGCCCAACTCCTCCAAAAGGTAGTTCGCAAACTTTTGCACAGAAATTCACATACTTTTCAGGGTTCAACACATCTGACCCAAAGTCATTTTTTTACAAAGTGGCAACAACATCAGCACAGAAAATTATGTTGACTAACACCAAACAGATTTACTCTGCTTCCTTTATGGCCCAGTTGTCTACACAGGGTTTTGACCTATGGAAGGACACTATAGATTCAAAATCAATCTGGGGTTTAGACGACATTCTCCAGTTCAACAGATCAGATCCTGATTGGACGAAATGGCTATTTTGGCCCATTGACACAAACACCTGTCAACAGAGATTTATGAATACAACCTAAGGGTTTAGTATCCATAGGCCAGATACACGCTATGTACAGAGACAACACCCAGGGGTAGTGACATCCTATAGTGTTGGGAAGTTGTGCCTTGATTGGCTAGAGACCTCAACACTCACAGAAATAAAACATCACTTGACCTTACTCACACCTGATGTAGACCTTAGGGATTTTTTACTTGGCCCAAGGAAAACACGTCAGAAACGTTTCATATATGCTGGCATTTATGCCTACTATAATGAAAACTGGAAAATATCCCAACAGGAGGCCGCAGAAAGAATACGGGAAATAGACCGTATTAACTTAGAAAAGGCATTAGCTGTAGTGGATAATGGGTTAACAACTTTGACCTCCAGAATTTACTCGTTAGGCAACATTGTGTTTTCGGCAATTGACATATTAGAACAAGATCTGGCCTTGTTACAACACAGGCAATCTCAGCTACGTTCTATTATGATGCTAAGCTGGATGCTACAATCTTTGCGTGCAGGCTATGTGCCCTGGCATTTCATAAACACCACGTCTCTGTTTTCGGAATACAATCTGACTGATAAACAGACAGAAATGGCACAAAGAGGAGCCAAATATACAATGCTGCGTATTGAGAAACTGGAAAGGTTACCATTCACTGTAGCCGAATCACCATCAACTGAATGGCTAATTCATGGCCAAATCACTCTGCCGGTCACTACTTTTCAGTTTCAATATTGCCTTGAGCAAAGGCAGGCAGGCACATATGAAAAAATGGGTAAGGGATACATTAAGGAAACTTGGGAGTTACCATATAGATATCGATGCCGGAATGGGGATCGAGAAGTATTTCTAAGCCATGCAAACTGCAAGAACGCTTTAAGCGGTTCTCTCATGTGTCAGGATATTTCACTACACGGAGCCTGTAGCGGTTCAGTAGCAAACCTATTGTGTCATATGACAGGGACCCCAGCGGCCATGATCACACCGGTTTTCCAGCTGCTCTCGAATGGGAGTTACTTGATGCTAAATGATCAAGGTTGCTGTGGGATGCTTTTGGGCGTCGCCTATCTGGTCACCGTTAACTCCAGGGCTACTTGCTGTATGCAAGTATTGTTTCCGCCACTGAACACAGTCAGGGAGGCGCCGCTATGGCCTTCACTGAACTTTTCTTTCATACAATTTGATACTCTGAGCAGACTGCAAGCCATGCTTTTACAGCAACCTGTGCCCTTAACCTCCGCTCGAGAAACCTTTGAACTTCAAGTTGCAAGGACCTCGACTGAGATACAGGCGCTTATACGTACAAACTGCCCCTTTCATTTCGTAGTAATGGTGGGACGTATCTTCAATATGTCTGATACGAGCGGTATTGTACACCTATTTAAGACCATAGGGTCAGGACTGGGAAGCACCTTTCAGACAGTCCTCGGAGTAATCCCAAATTTTATACACTCTGTATTGGGAAGCGTATTTGGAGGACTCCCGCTTATCCTATTGCTGATTGCAGGGGTCCTTTTCATAATACTACTGCTACGCAATGGACGGCCCAATTCCCGAGGGAATGGCGAACATGCTCCTGGAGCAGAAATACCGTGAACGCATGGTACAACTTCTCGGCATTTCTTGCCTGCGAGAACTCAATGCCTCCTGGTTTCTATCCTTTCGACCAGTCTGGGTAGACTGCATCTTACCTGTTCTTCGATGCCTGTTTTGTGGAGAGGAATGCACGTTGGATCTTTGTCTAACATTTCCATCGGATGCGCCCCCGGACACGGATGCAATGCTGGACCCCATAAAGGCCCACGCTCTGCGTTGTCCCCAGCGGCTTCCAATTCTGATGAACGCATTCCTTGAGAATCCACAGGTGCAGTTTGCTCCTGCTGGGTTAGGTGACTCCTCCACAGGCACCCAGGTAACAACTGCCGCAAAAGCTGCCGCAGCATCGACTCTTGGCAGTGCTACATTCCATCTATGTGCGATTGACGTTCTCTGTGAGGCGTTGGATTTGTCGTCTGCAGTGGCTCACACAGATAATGTTGTGCTTCCCAGCCAGGACACTTAATCTTGAATTGGCTCATCGCGTTCTGGGAAATAATTCGGCTTCTCCACTCGTTTTCATATTAAACGAGCAAATTTGGAACACTTCCTAAATTGACACTTTCGCTTGAGAAAAGCATGGCCTTCTTCCACTTTGAGTGAAGCAACTTATATAGAGAAACAAAATAGTCATTCCTTTAGTGGCAATTGGAAATAGCTGAATTATTAACATTTTAGGATTTTTTTTTTTTTTAAGATTTTAGAACGGTTTTTTAAAACTTTATTTATGCTTTTTTCAGAGACAGCATGAATATCAGCATAAGTACTTAGCGTAGATGTTACATACATTTCTGCAACATATTATGCATCTGGCAGACCATGAATGTCGCAAAAACAATGTCTACATATATCACATCGACTTGTAGCATAAGGAGATGTTACATCTGTGTACTGCCCATAGGCAGCTGCAATACCCAACAGCTTATATACATCGCAATGCAATCTAGGTTGCCTCCAATAATTGTGGAACAAATAGCAATGTTAGCACTTAACAATACTATTAACCGCAGCTCGATCCCTAAAGCTTGCATATGTGAATTGCATGACCTGCCCCTATTGGGCGTCTTCCGGAGGGTGGGCAGGCGGCACCGGTGATGCCACATTAGCCAGCGAAGTCTCTCTCAACCTAAGCCAGTTTGTGTACGCCTCCCAAATATCTTTAGGGCGAGATGCCGTAGGCATGAGATCCCAATAGTTCGTCAGCTGCTCCTGACAGTAGGCAATATCCTGGATCCATGTCTTAACCTTAGGGCAGCTAGGGGAGCCCCAATGTATAGCTAGCCGTCACCGTGCAAGGACCAGGAGCATTGCGGTCAGGCGGCGTACCTCTGGCACGGACTTTTCCACATATCCCAACAACAGCACTAGGGGGGAGCATTCAAGGGGCTTGCCCGTAATGGCCTGGATAGTATCACACACCTCCCCCCAGTATCTTGACACTGCAGGGCATTCCCATGCTATGTGTAGGAAAGCAGCACCTTCCCGCCTGCACTTCCAACAGGTAGAATCAGCTCTCAATTTCAATTTAAACAATTGCTGGGGGGTGCGGTAGAAGCGGTGTAGGAACTTGAAGTGTATTAGCCTCAACTTGTGATTGGGAGATAGATACTTAGTTTGTGAGCAGCAATATGCCCATTGTTCGTCCGTGGGTTGGTCCGAGAGCTCCGCCCTCCATTGTTCCAGTGCCCTCGAATCTGCCCACGGAGTATCCGCCTGTGTCTGAACATAGAGCCTAGTAATCAGTCTCCTAGGAGATGGTGTGACTAATAGCTGTTCAAGCGAATTTAAGGGAGCTGGAGAACTTGGGAATGAGGGATGTAATGCTCTGCAGGCGGCTTTTAGCTGATAGTATAAGAGCAGTTTCAGAACAGGGACCTGGTCCCCAGCCTGAGCAGCAAGCCTTTCCAAAAAAGTGCCCTGTGGGTAGAGATCCCCCAGCGTCTTAATGCCCATGCCACGCGCCCTACCAATGGCGCCCTTGTCGTGTAGGAAAGGGAAATCAGGATGTAATGCAATTGGGGTAGAGGGCGCGTAAAGTAGAGGACTCCATTTTCGCTTGCGCAAGCCTTCCCATGCCCATCGCACCATTGCAACAGTATTCATTTCATTCACAGGTCTGCGGTAGTGTTGGTATACTTCCATGTGCAAGGGGGTGGGGTCCGCTATATCCTTCTCAGTGGCCACATGAGGTTGAAAGGGGACGGGGTAAACCCAGTAGTGTAAAAACTGGGCCTGCGCACAAAATGCGTACAGCTCAAAATCCAGTGCCCCTAGCCCGCTCCCAGACAGTGGGCGTATCAGTAGATCCCAGCTGATCCTGGGCTGACGTCCCGCCCAAACCATGGAAATCTCCGCCGAACGTAAGGATTTAAAAAAGATTTGGGTGAGTGGTATGGGTATGTTTACAAATAGGTACAATAACTTAGGGAGGACAATCATTTTTAATATAGCAATCCTGCCTGCAAGTGACAAGGGCAATGCAAACCAAAATTTAATTTTATCTTCAAACCAGGAAAGCAGGCGTCCAAAATTTAAGCGCCATATGAGCTGTATGTCTCTGCTTAACCAGATGCCCAAATATTTAACAGCCTCCTCTGCCCACATCAACTGAAATTCTAATGAGGTGCACAGTGGGGCATCAGTAAAGGGTAGAATAGAGGATTTGGACCAGTTTACATGAACTCCAGACAAGCCCCCAAAACGGAGCATTTCCCTCAAACAGAGCCTTTCCCTCGTCCGCATACATGGAAATGGTGAGATTGCGATCTGAGAAAACCAGGCCACGAGAAGAGTGATGCTGGCGGATTCGAGTCGCAAGCGGCTCCATGGCCACCGCAAACAGGAGGGGTGACAAAGTGCATCCCTGCCTGGTACCGCGAGCTATAGGGAAGGAATCCGATATCAGCCCATTTGCCTGGAGACGGGCGGTGGGCTTGGTATATAGCAATTCAATCAATTTGATAAAATTTGGACTAAACCCTAGCCTAGGGAGTAAAGTGAAGAGGAATGGCCACTCCAAGGAGTCGAACGCTTTAGTGGCGTCCAGAAAGACTGATACGGCAGGGAGTTTGGGGTCAATTTGGTGGAATATGGAAAAGAAAGTGCGCAAATTGTGGGCTGTCGACCTGCCCGAGATAAATCCGGACTGGTCTGGGCGGGCAATGAGGGGCATTAGTGGCTGCAATCTGTTAGCTATTAATTTAGCCAAGATTTTGGCGTCCACGTTCATAAGGGATAGTGGCATGTAAGAATCACATAGGGTAGCAGGTTTATCAGGCTTTAACAGAGTGATGATAACCGCTTCTCTGATGGATGGGGGGAGTTCCCCAATCTCCAGGGACTCTTGATAGACATCAAGTAGGCGGGCACCAGAATTTCTACGTATGTCTTGTAAAACAGTGTCGTCAGCCCGTCCAGCCCAGGGGCCTTACCAGTGGGAAGGATTTTAATCACCTTTGTGATATCGGCGGTGAATGGGATGTCCAGGTATTCCTTATGTTTAGGGCCTAGCCACAGTAGCTCTATAGAGTCCAAGTAATCTCCAAGGTCAGGGGCTATAGCCCGCTGTGTAGCAGTGTAAAGAGAGGAATAAAAGTTTGTGAGATGTCTGTGTGTGTCCTCCTGACCCCAGGCAGGGGGGGAGTCCCCATCTGCCAATTCCACTATAAAATTAGGCGCTGTGCGTCTCTTGAGTAAATTTGCGAGGGTTTTTCCGGGCCTGTCCCCCTCCTTGTTGCCACGCGCCCTTGCATCCTTACCTAGAAACCTAGTCTCCCTCACTGCCTCCTCTTCAAATTCAGAAATAGCACTGCGTATAGAAGCCAACGTTGCAGGGTCATTGGTAGCGTAATAGTGCACTTCTAAATCTTTAATGGTCTGCTCTAGCTTCGTTAATGTCGTGCGTATGGAACCAAGGACTCCGGACTGTTTGGAGATGCAGGTGCCCCTCACCACCACCTTAAAGGCCTCCCATAGCATTGAAGGCGAGTCCACAGTGCCCTCATTTGTGTCAAAGTAGTTCTGTATTTCCTGGTGTATTTCCTCTCTGAACGCAGAGTCTAAGAGAGCATGGGGGGGAAGTCGCAAACTGAACGCGCATGGCAGAGTGCTGGGGACTTTCCACTGCAGGAGCACCGGCGCGTGATCTGAGAGTGTGCGCGGCAGATGCAATACAACGGAGGCCCAAGACACAACATCGGCTGTGACCAGCCAATTGTCCAGACTGGACCAGGCCTGATGGTAGGATGTGACACATGTTCCCTCCTTAGCAGAGGGGTGAAATTGGCGCCAAAGGTCCACAAGACCGTGCTCTAGGAGTATATTGTTCGGTTGTTGCGTTGCCTTATAATGCGGATTGCGAGGGGTGCCCTCCCTATCAGAAACATTGTCTAAGACTGCGTTAAAATCTCCCCCCCAAATCACTGCGCCATCTCCCATCGCCACCACTCTGGCCCATATGTCAAGGAAGAATTGCGGGTCATCCGTGTTGGGGCCGTAGATAGCCACCAGGGTAATTGGTGTTGTCAATAGGCATCCTGTAATTATTATGTGCTTGCTTGTAGTTCTGTGAATGGTCATTATGAAAAATGGTGAGAAAATAGAATTTCCACGGAACGTGGTCTCTCCTCACATTGTGGTGGCTCACGTTTTGTTTCTTTCACTTTTCTCTCTTTTTTTATTTTTATTTACTTTTTTTCTCCTTTTTATGTCCATCGTGCGTATACTACACGTTTATATGCAGTGGGTTTGGTGGTCTCCTCGTCACTCTCTAAGATGACAAGTATTGACCATTAGTGACCATTAGTGATGTGTATTTTCATGTTTTTCTTTGGTTTGGAAATGATGGGCACCTCTGACATTGTATGGCCCGGAAGTCTTTCTACTGCTCTGCTTGGGCGACTGTCTCTAGCCACGTGTCTATGTTGTAATTAGAATGTAACCTTAGTCCCATTACGTTTTACCATTTAGCAATGGCGCCCATATCAAGTAGTTTAAGCTTTTTCATCCTCCTCTTTCTATTTCCATGGTCTCGTGCTGGCTTTATATGCAGGCTCACGGACAATGTTTCATTAGTGTCGGGACTCCGTTTACGTACAGATGGTTCTTTCCACAGGTAAATGCTTAGTGATTGTTAATATTTTTGTTTACTCCCAAAGGTCGCCCAAAGGTGGATGGGGTTGTGATTATATTGTCCGATTTTGTACGCAGGTTTATCAGGACCTGATGGTGCACAGTAAGATAACGTAGCGGCAGTGAAGTTGATTTGTTTACCCTGCTTAAGGTACTTGTCAGTTACGTTTACCAATCTTTTCTTTCAATATATCGGACTACATATTATTGTTGGAATGGTATTTATAAAACGGTATATGAATAAGTCTTATATCTTTGCATCAGAAATGTGCTAACTCTTTAGGGTGTCAGTTGTTATACGGTAGGCTTGGACCGCAGTGTCGTTATACATGAGGGACACTATACGTATCTGCACAACGCAGTTACAGACGTTTTAGAATTGGGGTACATATGGACTAGTCTTACATCCTTTCTATTGTTTATATATCCTCCATTTCGGGTGTGAAGTTCTACACACATATAATATGAAGTAGCCTTTCATCTACACTGTGTCCTTTAAAAATTCTTGCTTGTTGCTATCTATAATAGGGATTTTTGCTCTTTATACCCAATAGGAAATATATTACTACATACGAGTGGATACCTTTAACATGGAAGATTACGTGTCTTCCAATATAATATCAAAAGAACAATAACGAAATTGTGTTTTTCATTTTACTAGGGTAAGACATAGTACTATTTTGTGTTTTTAAGGATTGGCAAGCAGCTTGCTTCTTACTCTCACTTATTCTTTCACGAATTGTCTACTTGGTGGTGGATTTTTTATCTATGTATCATGTATTTGGTGTAAATTCTATTTTTCTACTGCTTTAATAGCAGCACACATACTTTCTATTGTTGGTCTGTCATATGCTTCTTGTTCTGGGTACTGAGGATCTTTGTCCTCGGAATATGGTTGCTTTTCTATTTCCACATGTGGATGGTATAGGGTGAAGATTTATTACCTTCTATATGTGTTTCTGGCACACAGTATGTAGTTTTGGGTTTTTGCACGATAAAAATTGTAGGTGTTCTTCGTTGTGTTTGTCCTTAGACTGCTGTAGCCAAATGTTAATAAGGTTACAAGTGTCATCTTTACCTTATTGGCAATTGGTTTTTATTCTATTTTTAATATGTATATAGGTATAGGGTTATTTTTGATACAACTGTTTTTAACTGTAGTTTATCAATTGTTTACAGCCTTGAGAAAGTCCTTTTGGACGAAACACGTGTCGGCTGTTCTGTTCAGAAATTTGATTTGGATATGGAATAAAGGATTTACCAAGGAAAAATACATTTTGGATTCACGGACTTCTTTTTATACGTATCTGGTTGTTTATAAACCAGAAGTACAACTTATGGACTATTTAGTGTGCCTCGGCAGTTTGTGCATTGTGTACTTTAACTCCAGGTGGGCGGCTGCTTCACCTTGAGAGTTGACTTTGCCTGCTATCAGCAGAGGGGGGTTTTCTTTGCCTGGAGAGCACCAGAATTTACTAAATTTTTGGACAAACCACTATCCGACAAATATAGGGTATTGATGTGCATGTGAAAAGGCATTTCTGCTGTGTTCTTTTGTGTGATGAGTATCCTGTAATTATAACATAGCGCCCTTCAGGGTCGACTTGCGTACGTGATGTTACCCAGCCAATACCCCTTCTTATCAATATGGAGACGCCCCTGGCATAATTAGAAAAGGTTGCCGAATAAATTTCCCCCCAGAGTCTATGTGACAATTTGGGATTAGTGCTGCGCTGCATGTGGGTTTCCAGTAAGAAACATACATCGATGCGATGTCTTCGCAAATATGCTTGCACCAGTCTTGCATTCTTAAAATCATTGAGGCCCCTTACATTCCACGTAATAAACCTGGTTTGTGTCATCATGTGACGATAAATTGGGCATTGCGATGGATAGCTTTAAGTGGGGAGCTCAATTGTGAAAACCGAAAGTGTAGGCCATGCAGTAAGTTAAATAGCGCTACTGTTCCGCTGTAGGCTATCTGCTCCTCCTCAATGCGTATCTCATAGCTGCCATCATGGTTACATAACATCAATTCGTACATATAGTAGCTGTCTCTGATTACAGTGAACCCTTTAATCCTCCCCCCACCCACTTCAACCTCCCAAACAGGTCGAGACTGCAAACCCCCTTCCCACCCTTGGATTACCTGATACCCCATTTTGGAATTTGAACACATGGGAGATCTCCCTTTGGGGACTTAGAACAACGGCAAGCACCTGCCAAACGGCAGGGTGGCCAGGCTGAGGATCCATACATTGAAATGCCTCCCAAAAGCAAAACACTAAGGCCAAGAAACCAACCAGAGGCCCAACCCCACCCGAAAAGACTTGTCCCCAATCAAGTCATAACAGCCCTTAACGGTACAGAAGGCAGCAGCCACGGTTTCTCAGATCAAGGTCTATCATATTCCGAATGAAGTACCCATAGAGCGGCACATTAACATATTTATGCATCAGTCATTATCACTGAGGTTCGGCTCCAGAATGGGACTTCGTGCAGCAGCCCGAGGGGAACCACGCTGACAAATGTGTTTTGTAAATTTCAAAGCAGACTTAGCGTCCGTGAAAAAGTGAGCCCGACCTTCATGAGTTATTTTTAGCTTTGCAGGATATAGCATGGCGTACGGTACGGAGGAGGCCCGCAGGAGTTTCTTCGTTGATACAAACTCCCTGCGCGCAGCTTGCACAGCCGGGGTGTAGTCCGGAAAAAAGGGCAAGGTATTACCTTGATGGGTGATAGGGCTTCTGGCCCTCGCCTCTCGTAGAATAGCATCCCTATCCGCATAATTTAGCAGGCGTGCTAGGATCGGGCGCGGGGCAGCACTCGGCACAGGTCTGGGGCCGTGGGTGCGGTGGGCACGCTCGACGATCATGACCGGAGATAGGACCGAACCAAACAGCTCTCGCAGTAGATTATCTATGAAAGGTTCCATTTTTGAAATAGCTGTCGATTCAGGAAGGCCAAGAATTCTAAGGTTGTTCCTTCGAAAACGCGCCTCCAAATACTCATTTTTAGCCCTGATCACCTCGAGTACTTTCTCCATGTTGAGGATCTGTGCCCTAGATTCAGACTGTGAGTCCTGGGTATCAGACACCCTATTTTCCAGTACATCTAGGCGGGTCTCGTGCGCCTCCACCTTCTTTTTAACTGCTTCTAGGCTGGATGTCAATGTATCGATTTTGCCATCAATGGTTTTGAGACTGGAGCGCACCTCCAGCAGGATAGAGTGCATGTCTTCCTCAGGGCTATCCATTGACTCTGCAGAGCCATGGGCCGCGCCCTGCTCCACTGCAGATTCCATGGTGCGCGTAAGGCGCTTGCTTTCAAATGGGATATTGGGTTGCTTAGGGTCTGTCTTGCCCATGGTTTAACGTAGCCGGGCCCCAGCACGGTTGGCAACCCCGCAATTACAATGATGGACCAATAACTGCCAGTTTAGCAGACACCCTGCCGAAGATCACTCCCAGCTATGCAGCCTCGCCACTCTCAACATGGTTTAACAGATTGTGCCAGCGCGGCTATCTCCCTAGCCGTATAGAGGGTTCCGGAAACAGGTGACACCAATGCACAGGCCCCGCCAAGAACTGGCCGTTCCAAGTCCCATCCGCCCCTCAAGGGTCGCAAGTATGGTGGTCAGCGCTAGTGTTGGACTTCGCCAAATACAGCAAATAGATCACCGACCCCTGCCAGGAGCAGTTGAACAGCAGGCCCAGGCAGCTTGTGTGTCCGTCAGGGGAGTGTGCGCCCTGATTCCTCCTTCCTTTACCTTGTGGTCAGGGTTCGGGGCAGGGAATGGTCAATGCACATTAGTAACCCCCAGGTCTTCCATGCATGGGTGGACGGGGCCCAGCCTGAGCCACGACACAGGGAAGGGGCGACTCGGCGAACCAGCGCAGCTCCCGGACTTCCCCGCCGCAGTAGTCACCACGGGGAGTCCAGGCACCACACGTGTCGCGCCGTCACCCCTCCCTGCCGCCCGCTACATGGCCCAGAACCACACGCCCATATGGTAGGGAGCGGGATAGAACCCAGTACACAGGGAAGGGGCCCGCCAACCCGCACCAGCGCGCCGCGGCCCACCCGGTGAAACGGGTCGGGACCAGGGCCTCACAGCGCAGACCAGCCCAGCCCCCACCCAAGCACCGGCCCCCCAGCTCACCTCGATGCCTCTTGGCCTCTCTCCACCGGCTCAGCCGACCTCCGTTGTTCCTCCACGCTCGCCGCCTCAGCATTCTTCTCCGGCCTCAGATCAGGTTACCGTCTCCGGCCCACACAAGCGATCGCAGTCCTCTCCAGCAACGACAGCGGGAGATCCCACAGTTCTCCGTCGGGTGCGCTGGGACCTGGAGTCAGTCCCGTAGCCACTAGCCAGCTCGCCAAATCTCGCCCCAGGCAAGCTGTCGTTACATCATGCAGCGCCGACCTCGTCCGGCCGGAGCTGCGCTGGAATCGCCTGAGGTCCGGCAGCCATTTTACGCCTCGGGCCCGAGCGCGGTTCTTCTTTCACCAGTTAGAGCAGCTTTGTGTGAGGCAATTGGGCCGAGACCGCAGCCAAGCGTTCTGCGCGGCTCCAGCAGTCGGCACCAATGTTTGTAGCCATCGGGAGCAAGAATTGTGATGGTATTAGCCGGATCTTACAGCCTGGCCTGCGGAGCCCCTTCAACGAGCAGCCATTCCACAGCGCGTCATAGCCACGCCCCTAGACCCATGTTTTTACTTGCTTTTAAGATGTTTTTTAAAGTGTCCAGATTTTAAGTATGGTCATTGTCATCCTGTTCGGAAGAGGAGTGGGTGTTATGTCCCGTATAGGGGCCCTAATGTAGACCCGTTCAAACATGCCCTAAAATGGACGTATTCGTATTTGCTCTAATACGGTCATATTCGTACTTGCCCTATTATGGTCAAAGCCGCATATGCCCTATTACGGTCATAACTGTACATGTCCTATTATAGTCATGATTCCTTATATAGGCATGATCTTTCACCTACATTGGTCCTCGCTAGTACACAACGAGCTCTGAGGGCTGAACGTTATCTAGTCTGTGGTTTTGAATACAGCAGGGTTTTCCCAAACACAGGCCCACACTGTACTCATCAATTATGCATGGCTCTCTAGGAATACACCACCTGCATAATATGTATGTACAAAGTTCACCCCTGACGTCTTCCTCAAGTCTAACAAGGGCCAATACAAACCATACGAAGCAACTAGAGTCTTCAGGGTATAAATACACCATATCTTACCCCGGTAAGACAGAGGGAACCGAGACTTCCATGCTGACTCACTGACCAGAGACGCTGAGGCTCCTGCATGCAGTCGCTCCAGCTGACAGCGGTCTAACACAGCCCTTGCGGGGTGTCCAACTTGAGACCAGGACGGGGTCCCACACTCACTCTATTCAGGTATGGGGGTTCGACTAAATCCTAGAAGGATTCTTGGCTCTTAGGCTTTTAGACCTACACATATGCTAGGTACACTCAGGTACATCTAGTTAGGCATCGTAGGAGTACGCGCACTTTTCATAATGCTTTTTATACTCATGTATGTATTCATGATTATTGCAATATGGTAGAACTGTTCTATCCTTTTGCTTTTATCGTACTGCTGATAATATATCTCTGCTATTGTCTGCTGGTTGCCGCAGCACATATATTTTACACTAGAATAACAACTGTTCAATAAATACTTATTGAAACGCCCCGACTGTTTATTCTGTGTAACTCTCTGAGACAAATCGAATAAGTAAGCACGAGTGACTGAGCGAAAAGTAGTATATTGTTTCCACGATTCTGAGGAATTAGGGTTGTCATGATCTAAGGTTGCCAGAAACTAATCTCTCCCCGATAAGAGGAGATTCTAGTGGCACTGTGAGCTAGCTAATACAAATCCGGCTAACATACACGGTGGGGGTGCACAGAGTCAGTCTAACACCAAGCCCACAGTTTATGTTATCCAAACGCGCAGGTCCTGCATGGGTACTATAGGAACTACACGACAATCTATTCCGTTCTTTTTCACTTCTAATTCTTATTTCTGTTTTTCAGTTCTTGAAGTCTGCCATCAATAGATTTCTATGGGGTGGGCAGTATCATTGAGCAAGAAGAGCCATCTCCTCATTAAATTATCTTTACATATAGGGGGTTGGCCCTTACTGGATTTTCTGTTTTATTATTGGGCTTTGATCGGACAACAATTGAGATGCCTCATCTATAAGAACCATGATAGTCGATTTATTCACAAATATCTAATGACCTTTGGATCTGTAGAAAACAGCTGTTTTATCAATTTCACTGGCCCAATTTCTTAGAAGCGGGTGTACTTTAAAGTGGTCAAAGCTCCCAAACAAATATCCCTTGCTTAAAGAAAGCAGTTCTGTATTATCAAAATCAATTGACATACCCCGTTATGGGGCTTCTTTTCGCTTCCTAGCATAGTTTATATAATGTTAGTAAAAAATGTTCCATGTTCCATATTCGGCCAACTAGTTGTTGGTCAGCTTTTTAAACAATGGCTATTTCTTACATTTTTCAGACCTTCAGGTGAAGTTCAATCTTCCACACCTTAACTTTTTTAATTACTTGTTTCTTTAGTTACTTAAACATTCAGGGGCAGATTTACAAGCCCCTTGCGCCACTTTAGCGCCGCCGTTTGCGTCAATTCTGTGACGCAAGGGCGGCGTAAAGCCAGCGCCATGCTGTGGGGTATTTACAATGTGACGCATCTAGGGAGATGCGTCACGTTGTAAAGCCCTGCGCCACATGAAACCTGCGTCAGGTTTCATGTGGGCGTTCCGGCGCAGGGGGGGGCGTTCCGGCGCAGGAACGCCTCGCAAAAGTGGCTGAGTGAAATCTACTAGATTTCACTCAGTCACTTTTCCGACCCCGGTGGGTCTAAACCTTGCGCCTGCATGATGCAGGCATAAGGTGTGACGCACCATGTGCAAGATAGGCCGGGTCGGCACAGTGCTGGAGTTGCGTCGCGCCCGTGACACAACTCCAGCACTGCGCCAACGTTACGACGGCAGATGCGACACGCATCTGCATTTCCTTGCGCCATGATGCGCCGCATTGTAAATGCGGCGCATCAGTGGTGGCGCAAGGATGGTGATGCGTGTCGTAAGTTTCCTGGCGCATCCCTGCTGATTTGCAGGGATGCGCCAGGAATTGTAAATCTGCCCCCCTATATTTTGTGTAAATACTTCAAAATTTTGAAAATTCATGAGCAACGAAAAGAATAGCATTGCTATCAGAGAACTGTTCCTTATTTATGATTACTTTTGAAAAATTGATTATTTAATCTGGTCGATAAGTAGGCAGCTAGACTGAAGCTGGAGTTTCCGGTTACATTTTTCAATATGTGCAGTAACTATTATTTTCTGCGAGAATAAGGCTACAACAATTCAAAGTTGTCAATATTCTGTATTATACACCTGTCAAAATACACAAGTAGTTTAGATTAGTTCGAATTCTTGTTGCCCCAGATCTGAGAATAGATGATTTGCATATATTTGTCAATGTTTTTCATATACAGGCATTATTGTTGGTCTTACATAATATTAATGTTGAATTTCCAACTAGATGTATTGTGCTGGGTGCTGCAGTAAATACACCCCTGATATTGTACTTATCATATTTTCAGTGATCACAATACGAGGTAATGCATTGCCCAGGATTGATTTAACTATGTTTCCCTGAAGTTTGCTAAATGGTGGGCGGACATGTGTTACAATTATGAGCTGTATGCAGATATCTTATTGGCTAAAGGTCCAGTTGGCAGAAGGCAACATTAAATATGGGGCCTGCTTTTGAGAGAATATCAATATGTGCATATTGTCAATGATTTTATGAATGAATTATCACACTATATGGACTATATAGATGAGTATGATTATTATTTACAAAACTCTTCTTTCTCAATAAATATTTTTGAAAAGACTTTATATTTTGGAAATCATAAGACTGTCAGTCTCCTTGTGAATCTAGTATTAACCCGGTATTTTCTAAAAGTCGCTCTGTCCCATCACTTTGAAAGTTCCAATTTACAAATTCACTCTATTCGTACTAATTTCTCTTGATGCTGAATGAGCATTATCCACTTCCTTGGACTTATTGTTTTTATTTATGTAATAGAAGTGCTGAGGGAAACAGCAGTATACATACATACGATACATGGGTAGTAATAGAGTTGTAATTAGGCAGGCACATTTTGCAAAATTTTGCATTACACAATTTTGTCACACTTTTTTAAGTGGCCGTATACCGCGTTTTTTTTGACAATTGCACCTTTTACCTATGTTGCAACTCTTCATATGCATTGTTATTTGTGTTGATGAAATGTTCATATTAAATTGTTTGATGCATCTATAGATGGCACTGAGCTCATGGAATGTAATTTTAATAGTACACCACGTATATGTTTCCCCACGATTAGATCAAAACAAAGTCTCCCCCCAAAAAAGAGCTATGCAGTACTTTGTCCACTAAAACTACCAGACTTATCATGGATTGCCTATTAAAACATAAGCAAAGCAGGTTTTCCACACAAGCTAAAAAAGGTTATACGTTTTGCCAAGAATGGCACGCACACACAAAGGCACACAAATTTCCCGGGACAAAGGAGGGAACTTTTGACACTAACGCAATTGAACATATGAGAACACACATACAAACTAAATACACAGGTCAAAAGAAAGACAGGAGAGAGGCATAAGTAGAATTACAAGCCATCTTCGAGGAGTTTCAGATCAGTAATCTGATACCTCAGCAGCATGGAGACAATGCACAAGTGACAGGGAGATTTGTGGCAGTCCTAGACAGTGGTACAGCAAGTGAGGGTGAGGAAGAGATCCCCGGTTCCCAGGGAACCGATGACAAGGGTGAGGTACAGGATTTGCCCAGGCAGCCGAGGAAACAACAGAGAGCGAATTTGAGGCTGAAGCCCAACCAAAAAGAATAGTACATAGCTCAGAGGGAATGAGGTAATCTAGATGGGGTGAGGGAAGAAAGGCATCAGCTAAGGAGAGAGAGAGCTTGCACCCAGGAAGCACAGTAAGAAACAGAGCAGAGCAGTGCCCCCCACATACAGAAGACAGGGGTAGGTACAAGGCACTGATCAGGGAAGAATCTGAGGTAGAATTAGATCAAAGGCTTCTGGCAGGGATCCGAGCCTCACCAATCCTTCAACCTAGGAGAGGGGCTGTCCAGGATATAAGAGATCAAGGCAGCCTGATACTGACCAAACTAAGATGCAGGAAAACTAAGATGGCACTTTTGCCTGCGCATGAGGGAAGCAGCGACGAGGATGTATGCTTCTCCACCTGAATGCACAGGAAGGACACACTGACCACAAGGGAGATAGTAGCAAGAGTGGAAGACAAGATCTTTGCGCAACCCATCTACCACTGTTAGCCTGTGTGACCAAGGAAAGAGACCAGTACAGTAGACCTTGGCCTTAGGAAGGATCCTTTGAGCAAGAGGACATGGATATAGCAGAAGATTGCATCCGACATGTCGGAGGAGTTGCCAAGTGGAACTTCCCCTACATGCAGGAATGCTTAAAAAGATGGGAAACCCATAGAGTGACCCGAAGTAAGAATTTGCTTGTTACTACAGAAGGGCATGTCAGGGACCATCTATGTGCCATGGGCTCAGATAGATAAAGAGGGGGTAAGGACGAAGTTAGCGCCATTGCTGGATGGAGCGGGGAAATGTATCTCATGCTTTGAGAAGAACACTGCATGAATAAACCTAGCGATATTAAAAGTCTGCTAAGTAGTCTTATCGGAGAACAGACTAATGCAGTGTTAGCCAAGTTTGTATCCCAGCAATTATGCTGCCAGACACCAAGATCGACGGGCTGCATTCAATTTATCCAGGCACTGGATATGGACAGCAATGAGGCAATGTTTCCTGACCGCCCAGATGTGGGAGGGTTAATGGCGGAGACGATGAAGCCAGGGGAGAGTATTGCAGATTTTCTTGATGGAATGAGGGAACGATGGGACAAGAGACAGGACACCCTGGACTGATACAGGCCCACAATTTGGATTGTTTTGCAATATACTCAAAAGGGTCTGCCCACCGAGATACAAAGTGGACTGGACTGCATGGTTGTGTTAGACACCAAACCCAGGAGATACAAGTCCATATAATACATCACCACAAAAAGAAGCAAGAATAGGAGAGAGAAAAACAAGAGCAAGCCCAGAGAGACACTGCTAAATTGGTTCAATAGAAATTGAATAAGACCACCCTCGAGGGGGCCGTGTTGCCCGCCAGTGTGCAATTTCCACCAGTCTTAGAGGGAGCTCCACCGCAATTTCCCAGAGGGTTTCAACCTAGCTATGGCAGCAGAGGCCAGGGAGGTTGGCAGCAACCTGACCCTAGGGAATACTACTATTGCCACAGGATGGGTCATCTTTCAGATAGTTGCCAGTTAAAGGCATACCATGAGCCGAGATCGATGGGTCAGGGTCAGCCACCACAAAACTCTATGAATTTTCATTCACAATGCCTAGCACAGGAAAACCGGAATGCATCCTCACATTCAGCCACAGGGAGGTCTGTCAGCTGCCGCTCCCCACAGCAGGGATCATTTAGTTAGACAACCACATGGCAGCAGCAACCAAAACAGGGAACTCAAGCCAACAGGGACCGGGGCCACAATATAGGCAGGGAGGGTTAACTGTCTGTGGAGGTAATGCCTTCACACAAACACAGAGTTCAGATGTGCAATAAGATAAACCTCCAGAATAAATAGCACCCCTTCACCCACATCCCCAAAAACTGTACCAAACCAAAAGAATGACAAATGAAACAACTTTGGGAATGCAAGCTTTTACTTGCATTTTGGGATTCAGGACTGCTGTATGTGCTCTATCAACCATGTATTCTCACTAAAGTTCACCATCAAGGGTGTCTGCGGGAGCCATGGCCCCACTCTGCTGCTGATTCCCCAGGGCGGGGTTGGCTGGCCACACCCCAGGGGGAGGGCAGCCTGATGAGGGGGCAGGGCTGCTCCCATAAAAAGTACTTAAAACCCAGGCACCCAGGTCCCGTGTCTAAAAGTCAACAGGGACGGGTTCCAGTGACCAAGCCGAAAGGTCCCCATTCTCAGGCATTCAGCCTGGGACCAAAGTTTCCATCATAGCAAGTAACCCCAACAGCGCCTCCAAAAACTAGAGGTCTCCACCCAATGGAGGCCCCCTTTCAGTTCTAAAATGAAGCTGCCCTCTAGTGGCAGGATTCCCATACACCTGCGCTAGTGAAGCCCTCACAATCTCCATAGCACACGCCCAAAAGTCAATAAGTGGTGAGTCATCCACGTGATATCAAGTCCAAGCCCTTAGGTGGAGGGGTTCACCAGAGTAGCCAGGCATTCCAGAATTGCTGGAGCAGTCCTGGTTCATCATCATCATAGGCAGACTTTGGCAAACGTTTTTTAGGCCTTATCCCCAGGCTCTTCACATTCTTATGTTCCCAGCAAAGTTATCTTTTTCAAGTTTTTCCAATTTCCAAAGTCTGACCACCATGTCATATCTCTCCAAAATAGCGACAGAAACATGCCCGCTCACTAGAAGTCCCTAACCACAAGCCAGGGAAAGCAAGTCCAAATACATTGAAAGGAGGCAGGATGTGGTCCGAGAGAAAGGGTTATCCCCAGTGTCCAACGCAGTTCCAGGCGACAGTAGAACACCAAATTCACTCATCTCTATATCAGACCAAGCAACTAACCAAGGCACCAAGCCTCACATGCATCATCCAGAAAAAGCAATAGGCCCCGACCTCGGACACCACAAGATGGCATAATCATGGATACATGGGGGCCACAGAACAAATTTCCGATCCCCTCTGCCTCGGGATACTTAATGAAGCAGATTTCGCAAGACCTTGGGAAGCACCCAAATACCAACAAAAGAAGCCCAAAGTTAGCCCAAGAGAAGTCTCTAGAGAAAGGGTGGAGTCAAAATATCTGGTGCCACAAGGGAGAGTGACGTTGCGTACCACATACTGGGAACAGAGAGATACACCCATGTGATCTCAAGACATGTTGCAACCACCAACAATGCTTACCAGTGACACATTCCCCTCCTTGCACAGTCCTGCACACATGAAGATTGAAAGACACAGCCCACAACAATGGCACCTACATGTACACACCAGGAGAGACATGTTCTTGGAAAGCTGGTGGTCGCCCATAGAACCCTAACTAAAAACTAATGCGATCCATCCCTATGATCATGGAACCACTCCAGAAATATTTTGTACTAGTCTAAGCACTAAGTTAAGTACAAAGGGGGGGGGGCTCAACGGCTCATAAAAGAGATTAATTTGTTTGATTACGAATAAGTCACCTTTAATTTTAAACTATCAAAATGATACCCCTACTGTGGCCACCTTCCAGGGCCTCACTAAAATTGTGACCAGTGGAGTGTGGAGAACACACCTCTAAGAGAAGTACAGGAACCCTGGAAAAATCATTGTCTATGGCACACCTGTAATGTTTCTGAATTTAAAAAAATGAGCCGAGGGTTAGTTCTTATCCAACAGGTCTACAACAGAACCTCCAAGTGCACCACATCTCAGCTGCCACATCAACACCCCAGCAGATTATGAACTTACACCGCAAACCTTTTGTTTGAACTGTTAAATGGGAAACCCCAGACACCATAGGACCACAGACACCTCCCCTGGATTCATACCAAGACCTACAATGTTCAATTACAAGTTATGTATTGTTGCAGTCCTATGTACCCTCTGTCTATTTTGGGTGCTGCTGCACCTATTCACTGTTAAAGAAAAGCTTGGCCAAATGGAGTCCGTTCAAAAACTGTCACAGCTCTTGCGCATGATCTCTCCCATGTCACTTACAATTACACCAAACCAAACACTAGTATCCCACATGCACTACACAGCACCTTCTTGCACAACACGTGGTATCAGCACATGACCACAGTGGGCTCCCAGATATCAGCCAGGTCATAATACGTCTGTTCACTGATACCGCATGCAGTAAGTAATGACAGACTTTACTTATCCTAAGAGGTAGCCCCCGAAAATGCAAAATGCCTTCTTCACTTATACCTATGCAGAATGAGGACCAAAATCCAACCCAACACAATATAACTCCACAGGGTAGTAGTGAATCTGATCAGATACAAAATCAACCCAACAGCTCTATACCTTTTCCCAGAGCCTAGCGATATCCAAACTGAGCTGGACAGGATGTGCAGAAAGGGCACCATAGGGGAGGATACTGTTCGGCCCTGAGACTTCTCAGAGAAGAGATTCTTGGAGGTAGCAGATCCCCCAACTCAATGCAAAAACACATCCACTCCTGCTTCTAATTGTGGTCCAAGGGTGGCCCTTAGCATTTCTGGGGCAGTCTTCTTTCACAACAAGTATACTCCCAACATGGAATTACTGTGTGGGTCCATCTAGCTTGAAGATAAAAAGGGGATTGAGTCTCAGGGGGGAGTGTCGAATAAGAGCATGAACATCCCATGCCAGGAATACTGAGTTGGGGGGATACACTTTACTAGAAGGGAAGTGGCAACCCATGAGTGTACGGAAACGTACACTGTATTCCTTGTGTTTCAGAGGTAAAGTAATGCTTCTACTGGGCACGAATGCGAACTGTGGCATGATTGTGCACATTTGGATATGCAATGGGTCACCTCCATGTTGATGGATTTTTACTGGCAGAGCAGTGAGTTTTCCACATTCAGTTCGCCCCCAGATGGCACAGACTCTGTTCCCTGGTCACCATACACACCCCAATCCTGGTCCTTTCCAGAGAAGAACTGTCAGATATGTACCAGCACCCGCTAAGAAATAAGACAACCTTGCTGCATCAGGCTAGTGAAAAAAGAACTGAGGATTATTTTGGCTGGGCTCAGTACAAGGCCATTCTAGAAGAATTCAGAGTGTTCACAGATACACAAGTATCGTCAGGAGGGGCTATACCCTTTTCCACAGTAAAGTCAAAAGCGAATGCCTGCTGGTTACAAATAACCTGGGAGGAGATGCTTAAAATGATGAACAGCACTGACCTTGGCCTTAATTCAACCAAGGAAGAACTAAGAGCAGTCCCCCTCATGGTGATGCAGCATTGATATGTGTTAGACTTAATGACCGTGTGGATCTGTACAATTGGGGATTTCCTGTTGTAAAAACTCAGTCCTGAAACTGGGTAAAATGCAAGTTTCTAGGAAAGTAGTAACTGTCCAAAGCAAGCTTAAACTTTACTGGCCCCCCAATAAAGTAACAGTCATGAAGTATGGGTTAGATAGTGTAGTTGAAAATTCAACTAGAGGGGGAATACTAATATTGCAAAAGTCGATGTCAATATGAAGAACGATACATTTATGTATAAAAACAAAATTGCATCTTTATTAACGAATTCACCCGTTGTGAACTCCATATCAACCCTGACTCAGAAATACATAGTCAGGCAGGCTCTGAGACCTAGGCCTGAGGTCACTGATTGACAGATCACAGGTGGGGTGACACGTAGCCAGCAGACAGATGCACAAATGAGAAATCCTAGATCAATCCCATAGGTAGGCGCAGCAACACCTCAATAGTCCAGGGAGATCGGCCCCACCCCAATAAAGCACATATGGCCAGAGGGGTACGCGCTCTCCCAAAACACCATAAATTCAGATTCCACATAAGTTAATAACATATAGCCAATAAGGACACAGCTACCACAGTACACACAGTGATCATGTTCTCCCCATGCCGGACATCTGGACACGTTACCCACTGGCTACATTGTGTCCAAGTAAGATCGAGGAGCACCTGGATTACCCAGCGAATAAATTAATGTGCCACTCCTAAAGCAGCAACTCACATTCCTTACCATACAAGGATCGCAGACAGTTCATGGCATTCAATGAATTGTATATAAACACATCTCAGATCGATTGTAAGTTAAGACAGTCCTCAGACCATATGCCTGTAACTGTTCTCCGGGCCGCATTGTTTAATTCTCTTGTTTTTTCAAGATATTTCATGTTCAAGTAACATTGAGATTGGAATGCTTTTAATGTTTGAGGATTCACCTGTAAAACATGATAAATGCCCACAAACTCATAACATTCTGTGCATTCACATCAAGAGCACTTACAATATCTATTTAGATTTGGACAGTGTCACTGGTACTACCCAGGCCTAATCCTTGACACCACCACAATGCCATTCTCCTACTATGACCACCATAAGAATTTTCCCTCTATTACAGGGAAATACAGGCTGTAGATAGAGAAAAAAAGAGGTATTGACATACATATGCAGGAAGGTGCAAACACCCCCATGGGGATGTCACTTTTGTTGCCTGGAGATACTGCAGGACAGTCATATGGAAGACAATATTGTTAGACGTTAGGACCATGGAATACCTGAGAGTATATGCCCATACAGCTGTTTATGCATAGAAATGCAAGTGGAAGTCTGGGGATGCAATAGTACTTGTAAACATAAGAGAAAGTCTCCACAATGCCTTGGAGTGCAAGGGTTACATGAGCTGCACATCAGTTGCCTTCAAGTCCTTTTGCTTGGTAGACCAGCCTGCCAACCCCCCCCCCCTCCCTGGTTTTTGTAATCAGGAACTCTCTGGGGTTCACTGATCCCAGGTAAGGGAAGGCAAAGGGTCTTCAGCAAGGTTTGAGCTTACAGGCCACATTTCTACCCCTGCTAGGCAATGTGCTGTGGATTATATAAAATGAGCCATATATGCTACCTCTAAAAAGATAATACCTATCACTGATCAACTATTGTGTAGCACTGAAGGTTTTGTTTGGCAATAGTTATAGATGCTTATAGTCCAGTCAAAGTAAATCTGTTTTTACAATTTAAATGACAAGTTTAATAGCTTGTAAGTCAGCTATACATGTGTATTCAAAAGTAAAAACTGTAAATCAAAATCGTTTTTGTCTTATGTACAACAAACTTACATGGGCTTAGAGCCTGCCGATCCTGTTGTGCTGATTGGACGACTTTGGGACTCTGTCGGGCCTTAGGGTAAATCGAGGTAAGTCACTTGTATTCCTGCTTGCATCACTGGTCGGTACCCCAATGGAGTGGCTACTGGAAATCAGTTTGCACTGGGAATTAGCCCACTTCTGACACCTGGGGGTCATGCATTCTCAGGCACAACAGTTACATTTGAATATAGACAAGATTATGGGGGCATTGCGGACCTCGGTCGCCTTTCAGAATGCACTCCCGCTATCATTGATGCATCAGCTGGCCATTTCTAAGATGGTCCTTCTTCCGCACTGCTTATACACTCTTTAGAATTCTCTTTGTCCTCTTCCAGCCAGAGTGTTTCAGGCAATTTGACTCCATTCTTGTTTCTTCATCTGGGTGAGCAGGTGCAGCAGAGTGGCCCTGACCACACTGACTAGAACTTACTGCGAAGGTATGCAGCTTGCTGGCTAGACCCTGGAGATAGCTGGGAAAAGCACCTGCATGTGGGAACATCTGAGATCAGGCAGTTGCCTTGTGGGCTGGGTAGGTGTTTGATCTCCTTCCTCTATAAAGCCATGAGAGTAAATGCTGTGGGCACTCAGCCACAGGCTGCAGCCTAGGATGCAGTCCTGGAAACACCTTTAGAGGATGGGGACTGGGCATGCGTTTCTGAAGTCATGCACACAATTTCTTGCAATGCCCGATTCAAGCTCATACACTATAATTTCTTACACTGCTCTTACCTAACCCCGAGATCCTTCATCGCATCTCTTGTGTCCATGCCAACAGTTGCCCTCGCTGTGGAACCCAGGGGGCAGATTTCCTTTGCTTGGCCTGTGGCTGCCCCGTTGAGCAGAGCTATTGGCACTAGGTGGTGGGAGAGCTATTGCTAGCAGGGGGAGGTGACCCGCAGTGCTGCTTGTTAGGAAACATCCAAAGGTCCTAGGGTCATAAGATGGCTTATAAATTTGTACAGTTATTTTTGGAGCTTGCCAGGGGTAGGGTGGCCATCACGTGGATGGGGCCGATGGCTCCCAGGGTGTCTCACTGGTGCAGGGATGTGGCAGAATTGTCGCTAGCCGAGGTACACCACATGAAGTTAAGCAGGAATGATGACAAGGTGGGGGAGGATCTCATTGCTTGGAGTAGTATGAGTGATGAGCTCTCAAAACCCGATGCCCCAGAGGCGAATGACAACAGTGATGATGTTTTTTGGGGATGCTCTGATGGCTCTGAGGACCCTGCACTGCCTGTCTCAGCTGAACAATTTCTGTGAGACAAGTTTGGTTGAGCGAGTTGAGCAATTGGGTTTCACAGATGGACAGCTGTCGTGTGTTCTTCATGGCCCTGATATTACCGGTATATGCAACAGTTAAGTGTTCTCCTGGTGGTAGTCTTGTGTTCCCACCCACAATGTGCTGCACCAGTTATTCTCACCTCTGCAATGTTTTGTTATGTAAAACTGAAAAATAAAGGTTTTATATTTAAGAAACTGAGGCTTAGAGCCATGTCTGGATAAGTGGCAGCTTAAAAGTAGAATTTTTTGGTTTCAAACATTTTTTTGCTAACATCTGTCAGGAAATTCCTAGAAACGCCAATCTTGCAGCGTGGGAAAACACAAATGCAGATCTTTATTATCGACAGTGAAACATGACTTTTGTAAGGTGATTATATTTCTGGCTAAATGTTTGCCCAGTATGAATTGTACATCATCTTGCATTAAACCCAACCATTTGCAAATCAGCCTTGGTCCTGCTCCAATAAGAACAGTCTAGCTAGAGCTGTCAAACCAGGTCATCCTTATAACCAATGCAAGCAAAACAAGACCAACTTTGGCATAGTTGGGCCACTTCAATCAGGAGCAGCTTGGTTTCATTGGTACAGTGAGCATAAGGCCATGTCTGGACATACAAGCTGCCACTTAGAGTGTTGCATCAAGTGCACACAAAGTAATGCAAGGAATATTTGCGAGTAGTCTAACCACTAGCAATAGCCTAGGACTGTGTTACAACTCTTCATTTTTTACCCACTATGCCACCTCAGATTAGACCCAGCGGTATGCAATCAGCTATGCCCCTGCTCCAAAAAGAACAGTCCAACCTGAACTGCCAAGCCTGGTCCTCTATGAACTGCAACGCAAGCATCTCAAGACCAGTTTTGGCCTAGTTGGGCATCTTCAGTCTGGTACAGCTTGGTTCCTGTGGAACTGTGAGTATGGAGCCCATATCTGGGTATGTCACTGACCACTAAGAGGGTTACATCAAAGACACAAAAAGTGAAAGTGATGAGAGGAATGCTTGCAAATAATCTATCCACTAGTAATAACAGCTGGAGTCGCACTTCAACCCACCATTTTTGTGCCTACTATGCCACCTCATATTAGACCATCCATAAGTAATTCAGCCCTGGCCCTGCTCCAATAAGAACAGGCCAACAAGAACTGCCAAGCCTGGTACTCACTGAACTGGAACACAAGCAAACCAAGACTGGTTTAGGACTAGTTGGTCCCTTTAGTTGGGTGTAGCTTGGTTCCAGTGGCACTGTGATCATCGGACTCATATCTGGGCATACCCTTGGCCACTTAGGGCATTACATCAAAAAGTGGTCAATATATCAATAGTACATCACTCGCAATAGCTTGGGGCAGCATTTCAACTTTTTGTTTTTTGCCCACTATAACACCTCAAGTTAGACCCAGCCATATGGAAATCAATCTTGAATGTGCACCAAAAGGAACAGTTCTGCCCAAACTACCAGGCCAGGCCCTCTCTGAAAAGGAACAAAAGCAATGCAAGATTGGTTTCAGCCTAGCTAGGTATCTTTATTCTGTTGCAGCTTGGTTCCAGTGGCAGTTCCAGAACTGAATTTGAAAACATTTTAATGTGAAAAAAGTGCCTAAAAGTGGAAAGCACCAATGGTAGTCAAAGGATGTGGTAATCAAGAAGCTAGCCAGGATTTGAGGACGGCAGGGATGAAGTAGACTGGCCCCATTAGGGTGTAGAAGTATGGAAGTTTGAAAAAGTTTTGATGTCCCAATCAGAAAGGAACTTTGGCCTTGATTTAGATCTTGCCAATTTTACTGTTGTCCCGCCGTGGTTCCAAGTCCTCCATCAAGCTGACAGCAGTCCGCCCTCCCTATTGAAATACATGCTTACTGACTCTCCATCCACGTCAACAGTGCGTTTACCGCCATGTATGTGGCTCACCGCTGCCAACCAGGTGGACTCCAATACTGGTGAAAATGACTTTGTTACCATCAGGGCTGTGCCTAGCATATTTATATTTCATAGTTGTGCTGACAGTCTTCTAGCGGCAGTTTGCCGACGGAGTTAATCTGTCGCAGGACGCGGTGAGCATTTGACTAATCCTCGGGCTGTAGGATGGATGCTAGCATCACACACCTGATGTGTTTTGGCTAATTGTGAACACCTGCATACCACACTATAAAACACACTCCATTTCAGACCATGATTATTTTACATTCCAGCACAGCAGAACTTAGTTTGTAGTAGAGCACTTTGTCACTGAATTAAGTATTTTATTTCTGTTTTTTAATCTCTTTTTCTTGTTCATTTACCCCTCTTTCATTATCATCTTGTGGATTATTTAATTTATTAAAGTTCATAATCTTAGAATGGCAGGAAGAAAAATCCCAGTTTTACTGAGAGTGAACTGTCAGTCATGCTAGATGAAATCATTAGAGTAGAGCTACAATTGTTTGGAGCCCAAGTACAAATGACAACTATACCACAGAAAAGACAAATGTGGGCCAGAATAGTTGACAGAGTGAATGCTGTAGCAAACAACCTGTGCACACAGGAGAAAATTTGGAAGACGTGGAACAAATTGCATGGGAGAATGCGTTCCCTGGCCTCCAAGCGTCACCCGGAGGCCCAGAGGACTGGTGGTGGTTCTCTCAGGCCCCCCTTACAACTCTTTCACTGGGAGGAGAAGGGCTTACAGAGCTTACATCCTAAAGGCTTGACAGAAATCCCTGGTGGAGTGGAGACTAGTAAACTAGACTATTGACTACTTCACTAAACCTAAATGTCCTTATTACTTTTCATTTAGCTGTTGCTAATGTGTGGTGCACATTTGACAAACATAGAAACCTACATATATTTGTATCAATCTACTTTTTGTCTTGCTAATGTGCATCAATGTGTTATCTCTTATTTAAGAATACAGGTATCAACCTCCATTACATTTCCCATGATGTAATGGTCCTTGTAACACATTTCATAAATGTGTCTTAAATAGTAAATGCCTGTCTTCTTTAACCGCATTTTTTCACTAGGTATGTTTAACTTTTAATGTTGCAAGGGTTGTTGAATTTAATTGAAGTGACTACAACTACCACAATGCCTTGTTTTGGTTTTGTGAAAATAACATTGGTATGTTATCTTGCTCATTCTCTTTTTTTACAACATTTACACATATGTTAAGGTGTTATATATTTATCTATCAATAGTCCATGCTAAGTTTAGAAATACTTTAAGCTTTAAATTTCTATGTTGCCCTATCCTTGTTATGCTATATAATTGATGCCATGTGTGTCACAAAACAAAGTTTGTTGAATTCATAATTGTAAGGTATGTAAATTGGTATGCTGAATCTAAGTAGTGTTTTTTAATTGACTCTGCAATATTTATATGATGACTAATTCTATATATCACTCTAGGTTGTGTAATAGTCAGATTTTTTGCATGCTAGGACTTGTAATAGTTGATTTCACATTTCTCCTCTCTACTGTGCTCTTTAGAATGTTTGGTATATTTGATGTATACTTTCTAATTAATTCTTTTTTGTCATTTCAGGACATCTTTTTGCCAGTTTTCCTAATTAACTTCTGTGTGTCATTTAAACTGGCTTGGTTATTGATTATAATACCACTGAAACGGACAATCATTATATTAAATATATTTGTCCTTTTAGATTGCTACTTTCTTAGCTTCAAACACATTTGATGTAGAATCCAAACTTTTAATATTTGCATTTTGTCATTCCTGATAGGTCCAATACCAAGAGTATGTGGGCAAATACCTGCCACTGAGGAGACCTCCAATCCATACCAGGACCAAGCCTTCGGTGAAGACTCCACTCCTTCAAGTCTCAATGATGGGGAGCTGGTTGGCCCATCTGGTCTGCCTGGGCAGACTGCTCCAGTAAGTCTCACTTGGTCTACACCTACACCTCCACCCCATCTGTTACCACATATCAGGCCATGGATACCTCCACTTCCTGTGTCCAAAGCAACGCCACCCCAATCTTGTGCCCCAAGTCCTGGCTGCTGGTCAGCCGACACCACCACTACCACCTCAAGTTCAGACAGGAACTAGTGGGATGGGGCACACTGGGTGAAGGCCACAGGGTAGCGGGTATAGGGGTTGTGGGAATGATTTAGTGGGCCAGCAAAATGAGGCCACTGGGTTAACTGTCACCAAGGCCACCATTGACCAAGTCTTGGGATCCCTTCATCAGTCCCAAGACATGATTGGCCAGGTACTCACAGAGCTCAAGGATATGAAGCAGGTACAGAGGGAGTACCATGTACAGATGGAGAATCTCATCTCCGATCTGGACAGCCTGACTGGGGTACTGCATGACATTCACACACATATATTCAGGGCTTTCCCAGCACCATCTACCCCTTTCTGTGGTCCTGCAACATCTGGCCCAAGTACATCTGCTGCAGCCACAGAAAGGGAGGCACTGCCGCAAGGAGAAACACCGGCACCTACCCCAGTCCCTGCAACTGTGGATCCCCCTCCTCAGGAGGGGATGTCCATTGAGACTACCAGCAGCAGAGGATAACAATACCTCTAGGACCACTAGCAAGAGATGCCAAACCAGATTTCCTCCATTGTGGGACTACCATTCACTTTGTGGACTATTATCTGGACACATTTACAAAATATTTTGGCTCTTCAAGAATGGTTTCATTCACCATGACTAACTTTTTATTTTTTGGTTTGCTTTTATATTCTCATCCTGTTTTAGTTTATTAGGAATTGCAGGTTGGTAATGTTTCTCTCAAGTCCTCAATCATGACAACAAAACACAAATACCAATAACTCATCAACTAGTAGTTTATCACATTTGGCAAAGATTTGTCTGTCAAAATGTCCACAAACATAAAAATCCATTATCACACAATTATTCAGTGCCATTGTCACATTGACAATTTCAGACCATTCCACCATGGAAGAAGGGGATATAACAAAAAAAGATTCAAAAGGCAAATTATTATTGATTGATGTGATCAGCAGGAGCTAGATCATCTGCCTCTCTTTAGAAATCCCACATCAATAACACCAAAAGAGAAAATCATGACAGTACCACATTTTGTACACACAGGTATACACTGTCCCAGTATCTAGTGGAATGCCACAACCAAATTTAATTGGTGTGCTAAAAGAAGTTTGTTCTACAATGATGAGACACATCAACAGCTTCATACACTTTACACTACATGAGGATTTCGCCAATGTGAACCCAGATTAGTATTCTTTGGCTCCACAACCACATGTGGTTGGAGCAATATGAGGCACACATATTGCCGTAGTACCAACACACAACAGAGATTAAGTCCAAAGCAATCTTCAAAACTTCCATTCAATCACTGGGGATTGAATTTAGTTGCACTGTTGCCTCTATCCGTAGGTAATCTGGGATTATTTTGTTGAATACCACCCTTGTAGTTATGAGTAAGATGTCAATTTTGTCTGTAATCTTTTGTTCCAGCCTTGATAAAGTCTAAGGGGAGACGAAACACGTGTTGGCATTGTCACAGTCTTTCATGCTGGATGTTACATCAACAAAAATAAAGAAACATCTTTTCAAGACTTCGAACTGTTTGGACATTGGTTAATAGCCAATTAAAAACCAAGTGAAATCTACAGGATACTTTTGAATTAGGATTATCTTGACTGGTTTTATATTTATAAGATATTTCAACTGTTTAAGGGTGTGCCGAATGATGCTCTCTTTTTATGATTTACCTACACGGGGGAATTTTTTTTTTTTTTTTTTTTTTTCTATGTTACTTGCATCTTTTGGTAGTAGATGTGGTGAGCAGTAGTAGCACCCCGTCATCCTATTGAGAAACACTGTTATTTATTCACACTGATTTACTTTGTTTTCTTTTATTGAGTGGTTTACTGATGTGCGGTTCCGTTTCTTGGAGAGGAAAACACTACTACCATTTTTTGCTTATATATCATATAAATCACCCTTCACATTTGCAAAATCCTCATGTCATGGAAACTGGATGAAGCTGTTGAAGTGTCTCATCATTGACAAAAGAATTTCTTGTAGCACGCACCTGAAAGTTGGTTGCGACATTCCACCAGATACTGCCACAGTATATTGGAATGATACTGTGGCCACAAAATGAAGTACTGCCATGAGTTTGGCAATTGGTGTAATAGATGTAGGACTTCTGCAGTGAGGCAGATGATCTGGCTCCAGCTGATGACAAAAATTCAGTATAGTTGGCCTATTCAATCTGAACTTTTTGATAATATCCTGTTCTTCCATGGTGGCAAGATCTAGGAATGGACGGTACACTTGAGGCTGTTATCTCCTCACGCTGACAGGGTTCAAATATCTGCACTGGGAAAATTTTGAACATTTTTATACATTTTCCACTATTTATTTTTAATTATTAACACAAATGTCATGTCGTGCTAAAAATATATATGGCTTCACAACATATTTTAATCTAACATTTGTTTTAGTCATTTTTACTTCACAAATGTTGTTTTTTATCTGTCAATATTTTCAATATGACAGAATGTGTAATTAATACATTTCTAATGTATTATTTACGCATTCTTTTTTTTTCATCCAAAAACACCGTCACTGGAGGTAAAGAACACATGCAACTATTGCATTAACCACAGTAATGCACTACATATAAATGTTTTTTTTTTTTTAAATACATGAGTGTCTTTCAAAGTTTGAATGTGTAAACAAACTAGCCACCATTTTGAGTGGTGGTGATGCACTTAGTAGTCACAAACACACAATTGGTCCATCTAAAATGGTGGGCGTCTGACCTCCCAGTCAGGACATTTGTAATCAGACGTCGGTGGAAAAAGCTGACCACATAGTGGGTGTTTACCTCCACGACGGACACAGCCATAGGCTAACATGTGTGAAAGCAACATACAAAGGCCAATGGCTGTGCAGTGTCAGCTGACGATCACAAATGCCGTGTACATGTACACCGCAGTGTGAATAAAACTCACTTGCCTCCTAACACTGCAGCCATCAAGACCTCCTCCACTTTTGCTACTGTTTGTGACCTCTGCGATCAATGATGCTAGGTCGAGCAGATGACCGGGCACCTGTCTTCTTGACAGAGGAGCTGGAGTTGCTGGCAAAGGAGGTCTTGTCCCTGTATAACCAGCTCTATGGCTCACCAGAGGAACAAGTACATGTTTGAAATGTATATGTAAACCTGTTTAACTGTTTTTTTCCCCATTAACACAGGCTACAATGTCCATTTGAGTTCCTGAGTGAAGTGTAGTAATTGATGTGAAGTGTCATATATTGTGTCCTTACATAGGACAATGTTGTTGGGGATTTGTAAGCACTTTACAATTTAGAAAACAACAACATTAGTATGTATTGTGTGTTTAAGGCCCTAGATTCTTTTTAGTGTGTATTTAGAGATATATCTATGCATACATTGTCTTTACAACTTTACATATATATGTTTTCTGTAAAAACCAAAAGAAAATTATGTTTACTAGTCTAGATCAGGGGTCTCCAAACAGTTGATCTGGAGCTTCCAGTAGCTCCCAGACCGCTTCAGAGTAGCACACAGCCTTAAGGTCATTTATTAGATGGGCACAAGGTCATTTTTGCATATAAAAGTTAAGGGAAGGCTGTGTTCATTTGACATCATGATAATCTGGCTGCAGATAGCAGGGCCTGACAATGAGCAGTGCTCAGTCAGAATCATGGGTCGGTCTTGGGTGGAGTCACAGCGGCAAACATCTGAAGGACTGAGGTATATCTCTCATCAAAAAATGTCCTTGTCAACTCAAATTTTAGGTGTGAGCAAAAATATGCCCCTGGATGCTTTTAAATGAAAAATAATTAAAAAGGAGAGTTACCAAACTTCTTGAGCTAACACTACATTTAATTTTACTCCCATTTCAAAGTGTTTCATTTCCAAACGGCAGGCCCCTAAGGCCAAAATTCATTGTTCCATAAGTATTTATGCAAGATAATGCCCTTTTTTACATGTGGGAATTTTAAAGTGCAGAAAAAGGTTCCATGATATGAAGTGTTTCGTAAAACATTTCTCTGCACTTTTAAATTCCCCCTATTCAAAAGGACGTACAATTTTATGCTTATTTCATCCATGTAACGAAGCCACATATGGCAAAAAGGTGTGTCATGTGCTACAAGTACATACCACACAGACTCTGTAACCCATACAATTATATCCCATTCATACGTATACATGTGTATACATCCCCAAAGAACACACTCTCACTGACACACATGGCAGCCCTTTCATAGTGCTCTTAGTAATAGTATGCAGTTCAAACTATACTATCTGGCTCTATGGACTTTAGGCATGAAGTCAATGAAGCTGGTTGTGAGGGTGTCTGGTAACAATGCGCAAGTTGCATAGCCTTTAGTAGTTCACAATGTTTTGCTCACATCACAGAAAATGTAGGAGACCCCTGGGCTAGATGATGTCACTGGCCTGGATTAGTGAGTTTAGGACATGTGAAGGGATGATGGTAGTCAACATGTCACTATAAAAGTGTCTATTAATGTATTTATTTTGGTCAGCATGTGAAAATACATATGTTGTATGGTAACTTATGCGACATGTTTGTGATAGATGTAGTAAAATTATGTTACACAAATACAGACAAACAAAAAGTCACAAAACCATTCTTTTTTCTTTCATTTCCTGTATCAAGGTGCATCAGAAGTGGGATATCTGGAAGGCCATCAGACATCAGGAAGTTGCGGACCCTGGGGGGTCTACAAGCAGCACAGCCTCCATTGTAGAAAGAGGTGGGAGGACCTATGACGCTAGACCAGAAAGCCAGCCAAAGTCCAGCTCGGGATGTCCTCCCAAAGTGAGAAACGCATGCGCCACACCCTGACCCCCCTAATGGCCCGCATTCTTTCAGTGGCCTATCCCCAGCTTGATGAGCAGATGAGCGCCCAATAGCAGCAACAAGGGGTTAAGTTCTTATTTGAGTTTCACATGTTACATGACTAATTGTTACAGCCAGGATTTTTCCTATCAACAGAGTTCTTGGAGGTGTAAGTTTTGCACAATGTGTATGATGATGTGCTTTTTCTATTAATTTATTGGAATGGATCCCACCTGATTCCTGTTCACTACCAAAGGACTATTCTGAGCAGATGCATGGCTGCCTAAACTACAAATATACATCAGGTTGTTTGATGACATGAGGGACAGTTGTACAGGCCACTAGTCTTTGTTGGGTCAGGTGTGATGCTCCTTCAATATTGTGAATGATGTAATGGTAGACCAATTACATGTGACATAGCATACTATGCACTTATATTACAGTAGATGTACCAAACGTCACATTAATAAGTTGGGATTTTACACAAACAAGAGTGAACATGTGAGCGAAAATTACTAGATACATCAGAATTAATGGCTATGTTTGGAGTCTGCACATATCCCAATTGTGTTTTGCATCAGATTTACTGTTTCATACAGGTTAAAAGCGACAAATCTGCATGATGTCCTACACCTTCAAAAAAGTGTATGTAAGCCAGTGTGTTTTTGTACAAATACTTGTGATAGGCATACAATTTTTGTAGCAACACAGACAGTAATGTGTATACAATGGTGAGAGAGTAACGCATACCCCCAAGCTATTTTTCTAGGTCCTTTGTTATGTCTATAAGAGAACTCAATGATGGAGAAAAATAGAATACTTGAAGGGATTTTGGCATATTGCTTGTTCCATCACATACATGTTGGATTATCCCATCTTGAATAATCAAAATCAGTCCCAACTCATGACTCATTTTGAAAATGGTGAAATGCATCAAGGTGTGATCTGCTACACATTGCGAATTGCATTGGATTCTTTGATGTTGATATCATATGTCAATAGGTGTATTTCAAACTTACTGTGATGTGGTTCCACTTTTTGCCTAAGGTGAATGCCACCATATCCTTTTCAACAATTTCACAATGGTGAGACAACCTTGAAATAATTTGAGATCTTTTTTAGTCAAATGTGAATAGGTAGTTGCTCTGTACTAAAGTGAATTAGAAATGTATTAAGCCCTATGTATTTACTTATGCTTTTGGAGTTCTTATTTGTCAATCCACAATAACAAATTGCCTAGATTTCTTCAGCAGCATAGGTAAATGCATAGAGCATGATACATTGATAAGCTACTTCAGTACTGAAACCATATAATATGTTGTACATTTGTACTTTACTTGAGTTACTTGAAGTAAGTGTTACCCATGTGAAACGGCCAAACAAAGGAGACAGGCTTTCAGTTTCTACAAATATTGGTACAACATTGCAGTATTTAGTGGTACACATTGATTCATATTTTACTTTTAGTGTATGTCATTAATGCAGCTTTTGGACCTGGTACACTGTCCAAAGGTATTTTTGGTGTATATCCTTACTGGTGACATAAGTTTACTATTCTGGAAACAAAGGCCACCATTCAGAGGTGGTCAACAGTTCCTTTAGAGAAATGACTATGGTTAAGAGAAAAGATCATATATGTTGTAGGAGCTATCATGGGGAATTTCAAAACTGTGACCAATTGGTTTTAAAAGATGTTCCCTACATGAATGAAATGATGATGTAGCTGACTTCGGAGCACAGGGTTCACGGTTCGATCCCCGGCTCCGGCGGCAGCTCAGCTCAGCACCGTGTGACTCTGGGCAATAGCTCACTTAATTTCCACTACGGCCCCCAGCGCCTTGAGACCCATAAGGGTGAGTAGCTGCGCTATATAAAAACGGACTTACATATGATGTAAAGAACCAACATTTGTGAGCCTTGTACCAGGTGCAAAATGGAAAGTAGGAAAATGTTTTGTGCTCAAAGTTATTGATCAGTTCTAGTCACACAGATACAATAAAACTATTGCATATGTCTTTTCAGCATCATCCAGAGCAGACAAAGGAGACGTTGGCCATGTCATGTAGACGGGGAAGCAGCTGTCCACTGTATCTCAGCTGGTGAGACTACCGACAATGAGGGACACAGAGCTACAGAGGGTGGGGGACTGGCATTAAGGCTACCAGCTCTACATCTTCTTCAGAGCCCTCCCTAAGCGACCAGTCCCTAGTGATGGCTGACCCTACTGCTCCAGTTACACCTGCATCCTTGTATGCCACCCAGACATCCATCGGCACCCTCCCTCTTGTTCCCCAACAGTTAGCCAACCCATCCCTCTAAAAGGGCTGTGGTCTCCATTGCCACAGGCACCTCACCCCCTGTCTTCTGGCTGCGCTGAGTGAGGAGGCTATTGACCTCCTCAGCAGCATCACTGTAGGCCAGACTGCACTCCTGAATGCCATCCAGGAGCTTTACTGCCATATGCAACAAATGGCAGCTTAAGTGGAAGGCATTCATAGTGGTATGTCTGGCCTACAGCTGTCCTTTCAAGGTTTAGCCTCTTCACTAACCACAGTCTTGCAACCATCCCAACCTTGTGCCCCAGCTCCTCCCCTTCCCCATCCCAATTCCCTATTCCCAGCCCTGTCCCAAGAACCTTCACACCTTTGCACACACCCACTCCAACACACACAAGCAGCACACACACACATAAACACAGAGACAGCAAAAAGCACAGGTACACAACCAAGCATACAGACACCACACCCATATGCACCACTACCAGCATACCCACAGACATCACACCCACCACCACACCCACATGCACCACCACCAGCACACCCACAGACACCTCACCCACCACCACAAACATATGAACCACCCCAACCACCACCACACCCACAGACACTGCACCCACCACCACACACACATGTACCACCCCCACTACCAGCACACCCATAGATACCACACTGACCAGCACATCCCTCTGAGCCACCACCAGCACACCCAGAAACACTGCAACCACCACCACACACACATGTATCACCACCAGCACACCCACAGACACTGCACCAACAACCACACACACATGCACCACTGCATCCACATGCACCACACCCAGTACCTCCACACACACACATACATTATAAAACATACCCACAAAACACAAATGCCCACACTCACCCAAACAACATATTCATAGGAAGCAACACACCCCCAAACACACACTACATACACCACACCCACATGCACCTGCACCCTCAACAGACACATGCACATCAGCCACTGCCACTCCCTGTACCTCCCAAACCCAACTCCCTGCTGAACATTCTACCCATTTTCCCCATGAGAGTTTGTTGTTTGCCCTTGCCTTAAGTCCTACCAAACCCAAAACCACCCCTCCCAAAACCAAAACTACCCCTCCCAAACGCAAAACTACCTCTCCCAAACCCAAAATCCCTCCTCCCAAATTAAATCTTGGGGTGCCTGATCTTCCCACTAGATACCCATTCCTGAGGGGATTCCTCTTGGCAGTGAATTAGGAGGCAAGCTTTTTGCCACAGCACAAACGTGCACAAGAATTTTTGAATATCATGGACTGCCATTTACGTCCTTATTATTTTGAGATACGTATCTCATTGTTTTCAATACATCTCTAGCTTTCTTTTCACCAAGTTTGCCCTGTCATTAATTTGTGTAGTGCCATTTCTACATCATGTTACATTGCACTTATCCCAATGATGTGTAATGTATATAAGCCCAATTCGCATAGGTAAACTGAGCCAAAAGTCTAACTTTATGACTTTTGGTATTCACAGTGGGCATTTACTAATCTAAAATGCCTTTGCGAATACCAAAAGTTGAACTTTCTGACTTTCGGTATTCACAGAGGGCTTTTACGAGTAGTAAATGCCCTTTGTGCATACCGAAAGTCAGAAAGTTAGACTTTCATCTCATTTTACCTTTGTGAATCGGGCCCATGTGTTTAATGTGACAATTTTAGAAATGTATTTAAACACACCTTTATGGTGACTTTTCGATTTTTGAATTGATATACTTTTTAATGCCATTTTTTGAAGGCGACTTGCCCCAAATTTATACATACAATGTGATCATACAGGTGTGTTTCTTTACATTTCTTAAACATCAACATTACAGACATATGCATTGCACATTGGTATGCTATTGCTTGTAAGAGAGATTTACAGTGCAAATGTTAATAGACAAGTCAAAAGGTAACAGGTCAAAGTGGAGGTTACCGTTAATTCTGTCAGGATGGTGTTGATTTTGTCCATCATCAAGCAGCAAGACTTGGAAGATCGGGTCTATGGCAGAAAAGGAAGCGTGAAACTGAGAAAAGGTGAGTTTCTGCCTTATATCCCTTCTAATCCACCAACTCAGGTGTGGAGGTTTTACTGCCACAGTCACGTTGGCAGTAAAGCACATCATTATTGGCCCGATGGCCAAACTGGCTTTCCTCCCTCTGGCAGCCGCTTTTGCCGATTTGCACTGAAAATGCAGGCGAACATACCTGGTGGAGTCGGCTGCACTCTGACGGTCTTTCGTCTGTCAAACCACCAGCATCTAACTGAGGACCTCTTCCCTCCCCTGTCAGGCCAGTCAAAAACCTTGGGGTCATCTTTGATGACTCTGAGCCTTGATGCTCAGATCAGTCGCACTGTCAGCACTTGCTTCTACATCATTAGGACCCTGAAAAAGGTCATTCCCTACATCTCATCAGAATTGCACCAGTCAGTCATCATTGCCCTGGTGTTAACCTTCACTCACCTGAAATCCAGGTCGTTCCAGTTGAGAGATGAGATGACTATTTTCCCAATGCCCCCTAGCACCTAGTTCCTCCTAAACCGTTTGTATAAATACAGCTTGGATTCGTAGGTTCTTGGGGGAAGGGGAAAAAAGGGACAAAATAACCAAAAGACAAAATAAATGGACACACACGCCACTCTCTTCACTTCTGTCAAAGAGCGTCTGTTTGCAAATCCTTTAGTGGATCATTCCCTACAAAAACAAACAATAATGAGTGCAGTACTGCAAACGTCTCTAAACATGACTGCTAATAAGTTGCATTACATTAATATTATTCCTTGCACTCTTAGTACCTTTGCTTTTACTGTCTGGCACCCATAAGATGTAAAAGATGACTTAAGGTGCCACTGTCTTTTTACTGTAAAAACAAGAACACATTAGCCCAGAAAGATCGTAATGTACATAAACAAATGAGCCTCTTAGTTTTGGCTACTTACTTAACATCAGGTCCTTGTGACACTTAACAATAATGTCCCACACTAAATAAATGAACGAAATACGTTTTTTGCAATGATCGCAATGATTGAAAGCACAGAGTCTCTTTTCACCAACCCTGTTGTAATCTTTGCGTTCTTTCTCTTTGGTATTTATCTAGCTCTGGACAGAAGATTATGGCAGGAAGACGTATTCAGCCAGAGAGTTCAACGATAAGTTTTTTCTTTAACTTAATTGTTCTGCATGCATGCGTGTGCGCGCGCTCCGCAAGCGGAACGTTCTTACTTGTTTAACGATTCTTTTCTTCTTGTTTCTTGTTGCAGGTTGGAGGAAGAAAAACTGGACCAGGAAGTACACGCCGGACGGATAATGGGGACGGAAGAGGATCCGAGTCTTCGATGCAGTGAAGAGCAGCGGAAGCAGGAAGAAAACCGGAAGTCCAAAGACGGGACCAGAGAGCTGCTGCTTCGTCGGAAGATTTCAGGTAAGTGGAGTTGCTGGATAGCGGTAACGAACACAAGCGCGAGTAAGTGGGAGCGGCAGTCTTTTATAGCCGAGGAAGGGTGGGGTTGCTTTTCACGTTGCTGAGACACGTTTAGTCAGTTACAGAAAGCAACGTGCACACGAGGACTTGCGCCTGTTCTTGTTGTTCGAGTCTGGTGAACCCTCTACCAATGTGAAATGTAAAGCAGGCAAACATAATCAATATAACAATCCAAAGCCTGTGAACACTAGGAAGAGTTTCTAAAGGTGAACTGAATTACCATGATATATTGCACAAACAAATAGGGTTGGTAGTACCTCAGAATAAACCTGACCTGTTAATCACAGTTTGGTCAAGATTATCTTACTGTGTTGTAACACCTGGTCAAACATTACCTTACTGATCACGGAGGGCTATTATGTTCACGGAGGGCTATTATGATGGCTGTGCCCTACAAACCCCAACAGTCGCTCCCCTCAAAGGCCTCCCTACAGGACGTGGTTTGTGTGGATTTCTGAGGTAAAAGGCTCTAATTAACCGAGGGGCGTGCACCACCGAAGCAGGTTCAAAGAGTTTTCTTCTGCCGGGTAACCTCTCCAAGAAATCAAATAGTGTAATTTTCCTTGTAGTCGTTTTGCATCTAATATCTTTTTAACCTCATACTCTAAGTGGCCATCAATAACAATAGGAGGAGGAGGTGGTTCTTGTCTAGTAAGTGGATTGTAGGCTTTTAATAATGATACATGAAAGGTAGGATGCACAGAGTATTCTGGGGGTAAATGTAGCTTCACTGATACTGGGGTCAATATTTGAATGATGTCAAAGGGTCCAATATATTTAGGCTGCAACTTCCTAGGGCCTACTAATTGCAAATTCTTTGTGGAAAGCCATACCTTGTCTCCTACCTTAAAAATAGGGGCTGGTAGTCTATGTTTATCAGCTTGAGTTTTCATTTGCTCCTTGTACTTAGTTAAGTGTTTTACTGCTCTTGCCTGTATGTCTAATATATTGTGCAATCGATCCGTTACTGCTGGTAAACAAGACTGTTCAACAGACAGAGGTAATGACTTGGGATGGAAACCTTGTAAAAAGTAAAATGGAGAACATTGTGTGGCCACATGAATGCTATTGTTATAACAGAATTCAGCTAGAGCTAAAGCTTTATCCCAGTGACTGGTGAATTCCGCCATTAAACATCTTAAGGTTTGTAATAAAGTCTGGTTAGCTCGTTCCGTCTGGCCATCGGATTCTGGGTGGAAAGCCGTGGACAGAGCTACCTTTACCTTTAATAATTCACAAAAATGTTTCCAGAACTTTGACACGAATTGACTCCCTCTGTCCGAAATGATCTTATTCGGCAAGCCATGCAACCTCACAATGTGTGATAGAAAAATATGACTAAACTCTATTGCAGAGGGGAGTTTTGATAAGGGAACAAAATGGGCCATTTTGGATAGATAATCCACCACTACCAAAATTGCGGTGTGACCATTTGACACCGGAAGTCCAGTACTGAAGTCCACACTTATAGTGTGCCAAGGTTGAGGGGGCACAGGTAAGGGTTGAAGCAAACCAGTAGGAGCGCTGTGAGAAGATTTATTAGTGGCACAAACAGGACAGGTAGCTACAAATTCTTTAACGTCCTTCACCAAGGTAGGCCACCAAAAGTGTTTCCGGCAATTTTCTAAAGTCTTCTGAGCTCCTGGATGCCCAGCAAGAGGTGACTCATGATTCCACTGCATAACCTTTTGTTGTAAATCTGCGCTGGGTACGTATAACAAATTATCATGATAGAACAGACCTTCTTGAAGGGAATTTTTGAGTCCTTTAACCAATCTTTCACATGTTCTTTTAAATGTATTTGTCTAATCTGGGTCATAAAATCAGGGGAACTCAAAGGTGCTACTATTTTCTCTGGTGGAATGATAGAGGGATTTTCTGTCTCTTTCTTAGACTTATTAGTATGCCCGTACCGAGACAACAGATCCGATAATACCTGTCTGGTACCTGGTCTGAATGTGATTACAAAATAAAAGGAACTAAAAAAATTCAACCAGCGCATCTGTCGAGGAGTGAGAGCTTTCACTGAACTAAAAAATTGCAAATTTTTATGATCACTAAAAATCGTAACCGGAAATTTGGCTCCCATCAAATGATGACGCCATTCAGTAAATACCAGTTTGATTGCCAATAATTCTCTTTCCATAACTGTGTAATTCTGTTTGGCTGGAAGCAGCTTTTTTGAATAGAAGGCCACTGGGTGCAACTGACCATCCTGTTCATCCCGTTGTGAGAGAACCCCCCCCACAGCTACCTGTGAAGCATCAGCTTCCACAAAAAAGGGCACATCTGGATTAGGATGTCGGAGGACAGGTGCTGAAGTAAACTTTTCTTTTAAGATTTGAAAAGCCTGCGAGGCCTCTTTGGACCAGTCAAATGGGTGTCCTTTCTTTAACAGCTTTGTAATGGGGACCATTGTTTCTGCAAATTGAGGAATGAAGCGTCTATAAAAATTAGCAAAGCCCAACACTCGTTGAACCTCTTTAACCGAAGTGGGCTCTGGCCAATCTAAAATAGCACTAACTTTTTTCTTGTCCATCATGATACCATTTGGTGAGAGACAATAACCAAGAAATTCCACCTGTCTCGTGTTAAACACGCATTTTTCAAGTTTTACAAAAAGGTGGTTGTCCAGTAATTTTGCTAACACGGCCTTAACCTGTTGAGTATGTTCTGTTTCATTCTTGGAATAAATCAAAATATCGTCAATATACACGATAACACATATGTCCAAAAACTCGTTTAAAACTTCATTAATAAAAAACTGAAATGCAGCGGGGGCGTTGCACGGGCCAAAGGGCATGACAATGTATTCGAACAACCCAAATTTGGTTCTGAATGCCGTCTTCCACTCATCATGCTCCTTGACTCGTACAAGATGGTATGCTCCTCGCAAGTCCAATTTGGTGTAGATTGTTGAATCTCTCAACTGGTCTAATAATACTGGTATTAGTGGTAAAGGATACTTATTTTTTATAGTGATCTTATTCAATTCTCGATAATCAAGGCAAGCTCTCAAGCCGCCATCCCGTTTCGGGATAAAAAATAAAGGCGAGGAGACAGGGGATGTGGAATGTCGGATAAAACCCAATTCCAGAAGTTCATCCAAATAAGATCTTAGATATTTTGTTTCTTCCTCTGATAGCGCATACACCCTACTGTTTGGAAGAGGAGCTCCTGGTAGCAAGTCTATGCGCCAATCATACGGTCTGTGAGGTGGTAGGACAGTGGCTTTGATAGGGTCAAATACATCTGTAAACTCCTGATACTCAGGTGGAATGAGACTAGAAGTGACTAATGAGTTTGCACAATGAACGATGGTTTCAAACTCTTGATGGGCCACTTGATAACATTGGGCCTTGCAAAATACCGAGTTCAGGGTTACTGTTCTAGACTCCCAATTTATTATCGGATTATGTGTTATAAGCCAAGGAACTCCCAAAATTACACCAAAAGCAGGAGTATCAATAAGATCAAAACTAATGGACTCCGTATGCCCATTTTGACAGACTATGACCATAGGCTCTGTTTGATGGGTTATGTTTCCTGAAGACAGAGCAGTGCCATCTACAGCACATACCGGTTCTGGTTGTTCCTTAAGCGTAGTGGGTATCTGAAGTTTCTGGGCTAGTTGATTATCTACAAAATTTCCTGTTGCACCTGAATCCAATAGTACAGACACAGTGTGCCTCACTTGAGCATTCAAAATTAAGATAACCTGAATTATGAAATGTTTTGGTATTCTGGGTACAAACTTAAGTCGGGATTGGGAGATCTTGTTCAGATGCTGCCTCGTGCAAGTGATCTCCTTCCTTGACGAGTTACCTAGTTTTCCTGATCTGAAGGGTTCTTTGCTGCAACGCTAACCTTTTTAGGGGTTTTTGGTTTAGTGGGGCAGTCTCTTGCAAAATGTCCTGAGCGACCACAATAAAGACACAGGTTTAGTTTTCTACGTCGTTCTTTTTCTTCAGGGGTGAGTGGGCCCTTAATAGTGCCTATCTGCATGGGCTCTGAATCTGTTTGTTTGACTTCTGTTTCCTTCTTTTCTGACTTCGTCCATGTCCACCTACTTTCCACTCTGGTTTTTTGCCCTTTCTTTCTCCTAACCTATGGTCTAGTTTAACCACCAGGTCTACAAAGTCGGCATAATCATCTGGGAGGTCCACTATATGGGCTAGGGCATCTTTCAACTCGTCACGTAATCCACAATAAAATAGAGATATATGTTTTTCTTCCGGCCATTGAGTTTCTGTTAGCAGTTGATTGAAATGTGTTAAATATGTCAAAAGATCTTTACCAGATTGTTTTAAATTAAGCAGCTCATTATCGCTAGCTTGTACATAAGTATGTTTAGCAAACAATTTGGTCATAGTCTGTTTACATAATGGCCAATTATACAGTACTGGGTCGTTCCTATCTATATAAGGTATTGACCAATTAGCAGCAGTGCCTCCCAGGTATGAAAGCACAAATGCCACCTTAGCCGCATCAGATGTGAAAGCCTGAGGTTTACACATAAAATGTAATTGACATTGACTAATGAAAATGTTAAACTTTGCACTATCGCCCAAAAACCTTTCAGGGGCCGACAATGGCACAGCAGGCGGAACTGCGACTGTGACCTGTATTGGTGTTGTGCTATCGTCAGTAGTTCTAAAAATATTTGCGGTTTTTGGCTTGGTTCCTGTCTCAAAAGATGTGGTAAAGGGCGGAAAAGCTGTACTTGGCCAAGCTGAGTCCCTCGGTTTATATCGTATGACCTCTTGTCGCAATTCTAAGTTTTCTTGTTTTAACTTCTCCATTTCCAATTGCATCTTCTGTACTAATCCGGTAATCGTTCTATCAGTTTCAGTATCTTCAAATAAAGCTTGCGCCATGTCACGGGTATTAATATGATCACTGTTAGGGTCCATCTCTCAAATAGAACTTAATGTTGTGAAGGCTTGTGTTTCTGTTAACCTTCACTCACCTGAAATCCAGGTCTTTCCAGTTGAGAGATGAGATGACTATTTTCCCAATGCCCCCTAGCACCTAGTTCCTCCTAAACCATTTGTATAAATACAGCTTGGATTCGTAGGTTCTTGGGGGAAGGGGAAAAAAGGGACAAAATAACCAAAAGACAAAATAAATGGACACACACGCCACTCTCTTCACTTCTGTCAAAGAGCGACTGTTTGCAAATCCTTTAGTGGATCATTCCCTACAAAAAACAAACAATAATGAGTGCAGTACTGCTTACGTCTCTAAACATGACTGCTAATAAGTTGCATTACATTAATATTATTCCTTGCACTCTTAGTACCTTTGCTTTTACTGTCTGGCACCCATAAGATGTAAAAGATGACTTAAGGTGCCACTGTCTTTTTACTGTAAAAACAAGAACACATTAGCCCAGAAAGATCGTAATGTACATAAACAAATGAGCCTCTTAGTTTTGGCTACTTACTTAACATCAGGTCCTTGTGACACTTAACAATAATGTCCCACACTAAATAAATGAACGAAATAAGTTTTTTGCAATGATCGCAATGATTGAAAGCACAGAGTCTCTTTTCACCAACCCTGTTGTAATCTTTGCGTTCTTTCTCTTTGGTATTTATCTAGCTCTGGACAGAAGATTATGGCAGGAAGACGTATTCAGCCAGAAAGTTCAACGATAAGTTTTTTCTTTACCTTAATTGTTCTGCATGCGTGCGCGCGCGCTCCGCAAGCGGAACGTTCTTACTTGTTTAACGATTCTTTTCTTCTTGTTTCTTGTTGCAGGTTGGAGGAAGAAAAACTGGACCAGGAAGTACACGCCGGACGGATAATGGGGACGGAAGAGGATCCGAGTCTTCGATGCAGTGAAGAGCAGCGGAAGCAGGAAGAAAACCGGAAGTCCAAAGACGGGACCAGAGAGCTGCTGCTTCGTCGGAAGATTTCAGGTAAGTGGAGTTGCTGGATAGCGGTAACGAACACAAGTGCGAGTAAGTGGGAGCGGCAGTCTTTTATAGCCGAGGAAGGGTGGGGTTGCTTTTCACGTTGCTGAGACACGTTTAGTCAGTTACAGAAAGCAACGTGCGCACGAGGACTTGTGCCTGTTCTTGTTGTTCGAGTCTGGTGAACCCTCTACCAATGTGAAATGTAAAGCAGGCAAACATAATCAATATAACAATCCAAAGCCTGTGAACACTAGGAAGAGTTTCTAAAGGTGAACTGAATTACCATGATGTATTGCACAAACAAATAGGGTTGGTAGTACCTCAGAATAAACCTGACCTGTTAATCACAGTTTGGTCAAGATTATTTTACTGTGTTGTAACACCTGGTCAAACATTACCTTACTGATCACGGAGGGCTATTATGTTCACGGAGGGCTATTATGATGGCTGTGCCCTCCAAACCCCAACACCTGGTTACCTCATGGTTGGAATACTGCAACGCTTTGTATCTGTACATTAATAGTTCCTACCTGAACGAACTTCAGGTTGTACAAAATGCGGCAGCTCGTCTCATTCTGAACACTCCCAAGAGGCATCCCGTTAGGGAGGGGTTCCGTTCCCTTCACTGGCTTCCTGTGAGAAAAAGCATTGCTTTTAAGGCTTTGTGCCTAGTTTTTAAGGCCCTACATCATAAGGGCCCCTCTTATTTGAATGTGCTTTTTCAATGGTACATTCCAGGGAGGATACCTAGATCCTCTTCTTCCAAAAAACGGAGGATCCTCAGATTTCGGAAGACTAGATGTGGTGGAACTCCTTCTTGGTAGCAGCCACCAAACTATGGAATGACCTACCTACTTATATTTCAGATGGGGACTCTTTTATATCCTTTAAAAAACATCAGAAAACCTGGCTTTTGACATCTTAGTACCCCCTTTCTTTGCTGCTTCGCTTCTGCTGACTCCTTTGTTCCGCGATAGCGCCCTGACACCTATGGGTTTTAGTGTGCTCTATAAATTTCTATCCTATCCTATCCTAAATAGAGGCGGTGGACCTCTAGTAGGCGGGCGGAGAAACTGTTGAAAAAGTGATGGCGGGATCAGGTCGACCAAGATCTAAATCAGGCCCTTTGTTGTTTTTTCTAGGCAAAATTCGTCGCCATGTTGGACAAATCTGATATTCAAATGGATGCTGCTGAACTACTTAGCAGATTATTTTCCAGTGGCAACTGGACATGAACAGGACTTTGTCGTTAATCTCTGCCTGACACACTGAGAGTCTTTAAGTGTTCCTTCTAAGGTCCTGATGGTCTCAGAAATGTACTCATGTGGTTGTTTGGGCACCAAAAGATGTTTTTCAAAGCCTTTGATCTGGAGCTCCAGAGCTTCAAGAGAACTGACAGTGAAAAGCATCTCACCAGCATTTCTACAGAGTGGGACTGAATTTCAGGTTTGTTCCACTCGATGAAAAGTTTTTCTTCAGAAAAAAGACAAAGCCCTTTTTCAGATTAGGTCTTGGAACATTTTTGAACTTCCCTCCTTAGGGAGGTCAATCTACTCATTGTATCTGATCCACACACCATTGCTGTCAGCCTCAAACTGGATCCCCATCTACCACACTCATTGACTACCATTGGCACTATTTTCTGGTAAATCTTTCAAAAAATACATTCCTATTCTGATATTCAGACAGTAGGGGAATAAATGTATGCTTTATTCCTATTGGAAAAAGAACACTATACCTGAGGATTTAAGTGTCTGTTTAGGAGAGCAAAACATTACATACAGCATATAGCTGAACAATATATAACTCAAGATGTTACCGCATAGACCATGCACAAAATATGCACACTTGAAGGGTCCCCCTGTCACAAGCCACTCACCTGAAATCCAGGTATTCCTTTGGGGAGATGACTGGACCCAATACCCCCTGAAACCTTCCCCAGCTACAATGAGTCCACTAATACACTGGGCCAAGGAAGGTCTCAAGAGGAAGGGGGTTGGGAAAGTGAGACAGAGAGATAGAAAAAAAACACAGCCAGCAGAATTCCTGGTCTTTCGATACTCCGCAGCCTTGCCTTTGGCGCGAGCCCACTTTACTGTGTTTTGAGCTCGGTTTTATGCAAAGTTGCTGCAGTAATACATTAAATGGTTTTAGACTTTTCTCTCTCTCCTGTAAGAATATTATGAAGTACTGATTTTTTGAAGTGCTAGTTTCCAAAAAACATCTGTAATCCAAAGAAAATATAAAACATCGAGATTATGTTGACTTTTCTTATGCAATAGACAAAGGGGCCGATTATGATGCAGTTCGGTCGGAGCCTTCCGAACCGCATCGTAATGTGCCGGTCGGATTCCTTTCCAATTGCCTCATTTTGATGGAGGAGGTGGGAAAGTAATCTGACCGGTTATTCCGGCTGGCTTGAGACCCCGTCCACCAGTCGGAATGCGCCAAGTAATCTCAAGGGCGGGCCTTTCGACCCTTGAGATTACGATGGCAGTTTCCGACATGGTTTCCATGCCAAGCTGTCCGGCCCCAAGCAGGGCCCCTTTGGGTGCATGGCCTCCGGTTGGAGGCTGAGGGGGCAGCTATGGCTCAACAGAAACCACCCTGTTGGGGGTAACAGAAAGATTGCGCTACCATCTGGACGGCGGAGACACTGTGACCCTCATTTTGTTGGATTTGAGTGCAGCTTTTGACACGGTGTCTCACGCTGTGTTAATTAAAACCTTAAGATTGCTGGGCATATGCGGGTCAGCTTTGAAATGGCTCATCTCTTTTCTCACTAATCGCACCTTTCAAGTTTTCTCCCCTACAGCCAGTTCTGATACTTATTCTTTTGCTCATGGGGTACCTCAAGGCTCTATCCTTAGCCCCCTACTTTTTAATCTATACGTAAGACCTTTAGCGGATGTTGCAGAAAAGTCCGGGATGACCCTCTTTTCATATGCAGACGATTCTCAAATCATTTTCTCTTTTTCTATGAAGAGAACAACAGAGATTTCTCCCCTGCAGTTGGGTCTGAGGAATATCGCATCATGGATGCAATCAAACTACCTCAAACTAAACGGTGAAAAAACCGAGGTCCTCATACTTGGGAAAAGTAAGGAACTTTGGGGTCCTCAACATTGGCCCTGTGAGATGGGTGCTCTTCCTATCCCGGCCCGCCAAGTTCGCAACTTGGGTGTCATTATTGATGATTCACTCAGTATGCACGCCCAAGCTGTCAAAGTAGCCGCCACCTGTTTCACAATCTTGAAGTGGTTAAAAAAAGTCATCTGGATGCTACCAGAACCTACTCAGAAAACTGTTGCCCATGCATTGATCACTTCAAGGCTTGACTACGGCAACGTTCTCTATCTGGGATCTAACAAGGAAGTAACTCGCAGGCTGCAGCTGGTCCAGAACTCCGCAGCAAGGCTTTTATGCCGGATCCCAAAAACCTCTTCTATTTCCGGCCATCTTCGTGACTTGCATTGGCTTAGGGTGGAGAACCGAATTAAGTTCAAAGCCCTGAGCTACATGTTTAAAATTAAAACAGGAGTTGCCCCCAAATACCTTCAAACATTGGTCCATCCCTATGTCCCTTCTCGCAACCTCGGCTCATCCACCCAGTGGAAGTTTTCTGTCCCTAAAACTAAACTATCTCGGATGGGCGGAAGATCTTTTACATACATAGGCCCCTCACTTTGGAATGCTCTGCCCCTAGTTCTCCGTAACGAAACCAAATATATCCAATTCCGCAAATCTTTGAAGACGTGGCTTTTCAATCAATAGCCTGCTGCCTTGTTAAACTCAGTCTTCGATCTGCTTTCGCGCCGGGAAACCCTTTTTGGGTAGCTGTTGCGCATTATAAGTTTAATAAATAAATAAATAAAATATTGCGCCCACTTGTTGATCCTCGAGCCTTGTGACAGGCACCTCAAGGTGCCTGCCATGGAGTGCAGGGATGAACCGCACCTCCCATTTTGCTATGGGAGCATGCATTATGGCCGGTTTACGGCCGGAATCCATGCTCCCATGGAAAAAAGTAGCAATGCGACCGAACAGTGTTCGGTCGCATCCTAATAAGGCAGTCGGGACCGCCGACCGAGTGTCCCATGACCAATGCGGTGGCGGGCAGAATCGCTTCTGCCCGACATCGTAATGAGGGCCAATGTCTGAAAACAAAATGTGCAAATGCTCTCAGAGCGGAAGTAATAGTCTTTTAAAATGTCCTAAACGAAGTTTAAATAGGCACTGTTAAACAAGATGTTGTTGTTCTTGAAATATGCACTGTGAAACAAGAGTTCGGATGTTCTCAGTCATAAATTATCAAAAATTACAGTTTTCAATTCAAAATACCTTTTGTCTGATATGCTTGTAGATTTTAAGATTGTACTTGCCAGACGCGAGCACTGAAAACCTACTGAACTGTTATCCTCTCTTTGTTTTGTAGAAATGACTGCCTGTCTGCAGGAGCCCCGGAAGACAGGCAACGTTGCATTGGGCGTGGTCAGGAGAAGGACTGAGGAAGAAAGGAGGACTCGAGAAATCACCGGAGATGCGGAGAAAGCTGCTGCAGCCCAATCGTCGCTGGGTATCAGGTAAGCTTTTTAAGGGAAATGAGGCCAAGCGTCTCGTGCTCAAATTGTCAAACTTTATGTTTGGAAGTACATGTGCACATGGCGCATGTGGTGAGTAAATGAAACACTTGACTGTTTAAACGTGCGGAGCAGGCGGTATGCCTCAAACTCGATGGGTAAGGAAACTAGCCTGATAGTTGAAACATGCGCTCATGGTAACTCGTTCCAACTGTAAACAGATGGACCATTTGTAACACATGAAAGGATTATATCATAAAATCATACAAATAAAGACGTATGTTTTCAAACAAAAAGAGCATTTGTTGTGCCATTTTACTTTATCCAGTAATACATTTGTTTAATGAAGAACCAAATGACATAAAAAATAAGATCATTCTGCCAAAGTAATCTATAGCACAATCTGCACATACTTCGTGCCTTAGTACCGCTTGCACATGTCATATTAAGTCATGGAGTGTGTCTTAACCTACTTCTGCCACAGCTGGAAAACGCTGCACCTGACACCCCCTACTTCAAAGTCTTAGGTAAAAAGAATTTTTTCTAAGAAAACTGTATTCTAAGAACTTGTCTCTTTTTATTTTTTTCCACTCCCTCAATGTTTGTCATCAAATTCCTTGTGAAGAAGCCTGATCCTTGTGCCCTGAGCCCTGAGCCTGAACCCTTGCACCAGCACTTTATCCACAGCCCCTGGAGGGGCTGCAACGCGGTAAAAGGACGCTCGCGGTTCCCGCGGGCGGGAAGCCTGATCCTTGTGCCCTGAGCCCTGAGCCTGAACCCTTGCACCAGCACTTTATCCACAGCCCCTGGAGGGGCTGCAACGCGGTAAAAGGACGCTCGCGGTTCCCGCGGGCGGGAAGCCTGATCCTTGTGCCCTGAGCCCTGAGCCCTGAGCCTGAACCCTTGCACCAGCACTTTATCCACAGCCCCTGGAGGGGCTGCAACGCGGTAAAAGGACGCTCGCGGTTCCCGCGGGCGGGAAGCCTGATCTTTGTGCCCTGAGCCCTGAGCCTGAACCCTTGCACCAGCACTTTATCCACAGCCCCTGGAGGGGCTGCAACGCGGTAAAAGGACGCTCGCGGTTCCCGCGGGCGGGAAGCCTGATCCTTGTGCCCTGAGCCTGAACCCTTGCACCAGCACTTTATCCACAGCCCCTGGAGGGGCTGCAACGCGGTAAAAGGACGCTCGCGGTTCCCGCGGGCGGGAAGCCTGATCCTTGTGCCCTGAGCCCTGAGCCTGAACCCTTGCACCAGCACTTTATCCACAGCCCCTGGAGGGGCTGCAACGCGGTAAAAGGACGCTCGCGGTTCCCGCGGGCGGGAAGCCTGATCCTTGTGCCCTGAGCCCTGAGCCTGAACCCTTGCACCAGCACTTTATCCACAGCCCCTGGAGGGGCTGCAACGCGGTAAAGGACGCTCGCGGTTCCCGCAGTGCGGGACGCGCGCGGGACGTGCCCGGGCGCGGCCCGGGCGAAGACCGGGCCAAGACGGGCCCGTCTTAGCCCGTCATAGGCCGATAGAGGCTGGGCTGGGCCACGACTCTTTCATTTTTTCCATTTCGTTCTCCATTTGTGAGCCCGAACAAGGTATTGTGCTCTACGCCCTTGCAACCTCCCCTATAAGTGATCTGATAACGGGGGTTACTGTAAGAGACTGATTAAGACTTGTGTGGAACTTTGTGGAATCATATAATTATATTATTGTGTGCTGATTTATATGTGGTAATATCTATTTTATATTTTTATTCACATATTTTGGTTATTGTTTTTGTACTATACTTTTTTATCCCGATATGGGGAAGAGGAAAATGCAGAGTATTCAGACTAAAAAAACACAGAAATCGGGGGAGTATCCCCGCCAATCTTTATTAAATTATCTAACAGGTGCTGTGGGCGCTATTGAACGTCAGATAATTACAGTCGAAGAAGCTTTGAAGCCAGGTTCTGAGATTGCAGAAATAGAGGTTGGAAAATGCAGTGATCTAGAGCTATTAGGCAGGGGGACTGCAGATGCTGATGCTAATGGCTGTGCGGTAAACATATCCGATCATATATCGTGTAGTGAAATTGAAATAGAATCAGATATTCAACCACCGACTAAGCGCGCCAGAAATCCTGAGGGCTTATCAGTCTTGGAGCCTTTGAGCCCAAGCCTGTGCTCTAAATCAAGCACGAACCCATCCAAAACGCGCAAAAAATTAATAAAAAAGAATAACCCATCTTCAACGTGTAAGTCAGAGAACTGGGAGAAATCGTTAGTTAGTAGTAATATGCGTACACAAAATGAGGTGGGAAAACTAAAAGGTAAAATGGACGCAATGGACAAATTTGTAAGAGATACATTAAATAGTTTAACAGCTAAAATAAGTGTAATGGAGGGAATTTTAGTTAAATGTTTGGATAAATTGGAGCTTAGGCAGAAAGAAGAGTTCAATCAAGTGCCCAAACAGGTTTGTAATACTGATGTTATAAAGCCAGCTAATGACTATGGATATGGGCCTGTAGACTTAGCCCCACAGATCCAAATGGCTAAGGCGGGGCCATCACGTCCTACTATATTACCCAATACCCTACATAAGTGCCCCCTTTATATCCTCCACCAGCTATTGGCAGTAGCTGTGATATGATATCATCAATGAATAGGAAGGGAACACAGCACTTTTATTTAGATCTCCCACCCGAGACTACTCCGTACATAGTGGTCCTGGCAAATGTCCCAAAATTAGAAATAGGGACACAAGAAACATGCGAGACTTTAAGGAATAAATCTCTACATTGGCTTGGTATGAGGTTGGGTCTAACAAGGGAGCTCTTTGATGAGTTTAAGATGGCAAGGAGAGTGCCATGGGTGGGAAGAGGACAGAAGACCCTTGTAGGGGACTGTGTAGTTTTAACTCTTAAATCCCCTGAACTAGTTAATTTGATCTTGAGTAGAGCAGAGTCCCACACTGTGATAGGACAGGGTGTCATTGTGGTTCCCTTGGGGTTTTTCTACCAACCAATTCACGGTAATAATATCAGGGTGAATTGGAATACAAACAACTTAATTGAACCAAGGTCATTTAATATCAGAACACATAATCGATTTGAGACCTTTAACGACCTTGAAGGAGTCGATTGACTGGGTTCTGTTGTATTACCCCGAGCTATAACCAGTGGATGTTTGTTTAACCCATTGGATGTAGGCTTAACGTCGCCAAGCACATTTAATGACATACCAAATATCCATGGTGTCGTATCTGAGAATCAACTTAGGATTGTTAGTAATTCAAATTTAAATACATACGATGCTGCTTTACAAATCCCTACATCCCAACTAATAGTGGTACCATCTGAAGTTGTAGAGGGTGATGTAACAATTAATAAGAAAGTTAGCTGTAAGTTTATGTTCTGGAATGTGGCGGGACTAAAATCAAAAGTGATCAATAATGAGTGGGCTGTTTTTATAAATAATTTTGAGATCATTAGCCTACAAGAAACTTGGGCAGAGGAACCAATTCATCTTAACGGTTTTAGAACATTCCATACACCGGCAATAAGATCGCCCAATGGCAGAGCTAAGGGGGTCTCTGTACTTATGTGTCTAATTGTTTGAAATTGAAGAAGGTTGAATTAATGGTTGATAATCCATACTATCAAATGTTAAGTTTACAAGTTAAACAGGGGCTGTGCGTGATTTTATTAAATTTTTATAATAATATCCCTCCGGCGATATTAGAGCAGACATTAAGGAATATCTCTAATGATTTAAATGATCTACAACAGCATTCAACCAAAGAATCTATCATCCTATGGGGAGGTGATTTTAACACTCCTATATGTCGTATGGCTGAAACAGGGATTTGTGGATTAACATATGCAAAAGATTTTGGTTTCCAACATTTCCCACACACAACATATGGTGATTGTTTGAATGATATTATGTTCTCCTTGGATTTGGGGTTTGTCAATTGTCTTTGTACGCCTATGGTACCTTTCCGCCCGACGTTTAATGGACGTGGTGCTTCTACTATTATTGATTTTATTATGATTACAACGCGACATTCTTCACGTGCAAAAGATTTTATTACTCATGATATTGCCCTAAGTGATCATTACCCTCTTAGTATTGTCGTAGAGATTTTTAAATCAGATTTCACTATGAGAAGCTGCCCTGTAACGCTTCTGCAAAATATATCATTATGCAGACAAAATGGTTATGCATTAAGGTGGGAAAAATTGGATCCGATAGATTTTGTAAAACAATTGGTGTCGCAGAAGAAGGAGATGTTTTTCTCATGTCTAGATCCGCTGACTCCCCATTGTAAAATAATAGAGAATTTTTCAATAATCTCTACTCATATTAAAGAACTTTTGTGGGTAAAAACAAAGAAGCGCAAGCCCATTAGTGAAGGGTGGTTTGATTCACAGTGCACGAAGGCTCAGTCTAATCTGAAACGCGCTCTTAATGCTAGAGTAAAAGATCAAGTTCACATCAGGATAGCTAGAAGGAACAATCAAAGAGTACTAAAAGAGAGGAAGCTAGCATTAAAAAGGAAGCATGGGATGCCCTACATGAAGCCTCTATTAATCGTGACCCCAAAGCTTTCTGGAGAGCGGTAAATGCCCCATTCATGGCTGGGAATGAAAAAGCAACCATTGAAATAGCTATTCCTGAGTCGGACTGGATAACACACTACTCAAGATTGTATAGAAATACTGAGTGGGAAGAGACGGGATTAATGCTTAATGTTGAGCAGGAATCGCCACCTACTTTCCGGAACTTAGCCTTGGACTTCACCTTAAGTGAGGTTAATGCTGCTATTAAGGCAAGTTCTGGAGGTAAGGCCCCGGGCCCAGATTGTGTACCTATTGATTTATTTAAATCTAATTTGGAACTGTGGGGTCCACTTTTAACTCAGGTTTTTAATGCCTGCTGCTCTATGGGATTTTTAAGGACATGGTACGAATCTATAATCGTGCCAATTTTTAAAAAAGGAGATAGGGCTGATCCTGTGTGTTATCGCCCTATCTCCTTGTTGGACTCCACAGTTAAGGTTGCAGGGAGAGTGATTTTGGAAAGGTTACAGGCATGGGCGGATGAAAAGGCAGTTATAAGCGATTTGCAATATGGCTTCCGCAAAGGATTGGGCACTATTGAACAAGGATTAAATTTGCACATTTTAGTAGATAAATATATAAAATCTAAAAGAGAAAGGCTGTTTTTAACATTTGTCGATTTGACTGCGGCATTTGATTGCGTCGTCCATAATGAACTTTGGGCAATTTTAGAGAGGCTGGGGGTAGATGTTTTATTAATTTTGTTTTTAAGACAGCTCTATTCTGAGGCAAGGGCTAGTGTGCGCTATGGCTTGGGGGGGAATGTACTAAGAGTTTTAGAGTAGGTAGAGGTGTCAGACAAGGCTGTGTTTTAGCTCCGTTTTTATTTACTTTATATATTAATGAGTTAGAAGATATACTTGTTAAGGAGTGTAGGGATACTCCAACAGCCTTAACACGCCCAATTCCCGCGCTCCTATACGCGGATGATGCGGTCCTTATGGCCCGCACTCCGCTGGGCCTTCAAAGAGTTGTTGATTCCTTCTCAAAATTTATGATTAACTTGGGCCTTAGAATAAATTGTTCGAAAACTTTTGTAATGAATTGTGGGAGCGAGGCTAAGAAAAGGCTATCCCTATCTTTATTGATTCAAAGATAATTGAGAGTACTAAAACCTTTTCTTACTTAGGAATTTTATTTAGTAATTGTGGATCTTGGACTCGAGCAGTAATGGCCAGAAAGCTCTTGTTCAACAAATCATTGATGGCACTATTAAATTTTAGTAGAAAGTTGGGAAAACGTTCACCGGATGATTTGATAAAAATTTATAAAGCAAAATGTGTGGCGGTTGCCACCTATGGTGCCGGCATCTGGGGTATTGCTAATGTTAATTCGCTCCAGTTGGCCGAAAATTTGTTTTTAGGTTTCTTTTAGCTGTATCAGGTAGTACGTCAAGTTTTATTTGTCATAGTGAACTAGGTATGCCATTCCTGGAAGACTTGATCAAGATACAGCCTGTTCTTTTATGGCACAGGGTTTGGACTACTGATGAGGCCTCCTTCAATAGACAAATTTTGAAGGATGCAATGGGTCTTGACGGGGCCAGACACATAAGATGGTTGGATTATGTCAAAAAATTTGCAGTGTTTAAACAAAATGAGAATTAAGGTTGAAAGTGGAAAAATAACGGTTCAAACACATACTCAAACTTTGGCTACTTTAACTATACAACCGTATATTATATTTGTAACTAGAGATTATGATAGATTTTTGCTGACAAGATTTAGATTAAACACTTTGCATAGGTCCCTGAGTTTCCCGAGCAAAATGATTGGTCACGATCCTTGTGTAAATGTCCTTGTGATGATATTTCTGAACAATCAACGATGCATATTTTGTTATTTTGTAGTTTTTACTCAACATCCAGGAATAAGTGGATTAAACCGGTCTTAAAGAGATTCGGATTGAGACAGTGTCGCCCTGCATACCTCGCTTTACAATTTTTAGATAATGAATTTATTATTATCTCTGTTATTGCCTTTTTAAAAACAGTTTTTAAATTACGTAAAACAATTACGATTTGACTTCTTATCAAGGATGTATATATATAATGTTTTTTACCTCTGTTTGTCAGTGAAATAATATGTGCTTTTATGGTTTACATGTTATGTAACCGAATAAAGTTCTTTTGAATTGAATTGAATTGACACATAGCCTTAAAAAATATGCATCATTGCTTTCTGCTTTGGAATCCATTTATAGTTTTAGGGAGCAGTTAATAGCTTGATGTGTTGTCATAAGGCATCTCCATTTTTTCTTCCATCCATTTGCTGTCTAAGTTTTACATCTCTTTCCTACTTTTCAGTAGAAGCTTTCCCATCCCTACTTCTTTGCAGGGGATGAAGTGTAATCGCTTCCACTTCTAACCTAGCCCCCACCACTCATCTATGATGCCTGTGCGCAGTATGGCACGCTGACATTGCAGATGGGAAATTGAAACCAGCAGGTGCCATTTGTGCACACTGGTTTCACTTATTGTTCAGTGGCGAGGGGCATAACTCTGCCTCACCTACAACGATCAGTGAGAGGCAGCATTGGAAATATGAGAATGTCCCCTTTCTAGCACTGTTTCTCCCTGGAGGAATCCAACTTTGGAAATGTCATTGGCAGGGCATTCCCCAAGCCTGGGATCTACTCCACTGAACACCAGGGATGTCTTGTGGGGGGAGCAGCCTTGACTCCCTACCTCCTGGGCACTAACAGCTGTCTGTCCCCCTGGGGAGCCTGGGGACAAAATTCCCTCTAAACTGCAGGGATGTTTTATTGAAAGGCAGGGTCAGGCCATCCTGGCATAGAGCAATTTTCACACCTCAAAGGGAGCAATACAGTCTACTTGCCCCACGGTAGGCATATTGGGGTTTTCCCCAGTCAGCCCTCCTTGGTGGTTAGAAAGCCCACTAGGCACCAGGGACATTCTTTTATTTAAAAAAATAAGGGATGATGGAGCATATGACCATACCCCCACCCCACAGTAGGCAATACAATGTTCCTAGCCCACTAGGAGGCAGATTGAGAAGTTTCCCTCCAATCTGCCCCCAGGGGGTAGAAAGCCTCCTAGACAGCAGGAAATTGTATGCCAATTTTTTGGGAAGAGGTGTGGTGGCTGATACTGGTATAGGGCATAGGGCCAAGCCCACACCCCAAATACAATTGTTCTGCCACCCCAAGGGCAAATGGGTGCTTTGCCCCAATCTTCCATCGGGGAAAGAAATCCAACTAGGCACCAGGAAAATAGCTTTTTGTGAAAAAGAGGAAAAAAGGAAATGGGTGCAGTGGTCCACCCTGTCATAGGGCCATGCCCCCACACCAATGGGGGCTATACTGAATTTCTGCCTCCAGGAGGTTGATTGGGGGGTTGCCATGCAAATTTAAAAAAAATAAAGGTACAGGGGTGGGCCACAATGTCATAGGGCCATGCCCCAACCAAAAGAAACCAAGGAAATAAAAAGGGGAGGGCGCCCTGACATCAGACCATACCTCCAACCCACAAGTGGCAACACAGTCTCTCTGTCCCCTGAGCCCAGATGTGGGTTGCCTCAAATTGTCTCCCCCAGGGGGCAGAAAGCCCACTAAACATCATGTATTTTGAAATGATGCCAAAAAACTTGAGGCGACTCACTCTGGCATTCTGTCATATCCCCCCATAGAGGGCAAGAGAGTCCTTCTGACCCTATGGTGGATACGAATTTTGCCTCGTAGGGCAGATAGGAAACTTTCCCTGATTGTGGGTTTACCCATAATCTGCTCCCCCCGGGGGTAGAAGCCCACTAGACACTCAAAATTTTACAGTGGGACAAAACAAGTGGTGGGGTGGGGTTAGCCCACACTAGCATTGGGCCATAACTCCACCACTAAGGGGGCAACAGTTTTTCTGCCACCCAATGGGGCAGATAGTGGGATTGCCCTAATTTGCCTGCTGGGGGCAGAAAGCCCACTAGGCACCAGGGATTTTGAAATGCCATAAACAAATGTGGGGAAGTTCACCTTGGCATTGTGCCATACATCCACCCCAGGAGTAGCAATAGTGTTTTTCTGCCTCTCTGGGGGGGGCGGGTGGGGGAAGTTTAGGAGTTTTGCCCTGCTGCTTGGGAGATTGTTCCCAATCTGACCCTCGGTGGGTAGAAAGCCCACTAGACACTAGTGAAAAAAGGTTCCAAAAGAAGAAAAAGAAGGAGGTGGAGGTGCCCACCCAGGCATAGGGTTGTAGCTCCACCCCTTAATAAGTTTAACTATCTTTCTGCCCCCACAACCCCTAAAGGTTGATTGCGAGTTCCTCCTCAGGGGGGCAAAAAGCCCACTAGGCACCAGGGATTTCCTTTGTTTTATGGAGAAAAAAATGTATATGGTGTGGGTGGGTTGTCCCTGCTGTTGCGGCTATCCCCCACCCCTAAAGTCCCAACAGTCTTTCTGACAACCTGGGGTGCAGAACATCCCAATTTCCATGGAAATCAATTTGGAGTGTTTTGGCATAGATTTCACATATGGACCAGCAGAGTGAGGGTAAATCTAAACTTCCTCTTACCTGCTATATATGAATGGTTGCACTATTCAGGCCTGTGCTCTGCCATCATTCAGTGAAACCTACTATCACTTTACTGCAAACTACTATACACCTAATTGTAAATGTGTAACTTTTTTATGAATTCCATTCACATTGTGGTATAATAAATAAATGTTGTTAATATTTTGCTGTTGTCCATTTAGAATAAGGAGGTGTTTACAGCTATAGTTGTTTTTTAAGAGTTCCCCAGATGCAGATGGAAGGATACTCTGGTTCTGGTCAGTATCCACACTCCTATAATCCATGGATTATAAGTTGTGTGCCCCAGAATGGGGAATATGTACACAAAATAAGCTCCCCGAGAATTTTGCAATTTATAGAGATATGTGATCTATTCCTCCCAACGCTACTCAGTACAAAATGATGTAACGGATATTCCTCACACTCCACCAGGTGTCCTACTACATCATAGGACAATCCTCGCTCTCCAAAACCTCTGTTTGATGGAGAGCAGGCCTACACCTGGTGTTAAAAACCAATGTGGCATCCTGAAACAGTTGGACGTGGGTATATCTGGTAACATTCTGATACTGTAAACACCGTATAGTTTACGCCCATTTCATTTCGGCAGGTTTGACTTGCCAACATTGAACAAATATTGAGCTATTTAACTCATCCGATAATTATCAAATGCATTAAATACCTAACTACTCGTAATTCCAACCCGTGCATAAACAGGGGTTTACTTACGGATTGTAATTACCAGCCCAAATCTTAATCAGGCCCTTTGTGTTTTCGCCCCTGGGGGGTGGGGGGGGGAACTCAGCCAAATCCATGGGCATTTACCACCTGCCTGGTCCAGGTGGTAAACGTGTGGGGTTCTTTTCTCTTAACTGACCTTGCCGCATTGGTGGAATGAAGAGAGGGATTTGTTCCAGTTGGGAAGATCTTTTTGTGGTCCCCAAAGCTAATTATGTGGGTTGGTAAGCCCTGGTGTGGCGACTGCTCGAAAGATTTACTGGTCTACTAGTCAGGCCATTGGGACTGGACTCAGAATTATAAAGCTGGAAGTTTGCCGACCCAATTATTCTGGATGTAGAGACAGAGACACTGGGAAACTCGTACTTGCCTGAAGCAGTAGCCCCCACAGGAATACCACTTTATGCAACTCTTAATGAGGGCCCAAATTTATGTTTCAGTTCATCAAAACTTTGGCCTTCATCATGAGTGCCTCGATAATTCCAATGGGGTATTTCATCCAGAGATTTTACCTGTGCAAGAAGCGAAAATGTCTGAGTGGAAAACCAGGAAACCATGTTGAAAGTGTCACAGTAAATCCGATTTCAGGCATTTAATTTAACAAAAACTCATAACTCATGTTATTTCCTTGCCTCAGGAATTACTGCGTCCCCCGGTCTTGGTAAGTCCGTGGTGGGGAAATAATGTAAATATTTACAGCTCACTCGTACTGAGGATTTAAGTGCCGTGACCGTAGGTACGAATCCAATAGATGCTTATTAAAACTGCATTGACATATCGAGTTCAGTATTGACAAGTAAAGTACTTTCCAAGAACCACAGTTAGACATTATGTAAAACAAAGGTGAAGACGACTTTTTATAACATAATGACTATTTGGAACATAATTAATAAGATAGCAAATGTTGGCACATTTTAGCACACATCAGCCTACTTCATTTCCACAAAAAACTCAAAGATACCAATAAAAATGGAAATGCATGAAACTGCAAAGCTGTATCTGAACGAACGAACGGAGAGATAGCCACGAATTTAGTATTCTTTAATACCTGTGCCTAAAACCAATCTTATTATAAGACATTCACAGAAATTAACTTTCTAGTCTATTTTTACATTTCGTAAGCCGGTGGATAAACTATCGGCTTCTTTCACAGACTCATTTTAAAACAGTTTGTTTGAGACTGGATTTATGGCCCGCGGAACTGTACAGAAGGATATCTTGTGAAGCTGTTAATTAGTCTAAAACCTGAAATTCTGAAAACACGTGAATCGACAAGACATGCTTTTTCAATGTAACGCTTTTAGAACATCGTTAGAATAAGCCGGTGAACCTGCATTGAACATTGGAAAAGCCAATTAAGCGCTTGTATTATACAACATTTCGTTAATGTGTTGTGTATGGGAGTGTTAGATTGGTTCACATCTCTCAGGAAAGTTTTAAGTCACATTAAATGTACTTTTAGCCTTCAATGTAGAAATACTATTTACACATTTCTGACAAGACTTCACGTCAACACATGTTCATAATTAATAAAGCAAATTAAATGTAACCATTTATTCTGGAGATGTAATTTAGACAAAGAGGCCCCTACCTGGCACATTTTGAAAAGAAGTTAATAAGTGCTAGTGAAAGTTTCTGACATACAAAAGGCGCACTGATATAGAAATGTATGCTATTTTATGACAACTCGAATGCTGCAGAGTGATGTTAATTGCTGCATTACTGTTACTGCAGCTCCGTTATATATGACACTTTGCATTGCAGTTCAGGGAGTCACTGAATTATGCAGATTTGGCGTAGGGCAGCGCAGCAAGTCACCTTTCTGCGCTGCCCTACGCCAAAGTGAAAGGGCAGTAATGCACCGTATTTTTCCAATACGGTGCATTCCTATCATTTCCCCCTGCATTGGAGCCGTTTCAGCAGCCCAGCACCAACGTAGGCACCCTTGCACCATGGAGCAAGGGCGCTTGTGTTGTCAGCACGGTTGTTTTTGTGCAGGAAGGGGCACCTTTCTACACAAAAACAATCCTGAGTGGCGTTTTCTATGTGTGCTGTAGAATGAAGCACACATAGAAGACGAAATAAAAGGAGAAATAAATATATTTCTCCTTGTTACGCTTCACCTCAGGAGGCATAAGGTTTTGGCGCATCTCCAGGTTTACATGGTCTTGTAAATTTGGGGAAGTGTCGAAATCCATGAGTGTTGCGTGGGAACACCCACTGCAATGCCCATGGATCGGCTCCCGAGCGCAGAGTAAGGCAATGCAGCTATTTGCGCTGCCTTGCCTTACCCCATATGTATGAGGCCATGCAAAGTGTCTGTGACTCATAGATATGGTTGAGAGGTCTGAGCCACCAGAGCATCACAAAAAGTGATGCTCTGGCACCACAAGGGGCTCATAAATATGCCTCTAATATTTCAAGGGATATTCCTGCTCTGTTTTGGGTGAAATCTAAAGAGCAGAGCTTTGCTATATTTAAAAGATATGGCACAATTGAGCTCTCTCCTTGCACTGGCTCATTTTGGGCTGCCTAGTGCCATAGTGCAATGGGTGCCTATGTTTAGGTCGGGATACATTTTGTGCAGGAAGGGTTGCCTTCTTCCACAAAACTATCCTTTGAGGCCTATTCCTTTTCATTTGTGTGCTGCATAAGAGTTAATAATGAGGAGATTCGGTTAGGTGAACCATTTTGGCACAAACCTGTGTATAGAAGACTTTGTAAATATGGGTTTGCATCAAAATACATGGGTGGATGCACGGGATTGCCCATGCAGTACCCATGTGATACCTACCTGATGCAAGGTAATGCAATGCAGCGCCATGCACTGCATTGCATAACGTTTTCTTTTTTACAATTAAATCAGGTTTTGCATGTCTTTGTAAATCCCAAAAAAGATAATGCAACTGGGCTGCGCCAAAAGAGTGATGCAACCCTGGCACAAAAACATAGCAAATCTGGGCCTAAAAACAATGTGCGGTAGAGCACCAGCAGTGAACTGCATTTCTCAATCAGCCATGGACTCTTAATTGTCTAGAAAGATGGCAGCCATCTTAGAACTTCAGTTATCATTTTCCTCATGCTGCTGGCATCCTTACTGAGAAATGGTAGCTGCAACAGGATTTTGCTGCATGGATGTTAGTTTTCAAGAGTGAAGATCTCTGATTCTTTTAGGATTCAATTATGGACATTTTGGTATACAGAGAAGTAGCCTGAAGTCAAGTGTGAATTGAAAACAAACTTTGAACTACTTCTTGCACACTTGATTGACCTCTTAAGACTTGGGGCCTCATTTATGGGGAATTGGGGTAGGGCAGCCAATTCCCCCAAGCCTTCTTGCTGCGCTGCCCTACGCCAATGTGAAAGGGAAGGAATACACTGTATTTATTAAATACGGTGCATTCCTGTCCTTTCCCCCTGCACTGACACACAATGCCAAGGTAAGTACCCTGGAACCATGGTGTAAGGGTGTCTGCGTTGCATGCAGGATTGTTTTTGTGCAGGAAGGGGCAACTCCCTGCAAAAAAACAATCCCAAATGACGTTTTCCTATTTCTATGTGTGCTGCAGAATGCACCACACATGGAAAGAGGAAATAATGAGGAGAAATTAAAATATTTCTCCTCGTTACGCCTGCTCTGGGGAAGTAGAAGGTTTTGGCGCTGCCCAGGTTTATGTGATTAAGTAAATCTGGGGCAGATTCAAGATCCATGAGTGTTGCTTTGGAAACCCCACCGCCATGGGCGTCCGCAGAAATTTTTCCAGGGGGGGGCAAAATGTTAACGCCATCACCATCCTCCGACATGATGTGTGCCATATCATCCTCAAAAGGATGAATGCAAGTGGTGACCCACTGGAGTTTGAATGCTATATGTAACTGACACTAAGGTCTTTGTGGTATGACCATTAACACACTCTGTTCTATATATTAGAGACCGAAACTGCTAGACTGCATTGCGCACACACACAAAATGTGGTTGCACGAACCTAAATCACAGCCAAAGCTCAACGCTTACCCCAAAAAAATCCCATAGAAGGTTCCATTTGAACCACAGCTTCACTTAGTTTCACAAAGCACAGAAAGCAGCCTGCAGGATTCTGTACCCCAGTTCCAAATTCGGCAGCTCTGGCCATAGTGCCACATCTTCTACCCCACTGAACACCATACTCTACCACTAAAAGAAACCCGCACTGCCTTTAGATGCAATCCAATTGTGTCCCGCTATAAACGCCTGGAAGCAACTCAATTCAAATTATGCACTAGACAAGAGTAATCTTCTGTCTGAAAAAACAGTAACAACCTCCTGGAAAAAGCAAACACTCACAGGGAATGCAAGACTAAGTAAGGTATGTGAAATGTAAGCATGGAACAACATGCTTACCTTAATGCTTGTGCACTTGTTATTCAGAAATCAATGTGTGTTTTTGCCTGAAAAGCTAAGGACATGACTACAGGGCCCGGAAGGGACCCGTTTCAATGTCCATTGCTTAGATCCTTACAAAACATAAGGAGTATGGTTTTAAAAGACCACATTCATGAACATAAAGCTGCAGTGCACATTTCATAAACTACTAAAAGGAAAACAGCTGATAAGGATCACATGAAACATTTTCTACACCACACATTAACCAGATATCGCAGTACCTCCAGGAATGGTGAACTTCCTCACCTGAGGAAAAAAATGCTATTCAAAGACGAGAAAAATGAAAGTAATGCTGCCTTCACTGGGAAAGTCTGTTGGCGCTAAGGTGTTTGGGTGTGAATAAAACCAATCTGGCAACTTTTTGACCACTCTGTCTTGCTCATCCATCCAGCCATTTACCCTTTCACTCATCCAGCCACCCTTTCACGTACTCATCCATCCACCTAGTCACTCATCCTTCCACACATTCACCCTTTCAGTCATCCACACATCCATCCTCCCTTTCTCTCTCAATCGACCCTTTCACTTAGCCATCCATCCACCCAACCATCCATCTACTCATCCACTCATGAATCTATCCATTGACCCTATCACTCATCCATCCTTTCAATCATCCATCCATCTTTTCTCTCATCCAGCCACCCATTCACTCCTTCACTCATCTATCCAACCTTTTTCCCATGTACCCTCCCTTTCACTCACTCATCCATCCTTACATCCTCCCTTTCATTCATCTGTCCATCCATTCACCCTTTCACTTATCGATTCATCAATCCATCCATCATTTCACTCATCCATTCACCCATCCTTCCTCTCATTATCCATTCACCCTTTCATTCATCCATTCACCCTTTCACTAATCCATCCAGCCATCCACCCATCCCTTCACTTACTCTCTCACCCACCTTTTCACATTAAGTATGAGCTGAGCCTTCGTCTGCAGAGTTGCAGACAGAAGAGACCCATCAGGAACTCACCCTCGCTGTAGTTCATAAAGCAAAGGGAGGGGTTCAAGACGCCCCTGCACACAGTCAATCTGAAACTTTGGAAGTCATGAGTCATGCATGATGCACAGTGCCAGGACGTGAGGTGGCTGTGGCATGGTGTTGTTTCCAGGGCTTTAAGTGGGGGGGCTCTCCAAAGGGGTTGCTCGATTTAATTAAGGGCGTAGCTTGAAACACCTAAGCTAAAATTCTGTGCTTAGCATAGTGTGCCACCCGACTGGTATTTTGCTGCTTCTGTCATTGCATTCAGATATATAATACAGCAGGTAATGTTACACCTACAACAAGCCAGAACTATAGGCTTTGTCAATGGTTGTTAGTTGCATAAAATAAAAAAGCAGCAACCATGGATTCGTTGAATATAATATTGAAAATGCTTCCGTTCTAAAATGATGAGACTGTGAAAGACCTATAACCCTTTTTTTTTACTTCTTTTACCGCCTTATTTTGATTAACTGGATTCTCTCGTAACAGCATGGGCGTTTTCGTACATTTCTTCCTTCTGACAGGATGCCCGAGGCTGGAGGAGGCCACCACACGCTTTACCAGCCAGACTGGCCCATTGTCATTCTGTATGTGGCAATCAGCTGCATACAGAATGACAATGGGCGGGCTGGAGCTGCTCTTGCGCTCAGAGGAGTGCGAGGCGGCCCCATCAGGGGGCTGAGGCTTCTCGCAGGGGAACAGTGATGTTCCCCAAAGGCCAAAATTACAGACAAAAGGCGGCCGGCTGGGTGATCCAAGGGGGGGCAAGCGCCCCTCCTTGCCCCCCCTGCGGACGCCCATGCCCACCGCAACGCCCATGGAACGCCCCCCTGGCGCTGAGTAAGGCAGCGCCATGACTTGCGCTGCCTTGCATTACCCCATATGTATGAGGCCACGCAAAGCCATGCAAAGTGGCTTTGCATGGCCTCATAGATATGGTTGAGAGGTTTGTGCCGCCGGAGTGTCAGAAAAAGGGTCTTAAGAGGACATTTCAAAAGTATATATATTTTAATTAACATAGGGCCTAATTCACAAAGATAAATATACAATTCTGTGTAATTATTTATTTGCTATGTACTTGTAAAAATACTACTTGTAAATTTCTTTGTGACTAGCAAACAATCGTAAACTTACACAAAAGTGAAAGTTTACCTTTGCAAATCAGACCCATAGTGTATAAAGTATCACCATTTTGGTCTATGTATTTATTACTAAGTATTAGAAGTCACAGGATGATAATGATGTTCCTTATTTTCCAATTTTACAGAAGTCAAATCGAAACTATACTCATTTTCCTCACAAGGGTGTATAGTCACATAGCTTCAATTAGGTAATCTAAACATAGTGTGATGCGTAAGTGTATATGTATTTTGCATTATATTCATTTTTCTTTATGTTTAGTTTAAAGGAAATTCAATTTATGAGTCCGAATATAGAGAGTTTGTTATATAGAAATGTTGCTAAGGTAAATCATTTCACAATTACAAATTATGTTCAGCATTCCAAAAACAACTAGTGAAGGTAACACTTTGTCTTGTAGAGATCCATTATAGCCTGCAAACCTCCTTTATTTAGCTCAGAAGTGATGTTGCAGAGTTTGGAGTCCTGCTTTCCGTTTGCTTTCTTATTCCACTCCTCTTTCCCCACTTACATTATTGGCCTAATTTCTTACTGAATGTGTTTATTGGTGGGGATGATGAAAGATGGAAAAGAGCATTGCTTCTATTGGATCCTGTGCCCAAGATTAGTGTAAACCTTATGAAAGGATTTTCTAGTTAGGCACAAAAAGATGTGGTGTAGAACACTTTAAGAGAAGAGAGGACAGACTGCAAGAGGGAGAACAGGAGTGCACACTGTGGAATAAATAGCATCACTAGTGGGGGCAAATGAGGCCCATGGCCCAGTTCCATTTGCTCAGCCCCCACTGGGTTCCATGACTACAGTTTTTGAATGTTCCCCAGAGTGGTGACAGAAACAAGCAGACACACATTTCTGTATATAGCTAAATTTCAAAGCAAAACTGCAATTGGTTGAGACAGTACATGACCCTATGTGTTTTCTTGAAATGTTTAAATGCAACGTTGGATCTTTGTTTTTTTTAAATATCTATCAATATTTATATAAAATATAGTCTCGCTCAGTTTCATAAATGCACATTCACACATTTATGCCTACATGGCAAAGGTCAAATTTGAGTTTATTTTCAAAGTAGAAAACAATTGACATGACAAAACAACTTTTTACTGACACATAGATTGTATCTAACAATTACTTTACATAGGGAAACAACTACTGTAATAGTCACAATGGTTGTGTGTGTGATTTAACCTTGCTGCACAAATGTATTGGTTTGCGTTGGGTCACAATGATGTGTGTGAATTAATGGAAAACAAAAACTGAGAAACCACATTGGAGGAAACTAAATTATGGAAAACCAATTTTAAGGAAAGAAAATTTTAGGAAAATACAAAAAAATCGAAAACTAACAGAAACATTTTAAAGCAAAAATTATAGTAAGGAAAAATAAAAAAATACATTAAACTTGGATGGAGTTTAGGATTACTGTGGGATTTTGGGTTCAGGGATGGGTAATGTTTAGTGTGATGAAGGGTTTTTAGGAGTCTGGAGTAATTGGAGTTCGGGCATAGAAAGGCATTTTAGGGTTTAGAGATGGGTGGAGTGTAGGGCTGGTAAGGTTTTTTTTGGTTTCACAGATGAGTGGTGTTTAGGAGGGTGAAGTGTTTTTAGGCTTCAGGGATGGGTAGAGTGTAAGGGTGTTGAGGGGTTTTATGGTTCGTAGATGGGTAGAGTTTAGGGCTGGTGAGGCGTTTTTAAGGTTCAATTATGGGTAGCCGCTGGGATGGTGAAGAGTTTTTTAGGGTTCAGGATGGGGTGGAGTGTAGGTAGGTGAGGGTTGTTAAGGGTTCAGAGATGGGTGAGGTTTAAATGTAGAAAGAAGCTTTTAGGTTTCAGGGATGAGTGATTTAGGGTGATGAGAAGTTTAGGAATGTGTGCATTGAGATATTTCCACCTAGGTGTTAGCACAATTATTTTTCGCAATCGATCTAATAGACATGGCCACACAGTTAAGAGCAAGCATTCGCAAATCAATAGGTATGACTTGCATTTTGAGTCCTGGCTAAATATTATTTTAAAAGCCTGCTGAAATGAAAAAAACAAAAGGAAAAAAGGATGTAATTTGCCTTGAGTCAGTGTACTTTTGCAATGTAAAATAGTGCCTCATGCAATTCAAGCAGTCCATAGAAGGCAGATTAATGCACCAATCAGTCCCTAGCTTGACATGAGAGAATACTATTTCTTTGGGTTGACTCAACACCCACTCTATGTACATTTCAAACAAATGGTAACATTAAGTCTTACATGCAGCTAGATCTATAAATGAGCATGTTACACAAAAATAATCTAGATCACTGTGTTGTAAGTGGCACTGTGTTTCAAGGGGCAACACTTGAACCAAATTCCCTGCATGGGTTTGAATTGCCAACCTATCTAAAACATTCAGCTACCTTCTTTAAAGTTTTATGGGGATGATCTTACTTCGTGTGGTGCCACTGCAGCATTGTGTATAAGACTTTACATACAAAGTGTCATAGATGATTGGTAAAGGAGTCAGTATCATAATGGGTGAAATAGGCAAATACAGGACAAGGGCTACAAGGAAGCCTGAGCAATCAGAAATCTCTCTAGAGATTTGGACAGATTTCCAAGACAATACGTTGCCTTGCTTTCTATAGGTATATATCCAAAACTCATATTCTTGCAAGCATAGATGGCAGAGTGTATGCAACAGAATTATTCCAATGAGTGCTACCTTCATTCAGCACAAGAAAAGTGCACTCTATAGGTCAAAAGAGACATGAAGTGGTCACAGGATCAGATAGCACCCAGAAGATTTTGTTGTTTTAAAAATAGTAGGCAGGAATCAAGTAGTGAGGATCAGTTGCATATAAAACTATAGATGAGGAGGTATCAATTACACAGCTTTCTTCTACCTTGAAGTTCCTATTGACATCAGAGACAATAATATTATTGATTTAGATGCTTGCAGTTTCACTTGGAATGCTAAGTTGAAAACACCTTATTATCTATACCAACACTTCTACAATTTGCTATAGCCTTATATAAGTATCCCACTGTAAGGATTCATTATCTCTGCAGTGAGTGACATGTGATGAGGGTCACCATGCACAATATGGCTTCCCTCACACTTCCCTCATGTTCCTTCCTGTGTCCCTATATTAACAAAATATACTTTAAATCCTCGTACTCTCATCTGTTGCACAGTTTCTACAAATCTAGCAGGACTGTGAATTAGACCAACACAAACTTCACAATATAGAGACTCTTTCTACATATACCATCAGTTAGTGCAGGTATGTTTCAGCCAGCTCACAATACCACATCCAATGGGGCGCTAGAGAGCCAGCAGACAAGATGCCCGCACCCTAGGGAGGCTCTGTCAGCCCGAGAGCAATATCCTGCATCATCCTGCACGCCAAGGGCGCCTACTCGTCTTAAAATCACGGAAAACTGCTTGTAACCACGTAAAGTGACGGGGAAGCTACCTTGAAGCTCCTGCGGTGCTGCGGCCAAAGACATTGTGGTCCGTTCCTGCATCCGGCCTGTTTCCACGAGGCGGGCAGCAAAAATGGCGGCGCCCGGGTGCTGAGTGGAGAGACCTGACTCCTCGAGCGGCCCCGCTGCGTGGCTGTGTGCCCTGGACTGCGGATCGCTGCGCTTGCTGCATACCGGTGCCCGCTGAGGTGGATTATGGTGGGGGCCCAGTGCGGCTACACTACCCCACTGCGGCCTGCCGGAGACGCCGACTCGGGTATCTGCTGGGGGTCATGTGGTGGTGCCCGGGACTCCGGCGACCTGCTCCTGTGGTCCGGTGCGCAGGTGAGGGCAGACTGAGGCACGCTGCTGCCGCGAGGAGAGACCTGCCATACTGAGATGACCTGGGGGCACGCGGTGTGCAGCGGAGGGCTACTGGCCACTCTGGATCCGTGACTGATGGGCCTCGACTCTGCGGATACGGCGGCAACTCACTGAGCCTGTGAGCCGCGCGTCTGTGGTTGATGTTGCGGAGCCCCAGGGGTGGTAGAGGATATGTAATCCGGCTAGAGGGGTAGCTGACTGAAGATTCGTATGCCATTGGCAGCCTAACCACCGGATGCACGGATCGGCGCGCACTGGGGACTGAGGCAGGCCCGGCGCGCCCATACCTTCAGACTGCTATACCGGTGAGCGTGGCCTGGGAACCTGTGCTGCTACGGGTGAGCTGCAGCTGGGACGCGCTGGATTGGCAGAACTAGGCGCCATAGAGTCGTGTCTGATTGAAATGGAGGTGCGGGGCTGATCTGCTGCCTTAAACATTGCCTTGCTATATTACAGCGTTGTGCGAGGTGTGCAAGCCTGCACCGCTGGAAGACTGCACTGGGCCCTTGCGCATTGTGCAAAGAAGCCACGGGGCACACACATGTCGAGGTGAGTGCTGCGCCGCTCCAGCAACGAGAAGCTGCTAAACAGTATATGAGGGTGTTCCAGAACTGAGCCACAATGACCCAGACGCCTGGGGCAGTGCCGTCCCAGTTAATTCTTCTGAGGTCCACCTGCATCTTAGGCCCTCTGCTGCTGTAGACTGTCATTGCCAATACTGATTTTACTTGACTGTGTTATTTTCACTGGGATACAAAAAACCATTCAATGTAACCCGAGGATTATCAATCCTTGTCTCTTTATTATTTTTTAAGGAAAAGTTTTACTTTTTAGTGCTTTCTTTTTTTCATAAAAAATTATTTATAATATTACAACCATCGCAACACCCAAATAAAATTACATTACAATTACACATACAAAATAACAGTAATAACATACATTGAATGACATCACCTACTAAAACAAACTATAAATCAACATTACATAAAACATTTAAGACAAACGACATACATAAACCCAGACAGGTAAGTTTCTATTTACAAGAATTCAACCAAATATTCAGGGTTGGAAACAAACAGTGTATATACTTTAAAAGAAAAAAACTCCAAAACTGTTTAGATACGATCGATAATTCAATTGTCAACCTATATAATAGTTTAAGAAAAACAGTAACGGGTTTACATTTTATAAACACTGTTTGAAAGAAAAGGTCGACGCGTTTCGAACCCCTCATTTAATCTTGGGGTTCTCCTCAGGACCACAAACAACTGCAACAAAAGAAAGAAGGGGGAAAGAGTTAAGCTCTTATTCTTTCAGAAAAACCAATTTAATCCAGACCCCTACATCTACGCCCGTTTCAATGATAGTTTAGAAATAATTACCTATCTCTTTATGAGATCAGCCGATCTCTGCTAGGGCCACTGCGTGCCACACTATTGTGTTTAGTCTACAAAGTTAAATAAAAAAGAAGAAAAAGAAGAAAAGAAAAAAGAGAATGAATCAGTCTTGGTGTGTTATTTAATGAATTTAGTCATGGAATGGAGGCTACCATGTAGCGTCAGACTTACTTGATCAAATACTTCCTGGTTGCGATGGAAGACTATTTGCTGACTCCAGGTGAAAAAATTCTAATGGAAACAATGTATACAGAAAGAAATCTCCAATACCGAAATGGCTCTTGTTAATTTGAAATTTATGATAGAGATGGTTGAAAATATACCTGTTTCTGATCAATGCGCGGAGACTAAACAGTTTTAAGACTGCCACGAGTAAATCTGTACGGGAAAGGAAACAAAGTTCACAATCCAGTTTGTCTTATACCTGCCTCAATTTAATGCGTGTTGACTGTTTTTTAGAAAAAAAGGGGGGGGAAAGAGTGGAAAAAGCTTTTCACAATCGAAAACACGGGTTCAAATCCACAATCCTCGTACCTGGGCTAGCGCGTCTTATCGTATAATCACAACATCCACTCCAAGTTGGGAACACTGGCAGCTGCACTCTAGCAGACCTTTTACTTCCGGCATGAATCACATGGCCATTACGTCGCGCGTCTTAACGCGGATAGTTTTGGAACTTGTAGTTCGTGATTTTGATGTTCAGCAAGAAATCAGGTCCAAGATAAGATTTAAACGTATACGAACTTTGTGCCCTTGTTGGTTTTTTATTTTTTTTATTAAAGATTTTTATTGCATAACAATATAACACAATAAAACCTTCAGGCATGAATGACATTTGAGATTACAGTATGACTATATATGATCTGGTCTATAACGTACAATACTTTGGGTAAATACACAACTTTTCAGTGATATAATGACAATTACACATTAGCAGGTTTTAAAATGTCCGGATTTAGCAGCAAGAAGTCTGTAAGGAGTGTCCAATAGTCTCTTGGTTTTGAGCCAGAAGGAAGCTCTTCTTCATAGGTTTTTAACGTGTCCTTACAATAAACCATATCTTTCAACCACATTTTACTGTTTGGACTATTCTTACTATCCCAACATATAGAAACCCGTCTTTTCGCTAATAACAATGCTATAGTACATAACTTTTTCTTTACAGAGCGCAAGTGTTTCACCAAGTCTAGAAGGCAGACCTGTATTGTGCAATCCAGTGTATTTGCTATCATTTTACTTAATATGTTCATTACTTCTGTCCAGTATTCCCGAATTTTTGTGCAGTGCCATGCTAGATGGATAAAGTCTGCATTGTCTGACCCACATCTTTTACATCTCGTATCTTCCCTCAACCCACATTTCTGTAGCTTCAGTGGAGTATGGTATGTTTGGTGCAGGTATTTATAATGTATAATTCTCAGGTTTCCATTGGGAGTCAGCATTTCCGTTAGTGTGCAACAAGAGTTCCAGTCAGGCACATCTAATGGTGTGTCTAGATGTGTATTCCATCTTTCCCTAGCTTTTTCAGTATTCCCTGCCATGTCTTCCTGCAGCAACTTGTAGAGTCTGGAGACTTAGGGGCCGATTCCGATCTCGGCCGGTAGTGCTCTGAATCGGATTCGGATTTACCGGATCCGATTCGGAGCCCTGTTTCCCGACCGAATCGTACACGGGTCCGAGCGAGTACGATGCAGGCACCCCCGAAATCTCTGACCGACCCGAACGCGGCTTCAACACGCTCTGACCGACTCGCATGGACACGACTCGCACCGCGCTATGGAGACGTATCCCGGCCGGGTAAGTACGATGCGCGCCGCGAGCAGTCCGACCGACTCACGCCATCCGGCTCGAAAGAGCTGTCGGAGCCGGACTTTGGGGGTCTGCGTCGGACCCCCCTGTACGCGTAGGCGCGCGAGTCGCACACAGGGGGGACCCATGGGTCCCCCCTACCTGTGCATGTACGCCACGATGCGCATGGACGCGTACACGCTGTAGGGGGCGCCCTTGTCCGCCTCGCACCCATTGAGTCAATGGGAGCCCGCGTACGCATTGTACGTCAGGCTCCCATTGACTTCAATGGGAGTCCGACCGACTCGAGTCCGATGGCATGCGTGCGCATCGTACTCGTTCGGTCGGACTGCTAGGGTCCGATTCGGTCGGAAATCTCTCCGAGTCCGGCTCGGTCGGAGAGATTTCCGGCCCGAATCGGAATCGGCCCCTAAGTGTGCACCATTCGGGTTGGTGATAATCATTTGGAGCGCTAGTAATGTCGGTGGTTCAGCAGGAAAATCCTGGTATAACTTCTTAATTGCTCCTTTCATTCTATGATGGTTAAATTTAAATAGGAGTGATTGGTTGCTGACATATTTGAGATCAGTGCTATCTATAAAGACACCATTGTCATACAAATCTCCCATCTTGTCTATTCCCACTTGTTGTAGTAGTTTCATACCCATCTCTTCTTGTGACACTGAAATAGCCGGGTGGTGTCTCAGTGGTAGCGCCGGTGCGTATAATGGTAGCTTATGTGTTAGTTTACCCATGTGGTGCCATGCTGAGCTAGTCGTACGTATTGTATTTATTTCATTTCTGTCTATGTGTGGGCGTCGGTGTGTAAGTATACTACTGAGTGGTACAGGGTTGGCGTCTCCATCCTCCACTGCCACATGGGTCATATATGGTACTGGGTGAAACCAATAATGTGCATATTGTGCCTGAGCGCAGAGATAGTATAGCCGGAGGTCCGGCACAGTAAATCCCCCCTTGGAGTAGGGCAGAGTCAGTGTCCTCAGCTCGATACACGCTTGTTTGCCAGCCCATATCAATCTTGTTATTAGCGTTTTCAGTTGCTGAAATACTGGTGTTGGAGGTGTTATGGGGATATTGTTAAATAAGTATAGGAATTTTGGGAGTATCACCATTTTCACTATGGCTATTCTGTCCGCCAGTGTTAGTGGTAATCGGATCCATCGGTCTATTTGCTCTTCTAGTTTAGTGATAGCTGTTCCATAATTCGCCTTTATTACTGTGCTTGGGTCTCGGTGAAACCAAATTCCTAGGTATTTAATAGGTTCGGTTTGCCATTCAAGTGGGTATTCTATAGTGTGAGGTTTAGTTATGTCCGTAAGTGGAATGATATTTGATTTACTCCAGTTTATCTGGAGGCCCGAGTGCCTACCAAATTTAATATATTCCCGCAATAACGGCATTAAGTTCACCTTTGGTTCTCGCACGTATAGCACCATATCATCCGCGTATAGTGAAATATTAATAGGACGCTGTGGGAATTGTAGGGCTGTGGCTTTGTGTTGTTGCCGGATTTTGCAGGCTAGAGGTTCTAGGGCGATTGCAAACAATAATGGTGACAGTGGACACCCCTGCCTGGTACCTCGAGTTATGTGTATTGGGTCCGATATATGTTTGTTTACTTTTATGCGTGCTATTGGTTTGGTATAGAGAATTTTTATCCATTGTAGGAGACTAGGAGGCATGCCCATTTTAGTCAGGACAGTAAAAAGGTATTTCCACTCAACTGAGTCGAAAGCTTTGGCGGCATCGAGTAATACCGCCGTCACCTCCAGTTCCGGGTTGAGTTGGTGTGATAAAGCGAATAATGTGCGGATATTGTGGGAGGTGGCTCTTGTAGGTATGAACCCTGCTTGGTCTGGTAGTACAATAGACGTCATTAGGGGTTGTAGCCTCTGTGCTATAATTTTCGCTAGAATCTTCGTGTCTGTGTTGATCAATGACAGTGGTCGATATGATATGCATTGGTCTGGCTCTTTGTCGGGTTTTAGTAACGCTATTAATAACACCTCTCGTAACGTAGGGGGAAGTATTTGTTTGTCATATGCATCATTATACATTGCAGTCAAGTAAGGGCATATTATTTCCATATACTCTTTATAAAATTCTCCCGTAAACCCATCTGGTCCTGGGGATTTACCGTTGGGCATAGATTTAATGGCATCTTGTAGCTCTTTTTTCGTGATTGGTTGTGCTAAGTATTCCCTTTGGTTGTTTGATAGCCAGGCTATAGCTATGTCATCTAGGTATTCTATAATTTCACCAGCATTAGCTGTATCCTTAGATGTATACATTTCATTATATGTGTCCATGAAAGCTTTTAATATACCTGTAGTATCATAGTGCGTGATTCCCTGGCTATCTTTTATTTTGGTGACTGTGTGTGATTGATGATCTTTATTGATTTTTTGCGCTAACATACGCCCTGCTCTGCCCCCTTCGCCATAGGTTCTTGCCGTGTGCCTGTTCGTTATATATTTTAGCTCGGTGTCTGCATAGTCCTGATATTCCGATATTATTTCCCTAATTTTAGCAAGGATGGTTACATCATTTGTGCGGTTATATTCCTGCTCTAGTTTCATAAGTTGTGTTTCTCGCTGACTAAGTTGCTGCCGTATGTCTTTTAGGATCCCAGCTTTTGTACTTATGCAAATGCCACGTATCGTGGCTTTAAAAGCTTCCCAGAGTAGACTAGCATCCTCTACCGAATGTTCATTTATAGAGAAATATTCCTCTATAGTCTCCCGTATTGTTTCTTTATACAATGGGTCTAGTAGTGCCTTGGCATTGAATCGCCATATAAAGGGTGGCGGAATATAGTTGGGTAGTGCCAATGTTAGTAGGACTGGGTTATGGTCCGATAGTGTTTTTGGTAAGTGTTTGATGTTTTGCACCCAGGTGCAGGCTGTCTCTGTAGTTAGCCAATAGTCCAGCCGGGACCAGCTATTATGAGGTGTGGAGGTGTGTGTACTTGCTAATTGCTGTGGGTGGCGCTCACGCCAGACATCTACCATTCTAAATTCGGCCATGCCGTCGTGTATAGCTTTCACCGCTTTTTTGTGTGGTTCTTGTGTATGTCCTGATCTGTCTAGGTCTGCATTGAGTGAGACATTGAGGTCCCCTCCCCAGATGAGTGCTATGTCGGGTAGTTCTCGCAATTCCTTCCATATATCGTCAAAGAAGTCAGGGTCATCTGTATTGGGGCCATATGTATTGACTAGTCCCACATGGTGTCCACGGAGATATCCCGTAATTATGATGTATCTACCCTGGTCGTCTTTAATAGTATGTTCTAATTGGAATTGTACTCCTTTCTTAATCAACAGTAGTACCCCTCTCGAGTATGATGAATAAGAGGATGCCAAGGTCGTTTCCGCCCATCTGTAACCTATCGTGCATTTTTCTTGTTTTGGTAGGTGTGATTCCTGTATCATGGCTATTTCCACCTGATGTCTATCCATGTATGCAAACATCTGCCTTATTTTCTTTGGATTATTCAGGCCCGGTATGTTCCAGGTTAGTAATCGGATCTGCATCGATCGTGTATGATCATTCATCTTATGGATTGTGTGTTGTCGCTGAGTATGTAGCTGTTTTGTGTTATGTGTATACTGAATCGGACATATTTTATACTTGTACATATAATGTATAGTTTTGCAGTCATGCTATTTGATTTTATGCCTCGCCTTGATTTGCCTGAGAAACTAAACTTTCCCCATAACCCCCCTCCCACTTTAGCATCCCAATCTTGCCAAAGACATACCCTTATAAAAAATAAACTTAACATTAGAACTGTGTTGGGGAATACCCGTAAGGGGGGCCGCTAAGTGCCCACATACACATCCGCGGAGCGGATGCGGCCAGAATTTCGGTTAATAGTTTGGCCATTGTCGTATACAGCCGTGCATCGGAATCGTGAAGGGCTTTATACTGCTCTGCTTGTCCATATTGTACATTATGTATATGGTTAGTGCTCCGTGATGCATAATAAACATACAGCACAGTACACTGTCTGTATCTAGCAATTTGTACCCCATTTGCAGTGAACATCTAGAGCTTAACTTTATCTTTACTGTACTTTGTCTCCCTTCTTAACGGTATAGCTTATACACTTTGCCTATATCAGGGCAGTTTAATGTCCCATTGTCCGTGGGCAAGTCCGTGTGTTTCAGTCATATATGCATTGCGTAGATCCTACCTTTCAGAGTTCGAAGCAAGTCATCCGTGACCTGTGCCATCCATTCGGCCATTTGTACCTCTGTCATCTGCAACAGCCGTGGTCAGCATCCTTACTTAGCTCTTGTGTCCTGCTGGCTGTAGTGATGGCCTCTCATGTACAGGAGATTGTTGCCTCGGTGTGATCCTCTTCAGATAGTCCTGCACAGCTTTCGGCGTCATGAATATTTTTGTCTGGTCCTCATGTACAATCTTCAATCTCGCTGGGTATAGCATGGCGTAGTTTATTTCCATTTCTCGTAGCTTCTTCTTTACCAATAGGAATTCTCTACGTGCCGTTTGTACTGCGATGGTAAAATCTGGATAAAATGCTATACTATTGCCTTGGTGTTGTATGTTTTGTCTGTCTCGTGCCAGTCTCAGAATCGTATCTCTATCCCTGTAGTTCAGGATGCGAGCTATGATGGGGCGTGGAGGAGCGCCTGGAGGTGGTTTCGTTCCCAGTGTTCTGTGGGCGCGCTCAATGATCAGCAAGGGCGAGAATTTGTCTGTACCAAATACCTCATGTAGCATCTGTTCTACATAGTTTTCCAAGCGCCCTGTGTTCGTACTTTCCGGTACGCCCATTACGCGTATATTATTACGGCGGGATCTCGCTTCCAAATCTTCATTTTTGTTTTTGATACTTTCTAGTAGTTTCTCCATGTCTGTACACCGTTTAGTTGTGGCACCCGACTCATCCTCCACCGCCGACAGCCTCTGTTCCGCTACGTCCAGTCTTTCCCCTTGCTTATCAAGTTTGGCTGCCATGTTATCCACCCTGTTAGTTAAGGTGTCGATTTTACCATCTATACTTTGCAGACATTGTTGGATAGCTTCAAGCGCGGTTTCCATAGTGGTATCTTTAGTTGGAGCTGCGTCCAGTTCCGTGTCCGAGTGAGCGGAGGTGAGTCTTGGCGTGCGGCGGGTATCAAAAGAAATTTTTGGTTGCTGCTTATCTGGTTTGCCCATTGTTTTTAGCGGTTCGTTATTTGTAGGTGCTGAGGTGGGGTCCTGGTGCACAGGTGCCGGTTGAATATGCCCTCCAACTCACAGGGCCCTGGGCATAGAAGTATACTCGAGTCCTGCACCACAAGACACAGGGTCAGTCTCAGCACTTATATGTCGTTTGTTTTTATTCTGAACATCCTGGATGTGCTTAGTTATGCTCTGTTTCGTCACAACCCCTAGTTGGTCCGCATGGCGTGGCTTAGTACCTGTGCACGTATTTATTACCCAGAGTGTGTTGTTGGTTTGCGCGCCGTCCCTGTTATTGTCCATCGCTTTGCCGTAGCGTAAATTATAGGTACTGTTTAGGTGGGATTAGACCCGTAACTACACTTTGCACTTTTTGCCGATGGTGCGCGGCGCCCGTTTATTTTGGGTTTATTATTTTTTTTTCCTCTCTGCACTTTCTGCACTAGTAATCATTCGGTAGAGGGGTTTGTGCTCCAGTCCAGTACACCCAGCTTTCACCGGATACCCTCCACTGCTGTGTGGCGCGTTATTGGTGGTGTAGTGTCACGTAGTGGCCGTCGCAGAAGGGATGTATCGTTTTAGTGCGTTGTAAAACACTGACCAAGATGGCCGCTATTATCGGTAATTCTCTTCCGTGGGCTGCAGTTAAGTCCTCTATCATCTGTGCCTCTGCTGACGTATACGCTGCTAGCTAGGTAGATTAGCAGGCGGCTGCTATTGTCCTCCGGTGTGGTGAACGTCGCATTTATTTAATATCACAGCCTCATAGGGGTATGGCAATCACGCATCATTCAGGCAGTTACAGCATGCAGTTATGGCAGTGTTCTATACATCGCCGGCACTCGCATTGCCGCGGTACTTATCTCTCGGACGGCGAGCGCTGCTCCCACCACATATTTCAAAGTCGACGGCAGTCTCCACCAGTGCAGCAGCGTCCCGTCGTCGCTCCAGGAGTCAGTCAGACGCTATAGCGTGGGCTCGGGATATGTCGCTGTGTACGCCGCCATTTTGTTTTGGCCGGTGGAAATCAAGCCGTGCGCCGTTTACTTGGCGGTTTTGTCCTGATTTGCCCATGTACTCACGAACCATGTTCATCTTCTTATGGCAGGCACATTCCGATGTCCGTTTTTATGCTTTTCCTGTTGTTTTAGGGGCCATTTGCATGCTTTTTGTTCGGATAAATATTCCGGCCGGCGGAGCAGCACTAGGGTGCAGCCATTTCGCAGTGCGCCCTCTAGCGCCCCCCGTGTTGGTTATAAGGCAATTTTGCACTAACTTAAAACCATGTGTCATTTTGTATTTGGAGGTCAAAAAATCTTTCTTATTAAAAGATGGTATTTATACCGTATCTAAAGGTCCACAGGGGGATTAGAACAAATTATACTAATATAAATTTTCCACAACCTCTCATTTAAAAAAAGGGGCAAAGCATAATTATGCGGCAGTCTGTTTTAGTTAGAATGGAAAAAAGACTAAGATTCTATTACCTGGAGTTACTGGCTCCGTTTCAGTCTCTGGAAACAAGATTTTTAGACGTTAGCTCTTTATAGATTATAAATTTCAGAGAGCTCGTTCAAACCATCTACCGCCGTGTTAAATTTAACGATTAACATGGCTTCTCTTTGTATCAATTTACGATCCATATCTCCTCCACGAGGGTCTGGATCTACCTTTGAAATTACGGTCCATGAAAGATCCTTTTCTGCATGATTGTGATTGATCCAATGGTTGACTAACGGTGCAGTGTGCACTTTTTTCCGAATTCTTGATTTATGTTGTGTAATCCTTTGACGGACTTTTTGATTAGTTTTCCCAATATACAACTTGGGACATGGACATAAAATGCCATAGATCACATTTCTTGATTTGCAGTTGCTAAACGACTCGTGTTTCCAATAAACTTCTTTATGTGAAAATAGGGAACCTTCTAAGGTTTGATTACAACTGACACAAGTCCCACATCTATGGTGTCCTTTCACTGGTGGTAGGCTCAATTGTTCACGTAAGGTACCTTTTGATGTTATCGGCAAGGATGCCCTAACTACTTAATTTGCTAAGCTGCTTTCCTTTTTAAGTGCAAACAAAGGGGGCTGTGCAAGTAGTGGATCTAAGTTTTTTAACGTTAAAAAACTTAATCCCGCTGTGGACCTTTAGATACGGTATAAATACCATCTTTTAATAAGAAAGATTTTTGACTTCCAAATACGAAATGACACATGGTTTTAAGTTAGTGCAAAATTGCCTTATAACCAACACGGGCACAAAGTTCGTATACGTTTAAATCTTATCTTGGACCTGGTTCCTTGCTGAACATCAAAATCACGAACTACAAGTTCCAAAACTATCCGCGTTAAGACGTGCGACGTAATGGCCATGTGATTCATGCCGGAAGTAAAAGGTCTGCTAGAGTGCAGCTGCCAGCGTTCCCAACTTGGAGTGGACGTTGTGATTATACGATAAGACGCGCTAGCCCAGGTACGAGGATTGTGGATTTGAACCCGTGTTTTCGATTGTGAAAAGCTTTTTCCACTCTTTCCCCCCCTTTTTTTCTAAAAAACAGTCAACACGCATTAAATTGAGGCAGGTATAAGACAAACTGGATTGTGAACTTTGTTTCCTTTCCCGTACAGATTTACTCGTGGCAGTCTTAAAACTGTTTAGTCTCCGCGCATTGATCAGAAACAGGTATGTTTTCAACCATCTCTATCATAAATTTCAAATTAACAAGAGCCATTTCGGTATTGAAGATATTCTTTCTGTATACATTGTTTCCATTAGAATTTTTTCACCTGGAGTCAGCAAATAGTCTTCCATCGCAACCAGGAATGATTTGATCAAGTAAGTCTGACGCTACATGGTAGCCTCCATTCCATGACTAAATTCATTAAATAACACACCAAGACTGATTCATTCTCTTTTTCTTTTCTTCTTTTTCTTCTTTTTTATTTAACTTTGTAGATTAAACACAATAGTGTGGCACGCAGTGGCCCTAGCAGAGATCGGCTGATCTCATAAAGAGATAGGTAATTATTTTTAAACTATCATTGAAACGGGCGTAGATGTAGGGGTCTGGATTAAATTGGTTTTTCTGAAAGAATAAGAGCTTAACTCTTTCCCCCTTCTTTCTTTTGTTGCAGTTGTTTGTGGTCCTGAGGAGAACCCCAAGATTAAATGAGGGGTTCGAAACGCGTCGACCTTTTTCTTTCAAACAGTGTTTATAAAATGTAAACCCGTTACTGTTTTTCTTAAACTATTATATAGGTTGACAATTTAATTATCGATCGTATCTAAACAGTTTTGGAGTTTTTTTCTTTTAAAGTATATACACTGTTTGTTTCCAACCCTGAATATTTGGTTGAATTCTTGTAAATAGAAACTTACCTGTCTGGGTTTATGTATGTTGTTTGTCTTAAATGTTTTATGTAATGTTGATTTATAGTTTGTTTTAGTAGGTGATGTCATTCAATGTATGTTATTACTGTTATTTTGTATGTGTAATTGTAATGTAATTTTCTTTGGGTGTTGCGATGGTTGTAATATTATAAATAATTTTTTATGAAAAAAAGAAAAAGAAAGCACTAAAAAGTAAATCTTTTCCTTAAAAAATAATAGAGACAAGGATTGATAATCCTCGGGTTACATTGAATGGTTTTTTGTATCCCAGTGAAAATAACACAGTCAAGTAAAATCAGTATTGGCAATTCATATGTTGTTTTTTGATAATTGGGCTCAGCCTTACTGATAGGAGCCAAAACCCTTTTTTGGTATCTAGTAGACTGTCATTGGGCACTGAGAGAGATAAGAAGCGCGCGTTGGGGAGAAGGTGTGCATAATGGGCCGCACTGAGGGAAAACAGACGAAATTACAATTTTTGGCTCAGAAGCAAGCCCCAAACGAAGACGCAGAGTCACTAAGAGATGAGGAACAACCTCCTCTGCTCCTACACAAGATGTGGACTTAAAGGCAATACTACTTACTATACGCTAAAGCCTAACCTCCATTGAGTCCAAGATGGACTCTATGAACTTGCGCATGGACTTCCTCGCGCAAAAACTGGAAAAGCATGATGGGCGACTCTCCGAAGCCGATCAACGTATATCTTCCCTCGAGGATACCGCTGGTGCTAGCAGCACCAAACTACAAGGTATGGAGAAACTTCTTCAAGTCATAGCGGCTAAAAACGAGGACTTAGAAGCGCGCTCGCGCAGAAACAACTTGCGCATAGTGGGAGTTCCGGAGTCTACGGCCACTGGCCGCATGGAAGATTATGTCGAGAGAATGCTCCTGGGTCTCTTCGGAGCTGAAGCCTTCTCTAAGGTTCTGATAGTTGAGCGGGCCCACAGATCACTCACAGCGAGACCACCACCTGGGGCGCTGCTGCGCCCAATCCTGGCTCGCATCCTCAACTACAGAGATCGGGACACTGCGCTGAGGCTCGTGAGGTAGAAGCAAGATTTAACCTGCGAGGGAGTGAAAGTTGCGCTTTACCCGGACTTCACTATGGCAGTACAAGAGGCACGGAAGAAATTCCTCCCAGTAAAAAAGAAGCTCCAGCAAGCTGGCATCCCCTATGCCTTGCTTTACCCGGCGAGACTGTGGATCCAGCACCGAGGGAAGACGCACATCTTTAGTGGCCCGCAACCCGCTCAGGAATTCCTGAAGACCTGCATGAGGCGCTCGCCCACTTCGATGACTGACGATCCTGGCTCTGGTCGGTCCTCGCCGGCCCATGAAGAGATGTAATGCCGGCATTGGTAAAACTGAGGACGCTGACCTGAGCTGGTGAGATTGTTCCTTTTTGCTAAGTCAGAGACTGGGGGGTGACTTGTGCCGTCCCGGGTGCCCTAAATCTCTACCCACGCTGTTGCACTCACACGACGATTGAATTAGCCCTGTGGCGAACATTGTGACACTTCTCTCCCGGGCTCCCTCGCATTCTGCGAGGTGCGCTGACGGCCTCTCTGGAATATACCCCGGGAGGGAATTCCCCCAAGCTTGTTATGCATGTTGTATGAAACGATAATGGTTGTCTCTTTGACATTGTTAATGCAGGGTTTAATTACTTATGCCCCCTATTCGCCCTCTACACTCCTTAGGGTCGGACCTGGGCTGAGGGGCGTTAATCCTTCAGAGTGCTTCTCACAATGTCTGTGCTGTTGGTTGTTGGGTCTGGGAGGGGACTCTATTCCCTGTGGGTTTGGGCTGCAGGTGTGGGTGGGGGGAGGGGTTTGTTCCTTCACGATGTTATACTACTCTGTTTTGCATGGTACAGCGCGTAAGTACATACGGTGTAGATGCATGTACTGTACATGGAATATTCTTTTTCTGTCACTGTTGTTAGACAACTGCCACTTCCACACTTATAAAGAACTGTATGGCTAGTACACCTCAGTTTGTAAACCCACCATTAACTGCTTAACGTGGAATGTACGTGGACTTCGAGACCCCTGCAACCGTAGACAGGTCCTAGACTATCTAGATAGACATCATGTACATGTGGCGATGCTGCAAGAAACGCACCTGGCCCCCGGAGTCTTACCCACTTTTGGCAGGAGATGGGCTGCACAGCTGCTTCTCCTCATTCTCCACCTACGCCAGAGGCACCGCTATTTTGGTAAAGATGGGCCTGGGCTACCACCCACTGGGCTCCTTACAAGACCCTCAGGGTAGATTCAGCATCATCTGGGGTAAACTAGCGGAACATGCGGTTACATTGGTGAGCTGCTATGTGCCCGACATCGATGACGCTAACTATTTTAATCAGCTTAGGGGACACATATTGGAAATAGGCTCCTCTTTTATTATGTGGGGGTGATTTTAACCTGGCGATAGACCCGGAGATGGATCGTTCACACTCACACTCGGCCTCTCACCCACATGCTACCAAGCACCTCTCGGCCATAATGGCTGACCACCAGCTATTTGATGCGTGGAGATCCCTACATCCAATGCAAACGGAAGGCACTTTCTTCTCGAGCGTGCACAACAGTTGGTCCCGCCTAGACTACTGGCTCTTATCGGCTGGTCTCAACACATGGCTTAGAGAGGTGACACAATTAGCTCGCACCCTCTCGGATCACTCCCAGGTCCTCATGAAGCTGGAGCCGCCTGGCCGAGAAAAACCATACTGATCCTGGAGACTCCTACCTACAGCCCTGGTGAACAGTGCCTTTCGTGAGGAATTGCGCCAGGAAATTGTAGACTTTTTCCCACGCAACATTGACAGCGCCCCCACCCTTGCGAGTGTATGGGAAAGCTTTAAGGTCACAGTCAGAGGCCTATGTATAGCCAAGAGCGGTGGGATTTTGCGCTCAATCAGGGGTATACTGCACAGACTGGAAAAAGACATCAAGCGAGCTGAATCGCAAATCGCATCTTCGCCTACCACACTACCACAAGCTCAGCTTAAGGAGCTCCTTGTGGAGTACTCTGAGGAAGCTGAGCGCGAGGCCAAATTCCGATCGAAAAATCATATAGCCAGATCCTATGGCGAGGGCGAACGCCCCGGAAGGGCACTTATGGAAGTAAGTAGGCGCCCCAGGTTTACTAATCAAATTTTGGAAATTACGGACGATGAGGGGTGTAGACACACAGACTCGTGGGAAATACTCAACACCTTCACCAAATATTACGCCACACTATACCACACAAGTGGCCGGGTTCCCCCAGACATAGCCACGTATTTCGAAGATACGGCCTTGGCCTGGATCAGTGACTCCCGCAGAGAGTTTTTATCGGCCGATATAGAGGCGGACGAGATCCGAGCTGCAATAACGGGGCTGAGCTCCAGTAAGGCCCTGGGCCTTGACTGCCTTCCAGCTGAATTTTATAAATGCTACAGTGAGCAACTGAACCCCGTCCTCAAACAAGTATTTGAAGAGGCTCGTGACTCTGGGTATCTCCCTCTCTCCATGAGGCAGGCTCTGATTATATCCCTGCTCAAACCAGGAAAGGCAGCTGAAAGATGCGAGGCCTACAGGCCCCTATCTTTAATTAATTGTGACACGAAGATACTTGCCAAAATCATAGCCAACAGGCTGACCTTGCTCATGGAGGGGCTGGTCCTGCCGGACCAGGCGGGGTTTGTCCCTGGCAGGGCCACCTCCCACAACTTTTTTTTTTTTTTGCCCCTTTGTGCTCCATTTTTTTTTTTAATAAATGATTTTTATTAATTTTAAAAAAATGGCATCCAAAACATGTGCATAATGATCAGGATATACTAGAAATAATACAGATCAATAACAAAATCGAATGGCATTAGGTAGGGGCAGAAGGAGATTCAATATCATTTAGCATTCCCGTACCTACTGGGCTGGGCGGCTCACTGCTTCACTTCGCAGCGCCACACAACCAAACATATATAAATGTACAATAGAAGTATCAAAAAGGAGAATCGGGCATTGCTCCATGCGTCCGGGCCCGTTACATATCGTACATCCCTGAAGAAGACAATATAATTTCGGACACAAAAGGCACCACAAACGAAAACAAAAAGCGAAAAAGAGAACAAAAAGAAATTCACATGTGGCCCAAATAAGAAAACAAAAGCCGATCTCTATGTATATATGAAGCCCTGTACGATCACAAGTGCTGGTCTGGTGCATAAGAAATATAACATAGACAATAGATAGTAGCATAGGGACATGCCCTCCCACAACTTACGCACCACCTTTGCACTCCTCCACGATATTGACCCCGACAGCTCGGCTGCTGCGATTTTTTTAGATGCCATAAAAGCATTTGATTCCCTGGAGTGGGACTATATGCTAGCCATATTTGCCCGAATGGGGCTCCCTTGGCCCTTTTCTAGCTTGGATCCATTTGCTCTACTCTGGCCCGGAGCCGGTGGTCCGGGTCAACGTGCTATATTCAGATCCAATCCCTATTAAGCGTGGCACCCGCCAAGGATGCCTGCTATCCCCCTACTTTTTGCCTTAGCCATTGAGCCCCTAGCAGCCAAAATTAGGCAGCACCAAAGAGAATATGCCATTATATATACTCCTCTCGCCAAATACTAATATCGCTCTATGCAGATGATATTACCCTATACCTCCGTGAACCCAGCACAAGTCTTAATCCCATCCTGAGGGGATTAATTCTGTTTGGTCACCTATCTGGGATAAAGTTGAATTGGAGCAAATCACAAATCTTTCCGCTATCCCCTAGGTTTGACCCTGAGTACCCTCTGAGCTGGTGTGACGACAAAATAAAGTATCTGGGTATCGTCGTCTCCAGGAACCCTGAAGTGACGCTTAGATCTAACTATGGGACTGCGATCGACACAATCGGTACTTGGATAGATCGCTGGATTACCCTTCCACTTTCATTGGCTGGCAGAGTAGCCCTGATGAAAATGAATATACTCCCTAAGCTCCTCTACTTATTTATTAATATACCTTATTACCCAGGGCACAATTTCTTTAACACCCTTCGTTCCTTGCTCATCAAGCTTGCCTGGGGCGGGAGGAAACCCCGACTAGGGTGTAAACTCATGACACAGCTGTTCTCCAGGGGGGGCTTTGAGGCCCCAGACATGGAATTATACTACCTTAGTGCTCAGGCCCACTACACCATATACTGGCTTCATCCGCCACCCTTCATGCCACATTTGGCCATTGAGCAAGGCTATATGTCACCCACACCCTTAACATCCCTACTGGGAATGTGGGTCCTGGGTGAGAGGGTACTGCATCACACAGTCTCCTGCACCAACGCAGCCTGGGAGCGCTTGACTAAAGAAATTAGCAAGACCATACTATACTCCCCTCTTATGCCACTACCACACCTTCCATATGCCCCCGTTACACAGGAGGCAGTGTGTCGCGATATGTTGCATAGAAGGAACCTACACACATGGGGGGACCTATATCATCATGAAGGCCGATTCAAAGATCTGAAGGAACTATTGACTGGGGAAGGCGTTACCCCTCTGGAAATGTTCCCTTACATCAGACTAAAGCATGAAATACAGGCCAATACGCCGAGCTTTCCACAGGAACCTACCCCACTGGAGGTTTTACACACCACACTAAAAATGACTGGCACTTCACACGCTGTCTCCCGCATTTACCGGGCAGCGCTGTTAGAAAGACCATACGCGCCACCAGGAGCCAGAGTTGCATGGGATCAGGACCTGGAATCTCCCTTAACAGATGAACACTGGAACTTCTGCTGTGCGCAGACTGCAGAAATCACGGCTAGCAGCAGACTGCGCATCATACACTTTAAGTTCCTACACAGAACCTACTATACACCCACAATGCTAAGCAAATACAAGCTGCAGGTAGAGGACTGTTCTATGAGATGTCACCAGGAGGGTGCTGATTTCTCACATCTAGCGTGGAATTGCACCATGGTCCAGGGTTACTGGCGGGATGTATTCGACACATTATCAGAGATGATCGCCACCCCCCCCCCCTTACTCCCCCTTACTTGCGTTACTGGGGTACACTGCGGATGTTCCAAAAATACACAGAAAGTTTATTGCCATGGGCTTGCTATTGGCTAAGCAAAAAGTGGCCTGCAGATGGGGTAGGGGGAGAGCCCCTAAATTCAAAGACCTAGTATATGGTAAAGACCAAGTCACAACCTACGCAGAATTGTTGCCAGCTACATCCCGGCCCAGAGACATTTGGGAACTGCTGGTCTCATACCTCCGGGTGCATAATGAGCGAGATCAGGTGCTCCCTCCGCAGGTAGCCTAGGCGGAATCTTCGATACATAACATGGTGAATTGCTGTATGTAATCTATCTGTTAAAAGCATTCCATGAAACTGGATTACCCCGGAGATGGTCAGATGCTGGCCATTTATGTCACAGAGTCACTTGAGACCCACTGGTGGGGTAAGAGCCATAATGGGGGTATGTGTTATTTCACTGTGCCACGCAGCCGCAAATGCTCCAAGATGGTTTGAGTGTGGGCTTTCCAGGCATGTAACTACCCATTGATTATTTTATGTATCGTGCACAGACCGATTAATGCTGATGTTATGGTTTACTTTGATGTTTGCAAAACATGATAAATAAAGTTTTTTTTAAAAAAACAATACCACATCCAACCTGTAAACTGAACAGGGTAACAGATGTTATTGGCAACCTCAAACATGACACTCTTGCATGCCCAAGGTAAACACAAGAAAAATGTGACAATGCATTTATTGAAATAATTGTATTCTTGCAAAGAAAGCATGAGCTACGATTATTAGAAAAATTGGACATGTTACTGTAATCAGCATTATCAGAATTGTAAACAATTTAACAATTCAATCACGTTGATTGTTACTCCTTTCTGAATCTAATACTAGACTATAGAGAGCATACCGGGAATAACTTTCTGCCAAATCAATTGGGATAGTCTAACCCCCAAACCTTGGTCTTAGAGGTGGGAAAGTTGTTCTAAGTGTACAATCTTTCTTCCTTCGAAGGATGAAGGTCGGGGTCAGCTGGGCTGCATCTCAGTAACAGTTCATAGTGGTTCCATGATAAACTAAACCCAGCATGAAAGTGCTCCTCGCACAGGGCTGTAACATGGAAGCTGTTCATATAATAAAGTACTATCTTATCACACTGTAGCAAAGGCACAGAGCAGCTCCTTTGTTTTCATCTAGCTAAAGTGAGGTGTCTCCTAACGAACACAGAAAGAAAGGAGAACAATGGCATTGTGTTCTAAATGTACGGCCCTGGAACCAAATGTACAAACTACAGGGTATCAATGGCTATCAGAGATGCATATATAGCACATTCATGCATTAGCAGGAAAGTGTGTAAAAACTCACCATGAGAAAGAGATGCCAACCTCAAAAGGGGACTCTAAAATGGAGACTAATCGCAGTTCATACAATACCGTCCCCTTGGTCGGAATGGACACTTAGGGCCTGATTTAGATCTTGGCGGACGGGTTACTCTGTCACAACGGTGATGGATATCCCGTCCACCAAAATATAAATGCCATAGGGTATAATGGGATTTATATTTCGGCAGATGGGATGTCCATCATCATTGTGACAGAGTAACCCATCTACCAACATCTAAATCAGGTCCTTATTCATTAAAGCTAGTCACTCTAAAAGCATTTAAAAGGTATTGCATTACACAATGTAAACCTAGAAAAATATAAGCATAATTGAAAGCCATCAAAAAAGACAATTAAAAACCCTGCAAACTACAAAAAAAATCAGTAAACCCAATTTAAAAGAAAAAGACGAATTAAAATGAGTTGCCTGTACAACAGGATGGTAGCTCTAAAGAGTCCACCATGTTCAGAAAGTCATTTGGGACCTGGAGGGAACCCACATCCACAGACAACAGATCCACAGTAGCCTAAAGAGCAAGTTCCACAGAACAAACTTTGCCAGTACAGGGAAAGTACAGTAGAGAAACCGGAAGATATCTCATTGGCTTTGATCTACCAGAATATAATGACCCACAGGGAGGAGACGTGCACGGAGATTCAACGGACCCAAGGTGCCTGTTGCAAACTTCAGAACTCTGTTTGTTGTATTGCGAAATCGTGTTCTGAGTTCACAGAGAGATTCAATGAAGCAAAGGCCCAGATTTCTTGCCTGGAAGATGAGTTGGCAGCCCAGAAGGCGGCGACTGAATCAATGCACTCATTAAAGGAGGATACACAGTGGAAATTGACGGACCTGGAAAACCGCCTCCGGAGAAACAACTTGAGAGTTCTAGAGATCCCAGAGGGCATCGAAGGACAGGATCCTCGCAACTTTATCATCAATTTGTTCTCTGAGGCTTTTCCTGAACTCTCGCAATGGGACTGGCAGCGGGAGATCCAAAGAGCGCATCGATTCCCGTTTACGCTACGGACAAGACCAGGACAAGCTGCTCCTAGACCTAGAGCAATATTAATATCAATCAATAACTTTCTGGCTCGCCAGGCTGTATATGAACTTGCACGTCCAGACAGAAAGAGGGCTCGTAAAGGGGTAGAATTTTTTGTCAGACCAGATTTTTGCCACCAGACGGTGGAGAAACAGTGGCAGTTACGCCAGCTCATTGCCCCATTTCAAGGCAAAGGTGCACAAGCCTTCTCCTTAACCCAGCCAAACTGAAGGTTATACATAATGAACATACTCTGTTCTTCACCTCCGAGTTGCAGGCCAAAGAGTATCCACAATCTATCTAGATAAGGGCTGGCTCCAGTTATTCTAGTGGGCGGCGAAGCTTAAGCTGTCTTTTTTTCTCTCTCTTCTGTGTCTCTTTTTTTTCTACGTTCTTCTTTCTTTTGATGTGTGCTGCATAGGTGACGGGGTTTTCTGTGTTACAACACATTTATGAGAACATGCGTGGGACAATCCGGGTAGCGAGAGCTTGTAATTTCAGGGGCCATTGGTCCTAATGCCTTACTACAGGGATGGGGGAGGGTAGGGATGGGGTCTCGGTGGGAACCCCGGGATGGGGGGTGGGTGAGTAGGTTGAGGGGTGTGGGGGTTCCGGGGGTTCGGTGGTGGCAGTGTGGGTGGGTGAAGTAAAATTAATCTACAACATAATGAGGACGAAAACGAAGACACATGTGGCTATACAACAGGATTAATGAGTGGAGGGAGACAGCTACATTTGATAGGGGATAGGATGATTAATTCAGGATTTCATATTTGCTCTTTTAATTAGGGGTGGGCAATGAACTCCGAGTTTGCGGAGAATTGTTAACTACGCATTCCGTTAAAAACACGGAATTCAAGCAAAAACTCCGTCCCTCCACGTAGTGGAATCAGCTACTAAACTGCACCCACAAATGCTTTGATAAAGCAACTTTACATGCTAAAAAAAAAAAAAAAGCATATAACCAATTCAAATATCAGCCAATGAGAGAGGTGATGATTTTGGGATCCCCCCTAACCTAGGGGGAGGACCAAGCAGATGCCTTGAACACAAAGAGCACATCATGCTGAACGATTCAGTGGTGGTCCCATCCTGTTAGGACCACCCCAAGCACAGTTATGGGCAAAAATACAATCCCAACCAAAGGCTCTGCAAAGCATTATGGGATGAGATTAGCAGTGGGCAGTGAATATTATAGTATCCAATATCAAAATAATTCTACAAAGAGCTGCAGTTCAACTTCATGAAAGGGTTTCAATGCTTTTGCATTTGACTCGTGAGGGACATCTAGTAACGACTAGTGGAACTGCAGCTTGATGTAATAATTTCAATGCTTTTGCATTTGACTCGTGAGGGACACCTAGTAACGACCAGTTGAACTGCAGCTCTTTGTAGAATTATTTTGATATTGGATACTATAATATCAACTGCCCACTGCTAATCTCGTCCCATAATGCTTTGCAGGGCCTTTGGTTGGGATTGTATATTTGCCCATAACTGTGCTTGGGGTGGTCCTAAGAGGATGGGACCACCACCGAATCGTTCAGCAAGATGTGCTCTTTGTTTTCAAGGCATCTGCTTGGTTTTCTCCCTAGGTTAGGGAGGATTTCAAAAACATCACCTCTCTCACTGCTTGCTAAATTTTCATTTTCACTTTTGTGAAATGACTATATGCATTTTAGCATGTAAAGACAGAGATACTTGTTATTTTACCAAAAGTACATGAGGTCTCTGTTTTATTAAGTGGGAAGCGGAGCAAACCTTACTTTTAATGTGTGTGGGCTGAATAATAATGGGAAAAGACAACGCGTGGCTGCAGAGTTATGATGCATCCCGATTTGGTTTGCCTACAGGAAACACATATTCCGTGGGGCAAACGGAAGATCTTAGCCGAGTTAGGTTATTCGGTATTGTCATGTACACAGCAGTCCACAATGAACCCGCGGGTAGCGGTGCTAGCCAAACATGGAATCCAGGGATGAGGCCGAACGCTGGTTGACAAACAAGGTCGGTGAGTCATTATAGAATGTAATACGGGGTCGGTTAAGTTTTCTTTATGCACAGTGTATGAGTCTAATTTTTATGAAGTGTCAGTACTGGAGAGGCTCAATGTGGAATTGGCATCGTGGCCCACACCTCTAATTTTATGTGGGGATTTTAATATACACTTGGAATGCCGGGATCTGTAGTCCAGCATAAAGAACTATAAGGGTAGAAAACCTAAGGTGTTTAAGGGGTTACAGCACCTTTTGACTGACCATGGATTGATCGATGTATGGGCAGCGATGTGGGATCCAGATCCGGGATATACGTTTTATTCCCATCTACGCAAAATGTTAGTGAGGTTAGATTATTTTTTTATATCATCAGATAAGATTCATGTTTTCCCTAGGATCACGGCAGATCATGGTCCATTGGTGTTGGATATTCTAGCTCTCAGCACTTATCTGGCTCCGAGTTCTTTTTCGTTCAACAGTAAGTTACTGTTGAATGTAGTATTTGTTGAACATATGAATAACTGGATTGAGCATTTTTGGGAAATTAATTGTAATTCGACCTCATGTGGTTATGTGTGGGATGCCTTAAAATCCGGGCTTAGGGGGGAGGTTCTGAGTTTTGGATTACACAAACAGAGGCAATTGAAGTTAGTGGTCCAGGAGCTATATACAAAACTCAAAACATCAGAAGAGTATCTTGTGCAGGGAATACTAGCAGGTATCGACATCACAGCATTACAAACCGATGTTGCCCAATGCAAGGCTAATGTTAACTCACAGTGGAGCAAGGACATTGCCCTTAAATATAAGCTCAATAAGGAGAGTGTTATGAGTATGGTGAGGCCACGGGGTGGTGTCTTGCACAAAGACTTCGCTCCAAAGAAGTAGCACATAGAACTGAGGCCATGAAAGATACACCGGGTAACTCACTTGATATGGCTCAGGAGATTTTGAATGTGTTTCATACCTTTTTTGAGGAATTATATACAGAAGAAGACTCCGGGGGCAGGCAAGTGAGATATTGTTGCAGAATTTAGTTAGTGAGCGGCTGGGTCAGGAGGAGTTAGCTATCCTAGACATGCCTATCACTATAGAGAAACTCGGCGATGCCATAAATATGTTAGCCAGTGGTAAGGCGGCCGGGCCCGATAAAATACCACTGGAGGTTTATCAGACCTTTTTTCAGGAATTAAAGGAAGATATGTTGGCGCTCTTTCAAGAGGCACAACTTGGTGCTGCACCGGCATCCTGGGATGAGGCAAATATTATCGTTTTTTTAAAAAGGACAAACAAGCAGACCTACCGGGTTCCCAATGACCTATATCCCAATTGAACTGTGATGGGAAAATGTACGCAAAAATTCTGGAGTCCCGGTTGGTCAAAGTCATTTCCCCATTAGTGTCAAAACGACAACACGGGTTTATATCCACTAGGGGCACAGTTAACCACATTAATAGGATTGTGACCCTGCTAGATGTTGCAAATGTTCAAGGCAATATGTTTGGCCTGCTTTTATTAGACGCCGAAAAGGCATTCGACCGGGTCGCCTGGGATTTTCTGTGGACGGTTTTGAAACGGCTGGGGTTTGGCCCCGGCTTTATCAAGGCTATTTAGGTTTTGTATCGGCGCCCATTGCTAGAGTCTGTATAATGGGCCTAGAGTCTAAACCAGTATGCATCACTAGAGGCATGAGACAGGGCTGTCCCTGCTCCCCACTGTTGTTTGCACTATATATTAATCCCTTTTTAAACATGTTGGAGCGGAGCACCAGGATTAAACCTATCATTTATAGACAAGAGCAGTTTTGAGTCTTGGCTTATGCTGATGACATAGTGGTTGTAACATCTGACCCTGTTGTAGCTATGCCGGAGATTGATCAATTTGCACACAGATTTGGTTCCCTATCAGGCTATAAACTCAATGGGGCTGATTCACAGAACTAATCTGAGACAAAATCCTAAACTTACTACTTATGGTATTCACAGAAGGCACTTACGATTTTTGGTATTCACAGAAATCACTTACGATTCCTAACTTTACGTCCGCAGTCGGGCCAGACTCTCTGCACCCGGACCGTACTCTCCGCACCCGGAGCGTACTCTCCGGCTAGAGCCGTAATCTCTGGCTCAGGCCGGATAAAGTGTAATCAATGGGCTGGAATGCAATTTTTACAAAAAGGAACATTAGGAATGTGTGATAAATGGTAGAGGAGGTCATGAAAAATAGTCTGGGCAGGGAAAAGGGTATGGCCAGACACTACATCATAACCCAGAAATGTTTGCTCCTTTGTATCATGGTACATGCAGCGCACAATTTGCACTCCCCTCAGTGTTGACTGTAGTGTCAACACCACAGTCAACACTAAGGGTTCTTCCCTTAGTGTTGACTGTAGTGTTGACCATAGAACATTAGTAGAATGGTACTGAGTCACCATACCACCTCAGTACCATGAGCCCTAGTCCAACTAGCTATGGTGTCTCACTTGCCCTCCTACTCATAAAAAGAGGAGCAAGTGAGTTGACACCCCAGACGACAACACTCCCGACCGTCTCAGGAATTGCAGTGACAGGACACCCCCTTTCGCTCACACACTCGTACTCATCCACAATAAGATATGAAAGAGACACAAAGGAAGTTTGAAATGTTTATTTAAACTTTCGTTCTTGAGAATGCAGTATACGTGCTGCAATCAGAAAACAACTGCCTAGCAAAAATACCATCAGCATTGTCAATAAACCATATATTATGAAAAACCTTGTCATATTATAAGACTGAATAGCCTAACCCCCCTCCCCTCCTACAGAAGCAATCTGATTATATTGGAATGATCTCTGGGTTTAGCAGTGGACCCCATACCTTACGATACACAGGTGCTCTACATCTCAGATACAGCCGTGATCTTCTTTCAGAAAATATCTGTCTATCTCTGTGTGTTACATTGCAGTGCGTACCTTTTTTTTTTTTTTTACATTTTTACCTTTATGACAAGGTTCAAATGTTCATAAACAACAGCTGCATTTATGTGTTTTGTCTAGGTGCAAGTGCCTGACCAGAACATAATAACATGGGACATTTTTATTTGACCTTGTCTGCTGTTCAAATCCCAGGAAAGAACATAATGAGAAAACAACTGCAGGTTTAGTGTGAAAATATAATATGGCACAGAAGCAAACACGTTTATATATTAATGTGTGCAAAGCTAACGTGGCCTATGGCGTACACAGTTATGCTAACATAGGGAAACTACAATGGGCCTGATATAGGATCACATGACAGTACTTTCTCTGTGAAAATAGTGATGAGCATAATGATGGGAGCAAAACAATTCACCATAGTATGCCGAATTCAAGTAATCATTTTCGAATAATGTATAGGATTCTAATTCAGATAACATGTATGAAACAGTCCCAACATCCCATTCATTTGAAATTGAACTTTGAGTTAATATATTGTCAATAGCAATTTTAAAACATATAGGGGGATATTCACAAGAATCGGCGATAATTATCGCCAACCTAGGTTAACGCAATTTTACGTAACGCCGTCTATCGCGGGAAGCTAACGCAGTGTTAACGGCGTATTCTCAACACGCCGGCAACAGGAGATAGTTTCCCGATAACGCGTCAAATGTCCGCGTTAAAATTCCCGGGACGCCGATAAAAAAGGAAACCCGAACGTGACAAAAGTGGCGATGGGCCCAACAGCAATAAAAATATCAGCGATAAGCAGCGCCAGGCTTGCTATTTCCACGTCAGGCGGGAAAAATCACCATAAAAGCTGAAAAACAAAAAAAAGAAAAGAAAAACAAAACCCAAACACTGAGAAGCACCATGGAGGAAGCTGGAGCAACAACAGAGGCCAACCAGAACGCCACAAACCCCCCGGAGGACCAGCTGTCTTGTTCTGCGCTGCCTCGGTAGTAGTCCGGGGGGGGTGGTCCTGGGGGTGGGGGTGGTCCTGGGGGTGGTGGCGGTGGGTGTTGTGGCCCTCTTGAGTCTCCAAGCTGCATGATTAGTAGCTCCATGGCATCTGTTTGTCTTCAGATGTGGCTCTGGGCTGGGCTCCCTTTATACTGCACATTTTCGTCCTACTTAAGACCAGAAAAAAGCAGGTCTTAAGTCCCTGCTGCTAACGCGCCTTATCGCCTGTTTTTGGACCGCATCGCCGATCTGGCTGGTTGTTGAGAATATCGCGAAGTGGTGTTATTGTGAATTTTAGCACGGGAACGCCTACTCTGCATATGATTAGCGTTAGTTGTCGCTGTCAGCCTTGGCGATGTTTTTAGCGACAGCTATCGCAGGTAAACTGGCGATGTCGGCTGGTTGCGCAGGCTTGTGAATAGGGTGATAAATCTATCGCCACTTTCATGGCGGTAAAGTGCCGCTAAATCGGCGATGAGTGCTTGAGAATATGCCCCATAGAATATGTAAACTTTCTGCTTGACCAAACAAGTCATAGGAGATCTTATCTGAAATAATACCAGCATGACTGCAGTAATGTTCACAAGAGACAAGTGTCTTTGGACATTTTATTAGAAGAAGAATGGGGCGTGAGTACTTTAACTACTAGTTCTGGAGAAGAAGATTCTGGGAAACACTGTAACAGATCCAATCCAGATGTAAAGGAAAAACAATGAAAGACAAATCCAAAGGTAGGACCATAGAGGAATCACATAAGTCTGTTTTAGCCAAAAAAGAACAGTGCACGTATATCATACAACAAGGTATGTGAAGAATCTGAAGAAAAATCATCAATGTCAGCAAAGTAACCAGAGGCAGTGTGGGAAGCTGGCTCTTTATAAGATATATCAAAATGAGATATATCATGTAAAGAGTCCTGGGGTTCCCTTATGAGTGGACAGGGGCTTGCTATGGCAATCCCAATGTGCTCTTCTAGGGGGTAGTGTGGTTGAGCAGCCTTAAGCTTATGACAGAGTACTGCCTGACATCTGAAAATACACATAATAGTCAACAAGTGAGATACACGACTGAAGAAGGAGATTGACAACAATTTCTAAAAATATCCAATATCTTTATATATGCTTTGGACTAGAATCACTTCGTTCAGGTAAGTATGTTTTTAAAAGAAATATTTTAGAGTTCAAAAAGTCGACAGTAAAATTTCTGGAAGCTGCAATGTTGTCCTATTGGAGGAAAGGTCAATGCTGCATTACAGCGACATACAGGACCAATCTCCAGGAGTTAAGGTGAGTGGGGGGCAAGGTCCAAGGCATCACCAGCAGAACACCACCAGCAGCACTGGGCAGCCGGGTGCAGAGGTGCCAAACAGTGTCGGGTGCCCAATGTTACTCTATGTAAAAAGAGGCTGCAGGTTCGGACTGGGAGGCTAGTTTGACTGAACCAACAGGGAGGCTCAGGCCTCATGATGCTCAGGGACATAAGGACACCATTGGTCCTCTTCTCTATGGCCCAGAGCAACGGGTGCATATGTGTCCTTAGGTGTCTGTTTTTTTTCTTACAGAGGGAAGTTGCGGTAGAGAGGGGCGTGGATGCAGAGGATGCAGGCGACGTCGGGGAGTCCACAAGAGGTGTTGCCATACTGGACGAAGGGCCAGATGTTCAACCATTCATTTTTGCGAGTCACAAATTGCATCGAATTGCAACTCGCAATTTGCGACTCGCTAAAGTGAATGTACAACAGTGTCTCAGACACTATTAGCAATTCCCAATGGGGTCGCAAATTGCATGCCTCATGAATATTCATGAGGCAAGCGCAATTTGCGACTCCATTGGGAATGGCTAGCACTCCCAGGGATGGTGGCCTGCAGGGGTCAGCAGACCACCATGTCTGGGACTGCTTTTTAAATAAAGCAGTTTTTAAAAAAAATGCAGCCCGTTTTCCTTAAAGGAAAACGGGATTCATTTAAAAAAGAAAAATGAAACTTTTCAGTTTCAGTTTCATTTTTTAAGGGCAGGCAGTGGTCCCTTGGACCACTGCCTGCTCTTAAAAAATATTTACGCAGCCATTCACAAAGGGGAAAGGGTCCCCTGGGGACCTCTTCCCATTTGTGAGTGGTTTACCACCTACTTGAATTAGATGCTAAACTGCGAGTATTTTGCGGCCGCAAATGCGGTTGCAAAACAATAGTATATGGCATTGAGTCTCGCTATTAGGAAGGGGTGCCCTTTCCTAATAGCGAGAGTTGCAAACGCTATTTTGCGAGTCGGTGACTCGCAAAATAGCGTTTGTACATGCCATGACCCTTTTTTGCGGTCGCCAACAGGCCGATCTCCCGTTTGCAAGCGCAAAAAAAGGTCGTACATCTAGCCCGAAGTCTCTGAAGGGCTGGGGGACTGCACTGACACAATTGGCCTACCTCAACTCAGGCTTGGAGCATCGGGTGTAGCAGTGTCTTCAGGCATCAGGTTTCTGCAGTCATGGAGCCCATTTAGGGGTCTTCGGATGCCTGGAGGATGCAGGGAAGTAGGTCGACTACTTCTTAAGAGGTTCTGGGAGAAGTACTGGCATGTCTCCTGGGCTTTTGGGAACTCACTAGCTGCAGGACAGTTGAAGTTTGGTGCAATTGGCAAAGGCACCAGGCAGGCCGGCAAGGTCAGCACCAAGTCAGTTCCTGGTTCTTAAGTTCTTGCAGAATACGACTCTTCACATCCTTCTTTGGCTTTCAGGTCATCAGGATCTTTTGTTCTGGTGCCAAGGGCTCCCATAAATAATTACTGAACTTAGAGGCGTTAAGTGAGTGTAGGGGAGTGACCAATGGGCTACTGACCATTGGGGTCTCCACTCTCTCCCTATGACCACTTCCTGTGGAAAGTGGACATTACCCTAACCCAGAATTCCTAAGTATGCCATCACAAAGATGGCTACTTCAGAAAAACATTATTCACATCAGGTTAGTCCACCTTAGGGGTGGTACTAACCTGGCAGGGTGGGCACGCCCACATGAGTAACTGTTTTCCCAATTGTCCAGATGCCATAAGAGCTGTGGGAGGACCCAGATTCGCATTTCAAAGGCAGGAGCTACTTTGAATCTCGCCGGCCTATAAGTCCTAATCAATAGATCATTCTGAGGTAGGGGCTGTGAGCACCCCCTTCCCATACAGGCTTTGTTTCCGACTCCTGAGAGCAAAGGCCCACACACTGAGAGGTCAGAAATCTATATCGGGTGACAGGCTGGAAGAGACCAGTCAGCCAATACACCAGATGCTGGTAGGTTTTCAGGGGGCACCTCTAAGGTGCCCTCTGTGTGCATGTATTCAAAATTAACCACTTGAATCAAGATGGGTTTGTGAATATGAGATGTTTGATACCAAACATCCCTATTTTCAGTGAAGCCATCTTGTGGCTGGGAAACTTGTGTTCACCAATGGCCAGCCCATGTTCTAAGATGGCTTCCCTGTTTACTTGAACTGGCTGTATTGGAACTTACCAGCACAGCGGCATATCGGCTCATGCAGATATGCCCTCACATGTAATACTAAGCATCCTGCCTTAGGGCTGTAAGGGGTGACTTACAAGTACTACATGCAGTTTTAGGGGACCTGCCACGCAGGGATGTGATAGCAGTCCTGCATGAGTTTGGTGAGGGGTCCCTTAGGGTGGCAAAATTCATGCTGCACCCCTTGGGAGACACTCTTTAGTACCTCAGGCCCTTGATACCAGGGGCACCGTTTACTAGGGACGCCTGGAGTGTGCTAAAAGTATTGCCAATTGGGGGAACAATTGTAAATTTTTAGGGAAAAACACTGGTACTGGGGGCCTGGTTAGCAGGAAACCAGTGCACTTCAGTCAGTGTTTCATCAAATACCAGGCAACAAGTGGGGGGTGCTGCAACAAAAACCCAGTTTCCTACAAGCAGTCTGTGCAAAAACAGGAATTTCATTAGGCAACGGAGAGCAGGTTAGTACCGCCACTGTTGGTTGATAATAAACAACTTTGTTGCCAGGAGCAGAAGTAGAAAACTGTAAACCCTCATCAGAGACATATCCTATGTTGGTATTAGTAGTAGGCAGGAGTAAAAATTTTCAACATCAGAAAACCCCAGCCGGGGAGTACTTATATTAGTACTACTTAATGCATGTAGAGGGATCTCTTTCAGGGTAGGGAGAGGAGATAAGGAACTACCCAAATACTTGTGTGGCCTACTGTGGAAAAACAGGCCACATGGTGTAATTTACAACCTGCAAGCGGTGCCAAAATCACAGTTTGTTTGAGTACTTTGAACAGCAAGTACAGCCACCGGGGGAAGATAGGATGGGACATACTCTTTCCTATCTGTAATCTTCTCCAAGACCAGATCCCCAACTTTAGGAATCTATGCAGAAGTCGCTGGTTGCTTCTTCACTTCCTCAGTGTCAGGACGTTTAGAATTCACAGTCAAGCACTTATCTCAGAAGTCTTGTAATTCCTGTAAGACAGCGAAATGTTCATTGATGTCAAAGTGCGCATCAGCTGCCACAGTGCCAGGATTTTCAAGATCTCGAACATAGATCTGGACCCCTAAAAGGACCTCATAGGGGTTCGCCCATCCAAAGACCTACTAGGCAGATTATTTAAAGCTTCCTGTACTCTATACAGGTGATGGGTCTAACTATGACCTGAACTTGTTTAGCATTGCTTTAAGCCATGGATCTTCCTCTCTACTATTGACTTCCCCCCTCAGGATGATAGGGTGAGGAATAATGCACAGCAATACCCAGGGGCCCATAGTATACCAGTAAGCCTTAAAAGCAAAGGCCGGTCCCTGGTCTGAATAGAATTGCAGCTACTACATATGTACCCATAAAGACCTGCAAATCTTTAATAACAGTTTAAGCATCAGCCAATCGCTGTGACCACACCCATTTAAATCGAGAACATGAATCAACAGCCAGCAGAAGACATTTAAACGCACCGTCAGAATGAAGTGGGCCGCAATGATCCAAATAGACACCTTCTAGTGGTTTGTTAGAAACTAGAAGGGGTGCCTGCGGCGGGCGGACTATGGTGGGACTATTAATTTAGTGACAAATGTCACAACAAAGGACATAGTTTTTAGTCTGTTTATAAAGACCCTGCCACCTGTAGCATTTCTGTAACAAGGGAACTGTAGCCGCCACATTAACATGGGTAGATGCTAATCCTTCATGAGAAGGAATTATTAGCTCTAGCCTACGGTCCTGGTTGGGTACCACTCAATCACTCTCCCTGGGAACGTGGCCAAAAGGAATGTTTTGGACACTCAACAGATAAGAGACTTAAGCATGATAATTTTTAGATAGTGGTGTGCCACTAGCATAAGCAGTGACCGCAGCCATAATGTCATCATCTATATTCATATGTTCATATGTGAACAAGTAATTGCAGCTACTAAAACTTTCTGAATTGCTGCTTGCTTCATCAGCCAATAAATTTCCAGCAACTTGTTGATGACTCAGTGTGAATGACATGTGCCCGTGGCAACGTATCTTCAAGAGTCGCCACCTTTCTTAAATAAACTTATGCTTGATAGCATTACCTTTAGAAACTCTGAATCCATTCAAGCACCAATAATGTAAATTATCATTATAGGACTGGACACAGTAATAGGAATCACACACTATAATGAGTCAGGAATTCTGGATCCATATTCTGCAGTGCCAGCTCCAAAGCTTTTAATTCAGCCAGATGAGCAGTACAGTCACACAAAGTTTCTGTATATGTTTTTTGTGCCTGAAATACACCACTTTCATGGCACCCTTCACCGCAGCACATGATGCTGAGTATTTATGGTTATCACCAGCCATGGCTGGGCTAGACCACCAAAATCTGTTATGAAATCATACTGATCTAGAGGCAAACTTTCACTCGATATGGGGTATTCTTTTTCATACTGAACCTATATCAGTAGCTGCTAAGAAAGTGGCCCACTGGACCCATCTTGGATCTGAGGCTTTCGCATTGGAAATGCTTGCCTTGGTGTCAGCCTCCAAAGCTGGAATGAGAGCTAACACAATTATGTTTTCCCCTGAGCCAATGGACATTTCTTGAGAAAAGCTGTTTGAGCTGCAGTCACAGAGGCTGATTACTAGTTTGGTGGTGCTGCGCCGCCACAGCCGTGCAAGGACCGCAGCCTTATTATGAGTTGACCTTGTGTAAGGCAGACGGTTCTTTGCCTTTCACATGGTGGTAACTGGAAAACAGACAACACAATGAGAACGGCAAAAAAGTTCCAGCAATGCATGGATGGTGATGTCCATGATGTGCAGGAACTTTAGGGGAATACAGACAGGGGAGCGGACGTTGTGTCCCCCTGAATGTATCCCCATGGCGGGAGGGCATGGGGATCCTGTAGGGACCCCTTTGTTCCTGCACTGCCGGCTTTTTCATGGCAGAGCTCCTGCCATGAAATGGCTGGTGGTGCAGGAACTCGTAACATGCTTAGTGGGACTGCGCCAATCCGGCTGAGCATATTGCATTGTGGTGCAGCTCCGCCACCGCCAGGGAACGACTGTTCCCTTGCACAGCCAGAGGTCCTACACTGCAACAACATTTAGAGTAGTAATGTGGTGGACGGACCACTGCGAGTGTGAGTGCTGCACTCATAATCAGGCCCATAAGTCTTTCTGTTGATGCAAAACACATTTTTGTATTGGAATATAAATGCGATTTATCAGCAATCGGTAGTCTTTCACCTGCATTAAAGGTGACATGTGTGTAGCCAGGGAAACCCGCAATTATGCAGATCGACAAATTAGTGGTGTTAACGATTTTGTAAAATTAAATTTGTAGCCATAATTATCAAATCCCAAAATGATGTGATCCAATCTGACCAAATGTGTTTAAATCATCATCTGTAAGATAAATGTAACCAATGTAAGACAATGCATCAGAGTCAATTTCTTGAAGAACTGACATTACACAGGCAGCAAACAGACCTGGACTGCTCTTATACCCCTGAGGGAGCCGACAAAACCTTCTCTGTTTCCCCAAAGTGGTAAACACCATCAGATGTCTGCTCTTGGGCGCTAAATTTTGACAGAAAAAAACATTGTAAATTTCCAATGTAGTTTTGTATTTTTTCTGAACAATGTTGTCCATCAAAGCTGTGGTACGAGAATTTTGTGAGGCAAAGGTGCATGTATGACTTTTTAAACATCTTTAGTCTAAGACTCTGTGATAGGAATGATCTGGTTGAGCTACAGGAAATAAAGGATTATTCATCGGAGAGATGCAAGTCTCAATCACACCTTGTTGTTCTAATTGTGATAGTATTTCCCAACAGGGCACTTAGCTTCATGTTTCATAGGATATTGTGGTTGCACCTGCGGGCTGGACCATGTTGGTATAATACGATAAAGCGAGTCCTTATTCCAGACTGCTTGACTGTGATATAATGCAGGGGCTTGTGCAAGAGCCCATTCTGTGGCATATGCTTCTTTTACTTCCTCAGGCACAAGACTAGAAAAGGATTGTAATACTACATCCTCCCCCCATGGGACTTTTTTAACAAATTCAGGTAGCCAATCTACCTCAACCAAGAGATTGTCATATGCATTTGCCAAATTCTGCCAGAATGTTACTTTAATTGTACGCTGTTTGTCACCGTCAATTTGGATGTCGAAATCATAAAGCCTACCAAGAGGACTTAGCTGCTGATCTGAGGTTTCAACTTGAATATATTCATTAGTCGGTCTCGCCACCAGAAACTATTGAGGCGTCTGGCGAACTATTGAGACCTCCGCCGCACTGCAGTGTTTTCATCCACATATTGATCAGAAGACGCATCCTAAGTATTTGTGGCATATTTTGCAGAAACTCCTGCCACCTTCTTCTTTTTACAGTGTGGTTGTTGTGAAAATCTCTCTTCCTTCATTATGATGCGATCAGAGGATCATTGTGAGTCCTTTTTCAGTTTAACATACTCTACCTGTCAGTGTTCACCTTGTCCCACTTTCTCTGACTTTCTGTCTGAAGAGTCGTGAAAGGAATGAGAAGGACGTGTATCAGAATACTGATAACTACATCAGGCTGTTTATTTTGTCACAATTATGTAAATTATAGCATTTTTCAGTGGATTCCTTTTGGGGTGATTCACTCCGTGTTTTCTGTTTTTCTATTTTATTATTTGTATTCCATTGTTTTTTAGATGTCTCAGGTGTCTGCTCGGTGGTATCTGTATCAGATTTTGTTTTAAGTTGTGACTTACAAGGACTGGTTCTCAAATTACCATGACCGATAAAAGCATAGGTGTCAGAAATCATTTTAGTTAGCTCACGTTCCTTATCCACAGGGACAACTGATGCAAGACGTTGGTGTATCCCCAAAGATGCTGCCTCCCCTTTTATGTTACTTAAAATCATTGAGGACACTGTGGCAAAAATTGCCAATTAATTTCATACCCAAATCCAGGGCAGGAGCCACCCCTTATTCATTCTAAATTTGCATAAGCACTCTAGGTAAAACTTCAGGCAAAGCAGCAACTGATGGCGTGCCATGTGCTATGGTATATATGGCAGCAACAACAGTACCTTATATGGCACAATCTCCTACTGAGGGAACCATACCAAGTGGAAGACACATAGTCAGAATTCTAAATTTATCTTGTTGTCCCATATGAGGAAACATTGCCTCAAGCTGATTTGTTTTTGTGCAACCCAAAATGGAATTTCCTCCCGTTTGGTGGGTATTTCACCCATAAAGGCATTAATAGTCTCAGGACTAATGGCAGGCACAGCTAACTGTGGCTGCCAGGTTGAACAGCCCTTGCTGGGGCAGTACGCATAACAAACTGCATTAGATTTCAAGATAGAGGATGTGGCCTAATGGCTAGAGCAGTCAACCTTGAAGCTGGGGAACCAGGTTCGAGTCTTGTCAATGGCAATCAACATCCTGTGATTCTGGGCAAATCACTTAATCTCCCCATGCCTAAGAAAATGAATGTGTCTGTCTGTAATGCAACTGGTGCTCAGGTAAAGCGCTCTGACACCTGATATCTTCGGGTCGAGTTTGCGCTATATAAAACTCCCCCCAAAAATATATAAAGTGTAATTAAATGAGTGTAGAGACCATGCACATCACAATTATTTAATGCACCTGTATTCGAATATGGTGTGTAGTCAGCTCAGACTAGCCGTGTTGCCCCCATCATTACTGAGAGGACCCAGTCTTACATGTAGTAGTGCTTGGGAAGCTGCTTTGGAACCAAATATGATGTTCTTGGTATGTTAATTGGATTTCTAAGTATTCATAAAGTTTATAAGCAGCTGGAAATGCTTCCTCAGTGCATGTATCAAATGTTTGCGTACTGACATCCACTACTGGAAATTGAACCCAGGAATAAAAACTTTGATTTATAGGCTTTGTGTGCCTCAACCACAATGGCAACATTGACGAGCCCATGTGCAAGTAAATGTGTAGTAACAGCCTGTCTGCAATTAACAGGAATATTAACTGGTAGCCCCATGTTTAATGAATGGAGTCCAGAGAAAGGAAATGCTATAGTGGGGTAATCCTTTTAAAGGTTCAAGCTTGAAGACCTACATACATAAATAGGTGCTTACTATTAAGCTTAAGAGGATAAATCCTTTCACCACAGACGTCTCTGTGTAGTGGTGAAAAAGAGCCTTGGGGACACGCAAGAAAACTACTCTAGAGACCCATTAAATAGGTACCTGACAGGGTGTCGGTGGTGCCATGTTATTTGGTTCTTACAAATCCAGCAGGACTGTGTATTAAACCAACATGAACTTCACAATATAGAGACTCAGTCCACATATACAATCAGTAAGTGTCGGTGTGTTCCCGCTAGCTCACAGTGCCACATCCAACTCCTAAGCTGACCAGGGTAACAGATGTTATTGGCAACCTCAAACATGAGACTTTAATTCTCAAGAAATCCATGGAAACCGATCTAACCCTTTCATTTGGTCACTCTGGCATGCCCAAGGTAAACTCAAGAAAAATACAATATTGCATTTTCAAACATACATTGAAATTATTGTTTTCTTGTAAAGAAGCATGAACTGTGATTATTAGAAAGATGAGACATGTTACTGTAATCAGCATTATTAGAATGGAAAACAATATATACAATTCAGTCATGTTGATTGTCACTGTTATCTTACTCGTTTCTGTATCTGATACTATACTAAAGAGAACATAGCGGGAGTACCCTTCTGCCAGTTCAATTGGGATAGTCTAGACCCTATACCTTGGTATTGGAGGTTGAGAAGCTGTTCCGAGGGTACAGGCTATTTTATTTCACAGTTTAAAGGTCGGGGTCAGCTGGGCTGCATCTCAGTCACAGTTCACAGCTTTCACTGATAATCCCAGTTTGAAAGTCTTCCTCTCACCGAGCCTTACCACAGAAGATGTTTATGTAATAAAGTACTGCCTTATTGTACTGGTTCAGAGGCACAGCTCCTTTGGTTTCTTCTAGCTAAAACAAAGGGTTTCCTTGTAGAAATGAGATTTTCCCCAATCTCATCGGTGTAGGGTCACCCTAGTCTACGGGTTCACAAATGAGGATCGACACTGGAGTGAAATCAAAGACAAGTTTATTGCACTCAAGAGTGGGGCTCCGTCATCCAGACATGATCAATGTCTGAGAGGGAACTGCCCAACATATATTGCAGTACAGCTTTTATACTATTGTCCAAGCCTTAAGCAAACAAGAGTGAATGGCTGGAAGTTCCCTTCGTTACTGATATGCAAAAGCTGTTAAGTCATAAACCTCTCACCCATATGCAAAGAATACATTTATAGCCTTATAACATTCATGTGGTTAAAGAGCACCTGCGTGCTCGAAACATTTCCACAGTGGCAAGCTTTTAGTTTCTGCATGTAAGCATGTTTGCATAATTCTGTGTGCTACGCACACACACACACGCATTTGGAAAGTCCCTGGTAGACAGAAATGAAGAATAGAGAGACAAAATGGATACAAAAGACAAAATGGATGACAGCATGGGCTAACTTTAGCACAAACCCATTTTCACCGTTCTACAGTCCCCCCTTTTTAGCCTATGCTAAATACATTTTTGTGTGTTAATATCGGGAAGGTTATGTGTGCAAGGTCAGAGTCCACAGAGTGGGCGATGTGAGTTTGGGGATGTATAACAATAGGAGGACTGAGCACGGGAAAGCATGCATGTGTAGTCGGAGTCGACAGGGGGTGCAGGCGTTATTGGGGAGTGGGTAGTTAGGGCAAGGAGGTCCTAGGTGGTCAGTTCCTGGGCACCTTCAGCGACATCGTCATATAGGCTTCCTACATCTATGTTCATTAGGTCGTCTACCTCCTTTCTGAGCATCAATTGTTTGTTGTATCTTGTATGCATATATCTTTATTTGGGGTGCAAGAGGTGCATGTTGATATGCAACTTGCGTATATCAGTGGTATACACTGAACGCAAATACAACATCCAAGTATAGCACCTCCAATGCATGTTGCTATAATCAGTAACTTCCAGGATGTGAGGATGCCCCAGAACCATCCAGTCCAAGTCCAGGTCCCTACTTCTTGGTGTATTTCGGCAGCTATTTTATGCAGTTTGGAGATGGCTTGGTAAACATTGGGGGCGTTGTCAGGTATATAAACACAACAACTGCTTCCTATGATGCGACATGCTCCGCCCCTATCAGCAAGAATGACGTCCAAAACCAGACGATTCTGTAAAGTTACCACCCTATTCGCCTGGACTTCTGCTGTTAAGTCATCCAGAGCTCCCGCTGTTTGATTTATGACTGCCTCAACCACCCTTGTTAGTCGTCTAAGCTTTCTGCAGTTTACGACAGGACAAATAAAAAAAAAGAAACCTAAGTTGAAGTCAACGTACTCCTGTAGCGACGTATCGGTCTGATCCACTCCGCTAAAATCAATCGATCTCTTAGCGTAGTTCACAGGTGATCGGGCAGGACGTGTTAGTGGTCGTTTGTGATAAGAGGACGGGGCTGTGTAAACTGGTGGTAATAGAAATGCTAAATAACAGACACCCCCCCAGTTAAGTGGCAACCAACCATTCCATATGAGCTCGTGCCACAGATAAAATAAGTGTTCTTGGAAGCTACAAATAATTCACTGTTGGTGGTGTTTAGGGTGACACTGTTGGAGCATATACTAGTACCAACTTGAATGGAACCCAGCCCCTTTATACAAACCACCCCTGGTCGCGCAATCAGGTGTAGCGATAACCCCTGCATAGGCCTGGCTCTCTTGGTTAATCGGGAAAAAGTGATCCTTCCAGAGTCATTGAATACCTCCATGTCGCTTCGCTCGGCTAGGGTCATGTTCGTATGTTGACATTGGGAGAGGGAAGCATTTCCCGACCTATTTCTATATAAATTGTCTCGAAATTGCGGCAACCATGTTCCGCCAGATGTTTGTGTTTGTTTCGAATGCTCCCATTGCTAGTATCATCCATGATATACAGGAGGCTCGGATAGAAAATGGGTAAGGAATGAATGGGATGGCTTGGTGGGCAGAGTGAGGCAGCAGGCCGCACACCCAACAATTGGTCACGTTGACTACAAAGTGATTTTGATGGAGGATCTGGATGAACGTGTTATTCCAGTACCATTCCCTTTGGGCTCTTTCTTCAGGGGGTAAATCGAAGTGGTGATGTTCTGGGGGCGTGGGCGTAGGCGGTAGTAGTGAATGTATAGGAAACCCGATATGCAAAACCCATGCTATTACAGAGATACCAACAGTAGAAATCAATGCTATTATTAAACACACTATTGTTTTCTTGCGTCCAGACCAGCCAGGTACAGTGGACTGCAGTATGGGCTGGTGGTCCTCCATTGTATGTTTTTGTTTAATCCCTTATTAGTTTGTCACCAATTATTTTGCAAATCTCTTCACAGATGTTCAATCGAAGTGTCTGCAGTCTTTGCCCTGAGATAATGTCACTAAAACAACAGGAGGGTGGAAAAAGTACACTGTTCAGGCAGATAGTGGAAATCCTACTTTTCTGCAGACATCGAGGGCAACAGAAAAACAAAGTATGTGGAACAGGTCGTTCGGGGGCAGTTATTGTGAGGAAGATGTAGAGCCCATTTAGCAGTCCAAGTGATGGTGTCTGCCATTAATTGTTTATAACATCCACCAAATCGTCTCCCACAGCTTTCAAGATAGTGTCATATATTGCTTGTCTCAGGGGTTGGAGTTCAGGACCCCTGTAGTAACCAGTCGGTGAAAAATCTGGAAACTGAAGTATGCTCCCCAGACAGCGAGCTGCGATAAAGCTTGTGTGTGGCCGCCGTGGCCAGAGAGACCTAATCTCCGATATTAGTTCAAGTCCTGGGCAGAGGGTAGTGATGTATATTTCGATGTCCTGAGCGTCTTTTCGAACTGTGTACACTTTAATTCTTTCCATTCAATAGTCACTTAATCAGATGATCATGGAATGTCTTTTACTAGTTCTTCGCCTATCGCTTCCAACACCTGTATCAGGATCTGCCTCTTTAAGTGATATGACTCAGGCCCTGTATAATAGCCTTCTGGGGAGAGGTCAGAGAATTTCACCTGGTCACCTAGACAGATTACGACAACCTTACTCTTCCAAGGACATCATGGCCACTCAGTGGATACCGTAACAAATGTCTCTGTCCCAGAATTCAGCACAAGGACGTCTATATATATCCTCGTATGTGTTCGATTTATCATGCAACCTCTGATCCTGTTCATCGACATTCTGAAATGCCGGGCTCTTGATGTGGGAGGTGGGAACACTGGGTTTTAGGGTATTATCACGGATTCAGGGGGTGCTGTAGGTCACAAACCGCACCAAACCTAGTTCGGCCGCTTCTGTAACACAGAGCCTCCTGCCAAGTAGGCCCTCTAACCGGACCAGACTCGCCGGACCCCTTCCTTACGGTGTCCCAATTCAGTTCTTATTTCCGTGGTCTCAAGTTGTACTTGTCTCGTCCAGCCGCTATTTGGTCAGCAAAAAGTAGTTCGTTGGCCGTGGAAATATACGGTTCCTTTTTCTCCTCGATGAGGGCACTATGTATTATTTCCGCGTCCTCAGACCTCTGTTCCTGGGCCAAGTCCGATGGCACCTTTTTGCAGTGCATCGCGTGGACCCAATTCTTTTTGTTGGTGACTCGGACTGCTGTTCGGGTTGTCAGTAAGACCTGTTCGGGCCCCTTCCACTGGGGCTCCAGATTTTTCGACCGCTGAAAATTCTTCGTGAGGACCCAGTCACCAGGCTGCAGGAGGTGTCCGGGACCCTTTGAGTTATCTGTCAGTGAGTCGTGTACCTGTTGGTGAATCAGAGAGAGATTGTCTGTCAGTTCTTTCATATAATCGAATAATATAGGGTATTCAAGTTCTTTAATCTTTTTCGGGCGTGGTGGACCCCACACAGTCATTGGCCTACCAAACACTATCTCATATGGTGTGAGGCCAGATCTACTGTGGGCAACTGCACGAGTGGACATGAGTGTTAAGGGCAGGGCATCCGGCCACTTGAGGCCTGTTGATGCTTGCACTTTTGCTAGTTTAAGTTTCAGAGTTTCGTTATATCTCTCCACCAGTCCCGCGGACTGTGGATGATTAGCAGCATGAAACTTCTGGTGTATGCCTAAACTGTCAGTTATTAGTTTGATCACTTGTCCAATGAAATGGGGCCCATTGTCACTCCATAAAATTCTACAGATCCCAAACCGAGGAAAGTACTCTTTTAACAATAGTTTTGCAGTGGTGAGCGCAGTATTGTCTTTTGTGGGATAGGCCTCCACCCATTTGCTGAAGGCACACACGATAACTAAAACATACTTCAGGTTGTGGCAACGTTCGAGCTCAATGAAGTCCATTTGTAGTACTTCAAATGGAGCGCTGGGCGGGGCAAACCCTCCTTTTGGAGTTGTTACCCCTTTTCCTGGATTGTGTTGTAGGCATATCATGCAATGTTTAACATGGTGTTCAGCTGTGTTCTTAATATGTGGGTGGTCCCGTACCTGCTCTAACTGTGTTGCTGTACCTTTCGCATTGACATGGGCTAGGCCATGGGCCATTACTACGAATGGCAGTACATAGGAACTAGGCAGTTTCCACTTGTCTCCGTCTGGGCCCTTTCTCCAGCATCTTTCGCTATCCAATGTTCCTGTCTTTTCCCAGTGTTCTATCTCTTTTCTAGTGGCCATCTGTTGAATTTCCCTGACTTCCTAATGTACATTTGCGAGTTTTTCTGCTTGTGAATATAACACGTAGATTTTATCTTGCTGACTGCGCGCTGTGTCTTTTGCTGTATTATCGGCAAAGGCATTGCCGTGGCCCACGTCATCCACAATTTTCTGGTGTGCACTAACCCTGGGCGGTGAACTACGCTATGCTCGCTGAGTTTGTGTAGTTTCGGTAACTTCGCGATTCGCGTAGAGCGCGAAGTTACCAAGCACTACGCAATTTGCGGCATAGCGTAGCTGTTTTCCTTCTTCGCGCGCTCAATATGCGTTCTCGCGCGCGGTAACGACCTACTGTGATTCTGCGTTCGCTGACGCGATTTCCTATCCATTTGCGGGCGCCACGAGATTTGGAATCCGGCCGCACGATCCCGCGAGAGTGTGCGAACGCGAACACGTCATTCGGACGCGCGATCTGACTTCCGGCGGCAGTGTTGGTAATATCACGATCCCAACACGAAGAAACTACAATCTGGCGAAGAATATCTCTTGAGCATCATAAAACCTTCTTGAAAATGATTATTTTGCTCCAAGAAACTGCTCAGATTGTGATTTGGCTGTAGTTTTTTGTGCAAGGAGTCCTTTTTCTTTTTTTACTTTTTTTTTCAAGAGGAAGGAAGTGCCCCTGAGTCTCAAACTTCCTGTTCCTGTCCAGCAGGCTCCTCCCAGTGCTTTGTCCATGTGCTGTTCACTTTCATTTGGATTTGGAGCTGGAAGGATCACTTTTTGTGTCTGTCTGCTGCATCATATCATTGCATTGGATTTGAGGACTTTTGGATTTGAGATTTTAAAAGTAAGTTGGAGAATTGGTGTACTTGTTTGTTTGATTGGGTCTTGTTTGTACCTACATTTTTGGGGATTTTCATCGTTTTTAAAATTTATTGTTGTGGCCTGGGTGGCCTGTAGTTTCAGTAGGGGCCTAGTTGTTTTTCTTTGATTGGAATTTCAGCCAGTAGGCCCAGAGGTACCCATGGGTGCATGTTTCTGTGGTGTCTGTTGAATTTAAACACCATGTAGGGCATGGATGGCATTGGGTTGAATTGCTAAATGTGGTTTTTGGGGTGTATTTCACTTTTTGGGTGTGTGTTAATAAATAAATACCTTTGTTGGATGTGTGTGTGTGCTTGTTGTGTAACTTTCCAACCTTTTGTAGCCCTGTGAATTTTCGTTTTTGCATTTTTGTATTAAAGCTGTGTTGTTTAGCAGGCCTCCTTTGTCTGGTCATATTATAGGCCTGCTTGAGTTCATTGTTTTCCATGGCCTGTTGTGACTGTGAGTGACCATGTGGCTTGGGGCCATTTTGTGGTGGTGGTTTAGTAGTGTGCTGCTTTTTCCATATAGGCCTGCATGTCATTTCTTTGTTCCCCTTGACTTATGCTTGTTGTTGTTGTGGCCTGGCCATGTGGGTGGCGGCCATTTTGTGAAGGCATACCAAAGGGGATGATGGACGGAGCGTTAGAGCAAATCAAACACTCACCCCCAGTCAACTGATCTGGGATTAATCCATCATCATTCTTTAGCTCACTCCACCACCCCAGTTCAGACATGGCCATATGCAAATCAGTCTGACCCTGTGCCTTATGGGAACAGTCCAGCCCGAACTGCCAAGCCATGTCTTCCCTGGACCGGAAATAAGCATCCTGGGACCGGTTTCGGGTTCAAAACCCTCATCAGCCAGGCAATCTTGAATCCAGTGGCAAAGTGAGCAAGGGACCCACGTCTGGGCATACCCTGCCAACTTAGGGCGAACAAAGCGATACTCAAAGGGGATGATGGACGGAGCGTTAGAGCAAATCAAACACTCACCCCCAGTCAACTGATCTGGGTTTAATCCATCATCATTCTTTAGCTCACTCCACCACCCCAGTTCAGACATGGCCATATGCAAATCATTCTGACCCTGTGCCTCATGGGAACAGTCCAGCCCGAACTGCCAAGCCATGTCATCCCTGGACCGGAAACAAGCATCCTGGGACCGGTTTCGGGTTCAAAACCCTCATCGTCCAGGCTATCTTGAATCCAGTGGCAAAGTGAGCAAGGGACCCACGTCTGGGCATACCCTGCCAACTTAGGGCGAACAAAGCGATACCAAAGGGGATGATGGACGGAGCGTTAGAGCAAATCAAACACTCACCCCCAGTCAACTGATCTGGGATTAATCCATCATCATTCTTTAGCTCACTCCACCACCCCAGTTCAGACATGGCCATATGCAAATCAGTCTGACCCTGTGCCTTATGGGAACAGTCCAGCCCGAACTGCCAAGCCATGTCTTCCCTGGACCGGAAATAAGCATCCTGGGACCGGTTTCGGGTTCAAAACCCTCATCAGCCAGGCAATCTTGAATCCAGTGGCAAAGTGAGCAAGGGACCCACGTCTGGGCATACCCTGCCAACTTAGGGCGAACAAAGCGATACCAAAGGGGATGATGGACGGAGCGTTAGAGCAAATCAAACACTGACCCCCAGCCAACTGATCTGGGTTTAATCCATCATCATTCTTTAGCTCACTCCACCACCCCAGTTCAGACATGGCCATATGCAAATCATTCTGACCCTGTGCCTCATGGGAACAGTCCAGCCCGAACTGCCAAGCCATGTCATCCCTGGACCGGAAACAAGCATCCTGGGACCGGTTTCGGGTTCAAAACCCTCATCGTCCAGGCTATCTTGAATCCAGTGGCAAAGTGAGCAAGGGACCCACGTCTGGGCATACCCTGCCAACTTAGGGCGAACAAAGCGATACCAAAGGGGATGATGGACGGAGCGTTAGAGCAAATCAAACACTCACCCCCAGTCAACTGATCTGGGTTTAATCCATCATCATTCTTTAGTTCACTCCACCACCGCAGTTTAGACATGGCCATATGCAAATCAGTCTGACCCTGTGCCTCATGGGAACAGTCCAGCCCGAACTGCCAAACCATGTCTTCCCTGGACCGGAAACAAGCATCCTGTGACCGGTTTTGGGTTCAAAACCCTCATCAGCCAGGCTATCTTGAATCCAGTGGCAAAGTGAGCAAGGGACCCACGTCTGGGCATACCCTGCCAACTTAGGGCGAACAAAGCGATACCAAAGGGGATGATGGACGGAACGTTAGAGCAAATCAAACACTCACCCCCAGTCAACTGATCTGGGTTTAATCCATCATCATTCTTTAGCTCACTCAACCACCCCAGTTCAGACATGGCCATATGCAAATCAGTCTGACCCTGTGCCTCATGGGAACAGTCCAGCCCGAACTGCCAAGCCATGTCTTCCCTGGACCGGAAACAAGTATCCTGGGACCGGTTTCGAGTTCAAAACCCTCATCAGCTGGACTATTTTTGTTGTGGGTGGCTAGCGGCCGTTTTGTGGAGCCATCCAGGCAGTGTGCTTTTGCCATAGGCCTGCATTGATTGTCTGTCTTCACTTTCTTGTTATTATTTGTGGGTGGCCTGGCCATGTGGGTGGCGGCCATTTTGTGGAGCAAGGCAGTGTGCTTGCTTTTGCCATAGGCTTAAGCTTGTGGCCTAGTCTGCCAATAGGCCCAGAGGTAGTCATCATGGGTGCATAAAAACTGTTTCTGTGTTGTCTGTTGAATTTTAACATCATTTAGGGCATGGATGGCATTGGATTGAATTGCAAAATGTGGTTTTTTGGGGGTCTATTTCACTTTTTGGGTGTGTTAAATAAATGCCTTTTTTGCGTGTGTATGTGTTGTTGTTGTGGTTGTTGTGTAACTTTCCAACCTGTTTTTAGCCATGTGGATTTTAGTTTTTGCATTAAAGCTGTGTGTGTTGTTTATCAGGCATCCTTTGTCTGGCCATATAGGCCTGCTTGAGTTCATTGTTTGCTGTGCCTTGTGCCTGTGAGTGACCATGTGGCTGGGGGCCATTTTCTGGTGGTAGTTAGTAGTGTGCTGTTTTTGCCACATAGGCCTGCGTGTCTTTCCATTGTTCCTCTTGTCTTAATGCTTCCAAATCCATCCCCATTGCCAGCTGCAGCTCCCTGATGCTGCATCCATCCCACGTGATGCACAAATTTAGGCCAAACAGGCTCCACTACATTTTTGTTTTTGTTCTTTGCTATTCTAATTCTTCCTGAGTGTACACACTACACAGTACACCAGGAAAGCCCTGGCCTTGTTGTCAAAGTCTCATAAATGGCTACACTGTTGTTGTTCACTGGGTTTCTAAAATGAAATAATTGAGAGAACCACACACTTTGTTATATATTATATTAGTTTGATTTGTGCTATCGTTTGACTGATGTTCTTCTGGCTTTTTTGCTTTTAGGTGCACAAAAGACTGAGGAGGAGGTGTGTCATCATTGCCCGTTGTACTGGCAGACAGACATCCTGCTGCTGTACACGACGTGACGTGTGACCTGACCAGACATCTCTGCAACTTGTGCAACTGAGTGCTGCTGACATCTGAAGAAGATGGGCCCAAAGAAAGCAGGTACCAGGTCCTCCAGTACCAAGAAAGTTGCTATTGAGAAGAAGGAACAGAAGAAGGAAGTGACACTTAAGTCTGGTGTGCCACCCAATACCTTTTTTGGGAAAAACAAAATTACGCCTGCAGCAGCGGTGTCCGGGGGGGCAAGCTGGGGACAGCACCTCCGCAACAGTGGGCCCAACCCACCAACCCAGGCCCAAGCACATGAGTGTGGAAGAGGTAGCCAGCCTAATGGTGGAAAGCAGTGGTAAAAGAAGAAGCCACTCATTCAGAAGATCCATTGTCTTCCAAATCTCCAGCAAGGAAAAGGAGGGTTAGTCCATCAAGTTCTTCGCCAAGCCCCCCTTCTGATGATCTAGATGCCACTTGGAAGCCACAAACTGAGTCTGAGAGGGAGACACGTCCCAAGACCAAGCTAGGGAAAAGGAAGGTTCCAGAAAGCCTTACACTTATGGAGGTCGATGTAGAACAGCAGGATGATGATGATGAGCCAGTCATCACGAACAACACTCCCGGCCCCGAGGAGATGGAGACCAACATTATTACCCTATCCAAAATCGCTGCGAGGGATGTAGCACGCATACCTCCACAGGTAACACCAACACGACCTACAGCTTCCATATTTGCATTAGCAAAGGCCCGGCAGCGACCTACATCAAGCACAACCACCACCTCAGTAGAAGTAGGTAGTGGTACAGCACAGAGTCAAATTCAACACACACCCTCTAGTTCATCCGGCATTGGAAGTGGCACCTCCAGCAGGAGGCAAAAGTTAAGCTCCCCAGTTTGGGACTTCTTTACGGTTAGCGAAAAGGAGGAGAACATTGCTATATGCTCCATTTGTAATACCTCTGTTAGTCGGGGTAAGCTTGGTACAAACTATGGTACCGGAGGCCAAATAATAACCCATCTGAAAAAACACCACTTGATCATCTGGGAGGACCACCTTCGCGGCATAAAAACTGCAAACATTGGTGTTGGTGGGGATAAACGAGTAGAAGATCCGATCACAGTGGAAGAGGAAGGACAGGGAGACATTCTCTCTGGTAGTGCTACACAAAGTAGCCCTGTCCCCAGCAGTGCAGTGTTATCGTCGCCCACATCTTCAGCAACATCTCAGTGGCACAAGAGTAAGAGTCAGCCTGAGACAGCAAGGAGTACTGCAATGAAAAAAAGTGCGTTGTTGAGCCTAAGAGAAAGGAAAACCATGCAGCCTACCATTATCAGCATGTTTGGGGGAGGGGCAGAACGAACGCAACCACCCAATAGCACGTTTGTACAATGCGAAGCTGGCTAAAATGTTAGCACTGGACCTTCTCCCTTTTTCTTTTGTTGAAGGGGTGGGTTTTCGGGAATTTGTGACAGCCATCTGCCCAAAATGGCATGTTCCCAGCCGCTACTATTTTGCCAGAGTTGCTGTTGCAGCACTACATCACGACGTGCTGGAATTGCTTGGAAAAGCCTTGAAGCAGAGTGCTGTTCACAGTATCCACCTGACAACAGACACGTGGACCAGTTGCCAAGCCACTGATTACATGTGCATCACTGCACACTGGATCTCTTTTGCGGGGGTTAGAGAACAGATATCTGCTGGTGTTGACGCTGCTGACATTTTTCATGCCACTCGCAAACTTGCAACTGTAGCCATATTTGCCATGGAGAAATCTCATACTGCTGCAAACATTTTGGAAGAGTTTAACAGCAAGGTCTTTAAGTGGCTGCGCCCAAGAGGGCTTAAGATTGGTTTTGTTGCCACGGACAATGGCAGTAATGTAGTTAAGGCCATGGGTGATAGTGGCTATTTCAGGGTCCCGTGTTTGGCACACTGCATTAACATTGTTGTTCAAGACTTTCTGAAAAATGAATACAAAGTCAGAAACTTACTGGCCACCTGCAGAAGAATATGCACACATTTCAGCCATTCTTTTAAAGCCCGGAAGCAGCTGAGGGTCATTCACTGTGAGCATAAAATGCCAGTCAAAGCACTCATCCAGGAGGTGGCAACACGTTGGAACTCAACTTATTACATGCTTGATCGTCTGCTTGAGCAGTAGATACCACTCAATGCTTATGTCATGCAAAGATTAGGGGATCCTACTGTGAGAGGCATGACCGTTGAGATGGGTCAATGGGACCTCGTTAAATGCCTGACAGAGATGCTACTTCCTTTTGAGATCGTCACACGTGAAGTCAGCAGGGAGGACTGTACTATGGGTCAAGCTATCCCATTGTTGCACATGCTAGAGCAACAGCTGAAGGAGGTGTCTGAAATGTACGCAGGTGTGGATGACAAACAAGACGCATATCATTTGACGGAGTCCTTAGCCGTTCGCTTATCTGAAAATACAAGGATTCAAAATAAAATTGTGTCAGATCCATATTACATTACTGCCACAATTTTGGATCCACGGTACAAAGGATTTCTGAACAGTAAGGCCGTAATTCCTTTTTCAGAAGTGGATGTTGCCAAGTACAAAACTTTGATAGCTCAGCTAGCCATTGACTTTGAAAACGAACGTCTGGTAATTACAGGCCCCCCGCCCCAGGCCATAACAAGTACTACAGGGCATCCAGAGTCAAGTTCTACTTCGGAGCCTGAGGGCAGTGCGTTTGCCTCCCAGCAGTCACTGACACCAACACTACCAATAACATCAACAACAGCAAGAACAGGATCATCCACAGTACAATCGGCAACTGATTGGTTTCTACGGCAGGGGTATGGTAAGTCCAGTGCTCATGCAAGGGCAAAACAGGCCGAGCACATCGGAGCACCCCTGAGCATTGAGCGGACGGTCCAGGCCATCTGGATGACCCAACAGAGGTCTTCATGGATCGAAACCCATTGGTGTATTGGTATGGGAAAAGAAGCCAATGGACAGTGCACAGCAGGCTGGCGATAAAGTATCTGGCTTCCCCTGTCGTAAGTGTCTCTTCTGAGCGTGCTTTTAGTGCTGCTGGTGCCATTGTAACTTTGAAAAGGACCAGTCTCTCGCCCAAAAGCGTGGAGAGGTTAACCATGATCAAAATGAATCAGCACTTTATACCACCGGATTACAAAATACGTGAATCACAGCAGGAAGAGGAGAGCGACTTCGATGACGTAAGTAGTGGGTTACAGGACCTACTTCTGTCCGAACCACCAGACTTTGAGGACGAGCTCCTCTTCCCTGATAACTAGGCTTTCAAATTGTTACTTTCTTCCTTCCGTTATTTGTCTGTGTGTTAGACTTGGCATCTTTTGGCGTGTTTCCCCTGACTTTTTGCTTTCTGACCTCCCGGTTTTGACTCTGTTTTTGCTGGTGTAATGATTCTGCGCACTTTCCTCACTGCTGTCCAGTGGGAAAGTGCAAGTGCTCCTGTATAAAATGTGTTATGGATTGGTGTTTCCATGATTGGCCTATTTGGTTTATGTGTCAGTCCCTTGTAAAGTGCACTGCGAGTGCCAGGGCCTATAGACCAAATGCTGTTGGTGGGCTGCAGCACTGGATTGTGCCACCCACGCAAACAGCCCGTAAAGTGTAATTCGGGCCTGCCACTGCAGAGCCCGTGCGCAGCCTGGGGCTGCCATATCGACTTGGCAAGTGCACACACTTGCAAGTCCCTAAACCTTCCCTTTTCTACATGTTAGTCACCCCTACGGTAGGCCCAAGGTACCCCTGTGGTCAGGGTGCGTTGTATGAGAAAGGTAGGACATGCCCTGGTGTGTGTGGCATGTCCTGATAGTGAAATACAGCCTAGTTCGTTTTTCACTATTGCATGGCTACCTGTTCCCCCTAGGCCAGAACGGGCAGTTTTGATTATTACAGCTTATAATCCTAACTGACCCCGGGAACATGGTAGAAATTCGAGTTTCGTATGCCTGGACTCAGAATGATAAAATGCATCTTTTAGTGAAGTTGGTTTTAACATTCTGTGTTTGAAAATACCACTTTTAGAAAGTGGGTATTTTCTTGTCTAACCATCCAAGCCTGCCTCTGCGAGGTTGTGTATTCCTTGTCTGGAGTGTGAGTGACCGGGGCTGGGGGATGCCAGGGGACAGGGTGAGTCAGCGCAGGGCTGAATAGCAAGATCTACATGTAGATGGGTGGGAGGAGTTGCACCTGGGCCCTGAATAGGACAGTGCCTTCCCTCCACAATGCTGGCTCCACCTCCTGTGGTGCGTCTGATGTCCCTGGCATACTCACTAAAAGAAGGGACGGAGACTTGTCAACAAAGTGCTCCAGAACTGGTTTGGACTAGGCAAAGGCCTCTCTGCCTTCAGAGAACAAAGGAATTTGGGATATAAATATTGGGGCCCTGACCCCATGAATTTAGATCTCGCTGGAATCAAGGAACCTGCCAAGACGAAGAGCTGGAAGAGCTGCCAGGAGGAGTACTGCCCCTTTGCTGTGTTGTTGCTTTGTTGGGTTGGCCTGCAGCTGCTGCTTCTGCCTTGGGCAGTGAAAGGACTGAACTTTCTACAGACTTGTGCTGAGTATCTCCAAGGGCCTGAAATCGAGCTGGCCTCCTGTTAAGAAGTCTCAGGGACTGCAAAGACTTCACAAGCCTCTGGGTACCGCTTCTGGAACGCTGTTTCAGTTGCCACAGAGGAAGGGAACCGCAACCGACTCCGTCAACCGAATCCATCCCTGGCCGGTGACCTGTTTGCACCGCAGACCGCATCGCCCCGCTTCGCATCGCAACCCTGGTCTCACCGTGGGCGACGTCCGACGCCGCCAACACCGAGCCGCTGCTTGCACCGTGACCTGTGGGCACCGCAGTTCGCATCGCATCGCTTCACTGAACCTGCCGGACCCGACCGATGCTGACGCTGTAACTGGCTCAACAGTCGTGACCGCATCGCATTGGGCACCGCTCGCACGTTTGCGACGCACCGCTCCGACTCGCACCACTGTCCGACGCCAGCTCCCGCACTCCGGCTTGGTCGCCTGCATCGCAACCTGTCAGCACCGCATCGTACATCGTCTCGCCCTGCACCGCACGCCTTGGACTCACCGACTCTGTCTGCACGACGCTCATCGAGCCGCTGCCTGCACCGCATCGAGGGACACCGCACCTTGCATCGCTCCGTCTTGCACCGCAACCGCGACGAACGCCGACCGGCTCGTACACTCCGTACCAGCCACAACGAGAAAGGTACTGTGACCGAGTCTGTTCACGACTCTGCTGGCCCGTAGCGACGCGGTCGGCTGGAACGGTTGGACTCTGTGTAATTCTGCATCGCGGTAGACCCGGACGGGGCTATCGACTCGTACGAACTTTGCTTTTGTGTTATTCCTGCAAAGAAGAAGTTACCTTATCAAGCATTCATTTTTAAAGTATAGTATTGTGGATTTTTGTCGTAATTGGTCTTGTCTTGAGTATATAAAAATATTGGTTATTTTTCTAAACTGGTGTGGTGTCCGTTTGTAGTGCTTACACTGTATTACTCTTGGTTATGTGCAAATGCTTTACACACTGCCTCTGAATTAAGCCTGACTGCTCGTGCCAAGCTACCACGAGGGTGAGCAGGGGTTACTTCACGAGTGTAACACCCTTACCCTGACTAGGAAGAAGGGTCCCTACTTGGACAAAGGTGCAAGCCCTTGCCAACTAGAGATCCCATTTCTAACATTGGTTGTCAGCGGTGAGGATAGGACTTGTGTTTGCACTTGACTTACAGTGATTGGTGTGCACTACTACCATATCGCAGACCATTACGTACCACATACTGGTTCTTTTTCTTTTGGCCTATTTTTGATCTTGCCAGTTTTCAACTCACTACTTTTGTCATGCCTGACACAGCTGCATCATCCGTTGCATCTCTGGAAATTATCTTTGAGGAGGATAGGTTGGAAACCTACACCGTAAAGGAACTACGAGCAATTTGTAAAAACCTGAAAGTCCAAATTAAAGGCCTCACAAGGAAGGAGGAGCTACAGAAGGCGCTGAGGGCCTGGGTAGCAGCCAGACATGCCAGTGGGCAGCCTGGTAATCTCAGTGAGGAGGTGGAGGAGCCTATTTCCAGGGTGGATATGCTTTTGGGTAGGGGGAACCCGCCAGGTCAGGCAGCAGCAGTCTGTCCCCAGAGGAGCTGGAGGACAGGTGGGAGGCAAGGCAGTTTGAGCTGCAGAAGCTCAGGCTGGAGAGTGAGCGGGAGGAGAAGAGATTGGCCATAGAGGAGAGGAAGATGCTCTTAGAGCATGAGAGAGAACTGAAGGAGCTAGAACTTAGGAGTAAGTCAGGCTCAGATGGTGGCAGCAATTCGTCCAGAAAGGCAGACAGGATTGTGCACATTCCCAAGAATGTAGGCAAGGAGTTCAAGAAGGGGGATGACATACAAAGGTGGTTTCAGGGTTATGAGGCAGCCATACACATGAATGGGGTCCCTGAGGAGAATTGGGGAGCAGGATTGTGGCCACTTTTCCCTGAAGAAGCAAGGGATGCTCTGATAGCTTTGGGATAGCTGACATGAAGGATGCCCTTCTCACGAAGTATGGTCTTACTCCTGAAAAGTACAGGGATCAGTTCAGGTCCAGTAAGAAGTCTGATGCCAACACTTGGTTGGAATGTGTGGATGTGTTCTGCAGGTCTCTGGATGGTTGGGTGAAGGGCAGTAATGTGACAGATTTTCAGGGGCTCTACAACTTGATTGCATGGGAGCACTTGTCTAGTCTATGTTTTGCAGATCTGCGCCAGCACCTAGTTGATAGTAAGCTAACTGACCCCAGGAAGCTTGCTATGGAAGCGGACCGCTGGGTGGGTACCAGGGTCCACAAGAAAGCGTTTGGGGAGACTCAGCCAAAGGTGGGCAGGGTCCCCAGCAGAAAGGTGGGGGGACAAGGGTAAAGCACAGGAGTTCTCTAAAGGGCCCCAAACTAATACCCAGGGTAAAGGTTTCCAGCCCCCGGTGATAAGAAGAAAGGGGTCTCTACAGGGAAGCCTGTTGAGACCGCCCCCTGCAAGTGTTATGCATGTGACCAGGTCGGTCACTTTAAGGGGGACCCCAAGTGCCCAAAGGGGACCCAGCCACCCACCGGTGGACAGTCCAAAGTGTTGGCTAGTGTAGCGCTTGGGGAGGAGGGGTGCCCACAGGAGGGTGGGGATCCCGCAGAAATGACCCTTGTCTCACTAGGGGACAGTGAGATGGTCCCAGGAAACCAGGTGCCCCCTAACACAAAGAAATATAGCACCTGGGTGACCATTAATGGGAACAGGGTAGAGGCTCTCAGAGACACTGGAGCCAGTGTGACCTCGGTCCGGTGTCACCTGGTGTCTGAGAAGCAAGTAGTCCCCGGGGCATTCCACCAAGTAGTTGCTGTAGACAACTCAGAGCGTCAATGTATGGTGGCGCAGGTTCCCTTTGAATGGGGGGGTCTCAGGTCCCTTGAGGGTGGTTGTGAGCCCTACCATGCCTGTAGATTGTCTGCTAGGAAACGACCTGGAGCAGTCCTTATGGAAGGAGGTTGAGCTCAGGTCTCACTTGGAGATGCTTGGGTTGCCAGAGTGGGCATGCGTGTCTACTCAGTCAATGGCAGCCAGAAAGGGTGATCAAGAGGACGTGGAGCCTGGAACAGTGGCCCAAGTCCCTGCCAAGAGAAAGGGCAGGGGGCGCGGGAAACCGGCCCCCGAAGTTCCCACGGACCGGGAGGAGGCGGACCTCGAGGGGACGCCCGGTGCCTACAGGGGAGCAGGTAGCCGAACTGGGAGACATCTCTGAGCTGACCCATTGGCAGCAAGAAGGGGGTCCCACCAGGGAGGAGTTCTGCAGGGAGCAGAACGAGTGCCCTACTCTGGAGGGTCTGCGGCGGCAGGCTGCAGACCAGGCAGCTGGTAATCAGTCCGGGTCACATCTGATCTACTGGGAGAGTGGTCTCCTATACAGTGAGCCTAAGGTTGCTGAGCCTGGGTCAGCCCGTGTGCTGGTGGTACCCCAGCGCTTCAGGACATTCCTACTGGGTCTGGCTCATGACGTGCCTTTGGCAGGACATTTGGGGCAGGACAAGACCTTTGACAGGCTTGTCACCCACTTCTTTGGCCCCAAATGCGAAGGCAGTCAGATGCACACTGTAGGTCTTGCCAAACTTGCCAGGCAAGTGGTAAGAGTGGGAGGAAGGTCAAAGCTCCTCTCCAACCTTTTCCTGTTGTTGGAACACCCTTTGAAAGGGTAGGGATGGATATTGTGGGGCCACTGGATCCCAAGACAGCCATGGGCAACAGGTACATCCTGGTCTTGGTGGACCATGCCACCCGGTACCCGGAGGCAATCCCTCTCAGGACAACGACGGCGCCAGTGGTGGGCCGGGCGTTAATGGGGATCTTTTCCCGTGTGGGATTCCCCAGAGAGGTGGTTTCTGATAGGGGGACCAATTTCATATCCAAGTATATGACATCCCTGTGGAAGGAGTGTGGTGTAACCTACAAGTTCACCACTCCTTACCACCCACAAGGAAACGGTCTGGTGGAGAGATTCAACCAGACCTTGAAAGGCATGATCAAGGGTCTAACAGAACCCATGAGGCGTAAGTGGGACGTCCTCTTGCCATGCCTACTCTTTGCATACAGGGAGGTGCCTCAGAAGTCTCTTGGGTACAGCCCCTTTGAGCTCCTGTATGGCCACCCTGTCAGAGGACCTCTGAGTTTGGTAAAGGAAGGCTGGGAGGCAGCTCCCAGGAAAACTCCCCAGGATGTATTTAGCTACATGCTGGCCTTTAGAAACCAAACTGCCCGCTTCAGGAAACTCGCTCAGGCGAACCTAGAAGCAAGCCAGGAAGAAATGAAGAGATGGTATGACCAGAATGCCACTCTGGTCGAATTTCAACCTGGGCAAAAGTGTGGGTCATGGCCCCAGTGGCACCTTGTGCCTTGCAGGACAAGTGGACTGGGCCATATGAGGTAAAGGAGCGCAAAAGTGACGTCACCTACCTGGTGGATTTGCAGGCTCCAAGGAACCCTTTGAGGGTCCTTCACGTGAACCGCCTCAAGCCCCACTTCGAGAGGTCCGAAGTGAGTATGCTCTTGGTGACAGATGATGGGGTGGAAGAGGAGAGTGAGCCTCTCCTGACCTCCTGTCTACCAAGGAGCATGATGGGTCAGTAGAGGGTGTGATCCTCTCCCCTACTCTGACTCAGGAGCAGCAGGGGGACTGTCGCCAGTTGTTGGGACAGTTCGCCCCACTGTTCTCTCTGACCCCGGTGTTACTCACTGGTGTACCCATGACGTGGACACCGGTGACAGCCCTCCTGTGAAGCACAAGATTTACAGGTTGACTGACCGGGTCAGAGCCAGCATCAAGGAGGAGGTCTCTAAGATGTTGGCGTTAGGGGTGATTGAGCCCTCCCACAGTCCTTGGGCCAGCCCAGTGGTCTTGGTCCCAAAGGCTGCGGCGCCCGGTGCCACTCCAGAACTCCGGTTTTGTGTGGACTACCGTGGGCTCAATGCCGTCACCAGGACTGACGCGCACCCCATCCCCAGAGCTGATGAGCTCATTGATCGGTTGGGAGCTGCCCGGTTCCTCAGCACGTTTGATTTAACATCTGGGTACTGGCAGATTGCCTTAACCGATGGGGCCAAGGAGAGATCAGCATTCTCAACCCCAGAAGGTCATTACCAATTCCGGGTGATGCCCTTTGGGTTGAAGAATGCCCCTGCCACCTTTCAGAGGTTGGTCAATCAGGTGTTGGCTGGGCTGGAGGATTTCAGTGCCGCCTACCTGGATGACATTGCTGTGTTCAGTTCCAGCTGGGAAGAACATTTACAGCACCTTGAGAAAGTGTTGAGGGCTCTGCAAGGTGCAGGCCTCACGATCAAGGCCAGTAAGTGCCAGATCGGGCAGGGTTCTGTGGTGTACTTGGGACACCAGGTAGGAAGCGGCCAGGTGGCGCCCCTACAACCCAAGATTGACACCATTCTGGCTTGGGAACCCCCAAGACCCAGACAGAGGTGAGAGCCTTCTTAGGTCTCACCGGCTACTATAGGAGATTTGTTAAGGGCTATGGCACCATTGTTGCCCCCTTAACAGAGCTGACCTCTAAGAGGCAGCCCAGGAAAGTGATCTGGACTGAGTCCTGCCAGAAAGCTTTTGATGCCCTGAAGGCAGCCATGTGCACGGCGCCCGTGCTCAAGGCACCTGACTTCTCCAAGGAATTCGTCATGCAGACTGACGCTTCAGAGCATGGTGTGGGAGCGGTGCTCTCACAACTGAACGAAGAGGGCCTGGATCAGCCGGTAGTCTTCCTTAGCAGGAGACTACTCCCCCGGGAACAGAGGTGGAGTGCCATAGAAAGGGAAGCTTTTGCTGTGGTCTGTGAGCTGAAGAAGTTGAGACCATACCTGTTTGGGACTCACTTCCGGGTTCAGACAGACCACAGGCCCCTCAGATTGTTGATGCAAATGAGGGGTGAGAATCCAAAACTGCTGAGGTGGTCCATCTCCCTACAGGGAATGGACTTTACGGTGGAACACCGTCCTGGTACAGAACACGCCAACGCAGATGGTCTGTCCAGGTTCTTCCGCCTTAGTGAAGAGAACTCCAATGGGGTTGGGTAGTTCTCCCTACTTTCAGCTGGAGGGGACATGTGTTAGACTTGGCATCTTTTGGCGTGTTTCCCCTGACTTTTTGCTTTCTGACCTCCCGGTTTTGACTCTGTTTTTGCTGGTGTAATGATTCTGCGCACTTTCCTCACTGCTGTCCAGTGGGAAAGTGCAAGTGCTCCTGTATAAAATGTGTTATGGATTGGTGTTTCCACGATTGGCCTATTTGGTTTATGTGTCAGTCCCTTGTAAAGTGCACTGCGAGTGCCAGGGCCTATAGACCAAATGCTGTTGGTGGGCTGCAGCACTGGATTGTGCCACCCATGCAAACAGCCCGTAAAGTGTAACTCTGGCCTGCCACTGCAGAGCCCGTGCGCAGCCTGGGGCTGCCATATCGACTTGGCAAGTGCACACACTTGCAAGTCCCTAAACCTTCCCTTTTCTACATGTTAGTCACCCCTAAGGTAGGCCCAAGGTACACCTGTGGGCAGGGTGCGTTGTATGAGAAAGGTAGGACATGCCCTGGTGTGTGTGGCATGTCCTGATAGTGAATTACAGCCTAGTTCGTTTTTCACTATTGCAAGGCTACCTGTTCCCCCTAGGCCAGAACGGGCAGTTTTGATTATTACAGCTTATAATCCTAACTGACCCCGGGAACATGGTAGAAATTCGAGTTTAGTATGCCTGGACTCAGAATGATAAAATGCATCTTTTAGTGAAGTTGGTTTTAACATTCTGTGTTTGAAAATACCACTTTTAGAAAGTGGGTATTTTCTTGTCTAACCATCCAAGCCTGCCTCTGCGAGGTTGTGTATTCCTTGTCTGGAGTGTGAGTGACAGGGGCTGGGGGATGCCAGGGGACAGGGTGAGTCAGCGCAGGGCTGAATAGCAAGATCTACATGTAGTTGGGTGGGAGGAGTTACACCTGGGCCCTGAATAGGACAGTGCCTTCCCTCCACAATGCTGGCTCCACCTCCTGTGGTGCGTCTGATGTCCCTGGCCTACTCACTAAAAGAAGGGACGGAGACTTGTCAACAAAGTGCTCCAGAACTGGTTTGGACTAGGCAAAGGCCTCTCTGCCTTCAGAGAACAAAGGAATTTGGGATATAAATATTGGGGCCCTGACCCCATGAATTTAGATCTCGCTGGAATCAAGGAACCTGCCAAGACGAAGAGCTGGAAGAGCTGCCAGGAGGAGTACTGCCCCTTTGCTGTGTTGTTGCTTTGTTGGGTTGGCCTGCAGCTGCTGCTTCTGCCTTGGGCAGTGAAAGGACTGAACTTTCTACAGACTTGTGCTGAGTATCTCCAAGGGCCTGAAATCGAGCTGGCCTCCTGTTAAGAAGTCTCAGGGACTGCAAAGACTTCACAAGCCTCTGGGTACCGCTTCTGGAACGCTGTTTCAGTTGTCACAGAGGAAGGGAACCGAAACCGACTCCGTCAACCGAATCCATCCCTGGCCGGTGACCTGTTTGCACCGCAGACCGCATCGCCCCGCTTCGCATCGCAACCCTGGTCTCACCGTGGGCGACGTCCGACGCCGCCAACACCGAGCCGCTGCTTGCACCGTGACCTGTGGGCACCGCAGTTCGCATCGCATCGCTTCACTGAACCAGCCGGACCCGACTGACGCTGCAACTGGCTCAACAGTCGTGACCGCATCGCATTTGGGGCACCGCTCGCACGTTTGCGACGCACCGCTCCGACTCGCACCACTGTCCGACGCCAGCTCCCGCACTCCGGCTTGGTCGCCTGCATCGCAACCTGTCAGCACCGCATCGTACATCATCTCGCCCTGCACCGCACGCCTTGGACTCACCGACTCCGTCTGCACGACGCTCATCGAGCCGCTGCCTGCACTGCATCGAGGGACACCGCACCTTGCATCGCTCCGTCTTGCACCGCAACCGCGACGAACGCCGACCGGCTCGTACACTCCGTACCAGCCACAACGAGAAAGGTACTGTGACCGAGTCTGTTCACGACTCTGCTGGCCTGTAGCGACGCGGTCGGCTGGAACGGTTGGACTCTGTGTAATTCAGCATCGCGGTAGACCCGGACGGGGCTACCGACTCGTACGAACTTTGCTTTTGTGTTATTCCTGCAAAGAAGAAGTTACCTTATCAAGCATTCATTTTTAAAGTATAGTATTGTGGATTTTTGTCGTAATTGGTCTTGTCTTGAGTATATAAAAATATTGGTTATTTTTCTAAACTGGTGTGGTGTCCGTTTGTAGTGCTTACACTGTATTACTGTTGGTTATGTGCAAATGCTTTACACACTGCCTCTGAATTAAGCCTGACTGCTCGTGCCAAGCTACCACGAGGGTGAGCAGGGGTTACTTCACGAGTGTAACACCCTTACCCTGACTAGGAAGAAGGGTCCCTACTTGGACAAAGGTGCAAGCCCTTGCCAACTAGAGATCCCATTTCTAACACTGTGTATCTGTCTTGCTGGTTCAAATCAAATCACAACAAATCCATCACCATCGTCTTCTCTTTTTATTTCCCTATTGGAGTTGCACGTCTGTGCATTTAACTGTCCACTCCTCAGAGTCCTGCTCCATCTTCCTGACTCACCCTAATTACATTTACATCAAGCCAGACTTTGGAGTACAAGAAATGTTGCCTCTAACAGTCCCTCCATAAGAAGTGAAACGTGACTATAGCTATCCTCCGTTTTGTTTCCGAGCCGAAACTCATCACTGGCTGAAGGCTATCGCCTCTGCAGGCATCCACAACTCTTCACTGTCAGAACTTGGGCAGGCATCCAAAAGTAAACCCATCAGCAGCCACAGCTCATCACTGTCAGGACAGAAGGTACTTGGCAGAGAAAGACAAGACTCTTCGAAGAAACTTGCTGACATTTCTGCAAACTCAATTGACCAGCAATGACCGCTACCCAGGCCACGGCCCATCACAGCACTGACCATGTGAACCAACTTAAACTGTGACAAAGTGCCACAGATGAATAAGACGCAAACCGAAACAGCGACTACCAACACTCAAAATGAATGTGGAGTAATAATGAGGCCACTGCCTCGTTAAAAAAAAACACACACCTGTCAGAACTAGGCATCTGATGATCTGACAGCCAAAGAGAAGAGCATGACAGGTAATGATGGCATGCATTGGATGCTTGCTGACTCTGAGAGATTGCTGTTGTTTGTTGTGTTGATGTTGTGCATGAAGTCGAACTCTACTAGTTAATCTACAAAGTGACAGTCAATGTTTCCCTTCTTGTTGTTTAATAACCAAATTGTACTCCTACTACTGCAGGTGCAGGCCAATATCCGTTGCAATTTTTTAATATGGAATATGGACTTAATCGGAGACTAGTCACTACAGACTGAGTTGGAGTTGGACAACACGTACCACACCATGATGATGACCATACTACCTTTGCACGCAGTCAGTCAGTTGGATCGGAGATGATTGATGGAATAACTGCATTTCATGAAGTGGCATAAAAGGTAAACACAACAATTCAACAAGAAAGTAAACACAGCAGACCTACATGTTCATGTAATGGTGGAGTTGAGTGTAGTCATATGACTGACAGCGCGCATTGATTTAGTCACTTAATTTTGAAAATGCTAGGTTGCTGTATATGCCTTTTGTCTGGCTCTGTCAAAATGTAAGGTAAATGGAGATTGGGTCACGGGCTGGTGCTGTGGGCCTGTTCTGTCCTGTTATTGGGTCACGGGCTGGTGCTGTGGGCCTGTTCTGTCCTGTTGTTGTTGTAGCTTAATGCTGTAAACAGAATAGACACGATGTATCCAAGCCACCTCAGTCTGAAAGTGTTCTCTCTTCTCTTCTTGGACTCCAACGTAATTGATGCTTTTTTTATTCATTGATTTTTCAATACCCCTTTTGTTTTTCCATCTACACTTACAGGCCGGCCTTTACCCTGTGCTATACTGGGAGAAACAACTCACACTTACCTTACCAATCCGCATCAGGCAGGCAGTTGCACCCAAGATTGATGTGCGGAGCGTCCATGGAAGATAGGACCAAGAGGAATGACGAGATTCATCTCCACAATTTGACCAGGATAATACAGTAACTTTAGTATCTTTCATCATTCGTCTTTTAATTAATTTGATTCCTTTTTTCTCTTCAATCATTACGACTGTGTGTTGTGTTGTTGTTTGTTTGCTAATTGATCCCTACAACTATTTTTTAATTTTCTTTGCTATCTTTAAAAGTAAGCCCGGTACAACATGTAATTTGGGTCTCTCTGAGGGCATACAGGCAAGGCAAATTGCATGGAATATACTGCTGCCCTGTACTGTCTAATTGTCTAGTAGTAGTTAGTAAGTACTACTCATTAACCATCAAGTTATCTTCATCATCCTGCACGCATTTCCTTTTTGTCCCTTTATAGATTTATTGGATAAGATCATGGTCGTCTGCCAAGATTGTGCTTTGCTTTTGTTGTGTCCATGCGTACTGTTTTTCTTTGTCAAACCTTTCCCCAAACCCCCCTTCCTATCCATTCATCAAACCCTAACCCTCTTCCCCCGGGCTGTGATTTATATTGAGGTGTGATGTGACTACATTAAATGTACACCAATTGATCACACGTATGCTGGGGCAGATGTGGTGAAAGCAACACTAATTCAATTTCAAGGCAGGTCGAGGATCTTCTTCTGCTTGCCCACCCATGCTCAGTCTATGTGCAAGCCAATTTTTTTTCCAAAGGGACCTAATACATCATAATTAATTGCCGGCATTGATTGGATTCATCATCAACATCCTACCACACAGCAGTAAAGGTTACGAATTACGATTGTGTTAAGTTAAGTGACTCATTCGACACAACTACAGTTTATAACTTCTTGTACTAGGCTGTCCCCACCACCATTATGTTTTATTTTATTTTAGCAGTTGCAATATTGTTTGTTTAGCAGTCTTCTTCTGTACTGTACTTTACTTCGTTCTACTACTCCTCCCACAGTCTCTCTCAGGCAAGTGACTGTCTCTTTTTTATTTTTTTTGCAAATGCTACTGCCCGTGTCTACAACTACCACCACAACCATGGCATCTTCTCCATTCTCTTGGGAAACAATGCAGCCATCGCTGTGCCAAACTTAATCATCATCAATCACAGGTAAGATAAGTTTGGTGGGAGGTATAATGGACTAGGAGGAGAGACTGACAGTACTAGTAGGACAAATAACTCAGTGAGGGGTACCGCATCTATCTGTTTGTGTTACATAATCGGCAGATTATTTAAATCAAACAGTGGCTGCGGCCCTGCAGCAGCAAGGAAACCATGTGACGTAAATTCGTAAAACAGTAACCCCCCACAAAACATTAACATCGTATGTTTAAGTATAAATATAATGTATTACCCTAACAAAAATAAACTATCCCACACCTGACCCACCCCTCTCCCTAACCCCAACCAATGTCCAAAACGAAAAGTCCAAACAATGTCCATAAACCCCAACGCCCAATTCCCACCCACCAACAAAAGGAATAAAAAGGGGCAATCCAACGGGGTCCTATAGTTCTTATATTCGGCGGGCTTTCAGGTGTTTGTCCACCAGGATCTTGACCCGCTCCTCTAGTTGCTCCTCTAGGCGTGAAATCCGGAGGAGCATCTGGCGGCGAAATGCCCTGCAGTGGCATCCAGGGTGGGGGGCAGCAGTGCTGGCTGTTAATGAATTGCGGCGGAGGGCGGCTGCCTGAACACGGCGCTGTACCACCGGAGGTGGGGCCTGGCTGGGGCCTGGGGCATCGGAGGAGGCTGCAGCTGTTGCCGCCTCCTCCTCCTCCTCCGCCTGAGCCACCAGCCGCTGGTACTCTTCACAGATGGCCTCCAGTTTCCGGCGCCGGGCCCTGGCTGCCAACTCCTTCCGTGATGGTTTTTCTTGGGAAGGAGGATCTATATCAAGAAAGAAAAAGAATATTGTTGTAACCAATACTCTTAGCAAAACAGTAACACAAAATTAATTCAACACATAGTGGCACAGTAGCACTAGCAAGAAGCACAGTACATAACATTTGTGGTAATAATATATCCTCCCACTTCCTCGGCCTCTAACATTTGTGGGAGTTTCAGGCATCATACTAGCACTATGGACTCCAGTACACGGTACACCAGTCTTCTTCTTATCTCTAGTTTAGCAAAATTACATAACCTGGTTGTAGCAGGCATGCCAGCTCAGTCAGCTAAGCTTGCACCCAAGACAAACTTACGAGTCATGACGCAGACTCACGTTAGTTTTATTTACTACTGTCTGCAGGTGGGGAAGCTCGTATTTTTCTATTACGGGTGGCACTGGCCATACTCTCTCTGTTACATGAAGGGCAATTGCTCAATTTCACTTTCACAGTGCCCTGGCTACTACAAAAAGGCAGATTATATATCTGATCCAATGATCATTGCTTATATATGGGACGACGACATAAGGTCAGTAGGAGTGCTGCCGGGCGGTGACGTGGGGAGGGGCAGGTTGGGGGGTAGTAAACTATGGATTACGGCCAATTACAGGTAAGTAAACATATAAATAAATAAAACTAATTTTGTTGCGTGCACTGCATTGCATTTGGCGGTGCAGTGCGCACAATGAAATTCGCTTTATTTATTTTTATGTTTAGTTACCTGTATTTGGCCGTAATCCATTGTTTACTACCCCCCACCCTGCCCCTCCCCCTCCCCACATCACCGCCTGGCAGCACTCCCACCACCGACCGCTACTGCATAAGGTACTTTGTTTTGATTGACTGTGTAACCAACAGACAGGCCACCCTTTGCAGGCTGGCTGACACATTCGAAAATAAATTAACATAGGTAGGGAGTGGTCCTCGGAGTCGGAGGAAGGCGCTTGATAACTAACTATACACAATATATATGATGTGCTTGCAAACTACTGTGAGTCAACTGTATTCTGAAAATACAACTTGTATTCCCTCGGCTTTGCTACTCTGGCGCGGTTTCTTTTAAATTCCCTTCAAACTAAGACTCTGCATCCCGTGACAGTCTCCACCTATGCTGTCTATGATGAATACATACAGGCATCCATCCATTCTAAGTAAATGTCTATCATTCTTCTTAATCTCTCCACAAACCTTAGTTTGTTTCACCAACAACCACCCATGCGTCCACTCCTTCCTTGCTTGCCTTGGCTTTGAGTTTCACCCAAACACCGCTGATGATTCTTGCTATCCCCAGTATCCACCCATACTGTGTCGCCCACCCAGGCAGGCATCCATTCTTCTTTCACCTTCCACCCATCCTTCAACAACACATGCATCTGATTCCTATCAGCCACCTATGCATGCTTCCAACGTATCCTTCTCTGCCAGTCATATTACATCTCGCCCGTCCTTCCTCCTTCCACCCTTCTTTCCCTTTTTGTTCAACATATCCATCAAGGTCATCTGATCTGACTTTGTCTTCTCCATAAAAACTTTCACAGCTGAGTTGGAGTCAGATAGAAGAGGCCATTGGTTACTCAACTCACGCTGCTAATGCTATTGCTAATGCATTGCTAATGCTAAGTAAAGGGTGTCTTCTTCAACCGTTGTATAATGTTCACTACAACTTCATACTTAATAAGTCTCAACAGTACAGTGAGTGAAGTGAACACCCTTCCAGCTAGTGCAATGTCAATAAGTAATGAATATAACTTACCACCGCCCGCCACTGCTGCTGGCTCACCCCCTGTAGCTCCTGCAGGTGCCGCATCTCCTGCCCTCTCCGGAATGGCCGCATCGCCATCGCCACTGGCCCCGCCGGCACTGGTGGTCGGTAGTACGCCTAGAAAAAACATTACACATTTTTAGATGCCTGTACACCTCCCCCTATTTATTCATTTTCACTAGCAAGATTGAAAAAAAAGTTAATACATACATATACAACATACATCACTAGTCCAAATCGGGTACTAGAGAAGGGTCAGTAGACACTATCAGTGTTATGGTCCCTAGGGTCATTATTATAGTCTACTCTACTCTTTGCAAAGTTAGCCTGAGCCATGCAACTATTTTTCGCTTCATGTCTTTTGCGCATGTTAGCTCGCAGCTTGTTGTGCAGTAAGACGCCTTTTGAGCCCACATGAGCTCATACAGCTACTGTCTGAGCGTTGCGTACAAGAGGTCAAAAACAAGCCACTTTGTTATGGAGTTCGGTTAGTCCGTATTGCTTAGCCATAAGTAACATGTTACACTTTTGGCATGACTGAGAAATGCTTGCATTATACTATCTAACGCGCACCATTTTTCTCATAACAGGCAGAAGATTCCGTTCTATGAACCAGAGATTTTCAGAGCTTATGAATGATGCATGTAACCAGTACTTCTACGTTCTACGGTGAGGGTCTCCCAGAATTCGCACAGATCTTTTGTCTTCTATCATGCACTTGTAACAATGTTTATTGTTTTAATCTTATGCATTTTGCTGTTGGAGCTGGCTGTAGTACACTGAATTTTGTAGAACAACGTACAGAGCTTGTTAGTTGAAAATAAACCTTTTGAACTTACACATAGACTCTGTGGTATTTGGTGTGGTGGTGGACTTACACGAGTGAGTGTGCGAAAGGGTGTTATGTTCTGGGTTGTGTAATCATTGGGTATCTTCGGGTGGGGGTTCGGGGACCTAATGAGACACTATAGCTAGTCGTCAGGGGATTGTGGGTTCACTTCTGACTGAGGTATGAGGAAGGTCCAACCTCCCATCACCAACATCCTATTTTCTTGTGCATAGTTCTGTATGTGGCTGTGCAGAATCCCCATAACAGTAGTAGTATGTACTATATCCTATCAAAAATAGTCAAATATCTGGTTGGGCATTTTGTTGGTGGTAATTGTCAAAGCCCCAAGATTAAGAAGACTAGAAGAGGACAACCCAAAGGACTGGACTCAGTGGCTAGAGCTATTGGTCAATCTTAGTTTTATTCAAAACCGTAAAATAAAGAGTGGCAAACTGGGCAAGCTTAGCTACAGACAGACTAATAGTAGTAGTACAGAGAGTCATAGCAGAGGCAGTTAGAACTTAGAGGCAGGGATAACCAGAATTTAGAAACAGATAGTCAAGTCAAGATCAAAGAAGCTTTTGTAAAAAATAGAATTAGGAAGTGGAACCAGAATTAATAGTTCGGAAAAATAAGGTGCAGTAAAAGTTAGGGAAATATAATTGTTAATATTAACCACTGGAGGACTTACTGGGGCCAGCAGCAGGGCCCTCGGTAGAGGAGCGGTCCTCTGGTTGTCCCGCCGACTCGGACCCCGTCTTCTTGCCCCTGGGTGCTGCAGATCAGTGATCATGTAAGATATAATAAAGAAAGAGACAAACATTAATGATTGCTGTGAAACAAATAAATTATTTTAAAAACGCTCAAAAACGTTTTAGGAAACAATAATTGCAATAAGATTGACCTATCTAATCCGATCGACTACAGGCTTGCGGGATTCACGGTCCGTCTACTTATTTATGAACACTAATCCAGTGTTCCATTCTGATTCATTCGAATACAGAACACTAACTAAGCCTAAGTACCACCTGACCTAGCCCACCTATTCCAGACGGGCCAATTGTTCACTAAGTCTGCATTTCCATTTTTTTAGCCCTCAAAAATGCATAGATGAGATGGAGGACACATGCATAAATTTGTGCATACACCAAATTGTTGGTTGGTTGCGTCTGATGTTCTGCTACTGACTGACACTGCTAAGCCTACCACTCACTAAACAAACTACAAAAGGTTCTATTAAGGACTGGGGTAAGCAGCACTCAGTGACAGAGGATGCGTCAGGCAGACCGCTAAAAATTATCAACTAATACTAACTAAACCTAGTATCAATCCATCCACCACTATTTGACAGGAGGACAAAGGAAGGACTAGAGTCTCTCTAGCAGTAGCATTACCTAACTTAAGTTCTCTAAAGTAAACTCTTACATAATAATCAGCCCAAGCGAGCTCAAAGTTGCAAACAAGTAAGAGTAGCGCCGAGCACCTGTGTCCTACAATCACAGAAGATTTTGAAACGTAATTTAACTGCAATGTAAGCAGCAGTATTCTTGTTATTCGTAAAAAAATTATACACAATACTTATACTACTATATATATTAGGAACTCACCAAGCCCCACGACCTCGACACCTAGCAGGTCCAACAGGTCCTGCTCCCGGTCCAGGATGTCTGACCACCGGTGGGCCAGCTGGTTATGGGTGCGCCGGACCCCTGAGCAGCGAAACACTGCCCGGCGCACCTTCGCCCACCGGCGTTGACGCTCCTGGGTAGGGTACCCTGAGCCTGGCCTGCCGCCTGCTGCCAAGGTCAAGGGGAGGTGGCGCTGCACAAAAAATCAAGGGCGGCCACCTCCGCCTCGCTAAAAAGCTGCCGGGCTTGCACCCCTGCAGGGCGCAGTCTGCTGCAAGGCAGGCGGCTCTTGGGCGCACGCGCCTTGCCCTTGGAGCTGGTAGTGTTGCTACCCTTCGCCATGGTTCTGGGGTGTGTGGGAGGAGGCGGAAAAGAAAAGTTAGAAGGAAAAAATAAAGTTATGGGAATAAGTAGGAGCTTAAAGAAGGAAGTAATATAAAACAGTAGAAAAGTAAAAAAAACACAGTAAAAAGTAGAAATAAATGCAAAATATAGACTTAGGCACAGAGAGAGATAGATAATAAATAAAAAAAAAATGAAAAACAGTGTAAAAAACTAAGGATTGCAAAGATTGAGGGAGGATAGAAAAGCAGGCCCAGAACCATAGCATAGAGTGACCGATTGGGTAAGTTCGCGCGATATTTCTCCCCGAGCACGCAAAAAGCGTAGCGAACACGTATGACGCGTTCCTGAACATGAAATGCGCATCGCGAGCACGCTATACGCGACCCAGAACAGGAAATAAGGCATCGCGAACGGGCGGGACAAGTGAAAAACAAGATGGCCGCGCCCATAGGCGACCGCATGGCCAAGTTCGCGAGATACTAAACCCCGAGCACGCAAACAGCATCCCGAACACGCACAATGAGTTCCTGAAGAAGAAAAACGCATCGCGAACGGGTGACACAAGCAACTACGCACGCTCACGTAGCGCTTTAACGTCTTCGCGTAGCTTCGCGTAGTGCGACTACGCGAACTACGCCCAGGGTTAGTGTGCACTGCTTTTAATGATGGCTACGCGTTTTGGTAGTGTCAGTGCTGTCAATAATTTCTGAACTAACTCTCCATGCTGTATTCTTGTGCCATGTGATGTCAAAAAGCCCCTTTCCTTCCACAGACGTCTGAAATTGTGAGCAACGCCAAATGCGTATTGACTGTCTGTGAAGATATTCACCTTGAGTTGGTTGCTTAATTCGCACGCTCTAAGTAGTGCAATAACCTCTGCTGCCTGTGCAGATTTATAGGGAATACGGGCTGTCTCCACAATGGTTTGTAGTGTAGTGATGGCGTAAGCTGCTGTAGTGGTGCCATCGGGTAATTTAAAACAAGACCCATCCACATAGAGGTCACCATCAGAATCGGGTATGGGTGTGTCTGTAAGATCTATTCTCCCTTTTGTCTGTTCCTCTGTGGAAAAAATGCAGTCGTGCAAGTCAATGGGTTGCTTTGAAGGTAAGGGTAGAACGGTAGCTGGGTTTAAGGTTAAACAGCGTCTGGGAATAATATGTGGTGCCAACAATGTTAGTTCATAACCAGTGAGACGAGCACTTGTGAGATGTTGGGTCTTAGTTTGATTCAGTAACACATCCACTGAATGGGGGACAAGGACCGTTAGTTTGTGGTCTAGTACAAGTCCCGCTGACTGTCTAATGGAGATGGCAGTTGAGCCACCGCCCTCAAGCATCCAGGAAGAGCCCTGGCCACAGGATGTATGATGCTACATCGCAAACGTTAACATCGCATACCTTTACATCGGCGCCTTTACATCGCATGCACATTTACAACGCAAGTTTTCACCACGCAAACCATTACTTCGCTTGCGTATTGAAATGCATGCAAAACACATTTACAACGCACACAAACACTCCGCATGCTTTAACATCGCGATTTTTCCCCAAATACCCCCTACATAACACACTACCCTAAAGCCTAAAAAGTACCCCACACTTCCCTGAGCCCTAAGCCCTAATACGCTACGCTTAACACACTGCCCTACATAACACACACTACCCTAAAGCCTAAAAAGTACCCTAAACTTCCCTAAGCCCTAAACCCTAATACACTACGCCTAACACACTGCCCTATACTACGACCACCAGACACTGCCCTAAACCCTAAACACTACACTGTAAGCACAATCTCCAGACACTGCCCTAAACACTACACTCTAAGCATAATCCCCCTTACCTCTTTCTCCTCGCGTTGTCCCGGTGCTCCTCCGCCTCTGTCCCGGTGCTCGTCCGTACCGCCCGCCTCGCGTCCATTACACCACATACGATTTAAAAGCGTATGTGTTTTAAATGCGCATGCGATGTAATGGTACGCGGCGTAATGGGCTGCGTCGTAGCGTCGCTTGCGTTGTAACGCTTGCGACGTAAACGCATGCGACATAACGCATGCGTTGTAATGGGTGTTCTCCCACAGGATCTAATACTGCAGAAAAGTATACACATGGGCGTAGCTTGTCTCCATGTGGTTCGGTTAGGACAGATAGCTCACATCCTGTATGCTTGTGGACATAGAGAAAGAATGGTTTTGTATAGTCAGATGTGCCAAGGACAGGGGAAGAACAGAGTGCCGCTCGAAGCTGTTGGTATGCTCTCTGATTTTCTGGGGACCAAGGTAAAGGGAATGGGGTATCTTTAGTGGTAAGGGCGAGGAGAGGTTTGATGATAAGGGAAAAGTTGGGAATTCATTGTCGGCAGTAGGATGTTATGCCAATGAGCGCCCTAACTTCCTTTTGGGTACTAGGAATGGGTGTATGTATGATAGTTTTGATTCTGTCCTGAGTCAATGTTCTTCCCTCCTTCGACAAGAGGTGACCTAAATAGGTGACCTCTGGTCGACAAAACTGCAGTTTATTTTTAGAGACTTTGGGGCCGATTCCGATCTGGGTCGGAAAGCTCTCCGACCAATCCGGATCCGGATTGTTTTCCGACCGAGCCGGACCCCTGCAGTCCGACCGAGCGAGTACGATGCGGCCGTATGCTGCCGGACTCGGTTTGGTCGGACTCCCATTGAAGTCAATGGGAGCCGGTCGTACGACGTGTACATGGGCTCCCATTGACTCAATGGGTACGTTGCGCACAAGGGGGCTCCCTGTAATGGGTACGCGTTGGTGCCATCCGCACCATACACGCATGTATAGGGGGACCCATGGGTCCCCCTGTGTCCGACTCGTACGGCTGCGGGTGAAGGGGTTCCGGCACGGACCCCGAGTCCGCTTCCGAGAGCTTTTTCATGTCAGAGGCTCTGACTCGATCCGGCTGTCCGGATCGTGCATCGTACTGGCTCGGTCGTAAAACGTCTCCATTGCGCGGTACGAATCGAGTGCGAACGAGTCAGACGGAGCGGTTCGGACCCGGAAACGAGTCGGTCGGTGATTTCGCGTTCAATCGCATCGTACTTGCTCGCTCGGACGACTGTACGACTCGGTCGGGTAAACCGCGTTCGGCTCGTATTTTTTCCGGACGAATCGGATTCGGTGCGCTTCCTGCCGAGATCGGAATCGGCCCCTTTGTGTCCTAGTTTAGCAAGATGGTGGAGTAGTAACAAGGTGCCATTGGTACATTTTTCCTTATTATCTGCTGCTATGAGTAAGTCATCGACATATTGCAACAATACAGCGCCTGATGGCAACTGCAGTGTGTCAAGTTGTCTTTTAAGCGCTTGACTATAGGTACTCGGACTTTCAGTATAGCCCTGTGGAGCGCGACAGAAGTGGAATGAACGTCCTTTTAATGAGAATCCAAATAAGTATCTGCTAGAGGTCTCTATTGGGATAGAGAAGAATGCATTCTTAAGATCTATGACGGAAAATACACATTCTGTTGGTGGGACCATTGTGAGTAACGTTGTAATGTCTGGAACACCAGGAAATTGTGGAATCACTATTTTGTTGATCTCGCGCAAATCAATAATGAACCTGTAGACCCTTTGCGCTGCGTCATTGGATGCGGTACGTTTTAAAATGGGCAAAATAGGGCTGTTGCGCAAGTTACTTCTTGTTTCTTCAACCGCTCCCTTTCGGGTCATGTCTTCTATTATTTGAACTAGGGCATTTTCACCTTCCTGAGAAATCTTGTATTGGGGGACCCTTGGCAGAACTGCATTTGGCTTAACTTGGATATGCACAGGGTCAATGGGCAACAAACCGACATCAGTGTCACTATCTGCCCATACTGAGGATGGTACTGACGACAGGTGGTGTTCCACATCTTTACTAACGTATTGTTTATCATTCTCAGGTTTACCAAATGTAATGTAGACACCATCCGGTGAACAATATACACAAGCATGAAAATGTTTGAGTAGATCTAATCCTAACAAGTTGTCGGGACAATTTGGTGCTAGGAGGAACGGTGTGTTAGTAGTGAAAGGACCTATGGTAAGGTCTAACGGTTTTGATACGGGACTGAGGATAGGTTTTCCAGCGAAACCAACAGATGAATTGTTATGGCCAGACAAGGGAGTCCCAGGGATCAATTGTTGGGAAATGGCACTTCGTGTAGCCCCAGTATCTACCAAAAATTGTTGTAATTGTCCCATTATTTTGGCTGTCACATATGGGCCTGATTGATCTACTGGTATTACAACTGATCCCTCCTCTTGTCCTATGCTGTCCTAGTTAAAATACATCCCTGTTGCGTTCTGCTCGGAGAAGTCATCGGTATATTAATTTTTGTTGGCCCCTGGTTGTCAAAGTAATTTCTTTTGTCTTTAGTATTAGGCCATTGTCCGGGCTTTCCTTGCCTGCCCTTCCATTGACCCGTTCGTCGGAGTAGTGTACATTCGGACCACCAATGTCCCTCTTTTTTACAGTAGGCACATTGTTTAGGTCCCAAAGGGTCTGATGTCAGTGGATACTGCATAAATCGTTTTGGTGGGTCGGAAGTTGATACTCCCTGACCCCTGTTTCTAGACAATCCATAAGCTTGTTGCAACAATATTTTAGTCTTCAAGACTTTATTTTTCCCTTCCTTTTTGTCCTTATCATCATTGACCTGACTTTCGTAATACTGGGCCATGTCTAATATTCTTGTTGGAGTGGACGTCGCCCATGTACTTTCTGCTAACCGTAATTTCTGCGAAATATCGGGTAACAACAAGTTCGCCACAAATGTATCTACAAATAAGTGTTTGCCGGTATCGGATGTTGTGTCTTGACCACTATAGTCATGGAATGTTTCTTCAAATCTGGTGAAGAAATCAGACGTTGTTTCTTCTTTTTTTTGTTTACAAGCAGTTAATTTTGCCCAAGATATCTTTTTAGGAGGTACCACTGTTTTCATCTAGTCAATTATTTTATTTGGCAGGTTTAAAATAATCTCTGCTGGTTTTTCTCCTGGTTTTCTCTCTGTGTCAGCTGTTAGTATCTCAGCCCATGTACCTCCAAAATCGACGTGATCCTGTTTCCCGACCATACGCCAGAGATCAGGGGGCAGGGTGAGAAAAAACATGTCAATGTCTGCAAGAGTCATATCACATGAAGACAAAGCAGCAGTCATTTCTTCATAAAATGCACTGGGATTTTTTCGAGGGTCAGGTAAGGAAGCTTTAAGGGTCAATACGTCTGTTCTCTTCCAGGGAGTTTAAATGCACTGAAATTGAAAACGTGCCACATTGGCACCCGCTCCGTCTCCTATTCTTGGATGATAGACAGGTATTGCTTCTCGCATGGGAAATATTTTTATTGTCTCTGATATATGTCTCTGGAGTCTTTCTTTGTGTGTCAAAATATGTTGTACCGCTTGTTGCAACATTTTGCCTGTTAATCTACCTGCATTGTACATTGTCCATATATTATTGAGGACTGGCGGTGCTTCGACATTTGTAGTAGTCCGTCAGTTTTCTATGAGAATATCTGCCATTTGACCTATTATATACTGTTGTGTCATCTGATCATATTCTCTGAGGGAAGTAAGGACTTCGTCTATTTCCATGTCTGTATTCTGGACCCAGTTGCGAGCTTTCTCAGTTAGGATTAATTTCTCATTGGTCGTTAGTCTATGATTTCTTTGACTGACCTGTGACGTTTTTTTTTGCTTTATAATAATGTTATGATTGACTGGGAGTTGTTCTTGAGTAAGATCTGAGGAGTACGATGCCAAGTCTGTAGGAATAGATGGATATTGTATTGTATTGTATTGTATATAGCATTTATAAAGCGCAACAAACACCCTACGGGTACCCTGGCGCTAAAGATATGTGAACACAGACCAACGTAAAGCAGGAGGACAGAACCTAAAATGGGCAATACTCAGAGACGACAGGATCAATTTCTGGGGAACAGCCACGTTTTGATCCTTTTCCTAAACAAGGACAAGGTACTACATTGTCTGATTTCAAGTGGCAGTTCATTCCATAGTTTCGCGGTGGCAATACTAAAAGTTCTTACTCCCAGTCTGACCCTGTTGAACCTGGAGACCTTTGCCGGACAGGCAGAAGAGGATCGGAGGCTCCGGGTGGGAGTATACCAGACCAGTTTCTTCTGTAGCGGCTTAGGGCCAAATCCATGCAGAGCCCTAAACCCTATACATAGGGATTTGAAATATATTCTTTGCTGCACCGGGAGCCAGTGTAGCTCAGCTAGACGCAATGAGGCAGAAAAGCCTCTTGGTCTAGACAGAGCTAATATCGCTGCCATGTTCTGAACACGTTGCAGTTGCTGAATCAGATATTTGGGGGACTCCAACAGTAAGGCGTTGCAGTAGTCAAGTCTGCTTAAAATAGCACCTCGTACTATCAAGGCTCTGACCGAGATGGGAAGCAACGGAAGGATCTTTCTCAATGCTCTAATAAGACCAAAACAGCACCCCACCATCTTATTCACGTGCGTCTCCAGTGACAAGTTGGCATTGAACATGACTCCCAAGTTTCGCACCGTCTTAGACGGCGCCAGGGGACTAGATGTACCAAGAGGCCAAAAATTGTGAGGAAGAGGCAGAGGAACCTTCCCAACTGCGCAGTGTAAAATTTCGGTCTTATCCGAATTAAATTGTAGAGAATTATTTCGTAACCACTGCGCAGTGTCGTGCATGCAAGCATAAAAATCCTCCAAGACATTAGGTTGGGTTCCATCAAGAGATAGAATGATCTGGGTGTCATCAGCATAGTTTACCAATTTCACATTATGAGCCCGAATGGTATTGATCAATGGGCTCAAGTAGATGTTAAATAAAATTGGGCTGATGGCAGATCCTTGTGGAACCCCATGACAGATGTTAGTGAAGGCTGACTGGAACGATGGAAGAGCCACTGCCTGACACCTGCCAGATAGATAGGATTGAAACCAGTCCAGGGCAGTGCCCACTACTCCTACCTCTTCTAAACGGGTCAGCAAAGTGCCATGGTTAACCGTGTCGAAAGCGGCAGACAGGTCAAGCAAAATAAGTATTGCCAATTGTCCCCTGTCTGCCAACAGACGAAGATCGTCCATCACGGTCACCAAAGCAGACTCTGTTCCGTGTTCTGGATGAAAACCAAATTGTACATCCGCCAGACGGTTGTTACGTTCTAGGAATACTGACAGAGATTTGCTGACCAGACGTTCGAGGATCTTCACTGGGTAGGGTAGGAGAGAGATGGGCCAATAACTACCCGGGCAGGTTGGGTCAAGAGTGGCCTTCTTCAAGAGTGGCGTAACCACGGCCTGTTTCCAGCCAGAAGGTACAACCCCGCTGGATAACGATTGATTGCAAATCTGCCGGAGTCTGGGAAAAAGTTCTGAGGCAAATTCCTTCCAGATTTTATGTGGAAGGGGGTCCAGTGGGGAGCCCAAGGAGACACCCAAGGCGAGCCCGCCAAATTCCTCCTCCGAAGGAGGCTCAAAGTGATCCAAGAGACTCAATTTAACAGTCCCTTCACCAGTCTGTTTTCCTACACAGGACACCCTTCCCACACCATCCATCAAGGTTACTACTCCATGGGTCATAGCTTCTTCCCCTACGGAAATGTTTGTTTTAAGCCCAGTAATAATAGTGCTGATTTGTTCGTCAAAAAAGGTTGCTAAACTGTCGCAGAGAGCTTGAGTTGGCTGGATCTCGTTTTGTGAGCACTGTGGGTTAGTGATGTCATCAACTATTTTGAAAATGCATTTGGACTTATTTAACGAGTTCAGAATGATCTCTGCGAAATATTCCTGTTTAGCGGAGAAAATTTCTTTTTTGTAGAGAGATATGGCCTCTTTCCAGGCGATCTTATCCTCGCCTACATAGTGCTTTCTCTATTTTCTTTCTGCCTGTTTACATTTTAATTTCAAGGCTTTCAGTTTTTCATTGAACCATTGATATATTGATATATTGTTGGGGGTTGTGAAATATGGTCTGGCGGTGCTGTGGGGGTCACATTATTTGTGTCAATATTAGACTCATAAGGTGGAGGAGATGGTCGAGAAAGTAGGTCCTCAAATTCTGAGTCCTCATCGTCCACTCTCTGATTCTTTTTAACATCTCTGACTACATAAGCCTTTTGTACTTGGAGCCTAAATCGTCTTTTTTCACAATTTATTTTTTCCTCATGTTCTTTTAACTTGAGTTCGTTAAGTCTTTGTAAAAGCGTCTGTTCTTCTAATTTCTTTTTATTTTTGTCTTCCCTTATCTGTCTTTGTTTTATTTCCTTCCTCCATAATCCTAATGTATCGAACATATTTTGTCTACTTTTCTTTTTAAATAATTGTTCCTCTAAATATTGTAATTTATTATATTCAAAGGTACCGTTGTGTGGCCACTGTAAAGTCTTATTATCCCTCGTATATTTATTCCACAAAGTACTGAACAATATTAAAGAAATACCGTGTTTAATGTACTTTTCATAATTAGGGGTACCCTCAATCGGTCCTGGTTGTCTTTCCTTCAATAATCTAGTTCTGTCATAACAACAACAACATATCGCACGTAATGTACTAAAAACAGGCATGTTTATGTAGTCTTTTAACAATTATATATATATCACTCTATAAATATCAAACAGGAGAAAACATTTTCTCACATTACCGGTCTAAAATATTTGCAAATATTTGATAAAATACGAAATTCAAACATTTAAGACCAACAGTCAAACAATACGATACTACCTGATCGTAAATTTCAACTCCCACCTGTCGATCCTCCGATCAATAAATCACCTCCAAATTGCCAATCGAAAAGGACCCCAGTTGAGACTCACGGCCGCCATGAAGTTCAAGTCGATCGGCCAAACAATCACCTGAGCTGCAGGAACAAGTTGTTTTTAGCGGGGCGAACCTTGGTGGTTACGCCTTTTCGAAGTGACCTCCTCTTGGTCCAGCCACGGTCTTCAACGGGGTCCCTGTTCGGGCGCCATTTATAGAAATGAGATTTTCCCCAATCTCATCGGTGTAGGGTCACCCTTAGTCTACGGGTTCACAAATGAGGATCGACACTGGAGTGAAATCAAAGACAAGTTTATTGCACTCAAGAGTAGGGCTCCGTCATCCAGACATGATCAATGTCTGAGAGGGAACTGCCCAACATATATTGCAGTACAGCTTTTATACTACTGTCCAAGCCTTAAGCAAACAAGAGTGAATGGCTGGAAGTTCCCTTCGTTACTGATTTGCAAAAGCTGTTAAGTCATAAACCTCTCACCCATATGCAAAGAATACATTTATAGCCTTATAACATTCATGTGGTTAAAGAGCACCTGCGTGCTCCAAACATTTCCACAGTGGCAAGCTTTTAGTTTCTGCACGTAAGCATGTTTGCATAATTCTGTGTGCTACGCACACACACACACACTCATTTGGAAAGTCCCTGGTAGACAGAAATGAAGAATAGAGAGACAAAATGGATACAAAAGACAAAATGGATGACAGCATGGGCTAACTTTTGCACAAACCCATTTTCACCGTTCTACATCCTAAGGAGCACAGAAAGAAAGGCAAACAATGACAATGTGCTCTAAATGTATGACCCAGGAACAAACTGTACAGACTACAGGGCATCAATGTCTATCAGAAATGCTCATACAGGAGATTCATGCATTAGCAGGAAAGTGTGTAAAAAGTCACCATGAGTGAGAGATATCAACCTAAAAAGGGGAATCTAAATTGGAGACTATACGGGGGCCATACAACACCTCTACCCTGTCAATGGCTTTCTCCATTATAATTAAGGCTCCCTGTTTTCTGTTTTTACTGATTGTTGCAGAAAAATACAGACAGGAAACCAGACAGGGATGTGGATAAAACTGGAAATTGGGTTACTTTTTGAGTGATTCTAAATACTCTCTGCCATGACTGCCAGGCCAATAGCTGTGTGGCTTGATTGGTAAAGGGGTTAAAAAAGAAAGGAATTTTAGTAAAGAGGCTTAAACAGCAGTAGATATGCACAAGGTTGATCCTGAAATTTGCATTTTTTCATATAAATGCATTGATTTATATTTGGCACTGAAACCTGGCAGGCATTCAAGCACAAGTGCATATTTATCAGTTAAATAAATGTGGAAATGTACCAGCTTCAGCTTTATTTTTTTCACAAAACCCAAAATAAACATGGGTAAATGCAGATAAAATTAGCAAAAAATAAATATGGATAAATACAGATGTAAATGTCAAAAAAATAAATACCATCAAACCGGGAGCCCTAATTATAATGCAGTAATATCTGGTGTCCTGCTTCTCTCTCGCACATCCTTCTGGACTTCCCTACCCATCCCTATCCAAGAGTTATACTCTGCACTTTATAGAAGAGAGTAGTAAGGAGATGCCAGAAGGGTTCTATCAGAGTAATTTGGAGGACAGCATAAATCTGCTGCCTCCTGCTGGTATGTACAAATCCTTAGGGAGGGTCAAGAGAGAGGGTGGGTGAGGATGGCACTGTGTCATCCGCCATTCCATTGTGTTTTTTTATTTTAAAGCCTGAAAGAAAATTGCATAGCTAAATTAACTCTGTTATAGCCACTACTGAACACAAGCAAAAGTTCACTGTCTAATGTGTGTTTACATTGACCCAAGGGAGTAATATCTCTTCCACCCTCAATTGTTTGGAGAGCTGAGGGAGGTGTTGGATAGGTAATTGTTCTTAAACCTCTTCCTTTGATTCTCTAGAGACCCAGTTGAGTTGAGCAAGGCAGGGGAAACATCAGTTACTGGGAAGTGAGAGCAGTGACAAGTGAGTTTCAATAACCAGATTTTAAATTTGTTGCTCATGATAAAGAAATAGGAGGGAAATCACAAAAAACAAAAGTGCATGTATTCATGCGTAAATACTTTAGAATAGGTGTGTGCTATCTTGCATAATTTTCTTTTGTGTATTTATATGAAATCAAAGATAAATTAAATGAAATCATGTGTAGTTATGTCAAATTCAAATCTTTTACCTGGGATGAATTTTAGTGCTTAATGCATTCTCACATGCAGACAGACAGAAGTATTAGTTGTGTGAAAATCATCATCACATCCTCACAATTTTCCTCTGATGGATTCCTGCAGGCCAGAGCTGCTTAATGTTATATGGGAGAAGGACCTTGAATAAGGGCAAAACATTATGAAGTTGGTTTGGTCAATACTGAATCTTCATGATGTCCCTCATTTTCATGTTGAAGATTTTAAAAGGATTGTATGTATCGCAACGGGTGAATACCTCACTATGGGGCAATAGTAAATACATTGCTACTCTGCTCAGCTTTTAATAGCCCACAGAGCCCAGGGAAGCTGTTGTTTCATTATGCTAACATCTCTATGGTTTTGTTTTTCACTGTTGTGACATTAGGGGATTGAAAAGTAGCAATTCCAATACCTGATTCCCCTTTAGAAAGCTATGGGAGAATCAGAGCAGGTAGAATGCTTTCTGTAACTCTGTTAGAGCCTCTACTGAGCACAAGCAGAAATTAACTGTCTACTGTGTGTTTCAAGTGAGTTTTAGTAACCAGATTATTATCCTGTTGTTTATGATAAAGGCCTATGAGGGAAATCACACACAACAAAAGTGTGTGTTGTCATTTCTCTAGGCTTTAGAATACGGGTGTGCAAAGTTCACATCATTTTCTATTGCGTGTTTATGTAAAATCACAGCAAAATTACATGAAATTAAGAATAAATATGTCAAATGTTAAACTATTATTTAGTGCTTTAATAATTTAAGCATATACATTTCTGCAGGTAAAACCTGTCAAAAAGAACTATGAGAAAAATACCTGATAAACATAAGTGGATTTTGGAGCTGAATGCACCAAATTCTGCACATAATATCTTTTTAGACAGGGAGAAGGACGGAAATAGGGACTATTTAATGCTCTCAGTAAATGCTAAATTCTGGGAATCAGATTTTACAAGCTGCATTTATTATTTATTTCCCATACAGGGCACTTGTAATGAGCATGTTAGACATATATTAAATACTTGCTTTCTACCTAGGGGTTCCTGTGACAGCAAATAGACAAAAAGACAAAAGTTTAAGTTATCTATGAAATGCCTATGTTGTTGGCAGATGCCCACAAATAATTTTATGTTATGTATGGTCCCCTCAGAGCCTCTTCACCTAATGAAAGATATGATGGATTAGCTGAAAGGGGGAGCAGGGGTAGAGGAGACATGGGGAGCTATGCATAGCATGGTGATACAATCATATAATATATAGTTGGTGTCCCGCCTAGCAACCCCACACATTTCCATTTTTTTTTAAAAAAGGCTGGCACATTTCAATCTTTTATACTATTGTTCTCAGCAGCTTCTATTTTCCTGGTTACAGAAAAAAAACTCCCTTCCCATTTCCCTGTGAAAAAAATAATACCTGGTGAAGTAAAGAACACAGTTCACTTGAGGTAAAATCAAGACCATTGTATTCAATGTCTCCCAGCTCTTACTAAGGGGAAAAGCATCTAACACAGAACATTCTACACCAAAAGAATGTTCTAATGTTAACTGGGGAGTGGGAAAGTGGCTACAGGAGAAACCATATTGTGAGGAAATAATTGGGACAATCTATACCACATCCTCCTTCGTCAACCAAGGGACTTGCTACATGTTTATAACCTTAAAGATCCATGCCATAGACAAAGAGAATATAAAACCAACTATAACGCATAATGTTTAAGTACAATTACAGTAATACATGTTATATATCTATTATATAACATTTCACTTGTTACCTTTTAAATCATACAATAGTCTTTCTGCCAATAAGGTGCACTTCTGCTTCTTTTGTCACTTAGATCATTTTCTATTACTGGCGGTAACTCTTGCTTTTCCTCGTTCTTATCCAATCAGCTTCCTCCCCTGGAAAGGGCACTTGAATACTTTGTGGCATTGTTCTTATAAAGGTGATAACTATCTCTAAAACTGGGCAAAATATAGTTTAAATGTTATATTGTTCAGTTGAAGGTACGATTACTTCTCTACATTGATACTCTGGTGAAAGTGAAAAATTATTCACTTCTTCTAAACTATCAAGCAGCTCAAAGGTTTAGCAAAATATAGTGTAAATATCACATTCTCCTTCTCTGCAAAAGAAAAACTAATAGGGGAAATCTTATTTCTTGATATGCAAAGTTTTTCCCAGAGTATTAGAGGTGGGTTAGAGAACTGATTCTCAGACAAGCAAAGGCTAGACGCATCTGCAGGTTACAGTGTGTTGAAATGGAATTGAACACAAAAAAGGAGTTACATTACCCTTTGTAAATACCGTTCCTCTTAATCAGGTAGTTTAAGGGATATGTTTGGATCAAGAAATAAGAGGCCTGTACTGATGTAAGTATGTAGATAATTTACAAAATGAAGATAAAAATACAAAACATCGAATATATTGCATGGTTAAATGATCTTTAGTTACACATTGAAAGGAATCTTATGTAAAGTCATGATACAACAAACAAAATGGAAGGGTGAATATTGTATAAATGTAACTTGGCAGTCTCACAACTGTGTTTATTCATTATTGCTTTTAGCCTCTCTCCATTGAGGATGTTTTTGTTGTTGATTTCACTGCACAATGTAAAAAACAATATTCTAAGGTGTTTAATGTATTTGCCATTTTACTCATTGATTTAATATTACCTTGATTTTGGGAAATGTTTGTTTTTCACTCCCCTTTCTTCATGGTAATTATGTGTCTTAACTTCCATAATTTTGTATATACTTTAATGATCTTAGCCACTCACCTTTGAGGATGGATTTGTATTATTTTCTAATACCAGTTGTGCAATTTGGATTAATTACACATTCTAAGATGGCAAACTAATTTACCATATGATACATTTGTGTTTAGCAATGTGGAACCTTTACTCCTATTTTTGTAATTCAGACCCATACGATTGTTCTGGTTTGTTTCTTTGTTTTGAAAGGTCAGAGTATGATTGCTTTTACTGTCCTACTGGATTTAGTTTATATCTCTAATTGGGCAAACTCTGTATAATTCACATCACTTATGTGTGCAGATATATAATCCAGTCCTTCCTCTCTGTTGTATATGGAGATGAGGAATGCATTATAATATTGCATTTGGGTTATTGACTTAGTATTGCTGTTCGAGTTTACTTCTTTGTTTTTAATTTAGCAGTGAGACTGATGCCTGTTGAATAAGTATCCTGGGTATAGTTCTCTATTTTATGTAGTCTGCGTCCCCATTAGGTAGGTCCACTTAATATGGCAGTGGAGTATGCGGGTGACAGTCACAGAAATTTGGTGTTCCTATCCCTCACTAGTCTTTTGTCTTTTTATCCAAGTTCTTCAGATGGATCGTCTCAAATATGGCAGCGTACACCATGGCTTCTTTTCACATGCCTCATGGCAGCAGAGCAGAAGTGTGCATGACTGCACACTATGTAGAGGCAAGCAAGGTTAGATTATCAATAACAGGGCAACAGCATCTACAGTTTGAGATGCTTTGCGATCATTCTGATACAATATATAAAAAGGCAATTACATATGAGAACAAGGGATTCTGACTCGCCTACCAAATGTTTGCAATTTTATTTGGGTCCAGTGTTAGCCTTCTAGTATTGTCACTTTGCCTGGGGTGGGTCTATGTACATGCCTCACAATTCATGTAATAAGAGGGCACTTGGTATGACATAGAGAACAGTCTAGTATGGACATATGGATAACATTCATTTATATGTGATTATGCACCACCTCTGCACCTGATGTATTTTGTCTTGTAAGTGCTGAAATATTCAGAGATGGAAAAGTAAAGAATGTTCTGTGTTTTTGGGTTCCTTAAAATGATTACCTGAGAATGGGAATGTATAACGTTCATTTTGGTACAAATCACCTATGGGTTTGGTGCATGTTAATTCAGAACATTTTGAATATTTGTGGATAATAACAAAGTAAAGCTGTCATGTTACATTACCTCCAAAACTTGTTTCTCTGAGACTGCTTCCTTGGCTTTATAGTAAAAGAGTTTTGATAACTGATATTGGAAGAAAGCAAATGTAATGAGTTTGGATTAAACTGTGATAAAAGGAGTTAGGATTTTTAGGTATTATATGGGACTCCAATAGTGGTATTTCTGAGCACAACTGGCTATAATTTCATTTATCATATTGTGTCTTAAGAGAAAAAACAATGTGGACTTTGATATCAGGAACAGTATTTTACATCCAGAGACATGTCGATTGATAATAGAGGTGATGTAATTCTTTAATTTGGAAGGTACAGTTATGTTTTCCCTTTATATTATGACGAATGGTGTGAAGGTAGTGTTAATCACTGATACCTTGATGTTCAATAATGTAGTGTATGGAGGGTGAAGATACTTATAATGAGGACAAAATGCTGTCTGCAGAGATCTCTATTCCGACTGCTCATTCTCCTTTTGGAATAGTATAGGGAAAATTATTAAAATGTATTTAACTTGAAAATATAAATTAAAAAAAGATGTTATGCTAAATATCAATCTAAATTAATTGTATGTATTTACTTTAAATGTGGGACAACATATAAAAAGTGCTAAATCACTATTAAATTGATGTTGAATTAAAACTTTAATGAACTGAAGAGCATTGCATGAAATTGCAATTATTTTTCTGAAGTTTAAATTAAAAACTAAAATCCCCCTTGGAGAAAACAAATATTTTTGAATGTGCATTAATAATTATTAAAAGTGATCTATAAAATTACTTAAAATGAATGTAAATATGTTAAATAAAACGTAATGATACAATATGTTTAAAACTTAAACTAGGTTAATAAATATTTTATAATTAAATAATAAATATGTACTATTTTTGTATATTTTTAACATTCATTTATATTTATATTTTTAACTATTTTAAATAATCTGATTTAATTTAACATTATTTCCTATGGAGTTTTATTTTAATTACCTACCTCCATTATTTTTTAAGTGAGAGTGATGCAGTACCAGTGGTTGGCCATGTGTAGTGCTGGACTTTCTACTAAGTGTAAGTTACTAAAAACTGCATTTTGTGATTACCAATAAGGGTCCGAGTACGATCTCGCTAGGAAAGCCCTCCATACGATTTGGATCCAGAGGGCTTTCCTAGCGAATTGTGCTCTGCGAGTCCAAGCGAGCGAGTACGATGCACCCGTATGGTGACCGACTCGGTTTGCTCAGACTCCCATTGAACTCTATGGGAGCCTGTATACTGAACGTGTACACAGGCTCCCATGGCAAAAAGGGGTGGGTGGGGAAAAGCGTATACCCTGTGGCAGGCATGCCATGGTGCCAGCCACGCTGTGCATGCATGGAAAGGGGGGACCCATGGGTACCCCCACGGGACTGATTTGGAGGGCCCCGGGTGAAGGGGGGCCCGCTACAGCCCCTCGAAGTTCAATTCCCACAGCTGTTTTGTCTCGCTGAGACAAAGTCGATACGGCTGTCCGAATCGTGCATCGTACTCACTCGTTCGGAAGCCGGGTCCATTGCGCAGCACGATTCGGCTGCGAATGAGTCGGCTTGACAGGATCGGGTTCGGAAACGATTCGGTCGACGCGGAGCAGATCTTCGCATTGTACTTGGTCGTTTGGAACAGGGGACGATTCTGTGTGAATCATAGGCTCCGAATCGGATTTGCTCATTACGGAACCCATCTGGAGGCCTTCCTAGCGAGATCATACTCGGGCCCTAAGTAGTGAAGTTACTAAAATGTGTAAACTCTAAAATGTGCAAGTAGGCTTTTCGTTACTTGTTGCACCAACACAGATTGAAAGCCTTAATGTACAGGCCATTCAAACAACTGCAAACCATGAAAACACATGAACTTCAATGAGTTAAAGGAGCCTATGAAAAGCCCTCTCTCTATACATCAGTTTATCACACATTTTTGCCAATTTAATAGCATCAGGTAAACTATCCCAGAGCTTGACCTCAATTTCAGCATGTTCACTAAATGTAATTATGTAATTATTTCCAATATATAGTTGACATGTTCTAGTATTCACCGTTTAGTATTTGATTCATCCTCTGTATTGAAGCTGCAGTGTATTTAAAATAGGACGCTGTAGTAATCACACTGTGAAAGGTAAGTGTGAGAACACTTAGTTTATTGACTGTCCATCTCCACAGCTTCCAGGGACAACCGACAACTGCCCCTTCGTATTTAAACCATTGCATTCTATCACCATGACAGTAACATCATAAGCTGTAGTGAGTAGATCAATAGACAGTAAAGAATACATGATCTAGAAAGACTACTACAACATCTCCTTTCTTTCCATGAAACAAAAACAAAACAAAAAAATAAAAAAAATAACGAAGCATAAAACAAATGCAAGAACACATAATACAAGAAAAAGCAAGATGAAGAAAAGAACATAGCAGAAACCGCAGTAATGAATAATAGACTATAAATCCATACGTTTAGGTGGAACAATTCTCCTCCCACTCTTGCGAGGAGTAACATACTTCAATGATAACTTAGGAGGCTAAGAAGATTGCAGACAACACCCCCTCCGAGCTTGCTGGACATGAACAGCATCGCTGCCAGACTCAAGCCCCAACTGCAACACAACCCTCCTAGGAACTTTATAAATTCTGGACAAATTCCACCAACTCCTCCCATTGACCCTCACAGCAAAACGTGAAGTGGCATCCACTTTAACTGGAGGACCAGATTTTTACAATCCTTTTGCCACATTGAGTGGAGACTTAATTCTCAAAGTCAACCACATAAGGGACAACAGAATAAGCATGCGTCCCCACATCAGTTTGAGAATCCCCACACTGTGACCGTGAACCCCACTTCTTCATCCAAGCAGGGCACATATGAAAAGAAGCCTCCCTTCCACGGAGCAGTGCAAAGGGGCTGGAACCCGTGATGGGATTGGGAGTAGTGCGATGAGCCCACAACATGCCCTGGACCGCTTCCTTAATATCAATTCTAGTAGAAACAGCCCACTGAACACACTCAACTAGAATGTGGTTCGTGCGCTCAATGAAACTATTGGCCTGTGGGTGATACAAAGCCACACGGCGATGTGAGATCCCAGATTGACTTAAAAAATCGGACATCTCCTGAAAGTAAACTGTACCTCGTTGTCAGATACAATCTCTTTAGGGAAACCCTCTCTGGCAAAAAGACACTGAAGAAATTTGATAACCTCCTGTGTATTGGGATCAGTCATGAATTGAACCTCCCAACACTTACTGAAGGAATCAGCAACAACCAAGGTGAATTTGTGTTTGTTAGGTAGGACATTGAAAGGACCCACAAAATCTATAGCTAACTTCAATTAAGGACCATTGGGAAGATCCACCTCTTGTAGAGGAGGAACATCAACCTTGATGACTTTGTCACTGGTGCAACACGTCACACATCCCTCTACAACATCGTTCACTTGGCGATCCATGGAAGGCCACCAGTACAAGCATCGGATCCTCCTTTTGGTACTTGTTTGTCCAAGATGACCCTCATGACCATAGTCGATGATGCGAGCTCTCAAGGACGCAGGAGCAATAAATGTATCCCCCCGCATGACCATTTCACCACCCTCCTAAGTAAGCTCATCAGCAATCTTTGCAAAAGGCTGAAGCTCACCATCCAAATGTTTTTCTTTGGCCAACCAGACACAATGAAACCCTTTACTCTTTTGAGTACAGAGTCCGACTCCATTTCACAGAACCACTTACGTTCAGTAAAACAACCCTGACTACAAACATCCATGGCAGCAATCAAACATTCCTCATCAGCATCATCATCATAAAGCTTCTGTTTCCCCAAAGGTAAGGGAGACCTTGAGAGAAAATCAGCCCTTGTGTTTTTTCCGCCAGGAATATGCACAACCTCGAAATCATATTGTAACAATTTAGTACTCAATCTTGCAATTCTCGGAGTGTGATCCTTGACAATATTACCATTGAGAATGGGGATGAGCGGTTTGTGATCAGTAAGTAATCTAAACGTCTTACCCCACAGAAAACACTTGAATCTTTCGACAGCCCAACAACACGCTAGCAACTCTCTTTCAATAACTGAGTAATTCTTCTCACTTGGACGTAACGCTCGGGAGGAAAACCCAATGGTGTGTACGTTCCCCTTCTTGACCTGCGAGATCATCCCCCCCAATCCATCCAAACTGGCATCCACCGACACAGTACACTGGTAGAGGGGATCAAAAGGCGTAAGAATTTTGCAACACCCCAGTTCTTGCTTGATGCGGGTAAACTCATCTTGACAGGATTTATCCCAGATAAACGTGGCTTTTCTCTTGAGTAAGCCTCTCAAATTTACAGTTTTTGCTGCAAAATTAGAGATAAACTGTGTAAAACTCACATACACCCAAAAATGAAGAGACCTGATCTTTGGATGTGGGACAAGGGGCATTCACAATGGCCTCGATGAGACCTTCTCTTGGTACAATACCATCACCGGAAATCCGATGACCCAAGTACTCAATGGATTCTACACCAAAAACACACTTAAGTTTGTTGGCCACAATCCCTTTCCCCTGTAATCTGTCCAATACAGCTGCAAGATTTTTGTCATGTGACTCCCTGCACTTTCCTGCAACCAAAATGTCGTCCTGAAAAACCACAGTATCTGTGACACCCTCTAAAACTTTTTCCATAACACGTTGAAACGTCGAGGCTGCCGAAGCTAACCCAAATGGCATCCTTCTGAACTGAAAAGTCCCAACAGGAGACACAAAAGCGGTCAAATGTTTACAATTGGGATCCAATTCCACTTGGTGTTAGGCGGAGGCAAGATCAATTTTAGAAAAGAATCTAGCACCGCAAACTTTGAAAGAATATCATCAATACGAGGGAGTGGATGGGAGTCCACCAAGATCTCCTTGTTCAAACTGCGCAAATCAATGCACACTCTGAGACTCCCATTCTTCTTGCGGGCAACCACCAAGGGAGACAACCAAAGAGAGGACTCAATTGGTTCAATGACTCCCGACTCACACATCCTTTTAAGCTCTCTAATGCTAAACGGCACATTACGTAACTTGTGCTTGACCGGGACAGCCTGCTCCTTAACTTTGATGAAATGTTTGAAACCTTTGACACATCCCAAATTATCCGCAAAAACACTTGCGAATTTGCTGGACCATGCGACCAAACTCTCACATTGAGGAGAATCATCCACCACCGAGACTTGCTCAACCGTACCAGGTCTAAGAGTCATGCAAAACAAACCCTGATGATACCAACCAAGAATATTAAGAACTTTCTTTGCCACATAGACCTTCCCATGAATATGTCTGTCTTTGAAAACAAGACTTGTTTCGAAAAACCCCTTCAAGTCAATTCTCCGTCCTTCATAAGAAACAGGACTTCTGTCTGGTGGATTGAGAGGTTTGTCTCTCCAAACACTTTCAAACAATTCTTCAGTAATCATATTCATACGTGCTCCGGAATCCACCAATAGTTGTACAGACTTTCCATCAGCCAACACATCAACTACGGGATCAACACAATTTTCTGAGTCATCCTTAACAACCACAATAACATTGGTTAAAGAACTCACAAACTCACTCACAGCATCACACTTATCCTCCTCAGCATACACAACATTGACATTACCCCGGAAACCACACACTTTGGCAAAATGCCCTTGTTTACCACACTTGCGACAGGAGGCATTCCTACAGGGCAAATCCGGGAATTAGGAAAATGAAAGGGAAATCCACATTTTGCACAAATATTCTTTGAGAGACTCTCTTTTTTCTCAGGTTTGAAAGTAGTGTACCTACTCCCTCTTTGCTCACTCTGTGGTTTGTTTTTATCTCCCTGTAACTTATCACCTTGATCTTTACGCTACTTCACCACACCCACAACATTCTTCTTGGGTTTAAGCTCTCTCGAAGCTTTCTGGGATAGTTCAATACTTTTGACAATGGTAATTGTTTCTGGCAGAGAGGGATTTTTCAGAGTAAGCAATTTCTCTTGAACTTTTTTATCCTTACAATGAACTACAATTTGATCACGAATAAGTTGAGAGGTAAAATGTTCAAACTCACACGCAGAAGCAAGAATACGCAAAGCCGCAACTTAAGACACAATACTTTCATCAGTGTCTTGTTCTCTTGTAAAAAACTTGTGTCTGGCTACCACCAGGCTACCTTGTACATCAAACTGTTTCTCCAACATTCTCACAGCCTGCTCAAATTCATTCAACACCTCTTCTCCTTCAACAATATCATGAGGAGGAACACATCCCATCCTCGTCGCCAAATTTGTAGTAATCACACTGAGAAAGGTAAGTGTGAGAACACTTAGTTTATTGACTGTCCATCTCCGCAGCATCCAGGGACAACTGACAACTGCCCCTTCGTATTCAAACCATTACATTCTATCACCATGACAGTGACATCATAAGCTGTAGTGAGTAGATCAATACACAGTAAAGAATACATGCTCTAGAAAGACTACGACAGACGCTTCCTCTAAGCCGATTTTGTACACTATGCATCAGTGCAGTAATTTCAAAAATTGCATTGTTCTCCAATATAGCTTATTAGATAGCTTACCTTTTGCTTTATAACATCGACAGTCTTCTCTAGTATAGTTGTGTTTTTTTTTAATAATAAACATTGGTGGGCAGATTCACAAAGATTTTGTGCAAGGGTTGCATTACTTTTGTGGCACAACAGCAATGCAAAATCATTTTAGTGATTTACAGAGCAATGCATTGCGCTGTTTAGTAAATAAAAAGTAAAGCAAGGCAGTGCATAGCGCTGCCTTGTGTTACTTTTCTTCAGGGAGGCATCCTATGGGTGACTCATGTGAGTTAGCAACCACAACAAGATGATGGACGGAGTGCTGAAACTTTTCAACCACTCACCCACAGTCACAAATCTGGGTATAATCCATTGTTCTTTTGCTCACTATGCCACTCCAGTTTGGACCCAGCCATATGCAAATCAGTCTTGACCCTGTTCTTCATGAGAACAGTCCACCCCGAACTGCCAAGTCAGGTCCTCTCTGGACCAGATACAAGCATCCTGGGACCGGTTTCGGGGTATTAGGCCTCATCAGCCAGACTAGCTTGAATCCAGTGGCACAGTGAGCAAAGGACCCACATTTGCGCATACCCTTGGCCACTTAGGGCGAACATAGCAAACCCAACAAGATGATGGACGGAGTGCTGAAACTTTTAAACCACTCACCCCGAGTCAGCTCTGGGTTTAATCCATTGTTCTTTTGCTGACTATGCCAACCCAGATTGGACCCAGCCACATGCAAATCAGTCTTCACCCTGTTCCTCATGGGAACAGTCCAGCCCGAACTACGAAGCCAGGTCGTCTCTGGACTAGAAACATGCATCCTGGGTCAGGTTTCGGGGTATTACCACTCATCAGCCAGGCTAGCTTGAATCCAGAGGCACAGTAAGCAAGGGACTCACGTCTGGGCCTTCCTAAGCAAGGTGAAATGAGTAGAAATATATTTATTTATCTTCATCACTTCCTCTTTCTATGCATGCTGCATTTTGCAGCACACATAGAAAGAGGAAAATGCCATTAAGGATTGTTTTTGTGCAGGAATGTGTCCTATTCCTGCACAAAGACAATCAGGCCTGTAAGAAAGGCACTCTTGTACTATGATGTAGGGGTGCCTGCGTTGGCACTAGGCAGCACACAATGTGCCAGAGCTAGGAGACAGCAGAAATCTTAGCTGATAAGGCGCATTTCTGCTGCCTCCCTTTCACATCACACAGCGCAGCAACTATGCTTGCGGCCCTGTGTTGCAGAAAAAGTAGTAAATATGACCCTGAATGTCTGCTCATTATTTTCTTTTTAAATTCATACAACCACCAGTACAGGTAGTCATGTAACATCTTAAAGACTTTTTCACTTGGTATAAAAAGCAACTGTATTCTAGCTCTCTACAGGAGGGAACATATTTTATATTTTATAGATCCTTTATTCATTGTTGGTCCAGTTCTGTGTGGGCATGCTCACTGCCTCGAATCTCGTGCTGTCCTGGAGGTCTGGAATACATGCTATAAACCATCTATGTACTTTATACCGGTACAAAATACTTATGCTGTGCTATTACAGTTCGAGTTGTCATTTTTCTTAAAATATCATGTCTGTTCTAACTCAATATTGCGCCCCTTCTACGCTCCCAGATCTTTTCTTTGAACTGCTCTTTTATCTTTTTGTTCTTTGATACGTACTACTGTCTTCAAATAGTCAAAACTTGCTCACATCAGCTCCATCATATTTCTTTTTTAGTCACACTAGGATCTCATTTCAAAGGATTGTGCCAGGGGCAGAGACTAGAAGAACAGCTTTTGAAAACAGGGCTCCGCGCATTTGAAAATGCACAGGAACTCCTTGTATTTGCCTTACAGAAATGGGACTGGGTTATTTTTCTTCGTCACTCTCTGTTCATTGTGGGAAGCTTGGGCTCCTCATTTTCATCTGTGTCTTTATCTTTCAATTAGTTTGATTCACTTGGAGCATATTTCCAGTCAATGTTTAAATATTTAATATATCTCTGCTTTGAATTTCGATGTAAAAAGATGAAATCTGTTATAAATGATAATATAGCCTCGCTTGTTTAAGGATTGAAATCCTCAATGTCATTCCTACTCGCTCTTGCAATGCTCTGGAAGGCAGTTTCAGTTTAACATACTGAGAGTACAGGCAAAGAAGATATTTCGGAATCTTTAAGCATATATTACTTTTCCAAGACAATCTTTCTTTACTAATGACTGAAGAAACGGATACATGGTTTTGGCTCAGGGCCACAAAACCCTTAAAAGGTATGTATTAGTTAAGATGAGCAACTCACACATTACATTCCATACATCTTGTCAAATGCCATGTTTAGCACTTGATTACCCTTTTTTTCAGTGCAAATGGGTTTTTGTGCATAGTGAGTGATGTGAATAATTGTGTGTGTCATGTTCTATGATTTTTATAGTACAATTAAGTCCCAACCGCGCCTGTGCATGGCCTGTGGCCACACCTAGTACTCAACCCAGTATAGGTTCCAACACCTGTATCCAACACACCACTGGTGGCCAACTCCTTCTGCACATGGCCTTTGCCATTATGGCAGTGGTGTGCAGCAAATTGATGTCAAGAGGGTACCGTAAAGCTAGAGAAAAGTATTCACTTAAAACTACATGGCTTTCTCCACATGGGGCATTACTGCAGCCGTGGCCTGTGCAGGTAAGAGCGGTGGGGCAGTAGGGCCGGGTTGGGAGGGTATTCGACAGACGACCACGAGGGAAAATTAAATAAATAATTAATTTTCCCTCATGGTCGTCTGTCGAAATCCCTCCCCCCCCCACACTGCCCCACCGCTCATACATGCACGGGCCACAGATGCATTACTGGTTCCTAAATACAACTCCATCCCGCTAACATGTGTATTGACATTAATGTAAACAGGAAAGTCACCTATTCTAACTGGAAAATGCTATCTAGTTTCAAATTATCATCTCCAATGTCCTCCTTTAAAGGGGCAAACATATACAGCAATAGGTTAAATACCTTTTAAGAGCAGCTAAGAAAGTGGAAAGGAAATTTCTCTTAAATCTATTTGGCTTGCCACCTATACATGGCCATTACAAGTTTGAAGGTTGTATTGCTTGCCAATTCACCAGCAAATCCATGACCCCCAAAAGATGTTTTCAAATTACAATACAAGAAATATTGTGTATTGTATTACAATACACTGCAATAAACACTATTCAGGGCAAACAATCAACCTGTAAAAAACTGCATCCTGCAACACAGATCCAGGACAAGATGCTGCACTCAGGGTGCACCACTCGTGCTGCACTATGTGACCAAAAGTCCTAGTTAAAATGGTGTCAAAATGCTGAGTGTTGTTTGTCGCAAAGCAAGGGGCAGTGCAATCGAGACCTCACTGCTATGAACGGAGGCAAGGTTCATCGAAAAACCCCACATCTGTAAATAGCCTCAGTGAGAATGATGAGGTCTGGATGCTCATCAGACGATCTCTCATTTATAAAGATTTGGTTTCCCAAGGTTAATATTACCTCACTGTATTTGATTTGACAATTTTGATTATTTCACTACAAATCATTATTTGTACCTTTTTCATTTACATTGAGAGAATATGTACTTTATATTCAGTGATGTCATGTTAGAATACATGTTACCCCATGCTTGTTATTTTTTATACATTAGTATTACCTGTTCATTTGCCTCTGTGTTAGGAGTACAAATACTAGTGCTATCTACACAATGGGTACATTTGGGCTTCCATTACATGTCACACTTCTACCTTTGTTGTAACATTTTTTATCATATTGATATGTTGCATGACTGAGCTATTGGATACACTATTGCCTTGCATTCCGGTGTAGGAACACCAGTCTTGACCTTTCATTTGCTGACCCTTTTTATTGATATCAAACATTCTATAAAACATTTTTAGTAAGTGGTTGTTTTTTCACGCAGAGATTATGTACTTCGATCTGATTTTCCACCGCTGATTAATATTACACATTTTCGTGTCTGATCCACTCTCGCCTATCATTCCATCATGTTACAGATGGCACATGCCAATCAACTTTGTTTGCACTGAAACATATACCTTGGAGTCTGTATTAAAAAAATGGGGTACCCAGAAAGGACCCCAGGATTTATAATTTATTTTTCGGCCTTTCATGGACAGATTTCAGAGCCTTTCCATTCCATGATGGTACGCTGATGCTTCACAATTTAATGGTCAAGTGGGCCACATGATTTATGAACATCTAGATAGCCACATTAGTAGCAGTGCAAGGCCCGCTCCTAAGGCTACCTCATGGCTACAGTAGATTCTATGGAATCCGTTCACAGAGTTATGTTCTATTCCCCAACACAAAAAAAAAAAAACAAGTCAATCAATCATTACTCTTTGAAACCTAAATGCTATGAATGGGACAAAGACAAGAAAAGTGAAAAAAGCCATCTAATCAATGTGAAACAACTGAAATAGAAAATAAAGCCATCCAATCATGACCAAGGAGAAGGCCCAAAGTCCTCTCTAATTATGTTTAAAAGAGGAAGTGTGACAAATAGACAGGTAAAGATGTCTGTAGCCAAGACCCGATAAGCAAAGTTTTAACAGCATGCCACTTCTGGTGTAGTTCCAATAATTTTGATATTAACACGATAATATTTTACTACATACGTTTTGAAGCACAGCAGCTAAGGGCCGGATTGAAAGTTTGGTAAATGGGTCACTCAGTCATAACGTGACAGATATTCTGCCTGCCTTACTAAAAGTGCATTTTATCCAAAAACGCTTGCAATAAGGACAGGACAGCAGTCACATTGTGGCAAAGTAACCTGCCTTCTAAACTCTAAATTAGACCCTAAGTTGAAAGCAGCACATTTTGCGCTAATTTGTATTAAGATGACAAAGTTATTGGAAATCCAAAGTTTAAATTTCTTTTAATTAACTATTTCTAACACAATTTGTCCAGGGAGACCCAAATCTCCTTACCTTTAGGGACTCCTTTACGGGGATTGGCATAGGGCAGCCCCACAAGTCTTCTTGCTGCACTGCCCTACGCCAAAATGAAAGGGCAGGAATGCCCTGCGTTTTTGCAATAAGGTGCATTCCTGTCCTTTCCCCCTGCGCTGGCACACAATTGGCTGGCAAGCGCCAACGCGGGCACCCTTGCAAGGGTGTCTGCATTGCATGCAGGAAAGGTTTTGTGCAGTAAGGGGCACCTTCCTCCACAAAAGCAATCCTTAAAGGTGTTTTCTTCCTTTCATGTGTGCTGCAGAATGCAGCACATATGGAAAGAGGAAAAAACAAGGATAAATAAAAATATTTCTCATCGTTATGTCTGCTCTGGGGAGTCGTTAGGGTTTGGCGCTTCCCCAGGTTTATGTGATAAAGTAAATCTGGGGCAGAGTCAAAACCCATGGGTGTTGTATGGGAAAACACCCATGGAACACCTCGCTGGTGCAAAGTAAGGCAGCGCAGTGACTTGAGCTGCTTTGTCTTACTCCATATGTATGAGGCCATTCAAAGCTACGGAAAGTGGCTTTGCGTGGACTCAGAGATATAGTTGAGAGGTCTGCGCTGAGTGACACTCTGGTGGCGAAAAGCTCTTATAACTCTTTTGGCAGGCGGTCGGTCCTCCTGCTCAGTGGCCGTCCCTCTGTGGGGCCAAATGTTTTTTATAGTCATGTGCTTTCCCTGGGGGCCACAATCGGCCCCCAGGGAAGCCATAACTATAAAAAAAATAGAGTAAGAGAGATCTCTCTTTCTATATATATATATATGAGTACAATCACATAAAATCATGAGTAATACTACTTAGTATATACTATACATGTTGAGATCACTGTTTTGGCTAACGCCTTTGGTTGATGTGTGATAAAAGTGATAAACATCACCGTTTCTTAAACTATGAGTAATGCAAATGGTAAATTATGAAATTATGTGATCACCAGTAAATTGCTGAGCGCAACAAATTAACAATATATGTTATAAATGATGACTCTGTCACGAGGTTATCTGTAAATATTTTAAAATGGAACTACAAATCCCAGAATTCAATGGGAATGTATACTTAGAGGAAATGACATAAAACAGATGTAAAAGTAGTGCACCCCACCGTGAGAAAGGCCATGCTGGCCGAAACGCGTCGGTGTGACAGACTGCCTCTGTGAATTAAAGCATTTAATTTCAAGATTCCTGAGTGCGGATTCCTTTGTTGCAAAAAATTACCTTGGCCATTGGTTCGGCCCAACGCCTGCACCCGCTGCTGCGTGCTCCGGCAGGAACCACATTGCAGGAAACAGAATTCACGCCGGAAGCGCCCGATCGAGAAGGAAGCCGCAAAGACGTCGAGCTCACCGGGTTGAGCGCTGGAGGAAGGAGCAGAGAGCCCCAACTGTACAGGAGTCTCCCCGGATGGTGAATGTTGAAGCCATTCGGCTAAAAATAAGTGTGGCATTAATCTCAGGATCGAAGCGACTTGAATGTGGTAGAAAACGTAGACCGGTATCACTCAAACTCGTGTAGTGACACACCGTGTTCGAACCACAAAGGGGGAATCTTGATTGAATTGTATTGAAATCAAACACAGTCAGAGCATAATCAAGACAGTATAAAAAAGATCAGCGCTAACAGCTTTATTGGAGGATCATAGATTGATGTACAACGATGGAAGCACGAAAAGCAAAACGTGCGCAAACTGTGGCAACAATGTTTCTACCAGGCAGTCAGGAAGGAGCGGCTGCAAGCACGAAATCCAACATGTCTAATGAATTGAATCCCACACTAAAACAACTATTCTTTCAAATTGAGAAACAATACAAAAAAGAAATAAGCAAAAGCTGGAAAGTGTTGGCATTACAGAAATATCTTGAAGTGGACAGAGTCCCACGCGGACTAAGAATTTTCACTATGCCCACGCATCCAGACACACGAACGGAGATGCTAGAAGAATGGGGTGCTACTGCTAACAACATGGAGTGCAGTAAAAACATGATGAAAATTCTCATTAAATATGCTGAAAGAGATCTTGAGGAAGCACATACAATAATCAAAGACCTGGAAGCCCAAATCAGCCAATGTGACAAAGATGAAGTAAAGAAATTACGTAAAGAAATGGATGACCGGTTAGAAAAATATGAGGAGGAAATTCAACAATGCAAACAGAGGAAATTCATCAGGGACGAAACAGAATACAAACAAGGTCGGATACTAACGTTTGCAAAACGTTTCGATGCACTAAAGATCAATCATGCCACCAAATTATCAAAGGCAGGACGGGAAACAAGAAGTGAATCGGATATAAGCGGCAGTGAAAATGAAGCCACTACCAGTAGAAATGCACTCGTGAACATGAATTTTTTAGAAGAGATGCGCCTTGTCAATCTGGATCAGAATCTATCACGAAACCAAGGGCGAGGGAGAGGCAGAGGCAGAGGGTTTGGAAGAGACAATACAAAGTTTTCAGAAGCCAAAGAAAAACCCAAAGATCCAAACATAAAAAGGCAATACCCGCTGAGGAACCGGACCAAGAGGAATTAAATGGAGACAATCTAATTATCAACCTATCAGAATATACACCGACAACAATGGAATGTCAAATACTCAATAAAGGTTTAACGTTTTGCCCACAGAAGCATTTTAATTATACCAACACTAAGATTGATATATATAAATATGTGCGGAAGCTTAAACTGACTAAGGTACATGCTGGCAAAGAATCACAGTGAAACCAGAACACGATTGCCCAGGAAACAAACAGTGAGCAAACAAAAAATGACACAACCTTGACCATAGAAGAAATCCCACATCTAAAAAATCTATATGATCTAGCAAACGAATTCCAAGAGGATGAAATCACTGAAATCCAGATGCTCCAAAACCTCGAGATCGATACTAAACAACACAAAAGTAGTGGTCTTATGAATAAATCCAGATACTGCCTACAATTGTCACCAGGCAACAAAATTGATTCCTTCTCTGAATCTGTGATGTATGAAATTGATAAAATGGAAAAAATAAGAAACAACAAACACAGGGAAAATATGTCCACAAGGGAAAAACAAGCAATCCAAACGTTAGCTAACAACTCCAACATAATTATCAAACCCGCAGACAAGGGCGGAAATATTGTGATTCAAAATACAAGTGATTACAAAATTGAAGCTTACCGTCAACTACATGACTCAGCAAAATATGAGAAGCTAACTCACAATCCAGTTCATAAAATGATTCAAGATCTGAGGAACAACCTGGATGAATGGCACAAACACAATCTAATTAATACAGATGAACGACAATATCTTCTCAAAGAAAATCCCACTATGCCAACGATTTATTTCCTACCCAAAGTTCACAAAACCATGATCAATCCTCCCGGAGACCAATCGTGTCATCATGTGATTCATTGTATGAAAACGTTTCATCCTATGTGGACCATTACCTCGCTCCCATGGTCAAAAATGTAAACTCCTACATCCAAGATACAGGGATTTTCTGCGTATACTGTCAAACACAGCATGGAATCCATCATACATCATGGTAACGATCGACGTGATTTCCCTATATACATCCATTGAACATTCGATAGGACTGAATGCCTGTGCATATTTCTTGAAACAACGGAATATCAGCGAATTGGAGCACTCAGCAATGTTACTAACGATGATAAAAATGTGTCTGAATAACAACATCGTTCTCTTTGATCACGAAATATACCATCAACTATGTGGCTGTGCCATGGGCATTTCCTTCTGCCCAAATTATGCAAATCTCACTATGGGGTGGTGGGAGAAGGAAATAGCCTGGAGTTCAAATAACAAGGAGGCCCTAGAAAAGATCATATTGTGGACACGCTACATAGACAATTTGTTCCTAATTTGGAATGGAAATAAAGAGGAATTCATGGAATACTTCAAAACTCTAAATGAGAACAATATTGGACTTTCTTTTACTTGTACCACCAGTCGTCATAAAATAGACTTTTTAGACATCACAGTCTACATTGACAATGGGCAAATACAGACGACTCTTTACAGAAAGAAAACGGCAACAAATAGTATCCTTCGTGCAGACAGTTTTCATCCTAAACCCTTACTGAGTAGCATCCCATTTGGAGAATTCATTAGGATGCGACGCAACTGTTCCAAAGATGAGGAAGCTGAACAAGAAATACTGAAGAGTGCAAACAGACTCAAAAAGAGAGGATACAAAGAAAGAGACCTCAATAAAAGTATGAAGAAAGTGAAAGAAACTACACGAACAGAAATTCTTGTCAACAAAACTGAGAGAACAAAGGAAAACTCAAATGAGGGTAACAAGCAGACAGCTCCAAGACTTATACTGACATACAGCAAAGAAGCACGGAAAATCAGACAAAGCATCTAAAAATATTGGCCATTACTAAAACAAGATCAAGATCTTGAAAAAATCATTGGTGAAAGACCGCAAATTACCTTTAGAAAGGTATCATCTCTTAAGGATACATTAGTACAAAGCCATTTCCAATCTGATACAAAAAGAAAAAATTGGCTAGAGCAACAACAAACTGGCTTTAAAAGGTGCAACAACTGCAAAGCCTGTAAAATCGGAATCAATAAAAAAGATATAAGAGATCCAGAAGGAAGAATAATCCACATCAACCAAAGAATAACATGTTCATCGCAATATGTGGTCTATGCCATACAATGCAATTGCGGCCTGATGTACATAGGCAGTACCATCTGCATGTTGAAAAAACGGATCTTGGAACACATCCGGGCAGTAAAAAATAAAGATCAAAGTTATGCAACTGCCAAACATCTACTCGCCTGCCAAAGTGGTGACTGGCGAAAAATGAATTTCTTTGGTATAGATATGGTGGAAAACAATGAAAGGATGGGCGACAGGAAAAAGAAACTCAGACAGCTAGAATCGAAGTATATAATCAGGCTTCGCACAAAGAATCCGAAAGGGATGAACTTTGATGAAGAACTTTACGTCCATCTATAAACGGATAGAAACTTTAGATCATACATTGAATAAATACCAACTATGACACAGGTCGATAAGAAAAGCCATCTTCAGGAATAAGAACGCATTAACACCAATTAACTTGTTTTAATCTAAACACAAATGGATTGAAAACTATAAGAAATGTTACAAAATGTGTAATAATGTTGGTTAAATCAAGAATGTTCTCAAGATAGGTCTCGTATTAAATAGGGGGTACTATACCCATCCAGTATCGTGAGTACAATCACATAAAATCATGAGTAATACTACTTAGTATGTACTATACATGTTGAGATCACTGTTTTGGCTACCGCCTTTGGTTGATGTGTGATAAAAGTGATAAACATCACCGTTTCTTAAACTATGAGTAATGCAAATGGTAAATTTTGAAATTATGTGATCACCAGTAAATTGCTGAGCGCAACGAAATAACAATATCTATTATAAATGATGACTCTGTCACAAGGTTATCTGTAAATATTTTGAAATGGAACTACAAATCCCAGAATTCAATGGGAATGTATACTTAGAGGAAATGACATAAAACAGATGTAAAAGTAGTGCACCCCACCGTGAGAAAGGCCGTGCTGGCCGAAACGCGTCGGGGTGACAGACTGGCTCTGTGAATTAAAGCATTTAATTTCAAGATTCCTGAGTGCGGCGTCCTCTGTTGCAAAAAATTACCTTGGCCATTGGTTCGGCCCAACGCCTGCACCCGCTGCTGCGCGCTCCGGCAGGAACCACATTGCAGGAAAAAAAAATATATATATATATATATTCACTGAAAAAACCATAGGTTTCAGGGGCGTTATAGTTAGTTGGACATTTCACTCGTACAAAACCATAGAAATTCCCCCGTTATAGTTAGTTCAGCTAACTATAACTCGCGCGCCCGCAATGCACTGCTGATGACGTCACATATTACATCACTCATGACATGGTCAGTGACATCACTCATGACATCACTGATGACATCTCAAATGACATCACTGATGACATCACTGATGACATCATCCTTGTGATAGAGTGGCAGACCTCCTCTCACCCTAATATAACCTTTGATACACACACTCAAAAATACAAACTAACATTTTCAAAACAATGGACATACCAATACCAGTTACAACACACCTATTCAGTAATTCCAAGATCTACACGCACATCCACTCATTCACCAACAGTCCCTATACAGTCACTCATACATGTACTCACTCATCATATGTACTCATACACCTATACATCCTGTTACACACCGCCACTCATCCATAGAGTTACTCACACACATAGTCACACATGCAAACAAAGTATCAAACATCCATTTACTTGCATATACAGTTATACACACACTACCACACTTACTTCTACAGAAACTTACACATACTTACTCTCTTAAACAATCACTTATAGAAACACCTACTTATTTGTACAGGAACTCTTCCAATCTCTCACTCTCACATATACTCACTTATATACACCAATACTCACATATACTAGTTTAAAACATATGTAGTTACTCATAAAGACACTATTGAGACAGTCATTCACTCACTAACACACCCATACACATACTCAGCCACCTATACAGTCCTGCACACATGCTATCTTCAACACATACAAACAGTGAGTCACTCATTCATGCATCTATGCACTGAGTAATACCCCCCACCGAACCATACAGACACTCAGACACTCATACTGATACTCAAAAAACCAACTAATAACCCATATAGACACTCATGTAGCTACTCACCAACCCATGCAGCCACTTATACACAAAGGGAGAGACTGATACAGATATTTTCATATTTAAACATTACTCACTAACCCATGTATTCAGTAAGATACACTTAGTCAGTTATACAATCAATTTTACAAAAAAAAAATCATCCATTTAGACACTTATATACCCATTTATTCTTCCATCGACCTTGATATATACATATATAAAACATATTTAATTTTCAGAAAAACACACATTCACTGGATGATGTCATCAGTGATGTCATCAGTGATGTCATTTGAGATGTCATCAGTGATGTCATGAGTGATGTCACTGACCATGTCATGAGTGATGTAATATGTGAAGTCATCAGCAGTGCATTGCGGGCGCGCGAGTTATAGTTAGCTGAACTAACTATAACGGGGGAATTTCTATGGTTTTGTACGAGTGAAATGTCCAACTAACTATAACGCCCCTGAAACCTATGGTTTTTTCAGTGAATTTCTAAGGTTTTTAAATGCAAATTTCTAACTATAACGTGCCTGAAACCTATGGTTTTTTCAGTGAATATATATATATTTATTATACTATGTATACATGTGAAAATGTCTCGGTCCCCTGTTTGCCTCGGTGGCACGGAAAAAATGGGTGGAACTGACGTCAGCACGCCGACGAGGTCCTCTTATGGCTCCAATGACGTCATACGGTGTCGCGAGCGGAGCCGTGCTCGTTGACGTGGGAGAGCTAGGAAAGAATTTCCGTGGAATGCTGGTGCAGGGGATATTCACCTAAGTGTTCAGGCTAGTCCTTTGGGAGCAACTGTTTATGTTGCCACTCCAGAAACCGAAACCAGTGATCCGAGGGCAGAGGCCCTGCAGATGGCACACGAAGTGGGGTGCCCAGTCGTATGCACCGGCGGGGCAGCGAAGTGACAAGCACCACAACCCACAAAAAAGGTAACGAGGGCACTGAATAACACAGGATCTTCTCTTTGTATCTGGCAGGAACAACGAAGTTAAAATGCCCTAGTACCAAAATGTAGAATTAGTGCTACAACTGTCTTCAAGAGGACCTGCGATGCCGCTTCTGCCTCCCGTACCCTGGAAGCGGCACATGGGTCACGCGGTACGGTCATACTGCGGTGGGACGCACACTCGTTGACCTCTCACGGCACTGCTCCACACTTCAGGGAGGACGCTTTCCATTAGCTATGTTTTCTGATGACATGTCGCGCCGGCCCCGTCCAAAAACAGAACTCCTTTAGATCCAAACAGACTCTTCCACTCTCTCACCGGAAGTGAAACAAGGCCACGCGGACACTTTCACAATACAACAGCCGGGAATGCACTTTTCGGTAAAAAAACCACATTCCTTCCTCCTAATTAATCAAATAAACGTCTCACTGAAGAACAGGGGCCAGCTTCGATCGGTAAACAGCCGTTACAACGACTTTTTTACTTTGCGATACCATTACAACGCATGCATTACCACGCATGCGTTGTACATCACGAAGTCATTACTACGCATTTTTTTTAGAACACATGGTCATTTACCACGCATGCCTTTACAACGAATTTTGTTGTAAAGGTATGTATGGTAAATGACCATGCGTTCTAAAAAACATGTAGACGATCCATGTCGTTGTAAGGAAACAGAGGCTGTTCCGTTTCCTCACAACGACGTGCACCGCCCCTCAGAGATGACATGAAGCAGGAACCACGAGGAGAGAGGAACCATGAGGAGTGAGAGGTAAGGGGGATTGGACATGGGGTGGGGGTTTCTTTTCTAGGGTTTAGGGTAGTGCAGTGGTGTTTGGGTGGTGTGGGGGGTCATGCTGGGGGTAGTGTTTTAGGGTTTAGGGTAGCGCAGTGGTGTTTGGGTAGTGTAGGGGGTCGTGCTGGGGTAGTGTTTTAGGGTTTAGGGTAGTGCAGTGGTGTTTGGGTAGTGTAGGGGGTCATGCTGGGGGTATATTTAGGGTTTAGGGTAGTGCAGTAGTGTAGGGGGTTGTGCTGGGGGTAGTGTTTTAGGGTTAAGGGTAGCGCAGTGGTGTTTGGGCAGTGTAGGGGGTCGTGCAGGGGTAGTGTTTAAGAGTTGCGCAGTGGTATTTGGGTAGTGTAGGGGGTCATGCTGGGGGTAGATTTAGGGTTTAGGGTAGTGCAGTGGTGTTTGGGTAGTGTAGGGAGTCGCGCTGGTGGTAGTGTTTTAGGGTTTAGGGTAGTGCAGTGTTGTTTGTGTAGTGTAGGGTGTTGCGCTGGGGGTAGTGTTTTAGGGTTTATTTTAGTGCAGTGGTGTTTGGGTAGTGTAGGGGGTAGTGCTGGGGTAGTGTTTTAGGGTTTAGGGCAGTGCAGTGTTGTTTGTGTAGTGAAGGGGGTCATGCTGTGGGTAGTGTTTTAGGGTTTAGGGTAGTGCAGTCGTGTTTGTGTAGTGTAGGGGGTCGTGTTTTAGGGTATAGGTAGTGCAGTGGTGTTTGGGTAGTGTAGGGGGTCATGCTGGGGTTAGTGTTTTAGGGTTTAGGGTAGTGCAGTGGTGTTTTGTAGTGTAGGGGGTCGTGCTGGGGGTAGTGTTTTAGGGTTTAGGGTAGTGCAGTGGTGTGTGTGTTGTGTGGGAGGTCATGCTGGGGGTATATTTAGGGTTTAGTGTAGTGCAGTGGTGTTTGGGTAGTGTAGGGAGTCGTGCTGGGGGAGTGTTTTAGGGTTTAGGGTAGTGCAGTTATGTTTGGGTAGTGTAGGGTGTCGTGCTGGGGGTAGTGTTTTAGGGTTTAGGGTAGTGCAGTGGTGTTTGGGTAGTGGAGGGGGTAGTGTTTTAGGGTTTAGGGTAGTGCGCCCAACCAGCCACAATATCCATGGACAAAGGGGATCCTGACTCTTTGGAACGCTCCGTCAATTGAATAATTTGGGTCAAGGGCCCTACCACGTCCAAGACCTATCAATTCCTTTCTTGGGATCCCTCATATACTTGGAGAAAAAGGTACATAGTTTCTCATCAATTTCAGGCGTGTGTGCCACCTTCCCCTTCAGTGAGGGCCTGGGGCATTCTCCCTCATCCTATTCCTGACCTCCCTTTCAAGGGGTTGATGGATTTTCCCCACCACATACTCTGCCACTTTGGCGTCAGGTGTCCACTCTGCCGACCTAGGATGGTAAATTTGGGTAGGCTCGAACATGTCCGAGTGGACCCCGTCCCCAACCGGGGACTGAGAGGAGTGGGACTCTGGACGCCAGGGACGCCCCGAGTCCTTATCCTCATCGGAGGAGAAATCGTCCTCCGATACACCCTCTCCCTCTAAGGGAAACCCGCCGTCGGGGTCTACAATAGTGGTGACAGTGTCGCAATTTTCTCCGGGCCCCTCCTCCTCCCGGCAGGGTGCATGTTTTAGCGTTCGCGCACTCTTGAGGAAGGTCTCCGTAAGTTTATCAAATCCTTCCAAGTGCCCCGCGTTATGCTTAACGACCCTTTTATTCCCCATCTGGGAGCTACTTGGACCCGCTACCACCAGATCTGGGTCACTGAACACCCCAGGGATGCTTTTCGCCAGCTTATCAACCTGATCCCTAAGAGGAGCCAGCGCCCTAGAAATAGCCAGAGAGAGGGCTTGGTCCACTGCTGGAGGGAGAAGTTGGGGGGCCATTCCTCCTCCACTTCCTGGTAGGAGGAGTAAAAATGGTCTTCTGGAGAAGACATGATAGCAGAGGGTGTGAGCACAGAACAAATGCCCTTAAAATCCTTAAGACAGCCCCTCGCCGGTGCTCCAACAGCTGGGCTTTCCCCAAAGCTGTTATAAGAATAGACTGAGGCGCAATACCAATTACCACCACCAGGTGGCGCTGGTCACTAACGTGGCCGTGTGGGGAAATCACCGCGTAGCGGTGTCAAAATTAGGCGAGGGTTGGTCGGGAATCAAGCGGACACTAAAGGAGTGACCGGATTCCCAAACGCGCGTAAAGACCAGCGGGAGCGCTCGACGGAGCTGCCTCGCTCGGACCAGACGCGCCTGACAGGATCTCACCGCGCGCAGAGCACACAGCGGGAGAAACTGTGAGGGGGAGAACGCGCTCGGGCAAGAGCCTGCTGCGCAGGGAATATGAAACAATACCAAGGCAATAATGCTAATAACGTGCACAAGAAACCGCTATACAAACAGCAACAACGTCAGATTAAGCCAAGAATGTAAGGAATGCACTTAACTGACGAGCAGTGAAGAAAGAGGAAGCGGAAGGGACGTCACGATATTATATACGATGGACTGTGATATGATTGGACTATAGTTGCCTTGGAGACTACCCCCTAATGGTTCATGGGTTGTGTAGTCTTTTGTTTAATGATTGTTGTGTTATGTTTTCCTTGAACTGCTATGCAAATAAAGTGAGGAAAGATATGCATAATCCTCGCCTCCGTCCTGCCATAGAATTCATTAAACTTTATTTGATCTGATTTAGAAACATAGATCATAAAAGTGTACATAAAAACAGTAAATCCTCTTTCCTAATACAATACAGTGAGAATTAATTAAAACCAGTAGGTAAAAACGGGTGTTACAAAGCCCGGTTCAGAGCAACTTCAGGTTAACAGAATCGTAAAGTTCAATGTTTTGCAAGATCAATCTCATGTACTTCGTGCAAAATACGCAATAAGGGGTCCAAGTAAGATGTAACGCTCCAATACCTGACCAGTTTGCACTATATAAAACTGCAGAAAAACTAAAAATAAAAAGTGTTTTGCACACTTCTGTCATTGGGCTGTATGTGGGCTACATCTGGGTGATATTTGTGCTACATTTGGGCTCTTTTTTCTCTGGTGGCCATCTTGGGAGATTTATTTGTTATGAAGTTTCCTAATTTTGTCATTTACTGCAGTCTCCTCAGTAGGAAATGCTTTCAGTTTTTAATTTGATTCCATCAAGAAGGCATTCAGATGTGTCACACATTTGCCATAAATTCAGAATGTTAGCACTCTAGTTGTTCATTAGATCACTGTAGTAAAGCTACTGCTCACCAGGGAGTTAACTGGAAGTCTACTGCTGGTATTGAAAGTGATTGTTTCAGTCTGCATGTCAGAATTTTCTAATGAAATAGAAGAGGATTTGAGATCTCACTTAAAACATGCCCTAAATTTTCTTTCTGCAGCACTAACCATAATTTCTATGGCAAAATGAACCCCCTCATTTTGTTCCTTTTTAAATTAAATGTTTAAGAGTTACCAGTTTATTCCAATCAAGATGGCTTCAGGTGTGCCATAATTTTGTCATAAGTAAGACTGTTAGCGCTCTAGTTGTTCTTTAGAACACTCTGGGAAGCTGCAGTAGAACACAAAGGCATCAACTGACAGGCTGCTCCTTTTGAAATATAACAGGAAGATATTTGAGATCACACTTGAAACATGTCGTAATTTTTCTTTCTACAGCACTAACCATAATTTCTATGACAAAATGAACCCCATCATTTTGTTCCTTTTTAAATTAAATGTTTTAAGTGTTACCAGTTTATTCCAATCAAGATGGCTTCAGGTGTGCCATACTTTTGTCATAAGTAAGGCTGTTAGCACTCTAGTTGTTCTTTAGAACACTCTGGGAAGCTGCAGTAGAACACAAAGGCATCAACTGACAGGCTGCTCCTGTTGAAATATAACAGGAAGATATTTGAGATCTCACTTAAAACATGTCCTAATTTTTCTTTCTACAGCACTAACCATAATTTCTATGGCAAAATGAACCCCCTCATTTTGTTCCTTTTTAAATTAAATGTTTTAAGTGTTACCAGTTTATTCCAATCAAGATGGCTTCAGGTGTGCCATACTTTTGTCATAAGTAAGACTGTTAGCTCTCTAGTTGTTCTTTAGAACACTCTGGGAAGCTGCAGTAGAACACAAAGGCGTCAACTGACAGGCTGCTCCTGTTGAAATATAACAGGAAGATATTTGAGATCTCACTTAAAACATGTCCTAATTTTTCTTTCTACAGCACTAACCATAATTTCTATGACAAAATGAACCCCCTCATTTTGTTCCTTTTTAAATTAAATGTTTTAAGAGTTACCAGTTTATTCCAATCAAGATGGCTTCAGGTGTGCCATAATTTTGTCATAAGTAAGACTGTTAGCGCTCTAGTTGTTCTTTAGAACACTCTGGGAAGCTGCAGTAGAACACAAAGGCATCAACTGACAGGCTGCTCCTGTTGAAATATAACAGGAAGATATTTGAGATCACACTTGAAACATGTCCTAATTTTTCTTTCTACAGCACTAACCATAATTTCTATGACAAAATGAACCCCATCATTTTGTTCCTTTTTAAATTAAATGTTTTAAGTGTTACCAGTTTATTCCAATCAAGATGGCTTCAGGTGTGCCATACTTTTGTCATAAGTAAGGCTGTTAGCACTCTAGTAGTTCTTTAGAACACTCTGGGAAGCTGCAGTAGAACACAAAGGAATCAACTGACAGTCTCTGCCCTTGTTGGATGTACATGTTTTACTGAGAATGTCAGACTTCATTCTCACATGACTGAGAAAGATAATGTGAATTTACAGAAAATATGTTCTCATTTTAGCTTCTGGAGCACCTTCCAAAACTGTATGGGACAAGCATGTGAAAATAGTTTTCTCTCAAACATGATTCATGATATCCCAGCAGAAGGTTTTTCACAGGGTAAAATCACCTTAGAACACACCACAATTCCTGAAATTAGTATGGTACCATCAACAAATGAATTCTAATGTAACTAAAGTCTGTTATCACCCTTTATAGTTCTCCTTTTGGTAACCCTCAAAATCTTCGATTCACTACAATGCATTTCAATAGGGTACTATCATTTATATTGGTCCCAAGATGGCTGCCAGCAATTCCAGGATGAAGTGCTGACAGCCAATCATATCTCACGATGACATGTGTGGTTAGGCTCCGCCCAGATATATATGTGTTTTCTTTTTCAAAATTCTCAGGAACTACTGAACTGATTTACACCATTTAACCAAAAGGCACGACTCTGAACCAAGGGCTACCTTTTTGCCAAATTTGGTGTAATTCCGTTCAGCAGTTCGTGCTGTAGCTGCGACTAAAGGTTCCTATGGAAAATTGCATGGGGAAAACACGTTTTTGGACCCCCCTTTTTTCTCAGCCCCCACTTGATGAATCACCCCGAGACTTTCAGGATAGGAGCGGACCGGAGCGCCCCACGAGTTTTGAAAATTTTGCGAAGATTCATCAACCGGCGCCAAAGTTATTGGAAATAGAATGTTGTGAATTTCCTATGGAAAATAGGACCTAACTATAACTACCTACTGGCGACCGCCAGTAGGTAATATATATATATATATATATATATATATATATATATATATAGGGAGAGTCTCACTTTCTCTCTGTAGATGATATATGTATATATATGTATCTATATACATATAGATATGTATATAGATACATATATATACATAAGTTGTCTACAGAGAGAAAGATATATATATGTATCTATATACATATTCACTGAAAAAACCATAGGTTTTAGGGACGTTATAGTTACAAATTAGCATTTAAAAAACCTTTGAAATTCACTGAAAAAACCATAGGTTTTAGGGACAGTTATAGTTAGTTGGACATTGCACTCGTACAAAACCCGTGAAATTCCCCCGTTATAGTTAGTTCAGCTAACTATAACTCGCGCCCCGCAATGCACTGCTGATGACGTCACATATTACATCACTCATGACATGGTCAGTGACATCACTGATGACATCACTGATGACATCTCAAATGACATCACTGATGACATCATCCAGTGACTGTGTGTTTCTGTAAAGTTTAAATATTTTTTATATATATATAGGGAAAGGCGTATTGAAGAATGAGTGGGTGTATAAGTGTCTGTATGGATGATTTAGTAGGTGCGTGACTAATTCTATAAGTGAGTGATTAAACGTATCTTACTGAATGCATGGGTTAGTGACTAAACTGGGTGAATGTCTGTATCTGTCTGTTGCTGTGTAAGTGGCTGCATGGGTTTGTGAATAGCTACATGAGTGTCTATAAGAGTTATTGATTTGTTGTCTGAGTATCTGTATGGGTGCCTGAGTGTTTGTGTGGATGGGGTGTGTGCGACTGTGCATAGATGTGTGAGTGGGTGATTCACTGGGTGGATGGTTTCAAGAGTGCATCTGTGATAGACTGTATGGGTGGGTAAGTGTGTGTAAGAGTGTGTTAGTGAGTGAATGTATGTCCCAGTGGTACATGTGTGAGTAACTACATATGTGAAAGGCAGTATATATGTGTGTTGGAGTATATAAATAGCTATAAGCGAGAGTGAGTGATTGTGATAGTGGCTGTATGGATGAGTGTGTGCTTGTATCAGTGATTGTATAAGAGCGTAACAATGTGCTAGTATTTGTATGATTAAGTGAGCTGGTGTGTGTATAACTGTATAGGTGAGTAAATGGCAGTGTGTTTAATTATTTGCATGACTGACTAGGTGTGTGAGTACCTCTATGGATGAGTGGCGGTGTTTGAGTGTCTATATAGGAGTAAGAGTGCATATGATAGTCCTGTATTGAGTGACCATAAGTATGAGTGACTGTACGGGTGAGTGAGTGGATGTGTGTGTGTAGACCTAAGAATCAGTGAGTGGGTATGTAGTTATTGGTGTTGGAGTGTCTATGGTTTTGCGAATGGCAGTCTGTAATTTAGATTGGGTGTATCAAAGGTTATATTAGGGTGTGAAGAGCTGCATCAGATTATCACGTGGATGATGTCATCAGTGATGTCATTTGAGATGTCATCAGTGATGTCATCAGTGATGTCACTGACCATGTCATGAGTGATGTAATATGTGACGTCATCAGCAGTGCATTGCGGGGCGCGAGTTATAGTTAGCTGAACTAACTATAACGGGGGAATTTCACGGGTTTTGTACGAGTGCAATGTCCAACTAACTATAACTGTCCCTAAAACCTATGGTTTTTTCAGTGAATTTCAAAGGTTTTTTAAATGCTAATTTGTAACTATAACGTCCCTAAAACCTATGGTTTTTTCAGTGAATTTCAAAGGTTTTTTAAATGCTAATTTGTAACTATAACATGTCTGAAACCTACGTTTTTTTTAGTGAATTTCAAAGGTTTTGTAAATGACAATTTTTAAATGTATTAATTGTTATATACATTTTTTTCATACTGATTTCGAAATTTTTAGAAAACATTTTTTTTACATATTTTATTTTTTAAATTACATTGTAATTATATTATACATTACAAAAAATACTTTCTCAGAATGAATTACTTTAGTTTAAATACTTTGCACATAGGCAATAGACTTTTAAGTACAGTAGTTACAGTTGTTGCAATGGGCAACACATTTTCAAACACAATGCAACATTCAGCTCAATGTGAATTTCTAGTTAAATGCAATTAGTTACTTTATGGATTACTTTTCTAACCACAGGACTGGATCCTAGATTCAGTCCTGGGACATCTCCTGTAAACAGTTGAGTAAAAGCGTTTTGGTTACAGTCGTGATTTTTAAGGAATATTATTGTACTTTAAAAGTTGACACTTAGAAACTTTTTCTCATAGAATGACCAATGTTATCCTATGGAAGGAAATTCACTTAGGAGGTAAAAACTGTTATCGTTACTTTTTGTTACTCAGTGTTGGATCCTGGATCCAGCACTGGTGCATCTCCTGTAAACAGTTGAAAGAATGCGTTTAAGTCATACAGGCGATTTTTAAGGAATATTTGTAGTTTGTGAAAATCGACACTTTGAAACTTTTCTGCTGAAAACCAGACAAAGGATTCCTATGGAGAAAATATAAGTTACTGGTAAGTACGGTTAAAATTACTTTTCAGGGTCAGTGCTGGGCAAAAAGATGCAGCACTGGGTTCTCTCCTGATAACAGGTGAGTAAATTGGAATTCGTACTTTGGTTGATTTTAGAGGAATATTATAAAGTTCCAAAACTCCACACTTAGAAGAATTTCCAAGTGAAACCAGTCAATGTTAGCCTATGAAGGAAATTCAAGTTACCGGTAAGTACGGTTAAAATTAATTTTGAGGATCAGTACTGGGCTGAAAGATGCAGCACTGAGGTCTCTCCTGATAACAGGTGAGTAAATCAGTATTCGGATTTCGGCTGATTTTAGAGGAATATTTTAAAGTTCCAAAAATCAACACTTAGAATCTTTTTCAGCAAAAAGCAGGCAATGATATCCTATGGAAGGAAATTCAAGTTACCGGTAAGTACGGTTAAAATTACTTTTGAGGATCAGTACTGGGCTGAAACATGCAGCACTGAGGTCTCTCCTGATAACAGGTGAGTAAATCGGAATTCGTATTTCGGCTGATTTTAGAGGAATATTTTAAAGTTCCAAAACTCCACACTTAGAAGAATTTCCAAGTGAAACCAGTCAATGTTAGCCTATGGAAGGAAATTCAAGTTACTGGTAAGTACGGTTAAAATTACTTTTCAGGACCAGTACTGGGCTGAAAGATGCAGCACTGAGGTCTCTCCTGATAACAGGTGAGTAAATCAGAATTCGGATTTCGGCTGATTTTAGAGGAATATTTGTATGTTTCAAAAATCAAAACTTAGAAGAATTTCCAAGTGAAACCAGTCAATGTTAGCCTATGAAGGAAATTCAAGTTACCGGTAAGTACGGTTAAAATTACTTTTCAGGATCAGTACTGGGCTGAAAGATGCAGCACTGAGGTCTCTCCTGATAACAGGTGAGTAAATCGGAATTCGTATTTCGGCTGATTTTAGAGGAATATTTTAAAGTTCCAAAACTCCACACTTAGAAGAATTTCCAAGTGAAACCAGTCAATGTTAGCCTATGAAGGAAATTCAAGTTACCGGTAAGTACGGTTAAAATTACTTTTCAGGACCAGTACTGGGCTGAAAGATGCATCACTGAGGTCTCTCCTGATAACAGGTGAGTAAATCGGAATTCGTATTTCGGCTGATTTTACAGGAATATTTTAAAGTTCCAAAACTCCACACTTAGAAGAATTTCCAATTGAAACCAGTCAATGTTAGCCTATGGAAGGAAATTCAAGTTACTGGTAAGTACGGTTAAAATTACTTTTCAGGACCAGTACTGGGCTGAAAGATACAGCACTGAGGTCTCTCCTTATAACAGGTGAGTAAATCGGAATTCGTATTTCGGCTGATTTTAGAGGAATATTTGCACAATGGTGAAGGGAGGGGCGGGGCCTGAGGTGACATCTGTGCAAACGCGCCCCGTGGCGCGTTTTAAGTTGGGGGATTAAGTCCCCTTGAATCCTGAGGGTCCCTAGGGGCCAACTAGCCCACCAGGAACCTCCAATATGCGCCAGGGGGCTGCGTTGCAGAGACGTGTAGAGAGGCCACCCCCCTTTTTACACCTCTCTGCAACGCAGCTCTGTGGCACTTTCTGGATGTACCTGTTGGGCTAGTTGGCCCCCAGGGACCCTCAGGATTGAAGGGATTTAATTCCCCATCTTAAAACGCGCCACGGGCCTGTTTGCACACATGTCACCTGAAGCCCCGCCCTCCCTTCACCACTGTGCAAACGCGCCCCGTGGCGCGTTTTAAGTTGGGGGATTAAGTCCCCTTGAATCCTGAGGGTCCCCGGAGTCCAACTAGCCCACCATATACCTCCAAAAGCGCCACAGAGCTGCGTTGCAGAGAGGTGTAAAAGGGGTGTGGCCTCTCTACACGTCTCTGCAAGGCAGCCCCTGGCGCATACTGGAGGTTCCTGGTGGGCTAGTTGGCCCCCAGGGACCCCCAGTATTCAAGGGGAATTTGTTCCCCTCTGCAAACGCGCCAGGGGCGCGTTTGCAGAGTGGTGAAGGAAGGGGCGGGGCCTGCGGGCCCGATCGTTTTTGTTTTTTTGTCCCCTGAAGGGGGCTGTGTGGCCCCCTTCCTTTTTTCTCTTTTTGGGCCCTGGGGACCCCATCCCCCAGGGCCTTACCCCTTTTTTTAATTTTTCCCCCCAAAAAAAAAACTGGAAGGGGGCCGCGTGGCCCCCCTTCCCTGGGCCTGTATTGGCCCCGGGGACCCCATCCCCCGGGGCATGGCCTCTATATTTATTATTTTGAGGGGTCAGCGTGGCCCCCCTCCTCTGGCCATTTTAAGGCCCCGGGGACCCCATCCCCCGGGGCCGGCCTTTCCATTTAAAATAAAAAATAAAAAATTCTCTTTTTTGGGGAGGGGGGCCGCGTGGCCCCCCTCCCGGGCCACTACTTGCCCCGGGGACCCCATCCCCCGGGGCTGGCCCTCTCCGTTGGGGACTGTGGGGGGTCCCCAATCCCCCACAGTCCCGCCGGCTCCCCACGTCCCTTGGGAGCCGGCATTGCTGTTCCACATGGGGAGCAGCTGACATGCTGCTTCCCATGTGGAAAAGCAATCGCTTTGGATATTGGAAGAGAGAGCAGGTTTCCCTGCTCTCTCTTCCAATATCCAAAGCAGTTTAGCTATGGCAGGACGGGAGCCGTGAGGCTCCCGTCCTGCCATAGCAAACTACAGTGTCCCGGGGTAGGCACCCGGGACACTGCAGGAGCCGGCCCTGGGGGGTGGTGGTCCCCAGGGCCATCAAGGGCTCCAGGAGGGGGGCCGCACGGCCCCCTCCCATTCAGTACACAGCCCCGGGGAGGTGGTGGTCCCCGGGGCTCTGGGGGTCCGTAACGGACCCCCATATTAAAATGTTTAGTGCCCCGGGGAGGTGGCGGTCTCCGGGGCATGTGGGGGGGCTGGAGCCCCCCCCACACTGGTATTATTTTAATTAAAAAAAAGCCCCGGGGAAGTGGTGGTCCCCGGGGCTGCGGGAGGGCTCAGAGCCCTCCCGCACCATTTTTCAAAAAAAGCCCCGGGGGGTGGTGGTCCCCGGGGCTTGGGGGGCCCTTTGAGGCCCCCCACACATTAAATTATCCCCCCACCCCACCATGCCCCCGGGACTTGGGCCACCCGGGGGCCAGTTAACATCGAAGCGCGGAGACCGCGCTTCGATTCTCGGCAGGATTCGCGCACCCTGAGCGCATCCTGCCGATTTAAAAAAATTTTTTTTTTTTGCCCAGGGGGTCCTTGTGGGACCCCTGAGCAAACCTAGGGGGTCAGGGTGTTTCTACCCTGCCCCCTTTGTGCGCTTTGCGCACTTGTTTCTGTCCCTCGGTTCTACCGAGGGACAAAATAACTGCCAACATTTCCTGAATCGGAATGTTGACAGCCAGCTGACAGCCAATTAACATGCAGCTCGTGATCGGGACGGTGCGCGCAGGGTGCGCTGAGGGTACGCGGACCCTACTCGGCCATAGATATCACTAACTTTTTACTTTTCATTTTCTCAGCAACTACTGAACGGATTTACACCATTTAACAAAAGGGTTCTTTCTGAACCAAGAACTACCTCTTTGCCAAATTTGGTGTAATTCCGTTCAGCAGTTCAGGCTGTAGCCGTGTCTAAAGTTTCCTATGGAAAAGTGCATGGGGAAAACGCGTTTTGGGACCCCCCTTTTTCTCGGCCCCGCTTGACGAATCCCCCGAGACTTTCAGGGTAGGAGCGGACCGGAGCGGGCCACAAAGTTTGAAAATTTCGCGAAGATACGTCAACCGGCAAGAGAGTTATTTCAAATAGAATGTCGCGGATTTCCTATGGATAATAGGTTGTAACTATAACTATCTACTGGCGACCGCCAGTAGATAATATATATGTTATCTACTGGCGGTCGCCAGTAGATAGTTATAGTTAGGACCTATTTTCCATAGGAAATCCACAACATTCTATTTGAAATAACTTTGGCGCCGGTTGACGAATCTTCGCGATATTTTCAAAACGTATGGCCCGCTCCGGTCCGCTCCTATCCTGAAAGTCTCGGGGTAATTCGTCAAGTGGGGGCCGAGAAAAAAGGGGGGGTCCCAAAACGTGTTTTCCCCATGCAATTTTCCATAGGAACCTTTCATCGCAGCTACAGCCCGAACTGCTGAACGGAATTACACCAAATTTGGCAAAACGGTAGCCCTTGGTTCAGAGTTGTGCCTTTTGGTTAAATGGTGTAAATCCGTTCAGTAGTTCCTGAGAAATTTGAAAATGAAAACACATATATATCTGGGCGGAGCCTAACCACACATGTCATCGTGAGATCTGATTGGCTGTCAGCACTTCATCCTGGAATTGCTGGCAGCCATCTTGGGACCAATATATATGATAGTACCCCATTGAAATGCATTGTAGTGAATCGAAGATTTTGAAGGTTACCAAAAGGAGAACTATAAAGGGTGATAACAGACTTTAGTTACATTAGAATCCATTTGTTGATGGTACCATACTAATTTCAGGAATTGTGGTGTGTTCTAAGGTAATTTTACCCTGTGAAAAACCTTCTGCTGGGATATCATGAATCATGTTTGAGAGAAAACTATTTTCACATGCTTGTCCCATACAGTTTTGGAAGGTGCTCCAGAAGCTAAAATGAGAGCATATTTTCTGTAAATTCACATTATCTTTCTCAGTCATGTGAGAATGAAGTCTGACATTCTCAGTAAAACATGTACATCCAACAAGGGCAGAGACTGTCAGTTGATTCCTTTGTGTTCTACTGCAGCTTCCCAGAGTGTTCTAAAGAACAACTAGAGTGCTAACAGCCTTACTTATGACAAAAGTATGGCACACCTGAAGCCATCTTGATGGGAATAAACTGGTAACACTTAAAACATTTAATTTAAAAAGGAACAAAATGATGGGGTTCATTTTGTCATAGACATTATGGTTAGTGCTGTAGAAAGAAAAATTAGGACATGTTTCAAGTGTGTTCTCAAATATCTTCCTGTTATATTTCAACAGGAGCAGCCTGTCAGTTGATGCCTTTGTGTTCTACTGCAGCTTCCCAGAGTGTTCTAAAGAACAACTAGAGCGCTAACAGTCTTACTTATGACAAAATTATGACACACCTGAAGCCATCTTGATTGGAATAAACTGGTAACACTTAAAACATTTAATTTAAAAAGGAACAAAATGAGGGGGTTCATTTTGCCATAGAAATTATGGTTAGTGCTGTAGAAAGAAAAATTAGGACATGTTTTAAGTGAGATCTCAAATATCTTCCTGTTATATTTCAACAGGAGCAGCCTGTCAGTTGATGCCTTTGTGTTCTACTGCAGCTTCCCAGAGTGTTCTAAAGAACAACTAGAGTGCTAACAGCCTTACTTATGACAAAAGTATGGCACACCTGAAGCCATCTTAATTGGAATAAACTGGTAACACTTAAAACATTTAATTTAAAAAGGAACAAAATGAGTTGGTTCATTTTGCCATAGAAATTATGGTTAGTGATGCAGAAAGAAAATTTAGGGCATGTTTTAAGTGAGATCTCAAATCCTCTTCTATTTCATTAGAAAATTCTGACATGCAGACTGAAACAATCACTTTCAATACCAGCAGTAGACTTCCAGGTAACTCCCTGGTGAGCAGTAGCTTTACTACAGTGATCTAATGAACAACTAGAGTGCTAACATTCTGAATTTATGGCAAATGTGTGACACATCTGAATGCCTTCTTAATGGAATCAAAGTAAAAAACTGAAAGCATTTCCTACTGAGGAGACTGCAGTAAATGACGAAATTAGGAAACTTCATAACAAATAAATCTCCCAAGATGGCCACCAGAGAAAAAAGAGCCCAAATGTAGCACAAATATCACCCAGATGTAGCCCACATATAGCCCAATGACAGAAGTGTGCAAAACACTTTTTATTTTTAGTTTTTCTGCAGTTTTATATAGTGCAAACTGGTCAGGTATTGGAGCATTACATCTTACTTGGACCCCTTATTGCATATTTTACACGAAGTACATGAGATTGATCTTGCGAAACATTGAAATTTACGATTCTGTTAACCTGAAGTTGCTCTGAACCGGGCTTTGTAACACCCGTTTTAACCTACTGGTTTTAATTAATTCTCACTGTATTGTATTAGGAAAGAGGTTTTACTGTTTTTATGTACACTTTTATGATCTATGTTTCTAAATCAGATCAAATAAAGTTTAATGAATTCTATGGCAGGACGGAGGCGAGGATTATGCATATCTTTCCTCACTTTATTTGCATAGCAGTTCAAAGAAAACATAACACAACAATCATTAAACAAAAGACTACACAACCCATGAACCATTAGGGGGTAGTCTCCAAGGCAACTGTAGTGTTGTATTCTCCTTAGGGTGTCCATAACAGGCTTTCCAAATATCATGTCCTTATATAGGCACAATTCGCCCTGCCCTTATATAGGCATAGAATCCTAGGCCTTATTTAGGCATTAAACCGTGCACTCCAAATACAGGCATGGTCTCTGACATCCGTCCACCCTAACGTCACAATGAGTTCATGAAGAACAGACCCTTAGGCTGCGGGAGTTTCCCTAGCTCAGGACTATTGATTTCTTCAAGGCCTCATCTATTATGCATGAACCATTATTCCTTAGGGGTTCATTCATGACGTCTTTCGTTGTCCAACTCACGTCAATGCTAACATTCCTAAGGTACTCTCAGGTATAAATATACCTTCCCTAACCCCTGTAAACCAGAGGAGACCTCGACTTCAGAGGAGCCCGTATCCCGGCCTGACGCATTGAGAAGACGCTGCCATTCCCTGCACGCAGAGAGCCCAACTTCCAGCTTCCAGTGATCTGACTTTATTCCAACCTCTCTCATTCTTCAGGTATGGAGCTGATAAGAACCTAGAGGGACTCTTGGCATACTAGACTTAACATACTCTTGGTATACCATAGTAAGGAATACTTCACCTACTTCTTCCCTCTTCCTACACCTAGGTTAGGTTAGGTACACTGGGGTAGAACTAGCTTAGCACCGCATCGTATGAGTACTTGCGTTTTTAGTCTGTGTTATTTATGTAACAGCATTTGTACTAAAAGATAATGCTATCGCAGTATTATTTATTTCTACTGCTCACCCTGTACATTATTTATCTCGCATACTGTCTTGTGATCGTAACAGCACATTATACTTACACCAGAAACAAGACTGTTCAATAAACCTTTTATTGAAAACGCCCGTCTATTATTTCTGTGTAACTCTGAGGAAAACTAAGCTTGCACAACTGAGCTGAGTGAAATAGTTATCTAGTGTTTCCACGACTCTGGGACACGTTCTGATTCTAAAAGGAAAACATATTGGTCATGTTTTGCGGCTGCCAGAAATGACTCCCTTCTTGTTGTCAAGGAGTGTCTAGTGGCCTCTGAGCTAGCTGGCACAAGTAATTAAGTTTAATATACTCGATAGGGACATACCGACCTTAGTCCTATGTCAAACCTATAGGATATATTATTCCAATGCGCAGAGCCTATTAGGGAAATAGGAGCTACACTACAGTAGTCCAATCATATCACAGTCCATCGTATATAATATCGTGACGTCCCTTCCGCTTCCTCTTTCTCCACTGCTCATCAGTTAAGTGCATTTCTTACATTCTTGGCTTAATCTGACGTTGTTGCTGTTTGTATAGCGGTTTCTTGTGCATGTTATTAGCATTATTGGCTTGGTATAGTTTCATATTCCCTGCGCAGCAGGCTCTTGCCCGAGCGCGTTCTCACCCTCGCAGTTTCTCCCGCTGTGTGCTCTTCGCGCGGTGAGATCCTGTCAGGCGCGTCTGGTCCGAGCGAGGCAGCTCCGTCGAGCGCTCCCGCTGGTCTTTACGCGCGTTTGGGAATCCGGTCACTCCTTTAGTGTCCGCTTGATTCCCGACCAACCCTCGCCTAATTTTGACACCGCTACGCGGTGATTTCCCCACACGGCCACGTTAGTGACCATCGCCACCTGGTGGTGGTAATTGGTATTGCGCCTCAGTCTATTCTTATAACAGCTTCGGGGAAATCCCAGCTGTTGGAGCACCGGCGAGGGGCTGTCTTAAGGATTTTAAGGGCATTTGTTCTGTGCTCACACCCTCTGCTATCATGTCTTCTCCAGACGACCATTTTTACTCCTCCTACCAGGAAGTGGAGGAGGAATGGCCCCCCAACTTCTCCCTCCAGCAGTGGACCAAGCCCTCTCTCTGGCTATTTCTAGGGCGCTGGCTCCTCTTAGGGATCAGGTTGATAAGCTGGCGAAAAGCATACCTGGGGTGTTCAGTGACCCAGATCTGGTGGTGGCGGGTCCAAGTAGCTCCCAGATGGGGAATAAAAGGGCCGTTAAGCATAACGCGGGGCACTTGGAAGGATTTGATAAACTTACGGAGACCTTCCTCAAGAGTGCGCGAACGCTAAAACATGCACCCTGCCGGGAGGAGGAGGCGCCCGGAGAAAATTGCGACACTGTCACCACTATTGTAGACCCCCAACGGCGGGTTTCCCTTAGAGGGAGAGGGTGTATCGGAGGACGATTTCTCCTCCGATGAGGATAAGGACTCTGGGCGTCCCTGGCATCCAGAGTCCCACTCCTCTCAGTCCCCAGTTGGGGACGGGGTCCACTCGGACATGTTCGAGCCTACCCAAATTTACCATCCTAGGTCGGCAGAGTGGACACCTGACGCCAAAGTGGCAGAGTATGTGGTGGGGAAAATCCATCAACCCCTTGAAAGGGAGGTCAGGAATAGGATGAGGGGAGAATGCCCCAGGCCCTCACTGAAGGGGAAGGTGGACCACACGCCTGAAATTGATGAGAAACTATGTACCTTTTTCTCCAAGTATATGAGGGATCCCAAGAAAGGAACTGATAGGTCTTGTACGTGGTAGGGCCCTTGACCCAAATTATTCAATTGACGGAGCGTTCCAAAGAGTCAGGATCCCCTTTGTCCACGGATATTGTGGCTGGTTGGGCGCACTACCCTAAATCCTAAAACACTACCCCCTCCACTACCCAAACACCACTGCACAACCCTAAACCCTAAAACACTACCCCCAGCACGACACCCTACACTACCCAAACATAACTGCACTACCCTAAACCCTAAAACACTACCACCAGCACGACTCCCTACACTACCCAAACACCACTGCACTACCCTAAACCCTAAAACACTACCCCCAGCACGACTCCCTACACTACTCAAACACCACTGCACTACACTAAACCCTAAATATACCCCCAGCATGACCTCCCACACTACCCAAACACCACTGCACTACCCTAAACCCTAAAACACTAACCCCAGCATGACCCCCTACACTACCTAAACTGCACTACCCTATACCCTAAAACACGACCCCCTACACTACACAAACACGCCTGCACTACCCTAAACCACTACCCACAGCATGACCCCCTTCACTACACAAACACCACTGCACTGCCCTAAACCCTAAAACACTACCCCAGCACTACCCCCTACACTACCCAAACACCACTGCACTAACATAAAACCTAAAACACTACCCCCAGCACAACCCCCTACACTACACAAACACCACTGCACTACCCCAAACCCTAAAACACTACCCCCAGCACGACTCCCTGCACTACCCAAACACCACTGCACTACCCTAAATCCTAAATCTACCCCCAGCACAACCCCCTACACTACCCAAACACCACTGCACTACCCTAAACCATAAAACACTACCCCCAGCATGACCCCCTACACTACACAAACACCACTGCACTACCCTAAACCCTAAAACACTACCACCAGCATGACCCCCTACACTACTCAAACACCACTGCACTACCCTAAACCCTAAAACACTACCCCAGCACGACCCCCTACACTACCCATACACCACTGCACTACCCTAAACCCTAAAACACTCCCCCAGCATGACCCCCTACACTACTGCACTACCCTAAACCCTAAAACACTACCCCCAGCACGACCCCCTATACTACCCAAACACCACTGCACTACCCTAAACCCTAAAACACTACCCCCAGCACGACCCCCTACACCACCCAAACACCACTGCACTACCCTAAACCCTAGAAAGAAACCCCCACCCCATGCCCAATCCCCTTACCTCTCACTCCTCATGGTTCCTCTCTCCTCGTGGTTCCTGCTTCACGTCATCTCTGAGGGGCGGTGCACGTCGTTGTGAGGAAACGGAACAGCCTCTGTTTCCTTACAACAACATGGATCGTCTACATGTTTTTAGAACGCATGGTCATTTACCATACATACCTTTACAACAAAATTCGTTGTAAAGGCATGCGTGGTAAATGACCATGCGTTCTAAAAAAATGCATAGTAATGACTTCGTGATGTACAACGCATGCGTGGTAATGCATGCGTTGTAATGGTATCGCAAAGTAAAAAAGTCATTGTAACGGCTGTTTACTGATCGAAGCTGGCCCCTGTTCTTCAGTGAGACGTTTATTTGATTAATTAGGAGGAAGGAATGTGTTTTTTTACCGAAAAGTGCATTCCCGGCTGTTGTATTGTGAAAGTGTCCGCGTGGCCTGGTTTCACTTCCGGTGAGAGAGTGGAAGAGTCTGTTTGGATCTAAAGGAGTTCTGTTGTTGGACGGGGCCGGCGCGACATGTCATCAGAAAACATAGCTAATGGGAAGCGTCCTCCCTGAAGTGTGGAGCAGTGCCATGAGAGGTCAACGAGTGTGCGTCCCACCGCAGTATGACCGTACCGCGTGACCCATGTGCCGCCTCCAGGGTACGGGAGGCAGAAGCGGCATCGCAGGTCCTCTTGAAGACCGTTGTAGCACTAATTCTACATTTTGGTACTAGGGCATTTTAACTTCGTTGTTCCTGCCAGATACAAAGAGAAGATCCTGTGTTATTCAGTGCCCTCGTTACCTTTTTTGTGGGTTCTGGTGCTTGTCACTTCGCTGCCCCGCCGGTGCACACGACTGGGCACCCCACCTCGTGTGCCATCTGCAGGGCCTCTGCCCTCGCATCACTGGTTTTGGTTTCTGGAGTGGCAACATAAACAGTTGCTCCCAAAGGACTAGCCTGAACACTTAGGTGAATATCCCCTGCACCAGCATTCCACGGAAATTCTTTCCTAGCTCTCCCACGTCAACGAGCACGGCTCCGATCGCGACACCGTATGATGTCATCGGAGCCATAAGAGGACCTCGTCGGCGTGCTGACGTCAGTTCCACCCATTTTTTCCGTGCCACCGTGGCAAACAGGGGACCGAGACATTTTCACATGTATACATAGTATAATAAATATATATATATTCACTGAAAAAACCATAGGTTTCAGGCACGTTATAGTTAGAAATTAGCATTTAAAAAACCTTAGAAATTCACTGAAAAAACCATAGGTTTCAGGCATGTTATAGTTAGAAATTAGCATTTAAAAAACCTTAGAAATTCACTGAAAAAACCATAGGTTTCAGGGGCGTTATAGTTAGTTGGACATTTCACTCGTACAAAACCATAGAAATTCCCCCGTTATAGTTAGTTCAGCTAACTATAACTCACGCGCTCGCAATGCACTGCTGATGACATCACATATTACATCACTCATGACATGGTCAGTGACATCACTCATGACATCACTGATGACATCTCAAATGACATCACTGATGACATCACTGATGACATCATCCAGTGAATGTGTGTTTTTCTGAACATTAAATATGTTTTATATATGTATATCTCAAGGTCGATGGAAGAATAAATGGGTATATAAGTGTCTAAATGGATGATTTTTTGGGGGAAAATTGAATGTATAACTGACTAAGTGTATCTTAGTGAATACATGGGTTAGTGAGTAATGTTTAAATATGAAAATATCTGTATCAGTCTCTCACTTTGTGTATAAGTGACTGCATGGATGGTGAGTAGCTACATGAGTGTCTATATGGGTTATTAGTTGGTTTTTGAGTATCAGTATGAGTGTCTGAGTGTCTGTATGGTTCGGTGGGGGTATTACTTAGTGCATAGATGCATGAATGAGTGACTCACTGTTTGTATGTGTTTAAGACAGCATGTGTGCAGGACTGTATAGGTGGATGAGTATGTGTATGGTTGTGTTAGTGAGTGAATGACTGTCTCAATAGTGTCTTTATGAGTAACTACATATGTTTTAAACTAGTATATGTGAGTATTGGTGTATATAAGTGAGTATATGTGAGAGTGAGAGATTGGAAGAGTTCCTGTACAAATAAGTAGGTGTTTCTATAAGTGATTGTTTCAGAGAGTAAGTATGTGTAAGTTTCTGTAGAAGTAAGTGTGGTAGTGTGTGTATAACTGTATATGCAAGTAAATGGATGTTTGATACTTTGTTTGCATGTGTGACTATGTGTGTGAGTAACTCTATGGATGAGTGGCGGTGTGTAACAGGATGTATAGGTGTATGAGTACATATGATGAGTGAGTACATGTATGAGTGACTGTATAGGGACTGTTGGTGAATGAGTGGATGTGCGTGTAGATCTTGGAATTACTGAATAGGTGTGTTGTAACTGGTATTGGTATGTCCATTGTTTTGAAAATGTTAGTTTGTATTTTTGAGTGTGTGTATCAAAGGTTATATTAGGGTGAGAGGAGGTCTGCCACTCTATCACAAGGATGATGTCATCAGTGATGTCATCAGTGATGTCATTTGAGATGTCATCAGTAATGTCATGAGTGATGTCACTGACCATGTCATGAGTGATGTAATATGTGACGTCATCAGCAGTGCATTGCGGGCGCGCGAGTTATAGTTAGCTGAACTAACTATAACGGGGGAATTTCTATGGTTTTGTACGAGTGAAATGTCCAACTAACTATAACGCCCCTGAAACCTATGGTTTTTTCAGTGAATATATATATTCACTGAAAAAACCATAGGTTTCAGGCACGTTATAGTTAGAAATTAGCATTTAAAAAACCTTAGAAATTCACTGAAAAAACCATAGGTTTCAGGGGCGTTATAGTTAGTTGGACATTTCACTCGTACAAAACCATAGAAATTCCCCCGTTATAGTTAGTTCAGCTAACTATAACTCGCGCGCCCCAATGCACTGCTGATGACGTCACATATTACATCACTCATGACATGGTCAGTGACATCACTCATTACATCACTGATGACATCTCAAATGACATCACTGATGACATCACTGATGACATCATCCTTGTGATAGAGTGGCAGACCTCCTCTCACCCTAATATAACCTTTGATACACACACTCAAAAATACAAACTAACATTTTCAAAACAATGGACATACCAATACCAGTTACAACACACCTATTCAGTAATTCCAAGATCTACACACACATCCACTCATTCACCAACAGTCCCTATACAGTCACTCATACATGTACTCACTCATCATATGTACTCATACACCTACACATCCTGTTACACACTGCCACTCATCCATAGAGTTACTCACACACATAGTCACACATGCAAACAAAGTATCAAACATCCATTTACTTGCATATGCAGTTATACACACACTACCACACTTACTTCTACAGAAACTTACACATACTTACTCTCTGAAACAATCACTTATAAAAACACCTACTTATTTGTACAGGAACTCTTCCAATCTCTCACTCTCACATATACTCACTTATATACACCAATACTCACATATACTAGTTTAAAACATATGTAGTTACTCATAAAGACACTATTGAGACAGTCATTCACTCACTAACACATCCATACACATACTCATCCACCTATACAGTCCTGCACACATGCTGTCTTCAACACATACAAACAGTGAGTCACTCATTCATGCATCTATGCACTAAGTAATACCCCCCACCGAACCATACAGACACTCAGACACTCATTCTGATACTCAAAAAACCAACTAATAACTCATATAGACACTCATGTAGCTACTCACCAACCCATGCAGCCACTTATACACAAAGTGAGAGACTGATACAGATATTTTCATATTTAAACATTACTCACTAACCCATGTACTCACTAAGATACACTTAGTCAGTTCTACAATCAATTTTACAAAAATAAATCATCCATTTAAACACTTATATACCCATTTATTCTTCCATCGACCTTGAGATATACATATATAAAACATATTTAATTTTCAGAAAAACACACATTCACTGGATGATGTCATCAGTGATGTCATCAGTGATGTCATTTGAGATGTCATCAGTGATGTCATGAGTGATGTCACTGACCATGTCATGAGTGATGTAATATGTGACGTCATCAGCAGTGCATTGCGGGCAGGCGAGTTATAGTTAGCTGAACTAACTATAACGGGGGAATTTCTATGGTTTTGTACGAGTGAAATGTCCAACTAACTATAATGCCCCTGAAACCTCTGGTTTTTTCAGTGAATATATATATGTATATAGATACATATATATTCATATATGTAGAGATAAAATCTTATATATATATATATATATATATATATATATATATATATATATATATATATATGTGTGTATATATTCAGAAACAGAAAGGGTGCAGCACTCCAGAGATTGGTTTCAGAGTTGCTTTATTTTCACCACCACTGGTGGTAGTGGTGGTGAAAATAAAACAACTCTGAAACCGATCTCTGGAGTGCGGCATCCTTAGTGTTTCTGAATTTAAATATCGGGTAAGGATTCCACCCGTTGCTGCCTGCACCAGGTATTGAGCGCGCTGACATTGGGAATCAATTGCTTGTAATAAATATTTACAGAGAGATTTCTCAGTGCTGAAATTATGAGACTGTGAAAGAACTATAATGAGCCTCTTTGAAGTTACATGAAAGACAGTAAAATGTGGTACTGCTGCAGAGTACAAAAAAAGTTCCTGCTAGATAGAGATATCTGACTTTTGTCTAGTGGCAGTTTTGACGCCAAAAGTAATGCAGAGGGCATGCTGGAAAGAACAGATCTGTATTATGCGGATAGCTAAGTGGATTAGTAAAGCCACGCATTAGAAACACTTTGAAACAGATGAAATGTATGTGAGAGAGGGTCTATGGAGAGATGAGGGTCACGTTTGCTGGATGGTAGTGAGGGAATCAAAGGAGGTCATAGTGTGCAATTGTAAAGCACACGTTCACCCGTAGGCATCTTGGCGCTGAATAACAGATATTTATTGAAAGTCATGGGAGGGCTCCAAAATGATTGTCACACTGGCTTCCACCAGCGCTAAAGGCTGCGATGATGGGTATGTGGCAAGGTAAAGTAATACTGTGTATTTTTTCTCTCTTTCTTAGTCTTTTTGGAGAGCGTACGGATTTCGCAAAGGAAAGGTAAGGTGACTTCATCATTACTGACTGTTAAACACTTCACTCACGCACACACCCACCTACACTTTGAAACCAACAACCTATCTGCCATCTACGTAGGATAGTGTTATTTTTAGGCACTAGCAAAGATGGCTTATCGTTGGATGAATGCTGCCCAGGCCCTAAGTCTGGCTCTGGAGTCCAGCTCTGAGGCAGGATCAGAGACTGAGACAGCAGATACTGAGACAGCATCTGAGGGAGAGGACAATGGAGCAGAATCTGGGAGTGATTTTTCAGTCGGTGCAGTTCCATCTGACGACTCATCTTCCAGCGATTCTGAAGGAGACGATGTCAGTCGTGCTGTCCCTTTGCCAGCACAGTCTGTGCAGCGGGACACCAGTAGCAGGTTTGAGCAACCCAGAGAGCAGGCCCGTGCGGCCGCAAGCACAGACAGAGCGCTATCTTGGCAGCCTCCCAATTTAGTTCAGCCCCAAATTCCGCCTTTCACTGGTGATGCTGGATGTAAAGTCGATACGTCTAATTTTTTGCCAATTGACTACGTTCATCTCTTTTTGGATGTTGACTTCCTTGATGAAATTGTGCAGCAAACAAATTTGCGTGCCGTACAATTTCTGAGGGAGCATGGAGGCACTCTTGGGCCTCATTCTAGGGCATACAAGTGGACTCCCACTTCTTTAGGGGAGTTGAAGATATTTTTGGGCCTCACGCTTAAAATGGGGGTAGTGCATAAACCAACCTTGCTATCCTACTGGTCTACTCGCATGGTTTGGTTAACTCCAATCTTCGCACCATACATGAGCAGAGATCGTTTTTTGCTATTGCAGCGCATGCTGCATTTCAATGACAATTCTGCTGCATTGCCCCGGGACCATCCAGACCATGACAGGTTGTTCAAAATTCAGCCTGTCGTGGAACATTTGTCTACCAGGTTTCCAGAGGTTTATACTCCTGGAAAGAATATAGCCATTGATGAGTCCTTGATCTTGTATAAAGGGTGGCTGCTGTTCAGGCAGTACATTCCGAGCAAACGCGCTCGCTCTGGCATCAAGCTGTACATGCTGTGTGAGAGCTCAACTGGCTATGTGTACAGCTTGAGAGTGTATACAGGGAAGGACACAACTCTTAACCCTGTAGGTTGCCCTCCCACGCTAGGGGTCACAGGAAAGATCGTATGGGAGCTTGTCCAGCCACTCTTTCACAAACGTTATAACCTTTATGTGGACAATTTCTATACAGGAGTAGAGCTGTTCAGTGAGCTCTACAAAGCTGGCACCATGGCTTGTGGTACAATTTGTTGTCGCCGCAAAGGATTCCCGCAGGAGCTTAATATGCAAGAAGCTCCAGAAATCCCAGAGCACTGCGTGCGTTCCAACGAACTGCTCGAAGTCAAGTTCTCAGATAGGCATGACGTGTACGTGCTCACTACAATTCATGCTGAGAGCACTCCCCCTGTCACGGTTTGGGGTCAGATGGCCGAAGTCCACAAGCCCACCTGTATACTTGATTACATGGGCGGAGTGGACAAGAATGACCAGGTTCTTCAGCCATACAATGCGAGTCGTAAAACTTGCACTTTGTATAAGAAACTGTTTACTCACCTGATCCAGATGGCAACATACAATGCATATGTTGTTTATCGTCAGACCACCACAGGAAGACTCATGTCTTTCCTTGACTTTCAGTTGTCTGTGATTGAAAGTCTCACTGCTACAGAAGCAGCAGCCTCCACTTCATGTGTTCTGGAGGACGTGGCAAGGCTGCAGGAGCGACACTTTGTTGATTCCTGCAACACCCAAAAAGGAGCAACCATGTCATTGTTGTAAAGTGTGCTCAATGCAGGGAAAGAAGCAGGAGACTCATGTTTACTGTCCCCAGTGCCCAAGTAAGCCTGCCTTCGGTTTTCCTACTTGCTTTATGTTGTATCATAATACAGCAAAATACTGGGAAATTGACTGAGGTGGAGCTGCCAATAGGTAAGCCTTTCAATTGGTGTGAATGGATACCTACTGTCTGTGGGCCACTCCTTCACTACGCAAGCAGTTGCAGAATATTTGTTCCTCTACTTCAGGAAATCATGGACTTCTCAACCCCTTTGTTTTGTCAATATGGGTAGCAGGGGACTTTGTGCCCTAGCTCAGTTGTCACCTAGGTAAACCTTCACATTTTTGAGTAGTAGACAAGGAGGGAAGTACAGGGGTGAATGACTTGCATGGCTCCCACTGTTTTTTTTACCCAACATCCCCTGCAAACCTCAAATTTAGCTCAAATTCAAAATTTCTTCACATTTAAGTGAAGGAAAGTTCAGTAATCTGTGGCGACCTACAAACTTCTATCTACCTAGTGTTTCCCCAGGTCTTCCATTAAAAATCATACCTCACTCATGTGGGTGTCCCAAGTACCCGCGACAGGCAAGGGCCCAAAACGTATTTAGGAGATATCAAAATTGCCATCACAAAACGACCTGGTTTTGCAAGGGGGGGTCACCTGGGTTTTTGGCCCCGTGCTCGGCAGCCATCTAGGGAAACCTATGAAACCCACACATTTCTGAAAACTAGACATGCGGCGGAGACCAGGGAGGTATGGCTTGTGTGGACACCCCAAAGGTTTTCTACCCATAATCCCCTGCAAACCTCAAGTTTAGCAGAAAAAATTACTTTTTCTCAAATTTCTGTGTGGGAAAGTTTTGGGGTCACTGGGCTGACACAAATTTCCTACCACCCAGCGTTTCCCCAGGTCTCCTGATAAAAATGGTACCTCACTCATGTGTGTGGCCCAAGTACCCGCAACAGGCAAGGGCCCAAAACGTATTGAGGAGACATCAAAATTGCCTATCACAAAACAACCTGGTTTTGCAAGGGGTTCACCTGGGTTTTTGGCACCGTGCTCAGTGGAAATCTAGGGAAACCTACCAAACCCACACATTTATGAAAGCTAGACACCCAGAGGAGTCCAGGGAGGTATGGCTTGCGTGGACCCCCCAACGTTTTCCTACCCAGAATCCCCTGCAAACCTCAAATTTAGCAGAAAAAAAACACTTTTTTCTCAAATTTCTGTGTGGGAAAGTTGTGGGATCACCGGGCTGACACAAATTTCCTACCACCCAGCGTTCCTCCAGGTCTCTTGATAAAAATGGTACCTCACTTGTGTGGGTGGCCCAAGTACCCATGACAGGCAAGGGCCCAAAACATATTGAGGAGGTCATAGGTCTAATTATTTTATATTTGAATATTATGACAAACACAGTAGTCCTTTAAACCCTCTGGAAATTTCTGTTACCTTGGTGTAATCTTATGTAATTCTGGTGATTTTGTGTCACACTTGTTATGTGAAATTCTACTTTAATGCAAAGTTGTAAATGCGCACCACGTGCGACAAATATGTAGCCTGAGCAGATGGGAACAGCGCAAATTACCAGAATGCAAGTGCCTCCTATTTGTGGTGCTTGGGTTTTTGCACTTTTTGTAGCATGAATTGCGGCCTCGTGTCCAAGCATAAATTCACATAATTAATTATTCCTATAGTGTATTACATGGATCCCCACAGATTATAGTAGTAGGTAAGGAATTTGCTGTTAATTTCCTGCTCCTCGGACCCTCTTCTGCCAAATCCTGGGGTAAAAGATTTGCACTTTGATATTCCTTGTTATTCCTTTTAGAAGGCTATTTAATATTGTTTTGCCAACTGTAATTTTATGTATAGTTATAATAGAATGCCTTTGGGCTGTTTTGCGGGAAAGCTTAAGCAGAATTCCATATGCCTGAGATGGTTATTTTGAAAAGCCAGGGAGAAAAAAGAAAAATTATGGCTGATACATAAGCACTGGTTTGTATAGTATGAAAATTTAGGGAAAAGGCAGTAAGCCTGTCAGTTGATTGTGAAATGTGTTGTCTAAGCATATTGGCATTCAAGCCATTACATTGTCCTTACATTGTACTAAAGTACAAAGACAAATATTTTTGTACATGAATTCTCACAGATTATTGCAGTGCAGTACAGGATTTTGTGTTGGTTACTTCCTCTGAAAAAACATGAGGAGTTAAAGATTTACAATTTGATAATCCTTGTTAGACCCTTCCCAGAGGGCTTGTATATTGCTTTGCCAATATTAATTTTATATACTCTTGTAATTTTCCTTACCATTTGCCTGATGGCATCTTCTGGGAAAGCTTATGCTCTGTTTATTAGGCATGAGCTAATGATGGCGACAAGTCAATGATAATGGTTATAACCTGAATGGTTTATTTGAGAAAGTTGTAATAAATGCCATAGAACTGATCTGTTTATTATGAAACGTTACAGCAAAGACAGTAACCCTGATCTATATATTATGGAAAGTGTATGTTAAAGTCAATGAGCCTGTATGGGTGGACTGTCAACCCAGAGAGCTTAAGACTGTAGATGAGGACTTTGCTGCATGGACTCTCAGAGAATCATAGGGCAGGCCCTTGAGGTTTAATATCTCTTGACAACCCATGGAAATAAATCTGAGCTTTGAGAGTCCTTCTTCTGCCATTTGAACAGAGGTTGTACATTGTTTTCCCAGCTGTATTTATGCATATATATGTAATTTTGTGACTATGGGCCTAATTACGACTTTCGTGATCTTGGAGTGGGGTGCCATGCCGCCGCCCTGCTCCAAGACCGCCAAAGCCTTACTGACACCTCCTTCCAGATTATGAGTTTTTTTGTCTCAGGCTTGTGGTTCTTTTGCGGTTCCATGGTGGTGTCTAAGAAAAAGGCACCGCAATGGGAGCATAAACTGGAGCTCCTGCATGGCATGGACTGGTGCAGTCCATGCCGTGCAGGAACTGGGGTGCATGCACACAGGGGGACACAACATGTGCCCCGCTGCATGCACTCCATGGCCCTGAGGCAACATGGGGCCCTGTAGGGCCCCTTAGTTTCCTCTCCACCATAGTTTTCATGGCGGGCTCACCACCATGAAAACCGTGGTAGAGAGGAAACTCGTAATATGCTTGGTGGTGCAACAGCGCCACCACCAAGCATATTGCGGCCTCAAAACTTCTGCAACACCACCAGGGATCTCTGATCCCTGGCGATTTGGCAGTCCCATGGCGGCCCAACCGCCCAACTTATAATAGGTCCATAGGACCGTCATAGTCATAATTAGGTCCTATATACCCATGGTCAGTTTGCCTGCACTCAATACAGTAGGCATCAGTAATTTATGGTGACAATAAGATAATAAAGACTACAATCCTAATTGATTCATAGGTATACATTTTGCCAGACGCCAAAGGTCTGATATGTTTATCATGAAAAGGCCTGACTTATTTATTGTGAAAAACATATGATAAAGCCAATAGAAATTTAATGGTGGATTGGTCTTACACTGCATTACAAAGCTATGTGTGGGCGGAACTCGCGGAATTTGACTCAGCGGAATTCCACAAAGTTACATAAAAACTCTGTGAGTTCTGACAATGTGCAGAAATAGATATGGTGCGCATGGATTTGCGCCGGGAGCGGGTTCTGCATTGAAAAAACAGTGCAAGCAGCACCACGTGGCGTGCCAAAGGGCTCAGATACAGAGTTGATTTTGCTGCTGCTCCAGCATGTTTTTCTACTTGAGCAGCAGCCTTCTGACCTCGAAGGGTTGTGACCACCTGTGACTACCTGCTTTAAAAATATCTCACCAGATATTCCCCTAGCAACCGGAAATTGCGCTAGGGGACACCAAATCTCACTCTTGATTGCCAACTCACTGTTCTGGAGGCATGTGCAAGAAAAAATACCACCACACGGTGATTGGCAGAATTTAGCCAGAAATCCTCTTTACAAGAGTAACAAGGAGTCACCAAAATTCCATAATATTTTGCCGACCCCTAGTAAAAGCCTGTGGATTGTCATTGGTTACAGCAATAGGCAAGGGTTCCTTTGCTGGTTACCTTTCTAACAAAACTCTAGGTGTAGAAGCTATGCACTGCACCAACCCTTCTTTGGCACTTTTAGTAGGGGTTATATATGGTTTGAAAAACTCTAACTTTGTACATATTTCTAATTTTATGATTGTGATGGTAACCTTTATTTACAATAGTAGACCTAAATTGGTTATGTTGATGACCCAATGATAGAGGCCATAGACCTCATTGGTTCATTAGGAAAGTGTATGTCGTATGCCATAGGTACAATCTGCTCATAATTGAAAATCACAACAAAGGTAGTAGGCCTAATTTATTTATTGTGAAAATCATATTTGAAAGCCAATAGTCCTTCAATGTTGGATTGATATTGCACTTTTTTAATGCCTTTAGACTGGCAGTTTGTTCTATGGAATGTTACACAATACTGTAGTAATTAAGAATTTTATTGTTGGTTACTTCCTTTGATAACCCTGTTGCCTCTTAGGAGAGCCTGGTAGGTGTAGTTGTCTGCAAGGTCCATGTAATTATTTAGAAAAACATAAAACGCTCTGCACACAAATATATACACAGGGGCTCTCTGGGTCAATCCTCTTCCATCTGTTCAAGTGTCATTCACACTCAGCTTCTCCCATGATAGCAAACTCCATGGGCAATGGTTTACCCCATTTCAGCCCAAAGCCTCTATTGTCCAGTGGCTGATGGCATTTTGCCTGATCACACGTACACATCCACCTGAAAGTGGGTGTTCTTCAAGTTGCCGGTCCTTTAGCTTTCCATTTTGTTAATTTTCTAGGTTCCCTTTCATTTCTTTCTTTCATCTCCTTTTTTAGAGTGTCCTGCAGCTCCCAGAGCAATCCTACCTTGCCACTTGCTTGCTTCTCATTTCATCTATGATGTGCTGCATCCTGTACAGCCACTATCTCAAAACGTTGGGGCCATCTTGCAATAGTATTGTCCATAGGGTGTTATTGATTTATCTGTCAAAGATAACCACATTTTGAAGGATTTTATAGGTCATTTTGGATTAGTTAAACAGTCGTACATGTATGCATTAGTATTCAAAGATGGCTACCTCGTACAAAGTAGAAAGTTTACTGAGGGGTCGTGACAGAATGGTGCTATGCATACAATACCATTGCAAGACGGCTGCTCGCTTCTATGTATAATTTTATTTTTGCTTTGCAAGCAAATTCATTCAGTTGCATGTTTATTCTATCAATTTATCTTCCAAACACTTGTTGAGCTTATATGTCAATTGTAATGCCTATTGGTAAGTGGATGAATGCAAGAATGAGTGAATTAGTGGATGAATGTATGTATAAGTGCAAGTATGAGTGACAGAGTGCATACATGTTGATAAGTTAAATGCCTGGACTAATCATTGATGAAAAGGTACTTTTATTAGTGCCTTTAGAGGCTGCAGTTGAACACTGGGTAACCAAATGAGAGGCTGCTGCCGCTGCTGTTGGGAGTATGCTTTACTCAAATGTCAGATTTGGTTCAGTGACAAAATATCGCCTCTGGGTATATTGCCATACCAAAATATGGTGACATAAATATCTTTGTCAAAAATATTGTCGTCCTATATTTATAAAATCAATGACAAAAATATTGAATTAAAAATATCGTTGTAATTATTATTGTTTTTCAAAATATTGTTTTTTAAAATATATACAAATACAAATATTAAACATTAAATACAGTAAATAGTAGTACTAATATAATACAAATTAAATATATTTAAATAATTTTTAAATAAATATAACTATTATACATATTCAAAACATTAAAACACACGTAAACATTCATATATATAATTAGGTACATATATATATACAAAAAAAAATTAAACTAGTATTTTCAATTTGTATTTTAGATATGAGCCTGTCAGAGGTGGCAGTCTTTCCCCCTGCCTAACTCGCTCCGACCCCCGGAAATCCGGCGGTAGGACCAATGGCATAGATGTTGGTGGGACTACCACCGCCGGCTTGTCAGTGGTGATACCACCAACATCGGAATGAGGCCCTTAATGTTTAAAAAAGTTAATTACACAATTAGCATAAATAGTTATCAATTACATAACTATTATTAATTTAAAAATAAATATGAATTAATTAAACTCAATGTACTTCCCACCTTATACCCCTACCAAACCCACAACCTGCACCTGAAACTTTACGTTAAAAAAAAGAATTATTGACATAATTGACATAACTTTTTATCAATTAAGTATTTACTAATAATTAAAAACTAATTATTAATTCATTATAATTAATTTACTTCCCACCCTATACCCCTAAAAAAATCCACAACCCTCACCTAAAATTGAATATACATAAAAATAATTACACAATTAGCATCATTAATTATTATTTAAATAATTTATATTAAACAGTGATTACTAATTAATTATAATTAATTTCCTTCCCACCCTGTACCCCTATAAACCCCACAACCCACTACGGTACTAAAAATCACAAAAAGTTATGAAACCAAATTTAATAACTACAAAAAAATATAACAACGATATGAAAAATCATAAACAATAAAAATACAACACATTTATAATATATACATTTATATACTAAAATACATAACCATAGTTAAAAAACGATATTATAAACAGCTATATTTTTGTAAACCATATTAATGATTTTGATATTTTCAAATATTCTCAACAACGATTTTCTTGCAGATGATATTTCTATATCATGATATTTTAGACACAATATTTTGGTATGACAATATTTTTTTCTGATGTTTTGTCTAAATACCATCAGATTTTACTCACACATGGCTGAGGAAGTAAGTGGGAATTTATTAAAAATGTTCTCTCATTTTAGTTTCTTGAGGAACTCATATCTCAGAGAAAATCTTGAGTGAAAACACTTTTCTATCAAACATGGTTTATCAAATCCCATTAGAGGATTAGCATTTTCCACTGGTTAATCACCTTAGACTACTCAACAATTCCTAAAATTGGTATGGTAGTACCAACAAATGATTTATATTCTGGCTAAAATCTGTTAACACCCTTTATATGTGCTCCTTTTTGTGATCCTCAAGAGCTGTCATTTGCTACAATGCATTTCAATAGGGCGCATGACCCTGAGTCCTGTAATGGCTGCCCCAACATGTTGTCCAGGTTGCAACTAGCCAATTAAGGAGAGGGGGAACCTTTGAGACTGCCCATCCTGCCCCTTGGGGTCAGGATGTCCTGCCCCTTGGGGTCAGGACGTGCCTACCCTGCCCCCTTATATATTTTTTTAATTCATTTTCAGGATGCATGTGCCTCCGTCCTGTAATGACTGCCACTGTATATTGTTCAGGTTGTGGGCGGACAATCAGAATTGACTAGTCCCTGTTAAAGTGGCTGATCAAAGCACAAGGATTCCAGAGATACATGTATATTTAAACCCTTCATGACCACCCAAGAACCTCTTTAAATGTATATTTCTCAAAAATAGAAAAACGGATAATAAAAAGCATGCTTTCTGAATAAAGTTAACTTTCTGCCAAATATGGTGTAATTCCATTTATCTGTTTTTTCTGTATCACTTCCCAAAATTTCCTATGGTAATTAACATGGCAAATTGACAATTTAGGACCATCCCTATTTTTTTACCCCTGCTTGATGGATCACCTGAATCTTTACAGGCAGGAACTGAGGTGGGTTTTTTGGAAAGGTTTGTGATAATTTGTCAAATGTCACCAAAGTTATTAGAGAAACAAAAAATGGTCTGACATAACACAGTGGTAGTCACAGACATGATACATAGTTGTAGAATGTAGATTATATTGGCTACTCTCTTGCTGATGGTTGAAGTCACTGTGTGATTGTATTTATTTAATCAGTTTTTTTATTTCGCAAACATGACCCTCGTGGGTATCTGAGCACTTTACAATTAAACAGTAGTAGATGCAGCTAAATCAAATTCACTACAAATTGAATTACAACCGAAAATCAAAGTTCTGTCACTAATACTAATGTAGTATCATTGTTCAGACAACTGCAAGTACCAGGCAATGTTGGGAAGAAGGGGGAAGTGTCGGTACTGCTAGGATGAACACACTAAGGTAGCCAGGGATAAATACTCATGTGAGCGACTGAGGAGACTAGGATCTCGGGATCTAGAGGAGAAATGTGTTCATGAGGAGTTCTTTGACTTCCTTCTTGAAGGATATGATCGAGGGATTCGTTCTGACTTCATGAGGTAATGTGTCTAAATTCTTGGGGCAATACCAGAGAAGAATCGGTTGTAGGTTTTCTTTGTTTGTAATTGATCCAGCGCAACCCCTAATTTCTGAACCAGGGACCAAGGAAAATCTCATCACACATAAACTGCTTTACCAAACAATGGGGCCCATCACATATTACCCATAAATGATCCCTGAGGACAGGCGCTGGATTTGGGGGGTTTAATTTGTCAGTTTTATTAAGTACAATACTACACTTCACATTAATAACATTTGAATATAATTCTAACTATTCGTAGTCTCAACTATCTTCTTCCTTTGGTCGATGGACCATTAGTTGAAGAGTTGATGGTGACTATGATTAACTAAACAGTTTAATATCTAACTAAATAACCACAGTCATTTATTCGGTTAATAATTTTATCTTATTATATGCTCATAGTTTAGATCGTCAGTGCACACACAAGATCACATATAAGAGAACAAATTATCAAGCAATGTAATCAAAATGAATCAATTGTATCGACATCAAAGCGTGCATAGGAATGGGGAAGAGAAGGTACAGCATAAATACATGCAGAAATATATTGCAAAATTAAAGCAATCAAGGAGGGTGATACCCACCAAAGAATCAGGAAAACCACTCCCTTGGCCGAGGTTGTGGCAAGAGGTCCCCAGAGATAGGCTCAGAGGACAAAGTTAACAGGATAGATATAGCCAAGTTTGCCCTGGACAACTAAAATTTAATCTCCCAATCAATCTACCTTGATCCAATTCTCCTCGGACGCAGTCTCTTCCCAAGCACTCCCACAACGTTTGTACCTAAAGCGTTCTCTGGCTTGGTGCTGGTATGCTCTCTCTGTTCTGCCACACCGGGCTGCTCTGCTAAACCGGACCGCACTGCCTCAGGTTCGTTTGATCTCTCTCCGATTCTTCTCTCTCTGAATCCTGATCTGCCACACCCCCAATTGGGATATCAATTAAACCCTTCTGTCTAGCTCACTATCTTACAATGTTGCTGTATCAGTAGAAACTCGGTCTGTGATTGGTTGTCATAAATCATACTAGGGTTGCCTCATCCTGTTCTCCTCACAAATCAATGCTATACCGGTTCTAACAAAGGAAGAATTTAAGACTAATACATTTGTATACCACTGACATCCACAATTATACATTTTGCAACAATTCTACACCATGATATCCGTTTCACATTCAAATTGCACATAGTGATGGCTGTTCCCACAGTCGCTGTCGCGTCTTGGCACATAAACAATAGGACACAGGTCAACATGGCCTTCACACAGATTACATCAGCTGGTACACTCTGCAGTCTGCAAGCAGGCAACACATACTGGCGCATGCGCGCTTCATAACGACCAAGCCAACCGCATGCTGGTTTAGACAAGAGGCCATTTTCAATCAGGCCCAATCTCGTACTAAAATAAATAAACACAAAAGAATATTAATTCATGAAATAAAACCCATTATGGTTACCTCCCACCATACTAATACCTTGTATTAATTAAACTCTAGCAAAAGCTATTAGTTTAAAGCAACCCTTTTCGTTATTTGTGCACAACATGCAAAATGTGCAATGTACAACATAGCATAAACATGTAGTAGTACGGTTTTTCAAAGCGCAAACAGTTAATACGTACTCATGCCAACATGGTTTAGTATATTAGGTAAAATGCGTTTGCCCCTCGTGTAAATGTGTGCATTCAGGGTTGGTTAGTCCATGCAATCAATACATTATTATGGGGTTACTTAATTTCGTGAGGATGTATTTTACAAACCTCACTCCATCATAATCTTTGAGGTTTCAGAAGAAAGGTGTTGGAGCTTCTGGAGGATCTAGAGCCGCCAGAGACTATGAGCTTCTGGGCGAGATATCTAGGTCTACTGTGGTGGAGGGCTTTATGCGTCATGCAGGCGATTTATAGCCGACTTCTTGCTTCATAAGGGAGCCAGTTGAGAGATTTGAGGTCCGGGGAGATGTGGTTGTATGTTTTTGAGCCAGTGATGAGTCTAGCTGCAGAGTGGAGAGAGGCACTTAGAGGAGCCTGTTTGGACCTGGGTAGTCCAGACAAGGTTGCAGTACCATAGTCCAACTTGGGAATCACTAGGGCTTGTATTGCATGCCTGAAGTCATTGGAGGGGAGGAAAGGTTTTAATTTTCTTCAGATACTCATTTGGTGATTTGCAGCTTTGGTGGTGGCACTGATGTGCTTTTGCATGTTGAAATTCTTGTCAAAAGTTACGTCCAGTGATTTTGCAGTTTGTAGGCATTGTTAAAATGGTGTATACCATTCTGCTTATTTCATTTATTTGTATAAGGTAATTTTACATACCACTGATTCCTGTCCAAGGTCTGGTTGTGCTTGACGTATCATTGGCTAATGTATAGATGTGATGACATTCATGTAAAGCTCTAGATCAGATGAGGTACTATTGGAAGGGGGTTTATTAGTAGGTGCAGGTAGGATTCTACAGCTAATATTAATTCCACAGTCACTAGTCACATCAAGTATCAATAAATTAATCCTTGCTCAACTCTTGGTAGCTTTGCTCATGAGCAGACAGGCTTAATTTAGGAGACAGGTGTGTAAAGCATTTAAAAACTCCAATAACAGTATATGCATAAGAGACAACACACAATAAACATCCAACACCACTTTATAAACATAGTAAATAATTTAATGATTAAAATGACAAAAGTCCAATGTAAGAAACCAAGATATGAATTTTTAAAGAATAAATAATTTCTATGTTATGTAATGCTATTATGTTATGTTATTATGGTTTGTAAAGTGCTCGATTACCCTTAAGTTGTCTTGGCGCTGCCCGGGAAAAAGGTAACGAGAAAGGTGGTGAAATTAACAGAACAACATTCCCCAACTTATTGATTGAATAGCCAGGTTTTCAGGGTTTTTCTGAACTGGAGCAGATTAGTGGATGCTTTAAGAAAGAGAGGGCGGGAGTTCCATGTCTTTGAGGTGCTAATCACAAAACTGGTTCCTTCCCACCGTGCCTTCTTAAAAGTGGGCACTACTAAAAGTCTATTCTCTGTAGATCGCAGTGTTCTAGCCGATCTGGACTAGATGAAATTTTGTCTGAAGAATTTTGGGCCTGAGTTGTGTAGGCCCTGATAGGCAATGCAAAGAGCCTTAAATACAATTCTTTTCTGAATTGCCTTCCCATGTTAGCCTATGGAGATAATGCTCTACAGTGGGGAAAAACGAAATTGCCAGTTTTTCCCTCACCAGAGCATATAAAACATCTTTTATAATGGCCCTGCTTATTTTAACATGGCACCCTACCCTTGAGGCACCTAGGGTAGGCCTTAGGGGTGATGTATATGTAGAAGTAAGGTAGTTTAAGACTTTGGAAGTACCTCTAACTCTAAAGTCGAATTTGGGCATCATTTTATTTTAAAAGCAGCCTGCAAGACAGGGCTGGCTTTTAAAATGACAGCAGGCACCACAGCAGTGGACACTTAAGTGCATTAAATCTACTGGGCCTCTAAACCTACATGCCCTACCATATACTAGGGGCTTGCAGGTAGGTTATCATGCCAAGTGTAATTACACCTAATTACCATATACCTTTTAAGCAGAGCATTGGCCCTATGCTTGGTTATAAGGGCTTAGGGCACCAACAGTCAGTAACCACCAGTATCAGTCAAAAGATTGTGGTGATCAGAGCAAAAAGGATGACTTTCTCGCAGGAACTTAACAGTCACATCTCATTAAGGTAAATAATGACCAAGCACCATTTTTGGATGGTATTCAAGGTTTAATAAGTAGCTGATCTCATTAATGTCTACATAGCCATTTTGATTCTTATTCACCTCAAAACCAGTAAAAAATAACCATAATATTTACTAAATGTGGGTAATTTCACATATATACTTAATGTTCTGCTTGTTCTACTTGTTGTAAAAAAATATGCCCTTTAATACTACAGAGGTTATGGAAAATTGGGAGCACCTGTACATTATTGAATACCTTCCAGTAGAAAACCTAATAGCAAACTGTCATATCCCTTGGATGATGTCATCAGTGATGTAATCAATGACGTCTTTAAGAGGTCATCAGTAAAATCATCAATGATGTGATTTAACATGTTATGATTTCTGTAATATTTGACGGTATAAGCAGTGCCTGGCAGGGGCTCAAAAAATAGGTCCCGATTATGATGTTGATGGGACTACCACCGACAGACCATTGGTGGCGGTCCTACAGGCATCCCAAATTGTGGTTCAACAACTGCATTAGGATGCGGTCGGTCCAACGGCAGTGGGCTCAGGGACCAACCAATGCCTCAGACAGGCTCAAGGAGCCCGTCTGAGCATTGGTTCGACCATAATCCCTACAATGGGGGCAGTGCCTGTGGAGGTATCACCTTAGGGATTACGATGGGCCTTTCCGACTGTCTTTTCATGGCAGTCCAACTGCCATGAAAAGGTCACTGGAAAGGGACTTTGGGGGCCCATACCAGGGGCCCCACCCCATGGGCCTGTGCTATGGGCCAAGGGGGGCACATGTGGTGTACCCCAAACATCCATGCAACGTGTTCAAGGCACATGGTGCCTGGCACATGGTGCATGGATGTTTGCAAAATGCATTTTAACATTGCGGCCTTTTCTAGGGCTGCAGCACATGCCACAATAGTAAAAGGCATTTTTACGACCGCCTACACGGCTGTCACATTGTAATCGGGCAGGTGGAACTACCGACATAAGGTAGGTAGGACACCTGCCTGTAACAATGGCAGACGGATGCTTGTCTGACTGCCATCGTAATCAGGCCCTTAGTTAGCCCTGTAATGTGCACCTGGTGAATTTCGGTGTTTTTTTGTTTTTAAACTTTAGTTTTTCTATTATTTTAACACCTAACTATAATGCCATTAATCATCATCATCATCATCAAATCACTTTATTCGATCATTATTCAATAAGATCATAAAAGTTTGAGAATATAAGCAAAGAATATTCATCATTATACAAAATATTAAAATATCCTGTTAAAACCATCCATTAAACACAGATTAAAACTTGTAACTCATTCTACGTCATTGTGCAATCTCCTGGTCTTCAAAGAAAGGCATAAAAAAGATGCAACACCTTAACAAACAAAGTGATCAGACAATGATTGTAAAAAGAAAATCCCTGGGTGACATTGCCTAAAATTATATCTGCGCATGATTGGCAGTATAAATCTTTTACAATGGTTCAAATAAAACTTGCAAAAGAAAAATATATGCATATTAGATTGTGTAGACACACCATCACATGGACAAGGCGGGAGCTTGTGGAAAGAAAAAATTCCCATTAGATAGGTCAACATACAACGGATAAGATTTAAACGGAACCTAACTAGAATAAATCTATGACGTTGATTTGTCATGGAGAGTAAATATGGGTCCCTCTTAATAGGATTTTACTGTGTGTGTTAAGCTGTTAGTTTTGAATCTTTCGTTTGCCATTAGATTTAGAAATCGGGTTTTAATCTCCTTTTTAGAGATGGTGGAACATTTACTGGGCATTTCAAAAATATGTACTAAACCTAGGGAGATTAAACTATTTTTAACATACATAATCCAAGAGATTCTATGTGATTGTTTCAAAGAGAGACAATCTTCAATAAACTTATGGGTAAGGTTAATGGATTCCCTTCTCCAGATGGAATACCATTTGGAGAAGTGGGGCCAGGCTAATCAGGTCAGATGTGTATGGAACATTCAGTTCTGAATGATAGATGAGATTTGAACATCTTTTGGGTGGACCTACTATTTTTTCCAAAAGATGTCTTCAATAGCCTGGAGAGCTGAAGGGTTGGAATATCCCCATTTACCCGTCCCGTAGGTTGCTACTGAGATGGATTTGGCCATATATACTTTTGTAACCATATCTAACGGTTTTGCTCCCAGCTTTTTAGTAAAGAAGTATAAAGCAGTAATACTTTTTCTAACATTAGGCCCCTGGTAGTTATCATATGTGACCAATTTGATAGTCTGTCAAAGGTTACCCCAAGATATGAAAACGTATCTGTTTGTGTAACTTTTCGACCTGCTATATAAAAAGTTGGTGCCTTCTAGTCCTTATAGCCAGTAACTAGAATAAAAGACTTCGCCTCATTCGTTTTTAGATCCAATTTATGCATGAAATTCACGTATACATCTAGAAGTTTCTGAAGCGCTAGACCGGTGCAAGCAATAAGAACTGCGTTGTCAGCGTAGAGGAGTATGGGTATGCGCACCTGCTTCATCTTTGGGACATCCGATGTAGTTACTAACAGGGGAGCCTCCACCCCATTGGATTAGATTGAAAAAGGAAATGGGGTGAGAACGCACCCCTGCCGAACCCCCCTATTTATAAGAAACCACCTGGTGCACTCTCCCTGCTCCCGTAGCGGACACAGGCCAAAGCCACAGAGTATAGCTGCCTGATGAAAAGAATAATTGCCTCATCAATGTCCATCTCCTTCATAATCCTCCATAAGTGATGGTGGGAAACGCAATCAAACGCTGCGGATAGATCCATAAATGCCAAGTAAAGCTTGCCTTGTTTGGCTTGGGTATACTTGGCAATGGGCAAACTTAGATTAAGGCACTGATCCTGAGTGCCTTTCCCCATTTTAAAACTATATTGAGCTGGATTCAGGACATTGTTACATGTGGCCCATTCCTCCAATTTATTCAATAAAACACAGCCCATAAGTTTGGCAGTACTATCCAAAAGTGAAATTGGCCTATAATTTTTTGCCTCACATTTATTTCCCTTTTTGTAACTGAGGATTAAAATAGATTTCGACCAGAGTCTAACGGGCCCACACTGGCAACTACATTGAAAACATTTTTCAGTACCGGGCCCCAAAGATCCGGCTGCTCAGAGAAAAAATCAATTGGAGTACTATCCGGGCTGGGAGGCCTATTGCTAGAACACTGCATAAGGGTTTCCCTGACCTCAAGATAGTTAAAAAAGAGGATAGATTTTGTGGGTAGCATATTGTCTTTCAGTAGTAAATTTCCTCCCTCACTAGTGGGACCAAATATTTTAGAAAAATGGGCAACCCAAGATTCTTCATCCACATGAGAATCAAGATTAGGGTCTGTAGGTGCTTTTAGGAAAGGAGCATTAATTGCCATCCAGAATTGTTCCCATGCCTCCTCCTTCAATGTTTTTAGTCAGGCCTTTCTAGTCTCTTTATACTGATAGCGCAAGAGCATAACTTGATCTACGTCTCTTGGGATAATCCTAAGGTCCTTGTGTAGGTTTGGTAAGGATCTAGTGCAAGCTTGATCAAACCATCTAGGGGCTACAGAATTGACAATTGGGCCATTCTTGGTCAGATTATTTTTTACCTCGACTAGTATTGAGTCAAAAGCAGTCATTACCTTGGTTAGGTCACAATCCGATTCAAGACAGGTCATGATTATGTTGTGTCTGTTTGCAAAGATCTTGGGGACAATTTTCTCCTTGTCAATCGTGGCTCATTTGAGAATAATCCCATTTTACCTTGTTATGGTGGGTTTTATGTGCCTCATCTGCCTGGTTTGGATGCCTTCCCGTACCAATTGAGAGGAAAAAACACCATGATCACTGTAATTTAAAAACATGTGTTTGGCTATCAGAAATAGAATTTTTGAATGATTCAGAAACTATCATGTAATCAATAGTTGAACCCTGACATGTGGTACCAAATGTATTTTGACGCAAACTTGAGCTCGTATCAATGGGATTCATTATTTCTAAATCTTTAATAATGAGAAGTCTATTCAGTGCATCACATTGAGGGTTATGAGTAAAATGAGGGATAATCTCACCTGCTTCATCATTTAATCTACATATTGCTTTATTTAAAAAACAACTATGTGCATTGAAATCGCCCAGCCATAGGATGCAAAGTATCTGCCTAAAAGTGTTAAATAGTGCATCATTTTTTCCTCGAATAAGTCCACAACCTTTTTCATTTCTCCAGCGAAGTTATTATTATAATAAGTGATTAGGAGCACTGTATTGCCTCCTGGGCCTTTTAGATGTATAAGTTGTAGTAAGGGGAATCATTATGAGTGGACAAGACTTCCAATCTAAGACAATTTTTCATCAATGGCAAAACCAAAGGGGATTATGGACGGAGTGTTGAAGATTGCAAGCACTCACCCCCAGTCAACTGATCTGGGTTTAATCCATCATCATTCTTTAGCTCACTCTGCCATCCCAGTTCAGACATGGCCATATGCAAATCAGTCTGACCCTGTGCCTCATGGGAACAGACCAGCCCGAACTGCCAAGCCATGTCTTCCCTGGACCGGAAACAAGCATCCTGGGACCGGTTTCTGGCTTACAGCCGTCATCAGCCAGGCTATCTTGAATCCAGTGGCAAAGTGAGCAAGGGACCCACGTCTGGGCATACCCTGCCAACTTAGGGCGAACATAGCAAAACCAAAGGGGATGATGGATGGAGTGTTGAACATTGCAAGCACTCACCCCCAGTCAACTGATCTGGGTTTAATCCATCATCATTTTTTAGCTCACTCCGCCACCCCAGTTCAGACATGGCCATATGCAAATCAGTCTGACCCTGTGCCTCATGGGAACAGTCCAGCCTGAACTGCCAAGCCATGTCTTCCTTTTAAAAAAAATTTTCATCAATGTCAAGATCCCTCCCCTAGTGCGACCTGATTTTGACGGAAGGGCAGGAGTATATAAAGAACAATAACCATCTGTATGGATAGGGCCAGTTTCCCATGTTTCTTGTAAGCATATCAAATCATAAGTAGTAATTATTTTTACCCCTTCATGATCAGACAGTTTGGGACCCAATCATGCAATGTTCCAAGCAATTACCTTAATCTGATCATTTATTTCCATATTATGCAGGGGGTACTCTTGCCCTTCTAAATCACATCTGGCTACAGGAATGGGAGTCCTCCTGTTCGACATCTGTCAATCACATGCTTCAAGATCTGCCAGCGCAGTGAATCGATTGCAAATTGGGAGGGGGTTAGTAACTTGCCTCAGGGGTGGGTGTTGAATCTCTGGGTGAGGGAGACTAGAAAAAACCACAGGGCCCTGACCCCAGGAGTTAAGCCTCACTGGTTTGTAAAGCGCAAACATCTGTGTGTCCGCTGATGGCCCTTTAGATAATAATCTTATAAGATTCTGAACCTTAAGGTGAGACATAAAATGTAATACCACACAGTCCCCCCTGAAGGTTTTTTCTGAGTTTCCTACCCAGCCCACCCTTATCAGCATTATAATTCCTGAGAAAACTTCCACCTTGCCCCCCACATGTTTATTGATTCAGTGGCATGCTTTATAAATTAATTGTTCAGTTGATTCCTTTTGATTTTTGGTTATCTTGGGGGCGTTTGTCAAAGTAATCACATATGGGCAGGCTGCTGGCAGGAGGGCTAATCTCGCATAAGGGTCTACATGGCCCGTACGATCGACCATGTGCCCACCTTCTGGCCTCGTCTGTACAATTTAAACGTCTGAGTCCTTATGAATCCTCTCTGGCTGAATGGCATTTTAATGAGTAGAAACAGATTGAGGGGGTAGACACTTGTTTGTCTGGGATAAGTGATGAGCTGAACTTATAAAGTATTGGGGTGCCGGTTGGGGAGTACAACTCGTTAGATGGCTTTTGGGCACTCCCCTTTCTCCAACCTTCTTTAAGGCCTGAGAGTCATTAGGTTTTTTTGTCCCATAGGATTGAATAGGAGTTTATTTATAACATCTTATAAATATAAATTCCCACTGGGACAAGATGGGAATGTAAAGTTTAGTATGCCTGAACTCAGAAATGTAAAGATATGTCTGTTAGTAAGGATGATTTTTACATTCTGTGTTTCAAAATACACTTTTAGAAAGTAGGTATTTTCTTGCTTAGCCATCCGGTGTGCCTCTGCTGGGTTGTGTATTGACTGTCTGGTTTTGGAGTGAGAGGGGCTTGGTATGTGCATTCACAGTAGACAGCTACTGGGGGGGTCGAGGTGTTTCCTGCCTTTCCTGGATGAATCATGTCTGGGCTGAATAGATCTGGGCTGCATTTAGAGTAGGGGGAGGAGATTTCCTTTCACCTGAATGTGCCTGGTCTGCCTTACACAATGCTGTCTCCACCTCCTGCCGAGAAGCTGGACCAGAGAGCACAGAACTGGTTTTGACTGAGCACAGGGCTTCTCTGACACCAGAGAACAAAGAGAAATGGACTATAAATGTTGAGGCCCGGAACCCTGAATGTTAGATTAATTCCAGACTCAAGAGGACCCTTTGCCAAGGAGAAGAGCTGGTAAAGCTGAAGGAGAAGTACTGCCCCTTTGCTGTGTGCTGTCTGGGGTTGGCCTGCAGTAGCTATTTCTGCTATTTCTACTTGAAGGGTGTCTCCAAGGGCTTGGAAGTAGAGCTTGCCCCCTGTTCAAGAAGTCTCAGGAACAGCAAAGACTTCACCATCCCTCTGGGAACCGTCTCTGGAACCGCAGGTTTCAGTTGCCACAGTAGTGAACAGCAGCCAACTCCATCATCATTGTCCGTCGCTGGCTTTGTGTCCTGCAGGCAACGCAGAAGACACCGACGCAATTCGCACTGCAACCCAGGTCTCACCAACACCGTTGGACGACCGTCTCCGAGCCGCTGCTTGCACTGCATCCTGTGGGCACTGCACTCTGCACCACCTCGCTTCACTCTTCTGCCCAGACTTCACCGACACCGTCGCTTCCCACTGGAACCTTGTCCATCTCCGTCACCTGCACAGTGACCTGCCAGCCCTGTATCGAGCACCGCTTCACTCCGCATTGCAGCACTGGTCTCCCCAATGCCATTAGATGACTGTCACCGAGCTGCTGCCTGCACTACACCTTGAGGGCACCACATGCTGCACCACTTCAATTTACATCGCAACCACAAGGGTTGCCCTGACCAACTTGTACCAAAGGGATCAGACACAATGAAAAAGGTACTGTCTACGAGTCTGTCAACACTACAGCTGACCAATACCGACGCGGTTGGCTGGAACTGTTATACTCTGTTGTTTCCAGCATTGTGGTAGACCCAGACAGAGCTACCGACTCAGGAGAACCGTGTTCTTGAAATATTTCTGCAATTTTAAGGTTATCTTGCGAAATATTTCTAAGTACTGTATGTTGGATTTTTTTCATTTTTGGTTTAGATAAAGAATTGCTGTTTTTCTAAACTGGTGTGGTGTCCATTTGTAGTGTTTTCACTGTGTTACTGTATGCACGCACAAATGCTTTACACACTGCCTCTGAGATAAGCCTGTCTGCTTGTGCCAAGGTACCAAGGGGTGAGCAGGGGTTATTTTAGAAGTGTATCCCCCTTACCATGACAAGGAAGAAGGGTCCCTACTTGGACAAAGGTGCAAACCATTGCCAACTAGAGACCCCCATTTCTAACACTGTGTGAGTGAGTATCTGTACGGGTAAGAGAAAGGGTGTCTGAGTGGTTATAAGAGTGAGTGTATTAGTGGCGTATGAGTAAGTAAGTGTGTGTAAGTGGCTGTGTGAGTGTGTGAGTGAATGTGTTTATAGCTGTATCAGTCAGTGATTGGGTGTACCAGTGCTTACATGGGAGAGTGACTGGGTGTGATAGTGATTATATGGGTGACTGAGTAGCTGAATGGTTGACTGCTTGAGTGAGTGAGTGGGTACAGAAGACTTTGTATGAATGAGTGTGTCAGTGACTGTATGGATGAGTGAGTAAGTGCCTGTGCTAGAACCTATATGAGTGAGTGTGTGGATGTGTCAGTATCTGTATCAGTAGTTGTAAAAGCATCTGTAAGAGCCTTAGTCTGTTATGGACTGTATTTGTGAGCGAATGGATATGTGAGTGGCTGAGTGGGTGAGTGACTCGGTGTAGGAAAATGCCTCTTTTGTTATGGTTGGCCCCTACATTTTGCTTGATGCCTGCTGTGATTTTGAACTGCAAGTGCACTGGGTCCCTGATAAAAAGGCTCCCAGTGCCAGACTATGTCTTTTCCTAAAACTGTACCATGATTGGCACAATTTTAGTCGCTCTTATAAGTCCCTAATAAATGGGTACTATAGAGGGTCCACTGGAGCTGCTGCACGAATTGTGCCACCCCAAAGACCCCTCACCAAGAACATGCAAACTGCCACTGCAAGCAGCATGTCTTGGTGCAGAGAAAACCAAATAGTCAACATGGCACACAGCCCTGTGTGCCATGCCCTCACACTCTGCATGAGGTATAGGTAATTCACCTCTACTGCAGGTCGTACAGCCCTGAGGCAGGGTGCACTATATCCCATGTGTTGGAATATCTGCATGAGCAGATATGACTCTGCAATATCTGAGCCATTCTTGGATATTGTAAGTGCACAGGGAAGCCATAAACAGTACATGGGCTGGTTAGTTTTCATTAAGAGTCTTCTAGTTCCATGATGGCTTCAATGTAACTCAAGATGTTTGGGACCAAACATCATGTCTTAATAAATACTCACAGATGCCAGTGGGATTTATAAATAAATGCACACAGGAGACCCATTTAGAGGGTCCCCTGAAAACCTACCAAGAACTGGTGTGGTCTGTGACTAGTCATAGTCAGTGTGTCACCAACTGACATGTTTCTGACCTCATGGCCAGAAACAAAGCCTGCTCTGGCCATAGGTGCTTCACACCTCATCCAGGCTGGAAAGGCATTCCAGAGCAGGAAGCTTCCAGGCATTGCTGCCTTTATAAGCTCAGTCATGGCTTTCCCAGATAGTGGGGGATACCTACCCCCTGTCCTGCTCCACATTTGGTGGGAGGACAAGTGGGAAAATTAGTTAGATGAGGAGGAGGGTCTACACTAATCCATCACCACTCCTAGGGTGGAGCAGGCGATGTGAACCCCTCTCCTGAAAATCCAACATCTTGAGATGGTGGAGAAAGGGCTAGGGTAGTGCCTCTTCCCACAGGAAGTTGTCACTTAGAGGGTGTAGGTACCCTAGAGGTAGGTATCCCATTGGCTACTACCTGTCTCATCCTGTAACACCCTTACATTCAGTATTTAGGTGGCATCCCTAGAACTGGAACCTAGATTTGATGGACAAGAAGAAGAACAGGACAAAGAAGCTTCAATGCCAAAGAACTGAAGCCCTGTTGCAGAAGAAAATTGGCTCCAAACCCTGCCTGCTGACTCTGGGACTTCAACAGCCATGGTGTACCATGTTGTCCTGAACCTGTGAGGACTCCAGGAATGCCTGAGCTCTTCAAGCCTTCACAAAATCACCAAGAACCTGCCTTGGAGTGAAGGTATCACTCCCCTGCGCACCGCAGGCACCAATCACTCTGAGTCAGGTTTGTGGATGTGTTGCTCCCCGATGGCTTCGATGTAGCACCCGCACCAAAAGAGGTACACCAGCTCCGTAGGGTCAGACCTGTCTCCCCACCAAGTTTGGAGACACCAGAGCCTACCAGAGCCACCGTAACAGACCCCCTACAGCAAGCAGTGAGACAAAGAATTTATGCCAGACTTCAATGATACCAGAAGCAAGCACCTGTCGAGGGACATTAAGACCCCTGAGACTCACATCCTAAGTAAACCAGCTGTCCTGAAATCTTCTCTCCAAGTTGCCTGCTCCTGACCTCGAGGACTTCTCAAAGCACGATGCCCGGCTGACCTATCTGCTCTGGACCCAGCCCCACCGACCCCGGTAACGACAAACCAGCTGTGCTCCCACATTCCTGCAACCCTTGTGATCTCATCCCTCCAGTAGGTCACCAGACATACTGCTAAGTCCTCCAATGCAGTGTCTTTCCATGTGGTCCCATTCATTGTAGCACACCAGCTACCGACACCTTCAAGAACCTGCTCCTGGCCAAATCTGGGACATTCCCTATCGTCTGCTGCTGGAACTTTGGACCTGGTCCTGCTATCGACCTGAAATGCAAAGGTGAACTTCGTGAAAGCATTGTCTGATTTTATCCATTGACTTCAATGCGTGTAATTGCGCACAAATGTAATATATTTTTCAAACTCTTAAAAATTACAACTTCTAAAGTACTTACTGTACACTGAAGTTTTTACTCTTAAAATATACATAAAAATAAATACTATTTTTATAAATTGGTCTCTGATTTATTCTTGAGTGTGTGTCTCATTTATTGCCTCTGTGAGTACAGCAAATGCCTAGCCCTACCTTCTGATAAGCCTAATTGCTCGCCCACACTACTACAAACAGCATTAGTATTATCTGCTTTAGTACCAGGAAGGGATCCACTGGACTCTGTGAGTAGTGTACTTTTTTTTTTAGTACACTATATAGAGAGCCAGCTTTCTACATTGGTGGTTCAACGGTGGGATAGAAGCCTTTGTATTTAGTGTAACCACTTTGTCAATATGTGACACATGAGTAAATCCAAAAATTGTCTTTATTCCAGTTGCATTTTTCAATTGATTTACTTTTTAAAATTTCTAAAATTAACTGCTAGGGCCCTGGCTGAGTCCCTGAAACTAAGTGGTTAGATATTTAAGAGGATATTGCTACAGTTAGGACAAAGTATTTGGTGTTAACGTTTTTTTAACTTCATAAAAAGTTCCCAACTTTAGTAAAATAATATCTGATACTGATAACCAGACTCAGAAGCTCAAACTGACCCCTTACATGGACCTGTCTTATGTCAGGCTAAGGGCCCTCTGTAAGGCTTGTGGTATCAATACTGACAAACATGCTAAAAAAGTCTAGGCCCGGGCAGAGTTCATCTAGCCACGCTACGCGGAACTCCGCGAAGTGGTAAAAAACTCTGCAGCACTACATGGAGTTTCGCGAGCAGGCAGAGTTTCTTGCCGCACCTGTTCGCGTGATGTTTTCAATCGTACGTAACGTAAAGTGTGTTCTCGTGCCGGAAATCGCATGCAAACAACACCATGCAGTTCACATGGGCTCGACCATCTTGGTTTTTGCTCTGTTTATGGTGCTGGGCCTACTTTTCATTCTCTGCCTAATCTTCTTAATCCTACCCCACTGAAACCTATCTACCCTTCATTTTTTATCTATACCTCACATTGTGTCTGTGCTTTTGTGTTTACATTGTTTTCAAACTTTAGTGTGTTTTTGCGTGACTTTTGTACTTTTTTATTTTTCACTTTACTTTCATTTTTCATTCCTTCTTTCTTTTTCCTTCTTGTTTCCTCTACTTTCTTCTCTTCCCCGGCTCCCACCCAGTACCATGGCAGAGCAGGCACTGGCAGTGCCAGGCCCACCGAAACAGTACCACCAGCCACCCACCTTGCGGTAGGCCACACCCCGAAGGGGTGCAGCCCAACACGTTATTCGCGAGGTGGCTGTGCTAATTGTTTATGTGCAGTGCCACCTCTCCTCCACTGTGGCAGCAGGCGGCAGGCCTCGAAGCGTGTACACCATCCGGGAGCATAAGCAACAGTGAGAGAGGGTGCGCTGGGCTGTGCGCTGGGCTGTGCACCACTGATCTGGGATCTGGCGCACCGAACAGCTTACACACCGGAGGGCAGACATCCTGGATAGGGACAGGACCCGCTCAACCTGCTGGGCGTGGAGGTTGCGGGGCTTGGTGAGTAATAATTATTTATTTGTTTTGTTCTATTTATGCTAATATTTTTTTGCCAAATAGCAAGCATGCTGCTCACACTCAGATAAGTCAAGTTTATGTTACAAATAGTATGTGATTATCCTAGATTAGACAGGTGCTTGGCAACGCTACCTAATCCTACTCATTTGCGCATTCTTGGACTGTTTATTTAAGAAGTCATGCAGAGACTGCTCTGTCCTGTCTGTGAGATAGCGGTAGTTATTGGTATTAGTGCCCTAGCATGTTCACTCACTTCTTTGTGCCTTTATTTTTTGTAGCTCATACAGTCCCAACTCCCAACCCCAAGTGAATTCCCAGTGATGTGTGCTAAGTAACTAGTAACTATGCATGCATCAGCATGTATGCATTGAAAAAAAATGCAGACTGAGTTGACCAGTCAAAGGGTGAGAGATCGAGAATGGGATGAGAAGCAAAGAACATTTATTGAAATGTATTAGTAGTTCCAAAATGTTTAGTTTAGGAAATTTGGAATAGGGCTTGGAAATTAAGGAATCGGTCTGCGATAGTAATAGGAGAGGATATCTGATTTATAAAAGTGAAATCAAATGTTACTGCGTTTGTCTCGCCCTGTCAAAATATTTTTGGGGAGATTAACCCTACCACTAATCTTTTGTTTATTTTATTGCGATTATTTCTTGCATCAGCAGCCAGGGGCAAGAGGGATACTAGTACCACCACCGAGGTGCCAGTGGGTGAGGGGGCTGGAGGTGCCTCCACTAGTGCATGTGTTCAACTATTTTATTGAATTTATGATAAGGCAATAGACCAAACAAAAAAGAGCACTGATGAGGTACATTGAAATTTACAATATTCCATTAATGTAATACCTGCACTGAAAATTGCAATATAATAGGAACACAACATTTTGAAAATAAAAGAGGGGGGAATCAATAGCTATTTTAACAAGTATATCATAACAGAGCCACATAATAAAATCCAACAAACTATAATTATTATATAATATATACACTAAGGGGCCGATTCCGATCTCGGCCGGTAGTGCTCCGAATCGGATTCGGTTTTACCGGATCCGATCCGGAGCCCTATTTTCCGACCGAGTCGTACGCGCGTCCGGGCGAGCGAGTACGATGCGTATTCGCCGACCGACTCGTCCGGGCGACCCGACCGCTCCGACCGACTGGTTCCCGGATCGTACTGCTCCGACCGACTCGCTCGGACCCGATTCGCACCGCGCAATGGAGACGTTTTCCGGCCGGGTAAGTACGATGTGCACCTCGACCGCTCCGACCGACTCGCGCCGTCCGACTCGAACTCGCTGTCGGAGCCGTACTTTGGGGGTCCGTGTCGGACCCCCTGTACGGCGCACCCGTGCGAGGCGCACACAGGGGGACCCATGGGTCCCCCTACCTGTGCGTGTACGCCGCGAGCGCTACGCGGCGTACTCGCTGTAGGGGCGCCCTTGTCCGCCTCGCACCCATTGAGGCAATGGGAGCCCGCGTACGCGTTGTACGACCGGCTCCCATTGAGTTCAATGGGAGTCCGACCGACTCGTGTCCGGTGGCATACGAATGCATCGGACTCGTTCGGTCGGACTGCACGGGTCCGATTCGGTCGGAAATCTCTCCGAGGCCGGCTCGGTCGGAGAAATTACCGACACGAATCGGAATCGGCCCCTTAATAGTAAAATGCTATATAATTATCAGTTCAGTTCAGAAAGACTTTATTTTGGTCGTTAAGACCATAAAAGTATATATCAAGTACAATACATTTCATTAAAAGGTAAAAAGGATAAAAAGGAATCCATCCATCTTACTTAAAACATGTGCATCACCTTAATGTTTCATAAAACAGTCTACAACAACACATGTCCAAATCCAGTGGCCTCACTAAAGTGCATGTGCAAGATATGTGCAATTACAAATAGCAACAACCAGAAGAGGCAAGCATAAGATAAAACTACTCAGTTGAGGCCATGAAAGTACAATTGGTTTTAGACAACGTTAAGGTGCTTTTCTGGGGTTGTGAAATGGTAAATCCAGGGAAATCGTATCACAAACCACCTTAGGGAAAAAAGTTACACATATACGGGAAAGAGTAAAAACTTAGTTCATCAGGAAATTAGAATTTAGGACATAAAAGACTTAAAAATTTAGATTAAACTATTAACAGATGGGGACGTTATGTGCGCTCGCGGCTTTGGTAGCAGATTTAAAAGAGTCCAACGCTTGCGCCACATTGAAATTAGGAATCGGGATACAGCAAAAACAATGGGCTTGCGGGTGTCAACCTTCAGGACTCTAAATGCCTCACCACAGTGCATGAACCCTATAATTATCAATTAGTTGCCAAAAAGACTGATAAGTATATGTGTTATAAACAGCACCCAACATAGTCAGATCCGCACCTTTTCTGGTAAAAATTATCCATGACCACCATGAATGAATTGACAATAATGAAGCATTTTTCCAATTGGCAGTAATTGATTTTAGAGCAGCATATAGTAAGAAGTCAAAGAGCTTGTTATTTGAATCTGACAGTTTCGTTGAAAGCAATATCGATTTACAACTCAACATATTATATGAAAGTTTATCTGATAAACAACATTTTTTAATAATAACATCCCAAACCTCTTTCCAAAACTGAAAGACAATATTACATTTGAAAAGCTTAAGTCCTAATGAACCTGGAACCAACTTACAGTGCCAACAATTAGGTGAATTTAGTAGTTTTGCACTGAACATTTTTAACAGAGTCCATAAACAATTAAATAGTATGAAATAATTAGTTTGATACAAAGACACAGGTAACCATCCAGACACACAGTGGGGTCGATTCCGATTCGGGCCGGAAATTTCTCCGACCGAGCCGGACCCGGAGAGATTTCCGACCGAATCGGACCCGTGCAGTCCGACCGAACGAGTACGATGCGTCCGTATGTTATCGGACTCGAGTCGGTCGGACTCCCATTGATGTCAATGGGAGCCGGTCGTACAACGCGTACGCGGGCTCCCATTGACTCAATGGGTGCGAGTCGGACAAGGGCGCCCCTACAGCGGGTACGCGGCGGAGCGACTCGCGCCGTACACGCACAGGTAGGGGGACCCATGGGTCCCCCTGTGTGCGACTCGCGCGGCTACGCGTAAAGGGGGTCCGACACGGACCCCCAAAGTACGGCTCCGACAGCTCTTACGAGCCGGAGTGCGCGGCTCGGTCGGACTGCTCGCGGCGCGCATCGTACTTACCCGGCCGGGAAACGTCTCCATTGCGCGGTGCGAGTCGAGTCCGAGCGAGTCGGTCGGAGCGGTTCGAGCCGGGAGCGAGTCGGTCGGAGCGGTCGGGACCCCCGGACGAGTCGGTCGGCGATTTCGCATCGTACTCGCTCGGCCGGACCCGCGTACGGTTCGGTCGGGAAACAGGGCTCCGAATCGGATCCGGTAAAGCCGAATCCGATTCGGAGCCCTACCGGCCGAGATCGGAATCGGCCCCAGTGTATCCATATTTTCCTCCACACAGCTTAAGAAAAAGATACATTGAGTTCATTATTCCAAAAGGAAGAGACAAATGTTATTCTTGTCAGAATTATTAAATTTTTTATAATACCTCGACGCAGTATGAGATGAAGTGGCTACTGTTTGAATATACGTTTCTAAATCCGATACGTTTTCCATTGGAAAATGGTTTGGAAATGAGTCAAGAATGTAGTTACATAAAAATTTGTATTTAGAAATATCTGATGAAAGCAGGATACATTTTTGTGGCAGTTCTTCAAAAGATAAAAAAGTATTATTATGATAAATATCTTTTAAAGAAAAAATACCTGCATTTATCCAGGATTGCCAAAATCGTATGTCTCTATTACATTTTATAACAGGATTATACCATAAGCACATAATAAGACGTGAGAGATAGATGTTTGAGAGAAAGAATCTATATCCAGCAATATTAATTTTGTAGATTTTAGTAATGCAGATCGACATATTATGGAGTTAGAAGAAGACATAGTAAGTAACTTAGGCTACAGAAACTGTGCTATCAAACGTTTTTCAATGAGAAGCCATGAAGGTGTACAGTTAAACTCTGGTTTGGTGAACCAAAAGGTGCTTTGTATTAAAATAAAGGCTTAATGATAATTTAAGAAATCTGGTAAACCACAACCGCCATTACATTTTGCAAGTTTTAATTTTTTAGAGCTTATACGAGGTGTTTTATTATTCCAAATAAATTGCAATATTGAAGTGTCTAAAGACTTATAGAACTTAAGTGGAAATTGAATAGGTATCATAGATAAAAGATGAAATATTTTTGGAGCAATAACCATTTTAACTGAGTCAACTTTCCCCCACCAAGATAAGATTAAAGCAGACCACTTATGAATTTTATCTTTGATATGATTAGGAATATATTCACAGTTCAAATTAATCGATTGTTTAATGGTATGAGAAAATAGGATACCAAGATATTTGAGTTTTTCCTTTTGCAATATTATTCCATTATTGGGGAGCATATCAGGGGTACAAAGCACATTTAAAGGAAATAAGTCAGTCTTATTAGTGTTTGAATATAACCTGAAATTTGGGAATATGTATGAATTAGATTTAATAGCGGGGGAATAGAAGAATCAGGATTACTAATATATAACAAAACATCATCAGCATAAGTTGAAGTTTCAATAGCAACAAGATTGATAGTAATACCTTTTATTTCCTTGCAGTATCTGATGGCGATCAGCAAAGGTTCAATAGCAAGGAGAAAAAGCAAAGGTGATGAAGGACAACCTTGACGAGTGCCTCTAAAAAGGAGAAATTTGTTGGAGAGTTGACCATTGATGAAAAGTCTAGCAGAAGGACCAGAATAAAGTGCTGAAATCATATGGATAAAGGAATTGCCAAAATTAAATGCAGATAAAGTACTAAATAAATACTGCCAATGTACTTTGTCAAGCGCTTTTTAGCATCTAATTCAAGGACACCAGCGGGAAAATGCAAGGATGACACAGCTTCAGTTACATGAAATAATAATCTAGTGTTATTTACAGAAGGTCTATGTTTCATGAAACCAGTTTGATCAATGTGAACAACAGTATCAAGTACAGAAGCCAATCTGGTTGTAAGAATTTTTACATAAAGTTTACAATCTTGATTCATTAAAGAAATCTGGCAGTAATTTGAAACATTGGGGTCTTTATTAGGTTTTGGAAGAAATATAATCAAAGCTTCAGTAAAGGATCCTGCTGTAGAACCTGAAATGCTAAAGTGAGTAAAAAACTTAAGTAAATGAAGTAACAGGTAAGGAAAAAATTATTTATAGAATTCAGCAGGTATGACTTCCGTTCTAGGTGATTTACCCGGTTTAAGTGATTTTTTATAAAGTGATCGGTACATCCAATTTTTCTCTCACTGGCTGGGTAATTTTAGGTAAGCCACAGCGTTGCAAAACATTATCAATATTAAACATATCTGTAACTGTGGATTTCTAGATAACTTCAAATAGTAGGTCAAAAATTCATTAACAAATTCTTTGTGAGATAATGCCAATTTGCTATTTAAGGAATGAATTGCATTAATTTGGTATTTATCTTTTTAATACCTAAATATTTTGCTAAATGTCTTCCAGATCTATTGGCTTTAAATCAAAATGTAGCCTTATTGTTTGAAACTTGTACAAGAGTTCTTCTGCTTAACAAAGAGTTAAACTCATATTTATTTTTCTGCAATTGCATTTTGTATTTATTGTCATTAGATAAAATAAAGAGCCATTCATATTTTGCTATTTGTCTATCTAGTTCTTTAAGTTTAGCGTTAAAAGTTTTGTTATCATACCATAATTGATATTGTTACCCCTCTGACATATGCCTGAAATGCATCCCAACGGTTTACAAGTGAAGTAGATCCTTCTGATTTGAAAGAGAAATAATCATGTAATGCTGACAAAAGTGTGGATTTATTATTGTCATTAAGAACAACATTCACATTCATATGCCAGCGAGAGTGGGATTGTTATGAGGCGCTCTGTTGTAAAACACCTAAAATAAGAGCATGGTCAGAAATATCAATATTGTGAATTGTAGGATCAGAAAATGATTGAATTAATGAACGGGAAATGAACAAATAATCAATTTGAGAGTAAAATGTATGAGGGTTAGAGAAAAATGTAAACTGTTTCTCATGTAGGTGATGTAGACACCAAATATCTACCAATTTTGTTGTTTTAATAAAAGATAAAAAAATAAAAGTTTAGGTGGACGATATTTAGTTTGAGAATATCTATTTAATAGTGGGTCACATATTAAGTTGAAGTCACCACCAATAATAAGTGGAACATTACCTATGTTAATCACTTCAGAAGTAAAGTTAGACCAAAATTTAGGATCATCATTAGCTGGACCATATACATTAATGATATGAAAAATGGTAGTATCAATTTTAATTTTTGCTATAATATAACAACCTTCTGTATCTGAACATTTAGATAGTATTTGAACATTTAACTTTTTTGTAAAAAGGATAGCAACACTGTTCTTTTTATTAACTGCAGGAGAAGAAATAATATTACCCACCCGTCGTTTATTCATATATGATAAAACTGTATCATCTATACGAGTTTCTTGAAGTAGGAAAATGTCAGCTTTATATCTGGCTAAATAATCTATAACTTTAGTTCTTTTAACAGGATGTCATAAACCTTTAACATTAAACGAAAAAACTTTAATTCTATTAATATTATCCATAAACAGCAAAAAAGAAGATAGAAAAGAGAAAGAAAAAATATAGCTTAAGGGATTAAAGAGTAGGTCCAGGAGAAGATGATAGGGGAAAAAGAAAAAACAAGGACAAAAATAAAAAAGACAACATAGAAACATAAATAGTGTTTCAGAATCACACACGCACGGATATGTAAGATTGACCTGCTTAGACAATGCCCTCATGAAGAATATCGACAAAGAGGCTCAGAATAATAATACTTAAATGTTTGAATTAAGCAGAAGTGTCACTCGTTTCCATGGTAGCGGAGAATGCTGATCTAAAAAAAAATAAAGATCCTCAGGGCATTGAAAAGAATTTGAGATACCATCCTGGATCCAAATTCTTATAATAGATAGATCTGAAAGGCCATATTTAAAGCCACAGCTTCTTAGTCGATGTCTAAGATCAGTGAATTCTCTGCAAATTTTAACAGTTTCCTTGGCGAAGTCTTGATGTATAAAAGTTTTATTTCCATTAACCATCAAAGTTGGAATCTCTCTTGCAGCTTTCCAGATCAGTACCAGATCATGGTGACGGAGGACTTTAAACATCCTTTGACGTGGATTAACATTGCTTGGATTACGATGAGAAAGGATTCTAGGTGCTTTGTCAATTTCAAATTTTTGGTGGAATTTGAACTGTAAAAGATAAGGTAACAAAGTTTCCAAGTAAGCCTACAATCACTACCTTCAACACCTTCTGGTAAATTAAAGATGCACAAATTGTGCTGCCTATTATGATTTTCTAATTCAAGAAATAGAGTATTCATAGACTCAATTTTTGCAGTCAGAGACGACATAATGTCAATTTTTGCTTTATTATCCTCAATTTTTATGGAATTGTCGGAGATTTTCATTGAAAGACTAGCCATGTCTTTGCGAATATTTTTAATTTCTAAAACAATGTTGTCTGTATTAGATCGTACTGCTTGTACTTCTGTCAATAAAATAACTAAAGAAGGCTCATTGGTATCCACAATTTTTTACTTTTCTGGTTGAGGAGAGATTGTTTGTTTAAATTTGTTAGCTGTAATATGCACATTCTTTCCTTCCATATTAATATCTAATATGTATAAAGGACATCAAACTCACTTCAAATGCAAAGAAAATAAAGTTAAACAAGAAATTTCCAAAGCAGGAGGCTGTGCAGCAGCTAAAACCAGCTGTGGGTGTTGTTTAGGCCTCTGCCTCGCCCTTTCCTCAAAATGTGTCTGCCCTCCTGACAAGAATCTCTAGCAGCACTCCTCAGGACAGCTCAGTGGAAGGTACAGCACAACCAAAAGCCTTCCAAACTGGACAGAAAGGCACAAAAACATCCTTCATAGGAAGCGCTGGCCACAGATATGAAAGTATGACCCCGTGAGCAATCCTGAAACCTGCTTAAAAAATCGTCAAAAATGCGGGCTAGATGAGAGAATTATCAGGAGGCGGCCATCTTGTCAAGCGCACTTGCGCAACTCCCTTCCCTCCACTAGTGCCGATAGCTCTGCTGGGCCCAGTAAGTCCTCCTGTTAATATTATTATTATTAATTCCCTATCTTGATTCTTTTACAGCTCCATATTTAGAATTATTATTTTTCATTTTTATTATGCATGTCTCCTAATTTTTTTCCAACTCCACTTTGATCGGTTTTCTAAAACCTGCTAATCCCTACATTATCCTATTTATTACTTACTTTCTCTTTATTTCAAGTTGTTATACTTGACTTCAAATCTATCTGTACTAGTCTGTAGCTTCCTTTTTTCTGCTTTGTCATTTTAGGTCAGGTACTCTACTATGAAGATTGCATGCCCAGTTAAGGTATTCTACGCATGTTTGGTAAGAAGGCTTTCTTTTTCTTGCTCATGTTCAAATAGTAAAATGTGAGAGTGGCCATGGCCATGGTGGACTTCCCAGTGTTGTGCATGTATTATTATCATAGTATACCAGCAGTTAATGACTGTGCAGCATGGCTAGAAGTATGATGAGGAGGCCGGCCACATTACATTTGCCAACAAGGACAACATGTCCTTCATTGACCAATCATTGCACCACTTCATTGCCCTTCAATAACCCAGATTCATTATAGCTCTGCCCCTCCATTACAAAAAGTTTTAGTTTGGCTTGACTATCTGGCATTTCAATGATTGCCAACCAAAAAAGTGCCCAACGTGATGTTTTGAATTTTTCATAGTAGATTAAGGTACTGTAACCGAACTGTAGTAATGTTCTGTTTTGTGATTGTATTTTGCTTAAAAAAAATAGGGAGAGGCGTATTTGACATCTAACATTATAAATATATAATATTTTTTCTAGCAGCACAGACCACCAGTGCTGGGGACTGGGCCAGCGGAGAGGACACGGCTGCTGCGGTCAGCACTGAGGGGGAGTCTAAGCAGCAGCAGGGGAAGGCAGTGGTAAGTGAAATTGCTTACTTTTTGACAAATAATATTATACTCACTGCAAGGGTGTTGACTGACTCGTGAAAAACACCCTGTTTTAGCAGATACAGTGGGAGCTAAGTAGTTATGTCCTCTTCTATCTGCAACTCAGCAGACAAAGGTTCATAAATGAACTTTAAGAATGACAGGTTGATGGGAAAGGAAAAACAGGAGGGAATGAGAAAGAATGGGTGAAATGTGTGTAATATATGAGTGAAAGGATACATGGGTGAAAGGATGCATATAGGTGTGTGAAGGATTGTTGAAAGGGTATATATGGGTGAAATTGGAAGGATGCCTGCCTGGGTGGGTACGTGGTTGAAAGGAATGTTTGGGTGGGTTAAAGCAAAGCAGAATGGGTGAATGGAATGGGTGAAAGCAAGGATGCACGGGTGGCTAAATGGATGTTGGTGAAAGGTTTGTTCTGAGCTATGTTTGAATGGATGGATTGATTGATTGGATAATGATGACTAGTTTTCTATGGTTAAAGAGCGGATGTGAGAATGTAAAACTTAAATTGTGCATCTCAAAGCCAAGAGTGAAGATTAAGAATACTAGAAGAAGCAATGCTCTCACCCCACAAGTCTTCTAAATTTTGACTATAAATTGTTCCCCAAGATAATTATACTAATACTTGCCCCTGCTGCATCGCTAGTAGTACACAGGGATCAAAATGCCTTTTTGCTGGGTAGACCTCTATCAACCAACACAATCTTCCTCATACAATCAATAGACTACTGCCCTAATAATAAGGTTGAAGCAGCCATAATTATGCTAGATGCCAAAAAGGTGTTCAACCGTGTGCAGTGGGAAGTTCTTTTTATGATTCTATGGCATTTTAGCATTCCCTCTAAAGTGATTACATTATTGGGTAATCTGTATTCCAAAGCTGAAGCTAAAATAATGGTAAATTCACTGCTGGTAGGAGTTATTTCCATCTCCTATGGTATGCGGCAAGGGTACCCAATGTCACCCGTATTGTTTGCTCTCTTTGTCGAGCCTTTAACAGCGACTCTTAGGCAGGACCAGTGAAATTCCGCTGCCACTTTCGGCACTCCTAAGTTGAAACTATTTGCAGACAACATTGTTCTATATCTGGCAGGAACTGCCTGTAATGTTGATAACGCCTTTCACAGACTTCAAGCATTTTCGGAGATTGGGAGCTATAAAATCAATCAGGCTAAGTCAGAGGTGCTCCTTTTCCATTGCTCCCCTTAGATTCTCCCTTTTGAGATGTAACAAAAGTTTTTGTTATCTTACCCTATGGCATATTTAGGTTTTTTCATGTCCCATGATGTCTCAGATCTGTTTAAGTTGAACTATTCTACTATTCTTAGTAAAGTTTGTGGACTGTTAAATAAGTGGCAGAAGCTGCCTTTGTCCAATATTAGGCAAGTTGTGATTATTAAAATGTCAATTCTTCCTTTATTTTTGTTTTTTTTAATGTAATAATTATGTCTAGACAGGCATTTTTTTAGAGGTTGATCAATTGCTGCGACAATTTTTATGGCAGGGAAAAAACCTAAGTTACAGACACTCCAATTGTTGGCTGCCAATGGAGAGCTTGCACTTCCTTGTGTACAGAATTATTATAAAGCTGCCTTCCTTGACTGGCTCAATCGTGCAGTGGGGGGATCCCCCTATGAGTTGTTTCTATCTTCAGCTGATATTGGGAGAGTATGGAGTTCAGCTACCAGACTTTCTTAAGATTCTATAGCTGCCTAAGCGTTCTCTGTATACATTTTTGCATATCTTGGCAAGGAGATTTAGGCAGCTGCAAGATGAATACCATTTTCACCTGACCCATCCCTCAATATCCTTATCTGAAAGTAATTTTTTAGGCAAAACCCTTCAGAATAGGGTTATTAAGAAATGTTAGAAGGCTGGGTACTGCGCCTTAGGCCATTTTCTACTGGGAGGACATAGCAGTTGATAGGGAAAATATTACGTCTGATCATGCATTTTCTCATCTTCAAATTCAGGAACACCTTAGGATATATGCTCTGACATTCAACACAGTCAAGGATCATATTAGAAAAGTTCACTGTGCAATAAAGTTAGTAGGGGTCAGCAGTTGGTATCAAATCTTATACGTGTACCTTCATGAGTCAACTGCTGTTGCAGCCTTTTCTTCAATTTCACAATTTACTGAACGGAAGACGGATTTTGCAAGCTGGGGGCGATACAGTCTTATGGCCTATAAGGCTCTGTGCAGCACCAATTTCAAGTGTAAGGTGTTTTTTTTTTTTAAAAGGGCCTTATACCATACCCCTCATCAAATGAGTTTAATGTATCCATCTATGCCAGCTAACTGTTTTAGATGTGGGAACCTATGTGGGGACTGGTCTCACACAATGTTTCTTTGCCCTAAACTTTTTAACTTCTGGAGCAAGATTGTGGCTTGTTTAGGCGAAAAACTACAAATTCACATCGAACCCAAATTACAAGGGGCATTATTTGGAATCTTGACTTTTAATTGCTCCGTAACATTACATAAACAGCAGCTGTTTGATATTGGGTCACTAATAGCCAAATCTTTGATTCTGCAAAGATAGAAATCATTAGATCCCTCATTGAATGAACATTGGGTAGCTAAGATGAATCGGGTTAGGAAACATGAGGAACTTTATGCTCAAAGGGTAGGCACTATCAAAAAAGCTGAAGGAATTTGAACCCTTTTAAGGAGGGGACACTTGAAGGGGCAACAACAGATGAGAGGATTCCATCTTACTCTTTTTTTCTTCTTCTTTTCTTTAAGTAGAGGGGTTTCTCTTTTTTCCTCTTTTTCCATCATCAGTGAATTGGTATGTTTATAGAATTATGTACAGCATTGACGATTAATGAAGTATATGTAATGTTCTGTTTTTAAGCCTTCCACCTATTAATGTATTTCAGAGGTCCTGATTATCAAAAGAAATATTAAAGGAAAAAAAAGAAAGTTCTCAGATTGACTAGGAGGTTGAACTTGGAAGCACAAATCCTGGACATAGAAAGACAAAGAAAAGAGATGGGCCAAGGACCTATCTCTGGTGGCAGAAATTTTATAAATAGGGAAAGAGAAGATTCCTTTGATTCAAAACTCCCCAAAACGATTGTCCCTAAATACTCAGAGGGTGATGACATAACAAAACGGTTCACTGATTTTGAGAGGGCCTGCCTAGCTAAAAGGGTAGCCAGAAGAGATTGGGCTCCTCTCTTATGGGAACTATTATCAGGAAAATGCAGGGATAGACTCCTGACTCTGAATGAGAACAATGCTGAATTTTATGACCTTATGAACAGTAACCTGATTGTTGGCTTTGGGCTCACCACTGAAGAATACAGAGCAAAATTCAGGAGACTAAAAAAACAGAGTCAGTCCTGGGTGGAATTTTTGGCTTTTCAGTGAAAACACTAGGTGGTTGGTTAACAAGTAACAATGTGCATGACTATGAAGGACTGTACAATTTGATTGTGAAAGAACATCTTTTTAAGTAATTGTTACAATGAGAAGTTACATCAGCATCTGGTAGAACTAGGTCCACTTTCTCTTTTAGAGTTGGGAAAGAAGGCAGACCACTGGGTCAAAACAAGGGTGACCAAAACTACCACTGGTGGGGATGACCTAAAGAAGGAGGCCAAAAATACCCTCCAAGGGAAAGATGGTGACTAAAAAGATAAAAATAAAAATCAGTATTTTTCAGGCCACCAAAACCCTGATCAAGAGGGTGGGCCCATACATTCTTCACATTCTAAGAGTGGGTGCAAGGGTAAGAACTGGGATCCCAAGAAGACTTGGTGTTTTGATTGCAAGACAACTAGACACAGAACTGAATAACCTAGTTGCAGAAACAGAAAGAATGCCTCTAGCACACCTGCAGTAAATGCAGTAGTGAGTCTCCGAATAGCACCACAGATGAGCCCTGACCATTTCAAGGTACTCATTGAGGCAACTCAAGTCTCAGAGCTAGGTGAGGATGTAGCTACCCTGGCTGTCTGACCCAGTAACCTGGAGAGATACAGACAAGAGCAAAATATAAATGGGATTAGCATGGAAGCCCTGAGTGACACTGGTGCCAGTATCACCATGGTGACTGAGCAACTGGTGTCCTCAGAACAATATTTGCTTGGAGCAAACTATACGGTCATCAACTAAGACAATCAGGTTAAAGTGCACACAATAACCTTGGTAACCTTAGATTGGGGAGGGGTTAGTGGCCTCAAACGTGAAGTGGTGTCTTCTGCTATCCTTGTACAGCGTCTGCTTGGCACTGATTTGGAGTACTCAGCATGGACTGAGGTAGAAAAAAAGCCCATGCAGCAATGCTGGGAATACCTGCATTGGTGTATGTGGAAACCAGAGTAGAACCCAGGGTGAAAATGAAGCGTTGGAGCCTGAAATTATGGACCAACCTTCCAAGAGAAAGGGAAAGAAGTCTGGGCAGCTAGCTTCTATTGAGACACCAGATCAAGTCCCCTCTCCTCAGGGATATGACTTGTCAGCCCCAGAGAGAACTGAGCCCAAGGAACTGGGGCCTTACATGGTAGAGCTCTTGGGCCCAGAGAGGCCCTCTGGGGAAAATCTATGCCCGGGGCAGAGTACCTGTCCCACTCTTGAAAGCCTGAGGCAGCAAGCTGCTGATCAGGATAAGAGAAGTGTCAGAGGTGGGGGGCGTGGCTAGCCAGCCAAGATGGCAGAAGCACTCTAACGAGGCTCCGTCACTCGGCCCGTAAATCCGTTAATTATCCTGCGCAACACAGTACCTACTATGGTTGTTTTGCGCCATCTGTCCCGTGATATGCTGGTGAAAGTACACAGTGAGTCTGGAGTCGTTGGATGACGTGCTAACGGAGTACTGCTAATCTCCGATACGCGGCCGCTGCATAGCCGTGACTGGAACCGAGCCGCGCTGGAAGACGTCAGGCTGTCGCACTTGCGGGTGAGCGGAGCCGGAGGCGTTATGGGAGTGCTGCCCGTCCACTAGACACTGGCGTCGACAACTAATCACCTGCACACAACCTCGCAGGATACACGTTAGGAAATATTGCTGGACTCCTGCGTACGCCTGCGTGAGTGGTGGCCGGACTTTGCCCTGCATCGTTTTCAATATTGAAGCACGCCTGTCCGTGTGTCCGTGACGCTTCCTGTGCTGCCATATCATCGACCCTAGCGGACTACAGTAACTACGCGGCCGTTATATGGAATGGTTGACCCTTCTTCCGAGCGTACCTGGAGATACTCGCCTGACTACAGTCACTCGGAGTTGCTGGACGTAGAACTCACCCTGGTGACGGCACGGTGATATGGCGGCGAGGCGATTCTGATGGTGGACCGGGTGCAACTGTGACCCCTCTCTTTGTCCCACACTGCTGGGAGCAGCAGCTGGTGAAGGTGGTGAGGTGGATAAACGAGGCGGGGGCCCCCCTGAGGTGGTGAGTGCGTGGTGATCCAAGGGAACACGGACAGACACGGTGAGGCGCCCTGCTTACTCCCGGTGTGTGCAATAGCGCATCCCAGAGCAATGGCTTCCCCCTTACATCATCAGTAGCAGGGGAGAGCCTGTGGAGCCGACACCAACTGCGGGGGGGTGCATGAAGATGTGCTGCTAGTACAATGCAGAAATATATTGCATATTCACCAGTGGCTGCTGATCACTGAGGAAGCCTGGGCAACTCTAAGACACATGGAACGCTGACAATCGCAGGCAAGGCTGTGGTGGGACCGAGCCATTCAGCACATACCTGACACATTTGAACTCCACCAGCATATACTACACCCTGCTGCTTTGAACACCTGGACGCCCATTGAGCCCAAAGCAGTGGGAGCACATGGCATCTACGCCATTGGGTGTACCAACACCTGCACGGGAGAATTCTACCATTGCGCACTGTACCTATATCTGCCGGCTACAATTCCATAGTTGAGTAGCGTGGACCCGGCGTGACTTCGACTACAACCTCCACTGGTGCTTGTGAACCGCTCGCACACATCTGGACATCTATCTGTTTGCTGAACAACCTGCTCGTGCCCTATTCTCTGTGACGCAAGCGACTGCTGACCGTAACCTTCCCTGCAATCTCCACTAAAAGTGCCTTATCACCACCTGGCGCCATGGGTAAACCACGTGCGGGCACAGGAGCACCCTCTACGAGATCAATGTCAGGCCGCACGCATTCGGAACATGAGTCTGAAGCATCGGACATGCTACAATGCTCCACTCTGGAGACAAAAATAGATTCTGTGTTACAGGCGGTGACTCAGATCGGTGAAGCACTGACACAAACCCGGACCTCCTTAGAAGTCTGCATCAACAAAGTCACGTCTGACTTTACACTCCTGCATGCTGACCACCGCAAATTGGCGGGGAAGGTTACTGACTTGGAAAAGGAGGTCCAAGAGATTGTCCCGACAACCAAAGAGACGGTGACTGAACTCCGCAGTCTCACGGCCCGGCTCCACTCCTTGGAACGCAGGATGGATTATGCGGAAGGGCGCTCCATGTGCAACAACGTGCGTGTTGTGGGATTGCCGGACGGTGTGGAAGGCGGTGACGCAGTAGCATACACTGAAAATTGGCTACAAACCCTTTTGCCTGCAGGCACATTATCCGCTTTTTTCGCAGTAGAAAGGGCACATAGAGTACCATCGAATCGCCCACTACCAGGTGTAGGGCCACAACCGTTCCTGTTCCAGCTCATGAATTTCAAAGATAGAGACACGGTGCTCTGAGAAATTAGAAAGTTAGGTACAGTTAAAATAGACAATGCACAAATACTTTTTTTCCCGGACTACGCATTGGGAGTGCAACGTCAACGAAGCACCTTTCTTCCAGTCAAGAGCCACCTCCGAGATCTAAATTTGAAGTACTCTCTCATCTTCCCGGCTCGCTTACGAGTAGTGGCAGATGGAACGACATACTTCTTCGGCAAGGCTGACGATGTCTGGGACTGGTTGGAAACCAGGGGACATCACACTTCACCAGACGACCGCCGACGTGATGCTAGGCAGTGGGGAGGTGCACGGAGAGGTCGTCACACTGGACGCCGGAGAAGAACCACAACGCCGCAACTACAACAAGCAGCTGCTCCTGATCAAGACCAGGTACTGCGGGAAAGACTAGATGCACTGCAGGCTGTATCTGGTTTGGGAGACTGGCGACAGAATACTGATCCGGATGCCTCTTCCGAACAATCGCTGAGTGATGATACCTCACAATCTGTATGGCCGAACGCTGGAGGCTCACAACCGCTACCGGATGTGACACCCCAAACAGCAGACGATCTTGTGTAAAAGCAGAGAGTAAACCATGGACATGCAAGTATATGAATACAGAAATGTTTGCTTTCTTGTCATGTTATTCGTGCAGTGCGCATATACAAGTTCCCCGCTTACAACTCAGTAGCATGCACCAGATACCTTACCGAATGAACACGCTCACGTGACTCTGTACAAAATATATGGCCCACCGCACCACCATGTTGCGCAGCTCATACACACGAACACATCGGGCCTGAGCCCGCTTAACCTCAAACACAGTAGGCTCTAACCCGCCCCCCTCTCCTGTAGTGAGATATAAACGGCAAAAATGGCCGTGAGTTGCCGTTTGGCATTGTTATTAGTTTGGGAAGATGCATGTTTGTGCTCCGCTCTCTCCCAGTTGAGCCGTCAAAAGCTCTTTCCCATACACCCAGTTCATGTTACGATACCCGTATACTCATTATCACTGTTGACACGTCCAATGACTAATAAGCTCCTGCCGTCCACGCCTCTTATTGGCTTTAGCGCGCTCCCACATGCTTGTATCCTTTTTATTTGTTCCATGTTTACACACTGTCTACTCTGCCGTTACTCCATGCCTCTCATGGCACATGAACTGCGCGCCATATCGCTTCTACAGCACACCCTATGTCCCACACTAACGTAATAACCTGGAACGTCAGGGGAATCCACACGCCGGCGCGTAGATATGCGATTTATGCCTATTTGAAGCGTCACACTGCACACCTCGCATTTCTCCAGGAAACACACATCTCACAGCCGGAAATTCATAGATTACAACAAAAATGGAGGGGCCAGATATTTGCCACGGGATTCTCTGCATATGCGAGGGGTGCCCTGATATGGGTACAGCCTGGGACCCACTTCGAACCTCAGGAGACATTAATAGATGCAAACGGTAGATATGTGTTTGCTCAGGGCCGCCTTAATGGACAACAGGTATTACTAGGCTCCATATATGCACCAAACACGGAGCAGGCCCCTTTTTGGCGCACACTCACAGGTCTACTGTCCCGCTGGTGTTATATCCCTTGGCTACTAGGCGGTGATTTTAATTCTGTTCTAGACCCAGCGCATGATAGGTCATTCCCGCCACTACCGCAAACAACAGCGACTTGGGGACTGGTTAGCCCACTGGCATCTGGCAGATGTATGGAGAACTTTACACCCAGGGGAGCGACTGTACTCGTATTACTCACACCCACACGGGTTGCATGTCCCTATTGACCGATTTGTTGCAAACGCGGCACTCATTAAGAAGTGCACCAAGGCAGATTATTTAGGGAAAACGCACTCCGATCACAACCCGCATATTTTGACATTACAGGGGAAAGATGACTATCCCACAAGACACATCTGGCGGCTTCAACCCCTAGCGCTAGAGGATCCCCCTTTTAGAGAGTCAGTGGCACCCACCCTGGAGGACTACTTCCAACACCATGAGGGGTCGGTTGCAGATGTTGGGGTGCTGTGGGATGCCGGGAAGGCCGTACTCAGGGGACATTGCATGGGCTTAAACTGGTGCCTCCGGAAACAATTAGATGCCGAAGCCAAACACATAGAGGACGATTTGACTCACTTGGAAGCTAGACTTGCACGAGGCACTACAGTTCAGGCAGAAATAGATGACTGTCGAGTACGACACACCACAGTATTGGAGTGCTTGCGCTGCCTCAATTATGCGTCCCATGCTGCGCGCGCCCATTCATCTGCAGAGAGGGCGAGTAGGCTGCTAGCGCGCATGATCCGACAGGACCACGCGGACGCATCAGTCATGCGACTGCGTTCTGAGACTGGGCTGCTACTCACTACTCAACGTGGCATTCATGAAGCATTTGCTGCACACTATGCCAGGGTCTACCAGTCTGCACATAACGCGACACCTGCTGATATGGAGGCATTTTTTGCACCTCTACAGCTACGCCACATCACGGCTGAGCAGCGTGCTGAGCTGAATGAGCCACTTATGCTGCTGGAGGTGCAGGATTCCATCTCCTCCCTTGCTACGGGCAAAACACCTGGACCGGATGGCTACCCGGCCGAATATTATAAAGCTTATCAACAAATCCTAGCACCCCGTCTCCTCGCAGTATACCAGAATGCACAGGAGGCTGGTACGTTACCGGACACGCTATGCAAATCCTTACTAGTATCCCTCCCTAAACCACATAGAGATGCAGAGGTGTTTGGCTCTTATCGGCCACTAGCACTCCTTAATACAGACTATAAGGTATTGGCGAAGGTGCTAGCGAATAGACTTGCTCCGTTGGTGCCTCAGTTGGTACACATGGATCAAAATGGGTTCGTACCGACTCAGAATACCTCATTGAACCTGAGACGATTTTTTAGAGTAGCACACTACTCGAGAGTCAACTGGCCACGCGCTGGATGCTTGGTCTTGGACCTAGAGAAGGTCTTTGACACCCTGGAATGGGGTTTTCTGTTTGAGGCGTTACAAAGGTATGAACTTGGCGATGTGTTCCTCTGCTTCGTTAAGCTGTTATACACGAACCCCACGGCCAAAGGCAGGACAGGACAATATGTGTCAACCCAAATTCCCATTAGGCGTGGCACGCAACAGGGTTGCCCACTCTCTCCCTTATTGTTCGCGCTGGCGGTGGAACCTTTTGCGGAGGCACTCCGCATCACGTAAGCTGAATGGGGGATTCCACAGGGCGACGGCATACATGCGGTATCGCTGTATGCGGATGACCTGCTCATTTATCTTCGAGACGTCGGACGGCCATGCCGGTCAATCGAGTGTACGCTGGAACATTTTGCCTTAGTGTCTGGACTAAAAGTGAATTGGGACAAATCATGCCTCTATTCCTTCGTGGAGTCTGTACAAGACCTGCACTTAGTTATTAATGGTAAGCCAATGCACTGGCAAATGACAGCGTTCCGATATCTCAGAGTCCATATATATCGCGAGCAGCAGGACCTCCTGGAGGACAATCTGACACGTGCCATTACAGCAATACGGGCACAAATGTCCTTCTGGAAAACCTTACCCTTAGCAGTTATGGGCCGAATCGCTTTAATAAAACTGGTGGTCTTGCCACGATTACTCTATCATTTCACTAACTTGCCACTTTACCTTCGACCTCCTATGTTCAAGGATTTGGAGTCCGATATACGGCATTTTATCTGGCATGATTCATGCGGCAGGGTGGCAATGGTTAAAATGTACCCGTCAACCACACAGGGAGGCCTGTCACTACCCAATATGGAACACTACTACTTAGCAGCACAACTTCAATGGGCGGCACGCTGGCTCAGTGCCCGCAACCTTGGAGACACAGCAACACAGGCACCCGGAGACACCCAGCCTCAAATAGTGGCGCTCTTTCACCCTAACAGGAAGGGGAGACCGCCAATACAATTATTGCTGAAGATAGCTTATCAATGCTATCACCGCTGCCTTCGCCTGACACACCACTTGGTACCATATGCGCCCTCTCTGCCTATATTAGGTACCCCCAGAAGGCAATGAGCGGTATCTAACGCGGAGCTCATACAATGGGAGGAAGTGGGCATACTAACTGTGGGAGAGTTATTTAATGATGGGCAGCTTATCCCCTTTGAAGACCTGGCAGAAAGCACTGGCCTACACGCGGGCAGTTTCTACTGCACGCCGCAGTGACTCATATGCTCACCACACAGTGGGGAACCGCACTACAGGAGCCAGATACGCATCTTACCATACAATATTTGCACGAACTTCGAACTGGTCGTCATCTCACCATATGGTTTGCGGAATCACTAAGAGCCCACACAACACCACCACTACTCTCTCTGCATTCCCATTGGGATGCGGACCTCCAGTGGCGGACCGTGAATGGAGCCACATACTTGAGAGCCCCATGCAAATTCCCCGTAACACACGCTTTAGGCTCATCCAGTACTATATCCTCCACAGAGCTTACCTAACACCCGCCAAAATCAATAGAATTTTTAATCATACAGATGCCAAGTGTGCCAGATGTAACGAATTGGGAGCCGATCTTTTACATGTGCTGTGGTCCTGCACTATTATACAGCCATACTGGGCCGAAGTTGTTGGGAGACTGGCATTGTGCACAGAGCGGACACTGGACTGGAATTGGGAGGTGTGCATCCTGGGTCTTTATCATAGGTCTAAGAAACACAAAGTGACATCTAGATACATTGACCTAGGCCTCATAATAGCTAAACGGTTACTTACACGCCGTTGGAAATCTCCTGAACCCCCAGTGGTCAGGGCCTGGTATCGCTCCCTCTTATGTTGGGCACAGACAGAGAGTGTTGCACTTCACCGCGAAGATGTGATAGGGATACGTAAGCAACCATTGGCACCAGCATGGAAAGCAATATTGTTAGATTTTCGCGCAGCGGAGCAAGATCAAGACGCAACACCTGACATGGCAGTACATGCTAATGTCGACATTCAATCAATCAATCAAGACATTTGTAAAGTGCGCTACTCACCCGTGAGGGTCTCAAGGCGCTGGGGGGAGGAGGGGGTGCTGCTACTGCTCGAACAGCCAAGTCTTGAGTAGCCTCCTGAAGGTTAGCAGGTCCTGGGTCTGACGTAGGAGCAGGGGGATGGTGTTCCAAGTCTTGGCGGCGAGGTGGGAGAAGGATCTGCTGCCGGTGGATGTTCTTCTGATGCGTGGGACGGCAGCGAGAGCGAGGTCGGCTGAGCGGAGCTGGCGGTTCGGTGTGTAGAGGGTGAGTCGCCTGTTGAGGTAGGCCGGTCCGGTGTTGTGGAGTGCTTTGTGAGCGTGGATGAGGAGCTTGAAGGTGATCCTCTTGTCGACGGGGAGCCAGTGTAGGTCTCTTAGGTGGGGAGTGATGTGGCTGTGGCGAGGTGCGTTGAGGATCAGGCATGCAGAGGCGTTCTGTATGCGCTGCAGTCATTTCAGGAGTTTGGCCGGAGCTCCGGCGTAGAGGGCGTTTCCGTAGTCCAGCCTGCTGCTGACGAGGGCTTGGGTGACTGTTCTTCTTGTTTCGGTGGGGATCCATCTGAAGATCTTGTGGAGCATGCGGAGGGTGTTGAAGCAGGAGGAGGAGACGGCGTTGACTTGCTTGGTCATGGAGAGTGTTGAGTCGAGGATGAACCCCAGGTTGCGTGCATGGTCGGTGGGTGTCGGGGCGGCTCCTAGTGCGGTCGGCCACCAGGAGTCGTCCCAGGCTGAGGGGTTGGAGCCAAGGATGAGGACCTCCGTCTTGTCCGAGTTCAGCTTCAGTCGGCTGGTCTTCATCCATTCGGCGACGGCCTTCATTCCTTCATGGAGGTTGGATTTGGCGGTGAGGGGGTCCTTGGTGAGGGAGAGGATCAGCTGGGTGTCGTCGGCGTAGGAGATGATGTTGAGGTTGTGCAGTCGGGCGACGTGGGCGAGCGGCGCCATGTAGATGTTGAACAGAGTCGGGCTGAGGAATGAGCCTTGGGGCACGCCGCAGATGATCTTGGAGGCTTCGGACTGGAAAGGGGGGAGGCGGACGCGCTGGGTTCTGCCGGAGAGGAAGGAGGTGGTCCATTCCAGAGCCTTGTCACGGATCCCTGCGTCGTGGAGGCGTGTGCGTAGGGTGCGGTGGCAGACAGTGTCGAAGGCGGCTGAGAGGTTCAGGAGGATGAGGGCCGCGGTTTCACCGTTGTCCAGCAGGATCCTGATGTCGTCGGTGGCGGCGATGAGGGCAGTTTCGTACTGTGGCCGCTGCGGAACCCGGACTGGGACGGGTCCAGGATGTTGTGCTCCTCGAGGTAGCGGGTAAGTTGTCCGTTGGCGATCTTCTCGATGACCTTCGCTGGGAATGGGAGCAGGGAGATGGGCTGGAAATTCTTGAGGTCTGTCGGGTTCGCCTTGGGTTTCTTCAGTAAGGCGTTGATCTCGGCATGCTTCCAACTCTCCGGGAAGGTCGCGGTCTCGAAGGAGATGTTGATGACTTTGCGGAGATGGGGTGCGATGGAGGCGCTGGCTTTGTTGAAGATGTGGTGCGGGCATGGGTCTGACGGAGAGCCGGAGTGGAGGGTGTTCATGGTTTTGATGGTGTCGTCGTCATTCACGTTGGTCCAGGTGAGCAGGGGGTCGAGGTGGAGGGTGGGCGTGTGGTCTGAGGCGTCGGTGGCTGCCGGGGCGGTCTGGTTGTTGAAGCTGTTGTGGATGTCTGGATCTTACGGTGGAAGAAGGTGGCGAGGGAGTCGCACAGGTCTTGCGATGGCGGGATGTCGTTGGTGCTGGAGCTGGGGTTGGAGAGTTCCTTCACAATGTTGAAGAGCTCTTTGCTGTTGTGTGCGTTGCTGACGAGGCGGTCTTTGAAGGAGGCCCTCTTGGCGGACCTGATGAGGTGGTGGTGGCTGCGGATGGCGTTCTTGTGCGCTGAGAGGCTGTCCGGTGTCTGATCGCGGTGCCATTTGTTCTCAAGTTTCCGGCAGGTTTGCTTGGAGGCCTGGAGGTCTGCGGTGAACCAGCTGGCTTTCTTGTCGGTGTGCCTGTTGGAGGGTTTCTTGAACGGGGCGAGGGTGTTGGCGCAGTCGTCGATCCATCGCCTGAGGTTGCGGGCGGCGGTGTCGGTGGGGTTGAGGGGTGGGCTTTGGACGATGGTGGTGTTTAGCTGGTCTTCGGTGACTTTGCTCCAGCTGCGGCGGAGGGTCGGTTGAGTGCGGTGGTGCGTGGTGGGTTTCCGGAAGGTAAATTGGATGCAGCGATGGTCGGTCCATTGGAGTTCGGTGGTGTGGCTGAAGGTGACATGCGAGCTTGCGGAGAAGATAGGGTCGAGCGTGTGACCAGCGGAGTGGGTGGGCGTTGTGACAAGCTGTCTGAGTCCGAGGTTGGCGATCAGGGTGGTGGAATTGGTGTCGTTGTTGTTCTCAAGGTGGAAGTTCAGGTCTCCGAGGAGGATGTAGTCTGTGGAGGCCAGGGCGTGCGTGCTGACGAAGTCGGCGATGGAGTCGCTGAACTGGGGCCGCGGTCCGGGGGGTCTGTAGATGAGAGTTCCTCTGATGGTGGTGTTGGGGTCCGTGTGGATTTTGAAGTGCAGGTGTTCGGCGGTGCTGAGGGTATCGTCGGTGCTGGCCGAGACCTTGATGGTGTTCTTGTGGACGATGGCTATTCCACCTCCAACTCCGTTGGTGCGGTCCCTGCGGGTGATCTTGTAGCCGTCCGGGATGGCTATGGCGATGTCCGGGGCCGAGGAGGCGTTCATCCAGGTCTCGGTCAGGAAGACGACGTCCGGGGAGGACGAGTCGAGCAGGTCCCAGAGTTCGACGGCATGCTTGCGTGCTGAGCGGGTGTTCAGAAGGATGCATTTGAGGTGGTTGAGTTCTTTCTTGGCGGGAGGGTTGGCGGCTCAGAGGCCGGTGAAGCTGCAGTTCCGGCATGTGAAGGGTCCATGGGTGCGCTTCGGGGCAGCTAGGAAGCAGGTGTGTGGCCGTCTGGGGTTGAGTGCGAGGAGGGTGCTGGCATCATAGCGGTGGCGGTCGTGGCTGTCGTGGTGGCCAGGGGTCCTGGCGCTGGGCGCGGTCCAGGGGCGGATGGGCGCAGACGGCCTTGCCTTAGGCACGCCTTTGGTGCGCCAGCGGCGCGCCCACTGCGTGCGTCCGCTGCGTGGCCACGCAGCAGCTGCCATAAGAAGGGGAGGTGGGAGGGAGGAGCAGCTGGGAGGCGGGAGGGGATGAATAGGTGAGCGGGGGGCGGGCCGCAGGGGACGCAGCGGCAGGAAAAACGGGCGCAGAAGGCAAAAGGGGGGCACAGAAACAAACAATAACAGCAATAGGTCTGGGGCACAAATCAAAAAAAGAGGAACAGTGGAGCGAAAAAAAACGAAGTACAGGAATTACCTAGGCGAGGCAGGGGCCTCGAACTCACGGTGGCAGCAGCAGCAGTGGGCAGAGGGACACGGGCGCAGTCTGGTGGTGCTGTGCGGCGTGGAGAGCGACCTGCCTGGAACAGGGACATTGTCCCACTGATGACACCCACCCAGACCCATTAGTACATGGATGCAGCATACTTAGTTATTACTACTCCTTGAAATCTTAACTGGTACAGTGACCACGCAGATGGCAATGTTTATGCCTATTCTAAGATCTGTCACTAAGCCAAAAGATCGTTAATGCACTGAACTTATACCCTTTCCTTTTTTTTTTTAAACTCATGTAATTTAGACTAATGGAGTATATTACTGTTAAACATAATTCCATAAGTAAGCACTGGTTGAGACCTTGTTACCTAATATATCCTTTTGTTTCCTTCCCCCCCCCATTTTTCTCCTTCGTAATATATTGGATTATGTATCACCTTACCTAATAGCAGAGATATAACCTTTTTCTTTTACGTATAATTGTATACTGTTCACAACCATGCTGTACACTGTATTGAACATCAACAACAATGGGGAACCCAATATACCCATGACGGCTTGGGAAAATAATATTAGCGGGTAAAAGTGCCTACAAGGGATATATTTAGATCAAAAGATTTTTGAATACATTCATATAATTGGCAAGCTATCTCGATTTGCTTGTAAATGAATATTTTTCAAGATAATTCGAGTTATTCACATATGAATCAATCTCTTATAGGAAGAAATCTTAGAAACATATTAGATACACAGGTGTATATGTTCAAAAAAGAGCTTTATAGTAGTACAAAAAGTTTTATAAGGGTACAAAATCATTAAATAACACAATGAAACCAGAAGTTTTCGTTCTAAACACATAAATGTACTTCCTAGTAACAATTGTAAACACCTTTCCTTTAGTTGTTTACAGAGCAATCAAGAAAAAGGTGCATTTGTCGACGTTTCGGTCTATTGTGGCATTTGTCCATTAGACCATCTTCAGGACTATAGTGATAATGGTTGACCCTTCAACATGAGAAGAACTATGATGTCTTGATAAATTTAGACTTTAAAAAAAAAAAAAATTCAACCAAAAGTGTCGAACAATATGATGGCGCCGAACCTGCACTCTCAAAGGCCAGAAACAAAGCCTGCTCATTACACCTCTTCCAGGCTGGAATGGTCTTCCAGAGCAGGAAGCTTCAAAGGCGTTGCTGCCTTTGAAATTCAGCCAAGACTTCCCCAGATAGTGGGGGATGCCAACCCCCCTGTCCTGCCCCACATTTGACGGGAGGAAAGGTGGGAATTTTAGTTAGATGAGGAAGAGGGTCCAAACTCAGCTAGTACAACCCTAGGGTGGGGCAGACAATGTGAACCTATCTCCTGAGAATCCACCATCTTGGGATGTTGGAGAAACAACCAATCAGGGTTAGGGTAGTTCCTCTTACCCTATAACACCCCTAAATTCAGTATTTAGATTGCATCCTAGACCTGGAATCAGGATTCAATGGACAAGTAGAAGACAAGGAGAAAAAAGACTCAATGCCCTAGAACTGAAGCCCTGCTGCAAAAGAAACTTAGTGCCAAACCCTGCCTGCTGCCTTCAAAAATTGTGATGTGCCGTGTTGTCCTGAACCTGTGAAGACTCCAAGAACCCTGGAGCTCTTCCAGCCATTGCAAAATCACTAAGCCTGGGCAGTAAATTCCACTCCGCTCGCGGAATTTGCGGAATTTTGGCAATTCTGCGTTCCGCGGATAACGCGGGATTGCCGAAAATTCCGCGATCCGCGGCGTAGCGGAATTGTTTTCTTGTTCGCGCTTTAAAAATGCGTTTTCGTGCGCGCGGTAGCGACTTACCGGGATCCCTGCGTTCACCGACAAGTTTTCCTATACGTTCGCATGCGCCACGAGATTTTGGTAGCCGGCCGCTCGATCCCGCGAGAGTGTGCGATCGCGAACACATCATTCGGACGCACCATCGGACACCGCAAGAGTGTGCGATCGCAAACACGTCATTCGGACGTGCCATCGGACATCCGGCGGAAGTTTGGTGAAGCTCGCGATGCCGAACACGCAAAATTTGCAATCTGGAGAAGAATAATATCTGGAGCAGCATAAAACCTTCTCGAAAATGATGATTTGGATGAAAAAACCTTCTCAGATTGACATTTGGCTGTACTTTTTGGTGCAAGGAGTCCTTTTACTTTTTTTGGGAGAGGAAGGAAGTGCCCCAGAGTCTCCAACTTCCTGTTCCTGTCCAGCAGGCTTCTCCCAGTGGTTTGTCCATGTCCTGTTCACTTTCATTTGGATTTGGAGCTGGAAGGATCACTCTTTGTGTCTGCTGCATCATATATCATTGGATTTGAGGACTTTTGGATTTGAGGACTTTTGGATTTGAGGACTTTTGGATTTGAGGACTTTTGGATTTGAGATTTTACAAGTAAGTTGGTGTTGTTTGTTTGATTGGGGCATTGCAGTTGCTGCAACTACAATTTTGGTACTTTTCATCATTTAAAAAAAATTATTGTGAGTAGCCAGTAGGCCCAGAGCTAGTCATGGGTGCATGATGAAACAACTGTTCCTTTGGTGTGTGTTGAATTTATTTTAAACATCATTTAGGGCATGGATGGCATTGGATTGAATTGCAAAATGTGTATTTTTGGGGTATTTCAGTTTTTGGGTGTGTGCTAAATAAATGCCTTTGTTGTGTGTGTGGTGTGGTTGTTGTGTAACTTGCACACCTTGTTTAGCCCTGTAGATTTTCGTTTTTGCACTTTTGCATTAAAGCTGTGTTGTTTAGCATGCCTCCTTTGCCTGGCTATTATAGGCCTGTTTCAGTTCATTGTTTTCCATGCCTCCTGCTTGTTGCTTGTGACTGTGAGTGTCCATGTGGCTGGTGGCCATTTTGTGGTGGTAGTTATAAGTGTGCTGCTTTTGCCATATAGGCCTGCATGTGTTTCCTTTGTTCCTTTTTGGCCTAGGCTTCTTGTTGTTGTGGGCCTGGCCATGTGGCTGGCGGCCATTTTGAAGCCAGGCAGTGTGCTTTTGACATAGGCCTGCATTGTCTGTCTTCACTTTCTTGTTGTTGTTGTGGGCCTGGCCATGTGGCTGGTGGCCATTTTGAAGCCAGGCATTGTGCTTTTGCCATAGGCCTGCAAGCTTGTGGCCTAGTCTGCCAACAGGCCTTTCATCCAGTAGGCTCAGAGGTAGCCATGGGTGCATGAAACAACTGTTTCTGTGTGTTCTGTTGAATTTAAACATCATTTAGGGCATGGATGGCATTGGATTGAATTGCAAAATGTGTTTTTGGGGGTATTTCACTTTTTGGGTGTGTGTTAAATAAATGCCTTTGTTGTGTGTGGTGTGTTTGTTGTGTAACTTGCACACCTTGTTTAGCCCTGTGGATTTTCGTTTTTGCATTTTATTGCATTAAAGCTGTGTTGTTTAGCATGCGTCCTTTGCCTGGCTATTACAGGCCTGTTTCAGTTCATTATTTTCCAGGCCTCCTGCTTGTTGCTTGTGACTGTGAGTGTCCATGTGGCTGGTGGCCATTTTGTGGTGGTAGTTATAAGTGTGCTGCTTTTGCCATATAGGCCTGCATGTGTTTCCTTTCTTCCTTTTTGGCCTAGGCTTCTTGTTGTTGTGGGCCTGGCCATGTGGCTGGTGGCCATTTTGAAGCCAGGCAGTGTGCTTTTGCCATAGGCATGCATTGTCTGTCTTCGCTTTCTTGTTGTTGTTGTGGGCCTGGCCATGTGGCTGGTGGCCATTTTGAAGCTAGGCAGTGTGCTTTTGCCATAGGCCTGCAAGCTTGTGGCAGACAGGCCTTTCATCCAGTAGGCTCAGAGGTAGTCATGGGTGCATGAAACAACTGTTTCTGTGTGTTCTGTTGACTTTAAACATCATTTAGGGCATGGATGGCATTGGATTGAATTGCAAAATGTGTTTTTTGTGGGGTATTTCACTTTTTTGGTGTGTGTTAAATAAATGCCTTTGTTGTGTGTGGTGTGTTTGTTGTGTAACTTGCACACCTTGTTTAGCCCCGTGGAATTTTGTTTTTGCATTTTATTGCATTAAAGCTGTGTTGTTTAGCATGCCTCCTTTGCCTGGCTATTACAGGCCTGTTTCAGTTCATTGTTTTCCAGGCCTCCTGCTTGTTGCTTGTGACTGTGAGTGTCCATGTGGCTGGTGGCCATTTTGTGGGGGTACTTTAGTAGTGTGCTGCTTTTGCCATATATGCCTGCATGTCTTTCCTATGTTCCTCTTGGCTTACTGCTTCCTTCCATCCCCTTTGCCAGCTGCAGCTCCCTGAATGACGTGATGAGCAAATAATGTAATGCCAAACAAACAGGTTCCACTTCCATTACATTTGTATTTTTGTTTTTGTTCTTCTTTCCTATCCTTCCTGAGTGTACACAGTGTACCATGAAAGCCCTTGTTGTCAAAGTCTCACAAATGGCTACACTGTTATGGTTTTTTTTTTATAACTTAAACTGAGTTAATAAAATTTAATAATATAACACTAACAAGTGTGACCACCACACACTAAGTTATATATTATATTTGTTTGTTTGTACTAGTAGTAATTGAACCACAACAACAAATGCAACATTTCACTGATGTTCTTCTCCTGGCTTCTTTGCTTTTAGGTGCACAAAAAGACAGAGGAGGAGGTGTCATCATCACCCGTTGTACTGCCAGACAGAAGTCCTGCTGCGCACAACGTCACGTGACGTGTGGCCACAGACATCTCTGCAACTTGTGCAACAACGTCCTGCTGACATCTGAAGAAGATGGCCCCAAAGAAAGTTACCAGGTCCTCCAGTACCCAAAAAGTTGCCAGTGAGAAGAAGGGACAGAAGAAGGAAGTGGCACTTACCAAGACTGGTGTGCCGCCCATGATGTTTTTTGGGAAACAAAAAATTACGCCTGCAGCAGCGGTGTCCGGGCACCAAGCTGGGAGAAGCACCTCCGTATCAGCGGGCCCACCCCACCAACCTAGGCCCAAGCCCATGAGTGTCGCAGAGGTAGCCAGTCTACTAACGAGCAGTGATGTTTAAATGTCATTATCGCAAAGTAGTACCCAATCAACGCAGGTGGAAACTCAGCAGATAAGTGGGCAACAACAGCCGCAACAAAAGCCACAACAACAGCCGCAACAACAGCCCACAATAGTAGTTGTTGCTCCTGAAATAGGGGCAGTTCAGGAAATCGAGCTCCCTGCAGACGAAGAGGAGCAAGCCACTCTTTCAGAAGATCCATTGTCTTCCAGATCCCTAGCAAGGAAAAGGAGGGTTAGTTCATCAACTTCTTCTCCAAGCCCCGCTTCTGATGATCTAGATGCCACTTGGAATCCACCAGCTCAGTCTGAGAGTGATGCACGCCACAAGACAAGGCTAGTGAAAAGGAAGGTTCCAGAAAGCCTTAGAGTGATGGAGGTAGATGTAGAAGAGGGGGATGATGATGATGACAAGCCAGTCATCATGAACATCACTCCCGGCCCAGAGGAGATGGAGACCAACATTATTACCCTATCCAAAATCGCTGCGAGGGATGTAGCACGGATACCACCAAGACAGGTAACACCACCTCCAGCTTCCATATTTACATTTGCTAAGGCCCGGCAGGGACCTACATCAAGCTCAACCACCACCTCAGTACTAGGTAGCGGTACTGTAAGTGCACAGAGTCAAATTCAACGCCCACCCTCCAGTTCATCTGGCATTGAAAGTGGCACCTCCAGCAGCATCAGAAAGTACACCTCCCCAGTTTGGGACTTCTTTTCGGTTAGCAGTAAGGAGGAGAACATTGCTATATGCTCAATTTGTCAACACGCTGTTAAGCGGGGTAAGCTTGGTACAAACTATGGTACCGGAGGCCAAACAAGTCATCTCAAAAAACCCCACATCATCCAGTGGGAGGCTCACCTACTTCGCTTACAAAAAAGTAAAACTGCACCCATTGCTGTTGGTGGGGATGAAAAAGTAGAAGAAGATATGATCGCGGTGGAAGGTGAACAAGAGGGAGACATTTCTAGCCCTGTCCCCAGCCGTGTAGTGGTACCGCCCACATCCTCAGCAACATCTCAGTGGCACCGTAGTAAGAGTCAGCCTGAGACACCAAGGCAACCGAGTACTGCAATGAAAAAAAGTGCGTTGTTGGGCCTAACTGGGTTCAAGAAGACAGCTGCACCACAAAGGAAAATAATCCAGCCTACCATTGACAGCATGCTTAGGTTGGAGGGGCAGTACGAACGCAACCACCCAACGGCACGTTTGTACAATGCGAAGCTGGCTAAAATGTTAGCGCTGGACCTTCTCCCTTTTTCTTTAGTGGAAGGGGTGGGTTTCCTTGAATTTGTGTCAGCCATCTGCCCTAAATGGAAGGTTCCCAGCCGGTACTATTTCGCCAGAGTTGCTGTTCAAGCACTATATCACGATGTGCTGGAATTGCTTGGACAAGCTTTGCAGCAGAGTGCTGTTCACAATATCCACCTGACAACAGACATGTAGCCCAGTTGCCAAGCCACTTATTACATGTGCATCACTGCACAATGGATCTCTTTTGTGGGGGTTAGAGAAAAGATATCTGAAGCAGGTGCTGTTGACACTGCTGAGATTTTTAATGCTACTCGGAAACATGCAACTGTAGCCATGTTCGCCATGGAGAAATCTCATACTGCTGCAAACATTTTGGAAGAGTTTAACAGCAAGGTCTTTGAATGGCTGCACCCAAGAGGGCTTAACATTGGTTTTGTTGCCACGGATAATGGCAGTAATGTGCTTAAGGCCATGGAGGTTGGTGTCTATTTCAGGGTCCCGTGTTTGGCGCACTGCATTAACATTATTGTTCAAGACTTTCTGAAAAAAGAAGCCATAGTCAACAACTTACTGACCACCTGCCGAAGAATATGCACACATTTCAGCCATTCTTTTAAAGCCCGGAAGCAGCTGAGGATCATTCAACGTGAATATAGAATGCCAGTCAAAGCACTCATCCAGGAGGTGCAACACGTTGGAACTCAACTTATTACATGCTTGACCGTCTGTTTGAGCAGTACAGACCAATCAATGAATATGTCATGCAAAGAGGGGATGCTACTGTGAAAGGCATGACCCTTCAGATGGACCAATGGTGCCTAGTTAAATACCTGACAGAGATGCTTCTTCCTTTTGAGGTCTTCACACGTGAAGTCATCAAGGAGGACTGTACTATGGGCAAAGCTATCCCAATGTTGCACATGCTACAGCAACAGCTGAAGGAGGTGTCTGAAGCGTACATAGGTGTGGAGGAAAAAAATGAAGCATATGAGTTGGTGGAGAGCTTATCCCGTCGCTTAGCTGAAAATACAAGGGTGCAAACTAAGATTGTGTCAGAAAAACATTACATTTGTGCCACAATTCTGGATCCACGGTACAAATCAGCACTGAGCAGTAAGACATTAATTCCTTTTTCAGAAGTGGACGTTGCCCGGTACAAAAGTTGGATAGCTGAGGTAGCCAGTCACTTTGAAAATGAACGGCTGGCAATTAAAGGCCTGCTACTCAAACCCCCAACAAGTACTGCAGCAGGGCATCCGGCATCAAGTTCCACTTCAGAGCCTGAGGGCAGTGTGTTTGGCTCAGAGCGGTCACCAACACTATCGACAACAACAGCAAGAACCGGATCATCAGCCCCAATAAAATTGGCACAGGATTGGTATTTACAGCAAGGGCTTGCTAGGTCCAGTGCTGATGCAAAGACAAAAGAGGCCAAACAAACTGTAGCACACCTGAACATTGAGCGGATGGTCCAGGCCTATCTGGATGACCCAACAGAGGTCTACATTGATCAAAACCCATTGCGGTATTGGTATGGGAAAAGGAACCAATGGCCAGTGCTCAGCAGGCTGGCGATAAAGTATCTGGCTTGCCCTATCGCAAGTGTCTCTTCTGAACGTGTTTTCAGTGCTGCTGTTGCCATTGTAACAATGAAAAGGACCAGTCTCTCGCCCAAAAACGTGGAGAGGTTAACCATGATCAAAATGAATCAGCACTTTATACCACCGAATTACACAATACATGAATCAACGCAGGAAGATAAGGACAGCAACTTAGGTGACGGAAGTAGTGTGTTAGATGATGATTACCTACTTCTGGTTGAACCCCCAGAGTTTGAGGACGAGCTATACTTCCCTGACAACTAGGCTTGAGCTTCTTACTTTCTTCCTCCCTTATTTACTTTTATTGTGTGTGTCTGTCTTTCTGGTTAGAAACTTCGAATCACAACAAATCCATCACCACCGTCTTCTAGTCTTTTTATTGCCATAGTGCAGTTGCAGCTGTCTGCATTTCACTGAAGTCCACTCCTCCGAGTCCTGCTCCTCCATCCTCCTGACTCGCCCTAAATCCATTTCCCTCAAGCTAGATGATGATTGGATGTAGAACAGAAGAAAACAGAAAATGTTGCCTCGTTGAGTCCCTCCAAAAGAAGTGGAACATGATGACTACTATAGCTATCCTCCTTTCCGAGCCGAGAGAGTCTGCCCCTTAACTTAAGATGAGAAGGAACAGGTAATGAATGATGGCATGCATTGGACGCTGACTGAGTGATTTGTGTTGTTGTTGTTTGTTGTGCATGAAGTGAATTCATTGTGTACTATTATTTAATCTACACACTAAAAGTAACTCAAGTCAATGTTTCCCTTCTTGTTTTTTAATAACAAAATTGTACTTCTACTGCAGGCCGATCCATTGCATTTTGAATATGGAATGTGGACTCACTCTGTACACTGCACACTGAGTTGGACAACACCATGATGATGACCACAGTGACATAATATCTTCGCAGTCACTTAGTAGGATCAGAGATGATTGATGGAATAAGTCAGGGCGTTTCATGAGTGGCATAAAAGGTAAACAAGTCAACAACAACAACAGCAGACCTACATGTCTGTGTAGTGGTGGAGTCGAGTGTAGTGGTATGACTGACAGCAGTGCATTGATTTAGCCACTTAATTTGTAAAATGCTATGTTGCTGTATATGTGCTTTGTCTGCCTCTGTCAAAAAATATACGCTGAATGGAGGATGGGTCACGGGTGCCGTGGGCCTGCTCTGTCCTGTTGCTGTTGTTGTAGATTAATGCTGGAAATAGAGTAGACATGATGTATCCATGCCGCCACTGAAAGTGTTCTTGTTGCACTCCACCGTAATTTATGCATTTTTTTCTCGTTGATTTTTCAATATCCCTTATGTTTTTCCATCTACAATTACAGGCCGGCCCTTACCCTGTGCTATACTGGGAAAAACAACTCACACTTACCTTACCAATCCACATCCACCAGGCAGGCAGTGGCGTCACCCAAGATTGATGGACAGAGCGTCCATGGAAGGGAGGACCAAGAGGAATGCCGAGATGCAACTCCCCAATTTGACCAGGATAACAACATACAGTAACATTATCAACATTCATCATCTTTTAGATTTGATTCATTTTTTATCTTCAATCATTATGACTGTGTGTTGTTGTTATTATGTTTGCTCTCTGCTTATAATTCATCCCTACAGCTATTTTTTAATTTTCTTTGCTATCTTTAAAAGTAAGCCCGGTACAACAGAACAGAAACTGTATGTAATTTGGGTCTCTCTGAGGGCAGACAGGCAAGCACATTGCATAATATACTGCTGCCCTGTACTGTCTAATTGTCTAGTAGTAGTTAGTAAGTACTACTTATCATTAACCATCAAGTTATCAATATCATCACCATGCATGCATTTCCTTTTTCTCCCTTAACAGATTTATGGATATGGTCGTCTGCCAAGATTGTGTTTTGTTGTTTTTCCATGCGTAGTGTTTTTCTTTGTCAAACCTTTCCCCAAACCCCCCTTCCCAACCATTCATGAAACCCTAACCCTCTTCCCCCGGGCTGTGTGATTTATTGAGGTGTGACTAAATTAAATGTACACCAATAATTGATCACACGCTTGCTGGGGCGGATGTGGCGAAAGCAACATTAATTCAATTTCAAGGCAGGGCGAGGATCTTCTTCTGCTTGCCCACCCATGATCAGTATATTTGCAAGGTAATTTTCTTTTTCCAAAGGAACCTAATCCATCATCATTAATTGCCGGCAACGATTGGATTTGTCATTCTCCTACTCAGCACTAAAGGTTACGCTTGTGTCGAGTGTAGGCCTAGTCGAGTGACTCGACACAACTACAGTTTGTAGCTTGTTGTACTAGGCTATCCCCACCACCATTATGTCTTATTTTATTTTGGCATATTATTGTTTGGCAGTAAGTTCTGTACTGTACTTTGTTCTACTACTCCTCCCACAGTCTCTCTCAGGCGACTGACTGTCTCATTTTCTTTTTATGCAAATGCTACTGTCAGTGTCTACTACTACCACCACAACCATGGCATGTTGGGAAACCAAACCATCATCACCATGCAGCCATCGCTGTGCCTAAGTTAAACATCAAGCACAGGTAAGAGAAGAAGTTTGGGGGAGGGATAATTAATTATGGAAATTTTTTCATTAATTCACACACCCCTTGAGTCCAGTTGCAGAATGCATAGACTAGGAGGAGAGACTGACAGTACTAGTAGGACAAGTCACTCAGTGAGAGGTACCGCATCTATCTGTTTGTGTCTTACAAAGTCAGCCGATTATTTAAATCCAACACTGGCTGTGGCCCTGCAGCAGCAAGGAAACAGTGTGACGTAAAACAGTAACCCCACCCACAAAACATTAACAACATCGTATGTAAAGTATAAATATAATTTAATCCCCTAACAAAAATAAACTATGTAAAAATCCCACAACATCACCTGACCCACCCCTCTCCCTAACCCCCAACCAATGTCCGAAACGAAAAAGTCCAACCAATTGTCCATGTCCATAATAAACCCCAATGCCCAATTCCCACCCACTAAAAGAAACAATAAAAAAGGGGCAATCCAACAGGGTCTCAACTCATCGGCGGGCTCGCTTTTCCAGGCCCTTAATTCGCTCCTCTAGGCGGGCCACGCGGCGCTTCAGTGCGCGACAATTGTATCCACGGGGGGCAGCAGTGCTAGATAAAGAAGTGTGGCGGCGGGCGGTTGCCAGACGGCAGCGCCGTAACACTGGAGGGGCCTGGCTGGGGCCCGGGGCATTGGAGGAGGCTGCAGCTGCTGCCGCCTCCGCCTCCTCCTCCAGAACCACCAGCCGCCGGTATTCAGTCTGTATGGCCTCCAGCTTCCGGCGCCAGGCCATGGCTGCCAACTCCTTCCTGTCTGGTTTCCCTTTGGAAGGAGTAGCTATATCAAGAAGAAAAAACAAGACTATTGTAACAATATACTCTTAGCAAAACAGTAAGACAAATTAATTCTACACATAGTGGCACAGTAGCACTAGCAAGCACAGTACATAATATTTGTGGTATGTATCTATCCTCCCACTTCCTCGGCCTCTAACATTTGTGGGAGTTTCAGGCATTCAACCACCCCTGCATCTGATTCCTATCAGCCACCTATGCATGCATCCCACGTATCCTTCTCTTCTCTGCCAGTCATAAATATTACATCTCGCATGCCCTTCCTCCTTCCACCCTTCTTTCCCTTTTCGTTCAACCCATCCATCAAGGTCATCTGATCTGACTTTTAGTCTTCTCCATAAAACTTTCACAGCTGAGTTGAAGTCAGATAGAAGAGGCCATTGGTTACTCAACACTCCCGCCGCTAATGCTATTGCTAATGCTAAGTAAAGGGTGTCTTCTCCAACCGTTCACAACAACTTCTTACTTACTAAGTCTCAACAGTACAGTGTACACCCTTGCAGCGAGTGTACTGTCAATAAGTAAGGAATATAACTTACCACCGCCCGCCACTGCTGCTGTCTCAACCCCTGCAGCTCCTGCAGCTGCCGCATCTCCTCCTGCTCCCTCTGTGGCCGCGTCGCCATCGCCGCTGCCCCGGCACTGGTGGTCGGTAGTACGCCTAGAAAAAACATTACACATTTTTTAGATGCCATATACACATCCCCCTATTTATTCTTTTTCACTAGCAAGATTGAAAAAAAAGTTAACATACATCACTAGTACAAATCGGGTACTAGTCTACTGGAGTACAGTAAACACTAGTAGTGTTACATCATGGTCCCTAGGGTCATTCTAGTCTTTGCTAAGTTAGCCTGAGCCATGCAACCATTTTAGCTTTGTGTCTTTGATTTTTGCGCACGTTACCTTGCAGCTTGTTGTGTAAGACGCCTTTGAGCCCACATGAGCTCATAGTACTGCTACTGTCTGAGCGCTGCGTACAAGGTCGAAAAGCAAGCCACTTTGTTATGGAGTTCTTGGTGGTCAGTCCATATTGCTTAGCCATAACATGCTACACTTTTTGGCATGACTGAGAAATGCTTGCAATATACTAACGTGCACCATTTTTCTCATAACAGACAGAAGATTCCCTTCTACGAACCAGAACTTTGCAGAGCTTATGATGTAACCAGTACTTCTAGGTTCTTCTAAGGTGAGGGGTCCCCCAGAATTGGCTCAGAGATCTTCATTTATAATTTTATATAAACTATATTCCTACCAAGGGAGGGTGGTTCTTCCACCACTGTTCAGTTATCATCATGATTGATTTCCCTTTTGTCTTCTATGGACTTGTAGTTGTAACAATGTTTATTGTTTTAATCTTATGCATTTTGCTGTTGGTGCTGGCTCGTATACTGCATTATAGAACAACGTACAGAGCTTGTTAGTTGAAAATAAACCTTTTGAACTTACATAGACTCTGTGGTATTTGGTGTGGACTTAAACGAGTGAGTGAGCGAAAGGGTGTGCATTGCTTCCACGACTCTGAGAGGTCGGGAGTGTAGTGTTATGTTCTGGGTTGTCTAATCATTGGGTATCTTCGGGGGGTTCGGGGAGCTAGTGAGACACTATAGCTAGTCGGTCAGGGGATTGTGGGTGAGGTGTGAGGAAGGTCCAACCTCCTATCACCAACGTCCTATTTTCTTGTGCATAGTTCTGTTTGTGCAGAATCCCTACAACAGTAGTAGTATGTCCTATGTATCCTATCAAAAATAGTAAAATATCTGGTTGGGCATTTTGTTGGTGGGAATTGTCAAAAAGCCTCAAGATTAAGAAGACTAGAAGAGGACAACCCAAAGTACTGGACTCAGTGGCTAGAGCGATTGGTGAATCTGAGTTTTATTTAAAACCTTTTACATAAAGAGTGGCCACCTGGGCAAGCTTAGCTACAGACAGACTAATAGAAGTAGCACAGAGAGTCATAGCAGAGGCAGTTAGAGGCAGGAATAACAAGAATTTAGAAACAGATTGTCTAGATCGAAGAAGATTTTGTAAAAAATAGAATTAGGAAATCGAAATTATAGTTCAGAAAAAATAAGGTGCAGTAAAAGTTAGGGAAGTATAATTATTAATATTAACAACAGGAGGACTTACTGGGGCCAGCAGCAGAGCCCTCAGTAGAGGAGCGTTCCTGGCCCTGGGAGGCAATAAAATTGACCTATCTAATCTGGTCGGCTAGTATTGCGGGATTCGCGGTCCGTCTTGTTATTATTTATGAACACTAATCCAATGTTCCATTCTGATTCCAGAATACTAACTAAGCCTATGTACCACCTGACCTAGCCCACCTATTCCAGATGGGCCAATTATTCACCAAGTCTGCATCTCCATTTATTTTAGTCCTAAAAAATGCATAGATGGAGGACACATGCATACATTTTTGCATACACCAAATTGTTGGTTGGTTGTTGCTGATGTTCTGCTAGTGATAAGCCTATTACCACTCACTGAACAAACTACAAAAGGTTCTACTAAGGACTGGGGTAAGCAGCACTCAGCAACACGTGACATGACAGAGGATGCGTCACGCAGACCACTAAAAAATTACCTACTAATAAGTAACTAAACCTATCAATCCACTACTATCTCTTCTTAGTGGCAGGAGGACAAAGGAAGGACTAGAGTCTCTCTAGCATTACCTAACTTAAGTTCTCTAAAGTAAACTCTTACATAATCATGCCAAGCGACCGCAAAGTTGCAAACAAGTAAGATTAGTAGCGCCGAGCACCTGTGTCATAACAATCACAGAAGATTTTTAAACGGAATTTACCAGCAATGTAAGCAGTAGCATTCTTGCTGTTCGGGAAAAAAAATATATTCGCAATATATATAACACAGAGCAGAAGAACACAAAGTAGTAATATTAAATAGCTACTCACCAAGCCCCAGGACCTCCACTCCTGGAAGGTCCAGCAGGTCCTGCTCCCGGTCCAGGATATCGGACCACCGGTGCGTAAGCTGGTTAGGGGTGCGCCGGACCCCAGAGCAGCGAAACACTGCCCGGTGCACCTTTCCCCACCTCTGGCGACGCTCCCGGAGCCCATACCCGGACCCAGGACTGCCGACTGCTGCCAGGGTTAAGGGGAGGTGGCACTGGACAAAAAAAACAAGTGCGGCCACCTCCCCCTCACTAAATAAGGCCCGTGCCTGCACCCCGTGTGGGCGCCGCCTTCCACAGGGAAGGCGGTCGCGGCTGCGAGCAGCCTTGCCCTTGCCCTTGGACTTGCCCACACCCTTGGCCATGGATCTGGGACTCGGGGGGGGGGGAGCGGGAAAGAAAAGGGAGGAATTCGAAAAGTAAGTAAAATAAATAAAAAAAGCAAGTTATAGAAAAAGTAGTAGAAAAAGTAACCAAAAGTAGAAAAAAAGTCAAAATATAGAATCAGGAAAATAGAGATAGATAATAAATGACAAAGATTAAAAAAAAGTGTACAGAAACAAAGTATTGCAAAGATAGAGGGAGGATAGAAAAGCAGGCCCAGAACCATAGCAATAGAGTGAAAAACAAGATGGCCGCGCCCATTGCGACTGCATGGGCAAGTTCGCGCGATATTTCCCCCCCGAGCACGCAAAAAGCATCGCGAACAAGTAATACGCGTTCCCAAACAGGAAATACTCATCGCGAACGGGCGGGAGCACGCAATACGAGACCCTGAACAGGAAATAAGCATCGCAAACGGGCGGGACAAGTGAAAAACAAGATGGCCACGCCCATTAGCGACCGCATGGGCAAGTTAGCGAGATATTTGCCCGCGAGCACGCAAAAACACATCGCGAACGGGCGGGGCAAGCAATTCCGCGTGTTCGCAAAATTTCCGCGTGCTCGCAGAGATTTTTTACTGTTTCGCGGAACTTTGCGTAACGCGACTACGCAAATTCCGCCCACCCCTAAAAATCACCAAGAACCTCCCATGGCGTGAAGGTATCACTCCCCTGCACACCACAGGCACCGTTCCTCCTGAGTCCGGTTTGTCGATGTCCTGCTCCCTGATGACTTAGATGCAGCACCTGCACCAAAAGAGGTACACCAGCTTACTAGGGTCAGATCTGTCTCCCTGCCAAGTTTGGAGACACCAGGATCTACGTGAGCCACACTGTACTAATTCCTGGGGTACCGGACCTCTACAGCAAACAGCGAGATGAAGAGTCTGTGCCAGACTCCAACAATTCCAGAAGCAAGCACCTGTTGAGGGACATTGAGACGACTGAGGCCCACATCCTGAGTGGCTCAGCTGTCCCAAAATTGTTTCTCCAAGTTGCCTGCTCCTGATCACGAGGACTTCTCGATGCACGGCACCCGGCTGACGTATGTGCTCTGCACCCGGCCCCACCAGCCCCAGTAACGACAAACCAGCTGCGCTCCTATGGTCCTGCGACCCTTTCAACCACCACCCTCCAGTGGGACCCACCGGATTTACTTCTAAGTCCTCCTGTGCAGTGATTTTCCAGGTGGCCTCCTCAGTCGTAGCGCACCAGCTAACAACACTTTTAGCACTCTGCTCCTGGCTGAATCCGGGATGCTCCCAACCTTCTTCTTGTGGAACGTTGGACCTTGTCCTGCTATTGACCTAAAATGAATCACTGGAATCCCTGCCTGATTTTCTATGCATGTTCTGCTTTTCTCTGTTGATTTCAATGGTGCGTAATTGTGCACAAAAGTGATATATTGTCCGAACTCTTAAAAATCGTAATTTCTAAAGTACTTACTGTAGATCAAAGTTCTTGGTCTTAAAAATACATAGAAATTGATATTATTTTTATAAATTGGTCCCCTGATTTATTCTTGAGTGTGTGTCTCATTTAATGCCTCTGTGAGTACAACAAATGCTTAGCACTACCCTCTGATAAGCCTAACTGCTTGCCCACACTACCATAAAAAGAGGATTAGTATTCTCTACTTTGCCTCTGTGTACCAGTGAGGGGTCCAATGGACTCTCTGCCCAGTGTACTTTTTTTAGAACACTATATAGAGAGCCATCTCCCTACACTGGATGTATGACTGGGTTCATCAGTATGTGTCTGCCTATATTACTGCCTCTATGAGGCTCTAACTTTCACATTTCAAACAAAACAGTAGACATTTCCTATGCTGTAATAGTATTTCACATTTAGTAATCAATTTGTTTACCCCTTCTTTAATGTTTTCAGGTTTTGTAGTTGTATACCATATAAAATGGATTGTATATATATTCATTTTTCAACAGTGGGTTCAAAACAAATATAAACATTGTTAAAAAAATGCCCTGTTCAAAATTCAGCACCTGTTCTTTTCTTTTAGTAAATTTAAATGTGTTGCTTTCTTTACCAATTCTAAATAAAATGGCATCTGATGGCAGTTAGTATCCGTTGCCACAGCGAAGTGGTATTCACTTGCATGGTCGTTACTCACCATTCCCTCCAGGCAAAAGATACTGTCGTCAAAATATATCAAGTGCTCTTTATACAAATTGAAGACCCTCCCCATGAGTATGTCAAAGAAGTGTTTCTGAGGCACTACAAGAATATTGACACATCTAAATGTGTATCACTGCAATCACTTTTGTAAAACCAAAAGAATAGAAATATAAGTTAGTATTTGATTTAAAATTTCCAGAAACATAATAGTACACATTGCTTATGCTGTAACATTATATCACAATTTAGTAAAACATATAATTTTCCCTTTTCAGTGTTCTCAACTTTCATACTTGTTCACTATAAACTAATGTTCTGTATGAAGCTTCATCCTTGACCAGTGGGGAAAAAACAATCATATAGATTGAAGAAAAAAAAAAAACCTGCACAGTATATCACTGTAATTAACTGATACAATTCCTTAATCCATTGTTTTATCTACAGTTACTACACTACTCTAAACAACCCTATCTAAAAAATATTTGTTTTGTTATTATACCTGGTACAATACTAATAAATATAAACCACACTTGAATTTTCAAGATCGTTTGGAAAACATAATCTCTGGTAGGCCGAATGATGTCTAAAATGCTGATGATTCATGGAGACAAAATCCCATATATTACTTTTTTCCAGAAATAGTACATAGAAGTTTGGTTGAAGAAACAAAAGGTGACAGTTATGTAGTTTGTAAGGCAGTTTTGTTTTCAATTTAAGCTTCCTGCGATTGCATTGTGTCCATCCAATTTCACACTTTAATTAGAGACTGTAGCATTTAGATATTATATTAACTCCTTTGTGAAAGATTAAAGACTCTTGAATTTTGGAGAACTTTTTAAAGACATCACCCCTAATAGGCCGAATTATGTCCAAAACACTGATGATCCACATAGAACAAACACTGTACATTACTTTTTTCACAGAAATAACTCTTAGAACTTTGGTTGAAGAAACAAACTGTAAGAATTTCATAGTTTTGAAAGGCAGTTTTGGTTTGAATATAAGGTTACTGTCATTGCATTCTGTCTATCCAGTTTCACTCTTTAAATAAACAGTATAGTGTCCACACATTACATGCATTCCTTCATGAATGATGATATCCATAGTAGTATACGTCTTCCAGAAATTGTTATTTTCCTGCTTTGAAGTTTGTAATTTCAGTTTCCAATTTAGATCCATCTGCTCTGCATCATTGCAGCCTTAATATAAGATATTTCCCACTTCCTTGTATATGTATACAGAACGTCTGATCTACAATTTGGGAAGGTCATATTTTGGTTAGCCATTTTAATAAATCTGTCAAAAGATACAGTATTGAAATCTGGTAGTCTTAAGTACAGAAATCTCTCAGAATTTATTTGAGTGGTAGACGTAAAAAAGCAATCTTTGCAGTCATGGGTCCATATGTAACTCAGTCCAAATAAGTAATCTATGTTTATTCCTTCTTTTTCTAAATCTCCAAGGACGACCGTTATACATTTCTGTGCATCCATGGAACCGCTTTTCCCCCTGCCCGAGGGCTGCAATCAAGGGGCGCACTGACAGTGCACCACCTTTTAGATGGCGCGCTCTCAGTGAGCAACCTGAGGGCTTCTTCTATGGCGCGGGTGCAGAGGCAAAGGGATTCCCTCATTTCCATGGGGCACGTCCCCATGCAAATGAGAGAACACCCCCTTGAAGAGAGCGCTGGCGCTTTATGTGCACCAGCACCATTGGTATTACAGAAGAGGCCTCACAAGTGTCTGCGGCCCTTTCTGTAATACCAAAGTGCCCCGGGGGCACATGAAGCAGGTGTAAACACCTGTTGCGCCCCTGGGGCACTCTATGTAATATGGCCCTAGAAGAGTTTGACAACTGGTAACCTACAATCTATCCCTCATTCTCCAGTTTTCTCTTCTTAACACCTTCCTTGTTCTCCTTCTTTTCAGCAACATCTGTAGTTTCTTTTGTGAGCTTCCGCTTTGGACAGATTAATAAATGGAATACTGTCCTAAATGAGGAGCGTATACACTTCTTAATCGATTGTACTCTTTGACAGAACTTGAATCAGCACTAACTTTCTTGTCATCAAAATCAACTTAAAACAAACCAGACAATGTGCCTGATTCACAAAACTAATCTGAGACAAAATTCTAAATTTACGACTTTTGGTATTCACAGAAGGCACTTACGAGTGTTTGGTATTCAGAGAAATCACTTACGACTCCTACCTTTACGTCCGCACTCGGGCCGGAATTTTCGCACCAGGGCTGGAAATGCCGCACTTGGGCCAGAATTTCCCCACCCGGGCCGGAATCTCCGGCTCCAGGCTGGAATACCCGCATTCGGGCCGTAGGATCATTTTCATCGATGCTAAACACCTGTCCAAGTGCCTAGCGTCCCCCACCATGCTCCAGCTGAAACACTGCAGCCCAACAGCTAATCCCAGCCCTGCAACACATATGAAAGCAGAGCAAACAGACCCAAATCTTCCAACATGTTGCTGAATGTGTTTGTTGCTCCTCACACATTACAGACATCCAACCACTGTACCTCAGCGTAGGCACAATAGAGCACACATCCAAACTCAAGCCATCATAGAGCGCACTTTTGGTCTGTTGAAGTCGTGATTCAGATGTCTTGACCGTACAGGAGGTGTGCTGATATACTCCCCTGAAGTCGAGTTCAAGATCATATTAGCCTGTTGTGTTTTGCACAATATAGCTTTAACGCATGGCTTACACATACCTCTTGTACCTCAGCTAGCTCTGAATCCAGGCAACTGGGCCATTGCACATAACAGAGGTCAGGGTATGCAAGTCTGTGATCAGCTGTTTGCCACGATTTTCACATGAGCAAACTGTTGTGTCATGGACAAAATGTGGTTTGCAGTCTGATGTCAATGATGAGAGTTGGATAATTACGACTCTGTCCAAAAATTCCATCCTGAGACAAATGTTTGCAAGCCACACTAACTGCATGTAAACCACAGCTGTTGACAGGAGTCAAAAGATTGACCGCGCATCAGGTCATGTGCCTATGTCAGCAATCAGTGTAGTGGATGTCCCTAAGGAATCTATTGACTCAGAGGATAAGATGTGTATGTCCTAAGAGACCTTCCCGTACCTTATGAGAATGGGTGTCTGAATCACAAAAGGGCCTAACTATTGCATTTCAGAGGATAAGATGTATATGTCCTAAGAGACCTTCCCATACCTTATGAGAATGGGTGTCTGAATCACAAAAGGGCCTAACTATTGCATTGTCAGAGTTTTTTCCCTCAACAGATTTGACTCCCCCACAAATGATGGGCCCACAACGTGAGTGACCATGTTCTGGGTGAATCTGGCACTATGCGTCTGGGATACACAGCACTGCTTCCCTCCCAATTTTCCGTAACACAACAGACAATTCTTGTGTTGAGCATTAAATATGGACTACATGTACCCTAATGCAAAGGAGGAGAAAACTAAACTGAGGTGTGATGTTGTGCCAGCCCACCACACTTGTCCCAGCAAAATCTCATTAAATGGTCTTTTCTACCTTTTGTATCATGTCTTTGATTTTCTCTTACACTGTCATTTCAGGTTTCCACGCTACAGAACAACAGGATGGCAGAGGATTTGATCTGTGATGATGAATGAATCAGATTGAACACAAAATGGCTGTCAACTACTTCCTGTGATGTATTTCCTGTCTTCAACTTCCTGTCTGTCATTTCCTGTATAAAAGAATGGGTTCCGGTTCGTTTTCGCAACTTTTGGCACAACAGCGTGCTTTCCGGTTGCGGAGCGTATGCCTCATATGCGGGCCCTACGCTCCGCAATCGGAGATTACGTATTCAGGCCGGAAGCTCCGAAAACAAACCGGAACCCATTCTTACATACAGGAAATGACATACAGGAAATGGTAGATAGGAAACGCTGCACTGGTGTCATCCTGTCAGCAGCTGTGATGAAACATACATATCCATATTTCAGTACACCAGATGGTAGCTATGAGCTAACATGTATGTGTCATTCTCAATGATCATTGATATGATATTCCTGGCCAATGTGCAGCATGTTTACCTCATGGACTACACATGTGGGCCCCTGCTCACATGCAGCAGTTGTCAGCTGTTACCTCCACACAGCACTAACATCAATGAGATGACACATCAACAGACAAACGTGTATAAGAAGGTTACTGATATTTGAAGGAAGGGGATAAATAATCAGGACACCTCCACATTACATAGATTTCACCTTCACTGAGAAGTCCATCATGTCTCATGAGTATGGTGTTTTCTGTTGACAAGTCGAAAGGAGTGTACATCACCAGGCTGACCAGTTTCACATTTGCACAGCAGATCAAACATTGCATTACAGGGTTCATATGTGAGATGTGCAATATTCAGGTACATTTTGTGGCTCATTTGTGCTTACCTACACATGTAGTCACAAAGCTCATTTTGGACTGAGAGATCACAAATTTGTTATGTCCATCCTTTGAGTGTCCTCTGTTCCCATAATCCATTTACAACATCATGTAGTACTTAGCTGACAAAGGTTGATGTCTTGTACAGCAGACATTCTAACCTCATATGTCATACACTCACTTATATAGGTGAACACAGTAGAAGAGGAGGCAAGTAGAATACAACATTTGACTAGGATCCCACATTGTGGGTAAGTTGAGAAGCTTTGATGGTTGCCTCCTACACTGGATTTGCGTTGTGCTTTTCAGCCAAGAGATTTGAACATTTCACTTCCTCAAGATTCACCTTAGCAGCCCATACATCCATCACAAAATTACACAACTGGCATCAGTGCGACCCTCATTCCCACCAATTTCAATAGGATGTGTCCATTGATATTTTGCAAGTGTGATTTCATATCATCGAACAACAATCCAGTGTGTCTAGTACACTTCATATGACACTATATACTATTTTATGTCCATTCTGCACTCACTTGGCATACATTTTGTGTCATCCTTTCTCTAGCCACCATGGTGTGATCTGGTATGTGGTTAAATGCCATATGTAGGCATGTTGTGATGCAGGACAACAGTGATGTAGAACACATACAACATACAGCGGAGATTAAAGGCACATTTCATGAGCACGAGCATTCAGGTACATTATTCTTGGGTTTACTTACCATGGCCCCGCACCTGCCCAGTGTGTGGTCCCTGACCAGATGTAATAGCCAACCTTGTAGCAGAAGTCACTGGGGGTACTGGAATCAGGACGACATCATTGGACCTACAATGATAAGTGTGTTTGCAACTTTACATTTCAGCTGCCACATGTGATACACTCAATTTCAGGCAGAAAGGATGAGCACAAGCAGTGTGGGCACTACTGTTGCAGAAGTGTATGGCAATAAATATCATGAGTGATCCCACCGTCAACTTATAATGGCCCCACTGCCTAGAAACAACGTCTATCAAATTGCCACCACAACAATTCCTAAAGTAAGGTCCATTATCGTGTTTTGTTTATGGCCCAAAAACATGCCATCCGATGTTAACAAATATGACCAGCTGGGTTGACTGGACAATTTAATGTATTGAATAAACATTATAATTTGGACACTGGATGCAGTCTCAATACTCCTGACAATTGAATCTAACTTCTTGTTCATCATTGTTATATTTGTTAACATTGGATTTCTAGATTTTGTCTACAAAAACAATTATAATCTAGTGGAGACTCCTTTTTGACTTGTTGTGACACTCAATTTCAGGATTGAGTTCACAGTTCTGGAATTGTTGATGGAATACATGTAATGTTCCCATGTCACAAAGGGATGATGAGCCTAGCTATCTTGATTTTTGTATTTCGCTATTCACAAATGTCATTTGCTAAAGGTAAATGTCCTTTAAGTATTCCAATAGTTGTAAAGTTAGGTTTTCATCTCCGGTTACCTTTGAGATTCGGGCCCTATATGTCCTACTGTTGTCGGCTGACAATGTATGCATTTTGACCATCTCCTGACCAGTTTGACTTACCAGTTAGTAAGGGTGGTATGCCTTGCTCTGGATGATGTAGTTTCCTCCCAGAAGATGTAGGGACCTCTGCTACTGTGGTCGTTTGTACTCTGGCTGAATGTGTCAATAGGTGAGAAGAGGGCACTTTGTCTATTGCTACTTAACAGTGTTAGGTATATACAGCAGCAGTACTGGGCCCATGTTTTCAATAGTGGAAATGGGATTTGCCATTTCTAATACAGAGGATTCTGGGACTTGTGGTGCAACATACAGAGGTAAACACATGAGCCTCTGACTGACTATAGATTTATATAAACTTTGGACAACTTCATTAAAAAACAATGGGGGTGCAACACAGACAGTTATTTTATATACTTGTTCTTGTCATCACATTTACCTGGTACCGCATTGCGGACATCACTCACAGGCAGCCCATGGAGAATGTGGGGGTGGATTGTAGCGAGGACATCCTCCTCAAGTGTGGTGATACGGAGGTGGGCTCCGGATTGTGGTCCAGGGAGAATTCTGGCCAACTCAATCCTGGAGTACTTCTCCTTCACCCTCGCCTTTTCGTCCTGCCACTTCTCCTTGATGTCACAGACTGTGTGCACGTCCTCCCCCAATGATGTGACAGTAGTGGCTAAATGCTTCCATAGAGCTGCCTTCTGTGTGCGACTGGTGCAGTAAGGGGGAGACCATATAGCTGTTTGTGGTGCCTCACAATGAACTCCACAATCACGGTTGTCTCCTCATTTGTGAAGTTTTTCTTCCTCCTCAGTTGGTACATTTTTCAGTAGCGATGCACAGCAAATGAAAATAGGAACTCTCTGTGGTCAAACCTGTTCTTTGAATGTGTGCTGCTTTTATGTGGTTTGTGGTGCTGGTCTTGAAGTTGTTGTTAATTGACCTCATCTGACGCTTGTGGGGGGATGGGAAGCACTTGGACAGGTGTTTAGCATTGATCAACATGATCATCGGGCCCGAATGCGGGTATTCCGGCCCGGAGCTGGAGATTCTGGCCCAGGTGCGGAAATTCCGGCCCAAGTGCGGGATTTCTGGCCCAGGTGCGGAAATTCCGCCCCGGATGCGGAAATTCCGGCCTCAGTGAGGACGTAAAGATAGGAGTCGTAAGTGATTTCTGTAAATACCAAACACTCGTAAGGGCCTTCTGTGAATACCAAAAGTCATAAATTTAGAATTTTGTGAATCGGGCCCAATGTTCTTACTCAAGACACTGCAACATATGACAAACCTTCTTTAAATACAGTGCAACCAATATTCATAAAAGTTGCATCTACACTTACCCCTTGGGATTTATGTTAAGTTACAGCGTATGCTAGAGATACAGGAAACTATTGCTGACGCACATATAAGTCTTTCACAAGAGAAGAAGTATAATATATTAGCCAATCTGCTTCACATCATCTATCTGATCAAATTATATAGCCAAATATTCAACCTCATCCCTATTTAAAAAAATAATGAAATCATTAAATTTACCCATTGCACCATTTACTATTCCTTCCTCAACTTTTTAAATTATGACGCAAAATAACTCTACAGTTTCTGCACATGCATAAAAAAAATTCTAATCCTGCAGTCTAGATACAGATTCCTCCAATGAATCCACTTTTGCTTGTAGCTTCCTTCTTTGCAGTTCTGTTCCTCCCTAGTGCTCCATTTTCTCAATAGCTGTAATTCCCCAACATTCTTCTTTCTCCAGTTTTATTCATTTGGAGCACTCTTGAAGTTTAGGCATTAAACAGACTACAGACTTGCCTTCTTCAATGAAATTGAACATTAGCTGTGCTGCTGTCTTCTTAGAGGAGTAAAGTTTGTTGATAAGCCAACGTTCTAAGGTATTTTTCACCCCTTTGTCAGAACTCATGCTCTTATGTCCTTAAGAATATTTTCGTATTCCACAACAGATGCTTGATGCATATTCCTCAGTAGTTCCTTGTATTCGAAGTTTAGCCAAATGTTCACAATGCCAATACTTTCCAAGGAATTCCGAGTTTCATCATGTAGATGATTCTTGAAAACAGGCTGTCCTTTGACTGAAATAAGTTGCAATAGGTCACCGAAGACAATTAAATGCTTTACGCCAAACAGCACGTTATACCCCATTTTTTACATCTGTTGCATTTTCAAGTGTACGAAAGCAAGCATTAGGTTTGAGACCATGCTTACCTCATGGATTATTAAAAGCTTCAGTTTCTTCACTACTCTTGACACCTAATGAGAAGCTCCACCGGATAACTCCTGGTATTCCAGTTTATTATCATGTTCAACAGGTAGCATTAGTAGTCGATGTAGAGTAACTCCATTAATGTGTGTGCAGCTACTCGACTTGGTGCTCTTACTACACACAATAAATTTGATTCGGTAGTCCTCTGAAGGTAAGCGGTGAGCACTTTAATTAAAAAGCTTTTCCCAGTCCCAGCATAACCACTGATATATAATAGTATTGGCTTAAATGATGAACATTTGCATTCTATCTTTTCGTGCAGGAATCAGTTTTCTATTTTCTGTTTTACCTCTGTACAAATTTCTTTTTGTTCCTCATTCAGTTATCCAAGTAACTGTTTGAAATCAACAGTTTCCAGTCTCACTTGTTCCGATGCAGTTTCCAGCTCATGTATGGCTATTACAGCTTCGTTTTCAATATTGAGTTGTCCAAGAGGACCTTGACTCAGTGGTACAGAACTTTGACTGCTTTGGGAACTTTCTTTAGCTACCTCAGCAGCAATTATTTCTTCCTGTTAAAACTCATCATTTAACATTCGCAAATAGCTCACTAAGATTGAACACTGAATGTTGTCTTTAACCAAGTTGAAAGGATCTTTGTAGCACTCATATTCTCCAAGTAGTTCTGATTTAGCACGCCAAGGCTTGAAGAGTTGCAGAAGTGCCAAGTAGAAAAACTTTTTTCTGTCTGAAGTTTGGCAACTAAGTTTTCTGTGATTAATTAAATTTCCTTTTGCGTGTCTGACCAAACAAATGTCATACCCAACTACTGCATATCTCCCTTCTTCTATGTTTTCAGTTACATTGTTTTTGTATCTACAATGTTGAAGTAATTCATAAAAGCACATGTGTGGATTCCTTTCTGGATAGTATGTATCCAACATATTTATGGACTTTCCGGATCAAACTCTGCTAGATACTGAATTTCGGGAAAATACTTCAATACTCTATTTCACATGCTTGCAAGGCCTAGACTTACCCAAACAATTCTTCTTGACTTTGAGAACAAACTAGTTGAGCTAAGTGATCTGAGCACTCATAGGACCCTATCTCTCTATGGGAAAACATTTTCAAGCTGAAGCTATACAATTTCTTAGTAAGACCCTTTTCTGCAGAAATCTCCTCCCACATCTCCTTCATCTCTGTCTTCTCTGATTATGTATGAAGTGACGTAACAAGCAACAGCAATGGAGTTGTCTGCAACAAACTATATCCATGCTCACATTCCACATTTTCAGACTGACTGGATTATAGTCATTAATATACTTCAAGGCTCCTGTTCTTCTCAGGTTGCATTATTTTTTGGTGATTTCATGTCAGTGTATGTCTGAGTGCAGATAAAAAGCTGTTTAATTTTCCTTGTGAAATGACAGGCCGTGGGAATCCAAAGTGACATCTTGTATAAAAATGTCCCTTTGCATCTGTATTTTAGATGACAGTACTTCCCACATCTATGACTTTGAAAGCACATAACTTGTTGACTCAAGCCCTTTTCACCACTGTCCTTTGGGATGGTACAAGTCACATACTGTTTTATGAAAGACAAGACAGACTCATCACTGTCTGTTCCAAATTTCGGTGCATCTTTTATCCATAACAGCATGTGAATATGAGGAGCACCTCTTGCTTGGTACTCTTTTCCCCAAATGAAATCAGTTACTTCATCAAAAGGAGGATTTATTTTGTTATAGATAAAAAACATTGTAGCTTGAAACCTGTGGTTAAAATATCTGCAAACATTAGTGGGATACAAGCAGCAAAGTTCTCTGACTGCCTTCACTTTGATATCTATAATGTTAGAGTTTGCTTCTCTCAAAAATTCAAGCAGGTCATCCCAGGTGTACTCAGCACAACTGAGTGTAAGAAACCAAGAACGTACACCTAGATTTCTCGACATACATTTCAGTTCTCCATGACGGCAATACCAATACTCGTTGGTGCCACATGGCACGCCATCAAATTAACTAAGTTGCATTCTAAGTTTTCATCCTTTCCATGAACTTTGTCAATGAATTCCTTTGCAGAGAGATTTTGAAGATTAACTCCTGTCTTCAATATGTGGTAAACAGCATATGAAAATCCAGACAAGTAACTCTCAAGCAAAAGCTGGAATATGTAGTCAATAACTGATGAAGTCTTGTATCCTCTGAGTATGATCTGGTTGACCGGTATTCAGCTACTGGTATCTGTACAGGACTGTTATCAAAGCGCCCACCTCCTCCAGTGGGAAACAGTTGTGGAAAACAGCGAGCTCCTAAACTGTTCCTCCACACACTCATGCTTGCTTCATTTGAAAGAGATTAATAGCATCACTGATGACTTCTTTTAAATGCAGAGGATGGATGCTGTAGTGGTCGTAAATCTCTTTTAATTTGGATCAATCCACTTTTTCAATCTGTCCACTTGATGGTAATGTTTTGTCCGCCATATATGTTATATCAAAAACAACATCAACATTTGCATTATAAATATTATTTTGTACCAGAAATAATGTTGCTTTTTTAACTTTACTAACATCCATTAACTCTTGCCAAATTTTTGTATTCTTCGTAGGCACCAAATTTACTATAATGATAAGTGGTTCATGAACATCTCTGTGTACACCAACAGTTTCCATATTCTGTTTAAAATCTAAAGGTAAGTAGATAACACTTCCGTTAAGGCCTTTCTGAAGGTCAGTTGGTGGCAGCTTCTCTGTCTTTGGCTCCATACGAACTATAGCCTGAAATGGGTGAACACATTGTATGAGAATTGATTCATAAACATTTAAATCTTGTAGTTCTTGTGGAATTGATACTACTTCTAACTTGCTATGTATTGCTCTAACTGGCCTTTTGTTTTCCTCTAACTTATCATAGCAGTACTTATATATAATTTGCTGTGTGGACAACTCAAACAGTTAGTTCCTTCACAAATAAATAAACAGCACATTCTTGCCACTTATCTCTGTTCTCCTGTTCAGTTTTTGAGAATGCAACTACATTGTGAGTTTGGCTTTTGTAGTGAGTGCGTCAACAACAAATGTAAACTCAATTTGGTTTCTCAGAAGAAAGTGTATTAAACTTCCTAATCTCTTCTGTACAGTTATCAACACTAATACCTGTTTACCTTTCCTCTACACCTGCACATACTGACTCCTCTTTTTTCCAAGACTACTGTTCAGGACAAAAGAAATTAAACTGAACATCTTCACAAAGTTCTACCTCTGCTACTGTACCATGCAAGAGAGCTCTACTCATTTCTCCTAATCATAGGGCAGGAGTTTTGACATAGTAAAGCCTCCTAACTAAATTGTAGTATTTTAAAGTGATGAATAGCTAACATTCTGAAGAGATAAAAGCTGCTTTGACACAGTTTCTTTGATAGACGTGCTAGTGAATTTTCCTGTAAATTTGTATATGCTTCCTTACTTGCATGGTTCTAATCCATGCAAAATCCCTATTTTCTGTTTCAGACTTTTGCATAGAAAGATATGTAGAAAAGTTCTCAATATATCAATAGATTTTTACCAAACACTGCAAATACTGCTACAGTTCCACTTCTTATACAGGGGCCTATTTACGCCTTCCTGGTATCTCTTCACCTATCACTTCTTCAACATTCCTAGGAACAATCTCCTCTTTTGGAATAGGATTAGCATCTTTCACCTCATAACATCGACCAGTTATTTCAACTGCATGCACTAATGTGTTCTCTTGGAAGTAGCTTTCTTCATTAAAGAAATGCTCAGTGGGGGCGTGGCTTGAGAGGCCAACATGGCAGATGCTTTTAATGGTGCTCTGCATGGCACCCCTCTAATCTGGCAATTACCCGAGAAAATGCCTGTCATCAATAATTCCTCTACAGTCCCTATGTCCTATACCGTGGACAAAGCTACGGAGGTAACCTGCAATGTCGAAATGCCTTGCAGTACCGATCTACAGACCACGGAGTTGCAGAGCCACGCTGGCCACGGGAGAGGAGCCGCTCCACAGTGGGGGCCCTCCGTGTGGGTGAAGTTGACTGTATTGGGAAGAGGTGAGGCATTGCTAGCACGGTTTCCCCCTGACCACATTGCGCTAAAACAATGCCAAAGAGGCCACTTGACTGCCCCAGCTGATATTGATGGCTGAGCCATGAGGTGCGGGCCCTAGCAGTCAGCATTGGTGCACCAAAAACTTGCTCTGCTCTGCCCTCACCTGCTTGCTGCCCAGCTGCCTATGACCCAGCCCTGATGACTCGGAGACCCCTCTGAGGCTTGGGATCTGCTGTGGTGCCACCTGAAGAAGTCCTGGTGGAGAAACCAGCAAAGGAGAGATGCCATCTTGACGCCATGGGCACCAGAGCCTGTCTGATGGAGTGCCCCAGCCCAGAACCCTGCCTAAGTGAGTCTGGGGCTATGTGCAGCATTTGCACTCACCATCACACGCACTAAAATGGGGCAGGGACCTGTGATGGTTCTGTTGTGAGTGGCAGAGTGCCTGAGCTGCCCTGAGCCCTGGAACTGAAGTCGAGGGGCTATCCTTCCCCCTGTGATCTCTGAGCTCCTCCAACCATGTGGCTCCATGGCATGCCTTATGAGCTTGGCAGCCTTGACCTGGGTAATGGGGGTGAATGAGGAACGATGGAGCCCTCTTAATCATTTCATTTGTCCCCAGAGCAGATTGGGTGAGTGTTGTGCATCGTGAAACCTAGGCTCACTTTCAGGGAAGGCATGACTAGTCCCCCTTTAGTTCCTGGACTTGCTGTGCCTCAATATACACGAGCCACATGCTCCGTCCATGAGTGCCACCCCCTGCCTCCATCAGTTGTCCTCAATTTCTTACACTTGGAGGTGTTTGGCAAATACCATGTCCTCCTTGGCACTCATTAATGAACAGTGGTGGTGCTTATCCTCAAACTGCCTCTGCAGGGCTCCATACTGTCTTGCATCTCCTAGATTACCCTAAGGAGCCTACTGTTTTTGCCTGGACATCCTGCCATGCCTGCCTTGGCGTACTGACAGTGTACCTCACCCTGTCCACCTCAAAGTCTGATGCCACACTGTAAACCACCACACAGTACTGTTTCCTCCACTTTGCCGAATTCAGACTAGGGGGCTATGGACAACTCTCCCTCTTTGTTCCACCTCTGCCTTGCTCTAGGGGACACCCTTGTAGGACCAGTCCATGCTACCTTTGGCAACACCCAGCAAACACTTAGCTCGCCACTTCGGCACCCCTCTCCAGGTCATGGAGGACGCTCTCTGCTGTCAAGGGATTAGCTGCTCATGCTGCTGCGAAGTCATTGCAAGTGGGCTGTATCTCCACTGCAAGAAGTGCTGTGTAGAGTTTCTATGCCACCAACATGGGTAAACACAAACCTTTCTGCCCAGCGACCTCACAGACTCAAATAGAGCAATACACCACTGGACCTGTGAATGGCCATCACGGAGGCACCGGGAACGGGACAATGGCTCCTCATAGGCTGAACATCTTGCCATAATCCTTCAAGCCATTCAAATCTTTCAAGCGGCTGTAGAAACCAAAATTAGAGAGGTAAGCATGGATCTGGCGCTGCTCCGCCAAGACCTCAGAAATCCTATGTCCCGGATCACCGAGGCCAAGAGCTAGATCTTCACAGTAGAGGATGAAGTCACGTCACTTAAGTCCCAGGTCTCCAGCCTTCTCACGCTCATATCAGAACTGCACCGCTGCACCAAAAATGCTTAGAATTGTTCCCAGCGCAACAATGTAAGCATGATTGGTATCCCTGAAGGAGCTGAACCTCAGCAAGTTGCAGACTTTCTGGAGACGAGGATTAGGTCTCTGGATGCTCGTGGGGCAATTGTCCTCCTGGTTCATAATAGAAAGGGCCCACTGGGTTCTGACTCGTAAACCTCCTCGAGGAGTCTCTCACAGACCCATGATCACACACATCCTAAATTTCAGAGGCAGAGATGCGATCCTGAGGGAGGCCCACTCCCGGCGGGAGATTTGCTATGGAGACATCAGGGTTCTCCTCTTCCCTGACTACACACAGGAGGTGCAGCAATGACACCCCTTCTACATCTAGGTCAAGCAGAAACTTAGTGCATAGGCCACCAGTACTGTCTCCTGTTTCCCACCAGGATCCGCATGATCCATGCCAACAAATTCCACTTCTTAAAACATTCCAGAGTCAGCCTGGTTGTGGCTCACAGATGAGCCCGCTTGGAGGCCTCTCAGCAGGGATCTAGGCCTACCAGACCTGCTGAGAACACACAGGCCTCCAAGCCGTGTAGATACAGCACTTGCTCCCAGAAAAGACGCCACACCAATCACTCCAAATCATCCTCCAGATCTCCTCAAATATGTGAACACTCTCCTTCTCTGTTGCATCACCCCCTGGCTTTGAGTGAGGGGGAGCAGGAATCAGACTCGTAAACTCTCCTGGATGTAGCATCATTATTACCTGCAGAAACAAGCACACATGGATCTTTCCCAGAGTCCCGCATTGTAACCCCTATGCTACTTACTGTCCATGGGACACGTTCACATTCCACTTAGTTCGATGGCAGTCAACTATCTTTCAACTGCGGAGAGGTCCATTACTCATTATTCCCAGTTTATATATATTAATTTCCTTTCTAGTTTTCCTTTTTAGGACGACAGATGCTTCTGGGATGAAAGTATGGGGTGGGGAGCGAGTTGTGAGGTGGGGATTCAGTACAATGTCTTATGACTCCATTCATACATCGACACACACCCACATAATTTTCCATGCAGCGCATGCCAAGGTCCAGCTTCTACTCCTACACTGCAAATGCACGCTCCTGTCCACATATACTGGGTGTCTCCCCTCATCTCCTCCTTGCTACACAGCCACTTATTACCTCATGATGTCATCCTTTCACATTTTGACCTGGAGCGTTAATGGCCTCCGGGACCAGGTGAAGTGCACTGCAGTACTCACCTTTGCCCGCCGCCACCTCCCCAATGATCTCCTGCTCAAAGAGACTCACCTTAAGGGTAACCTCTGCCACGTCCTGGCACATAGGGGATACAATAGAATCTTTCAAGTGGGTTAAACTTGTTGATCCCCCAAAGTGGCGTTTCTGCTGCGGTGTTACTTCCCCCTCTCGGTCTCCCACAAAGTTCGTGACCCACAAGGCTGCTTTCTTGCACTCACTGGGACACTCGAAAGCCAGACCATCAATCTGGTGAGTGCCTATGCTCCGCCTGTTACCCTTAGCATCTTTCTCCATGATGTTTCCAAGATCTTCCTTGATCTTCCACAAGGGCTGATAGCATTTGGTGGGGACTTCAACGCAGTCCCCATCCCAGAGGATGATGCCACTGGACCTCCCTTGGTATCCTGGTGCTCTGGAGCCCTTCACCTCTCTGACTGGGACACCGCCTTAGGTCTCTGCAACGCTTGGAGGATATGGAACCCGAGCCACCCTCAATATGTACACACATTGGCTGCACATATCTCCCACTCTTGCATAGACCTTGTCTTCATGCCTGCCCTTGATTGTCATGCCATTTCTCATGCCCAGATGCTTTCTCGAGGCATATCTGATCATCCTCCTCTCTCTCTCCATCTCAGTTTTCCCCGGGATAGTTCCCAACCCATGTGGCACCAAAATGCCTGGTATCTCCAAGACAAAACCTACGTCCAGGCTTTGAGTCAAGAAATGCAAATATACTTCCATAATAATGTGGGTTCGGTCACAGCTATTTGCACCCTCTGGAATGTCAGTAAGGCCCCTATATGGGGGTTTGCCAAGAGGCACATCCACGTACTCTTAACATCACTCAGTTGGAGGCACTTACCCGTAGTAGAGAGAAATCTCCAAACAGATCCCGATAGAGATACCCCCTACAACTGAACTGAATCTTCTATATGAAGAAATTCACCTCCAATCCTTGAAAGCTGCCAAGCATCTTTGGCGTGCACAATTGCCAGGGTGTATAGGTGGGGGGAAAAGAATGGGAAGCTGCTGTTTTGGCTGGCCTCCCACCAACAGTTGAACAGGATCGTGCCGGAGATCATCGACCAACACGGTACCTTCTTCCATACCCTCCCTGAGATTACACATGCGTTTGCCCACTACTACCATCATTTATACCCCACTCCCCACAGGAGGGACATAACCTTTTCTGCTCAGTTCCTCAAAGACATTCCCCTCCCTCGCCTCTCTCCAACCTAGGCTCGAGTGCTAGATGAGCCCTTTTCAGCTGAGGAGGTGGGGTCAGCCGAGGAGGTGGGATCAGCCAAGGAGGTGGGATCAGGCTTGTCAGCGGTGGCTCCTGGGAAGACACGTAAAGTTAAAGCCAACCTTGCTAAATGGCAATCCCTCCCACTGAATGTAATGGGTTATTTAGCTCTATATAAAATGATGATCCTGCCTCCATTTCTCTATGCTTTTCAAAACCTGCCACTTCTCAGACATGGTTTCGTGCCCTGGATAGGGTAGCATCCCCCTTCCTGTGGAACGGCTCCAGGGCACGCCTAGCATATGCACATTGTCAATGAGGCCCCTATGACAGTGGCCTGGGGATGGCCAAGCTCTTCCTCTAATATTTAGCTTCACATCTCCTAGCTATTCATGACTGGTTTAATGGTGGATGGTTGGACCCCACCTACCAATTGGAGCTATCCCTTCTGGGATTCCCTCAAATTCTATCCATGCTTTATGGTTCCCCATCCTTCAATTCATGCCCTCAGTGACCAAAACAGCCCTTCAGGCTTGGAGGGAAGCTTTACGACACACTCGTTGGGACACCAAAATCATCCAACAATCACCTCTTTGGCATGGTACTTGGTTGAGGGAGGTGGTGACATTTCTGGACTTTGGGCACTGGAAACGTATTGGGATTTCACAGCTCAGGGACATCTGGTAGGGGATAAACATGCGATCATTTCAAGAATTTCAAGCCACTTATGTGCTGACCTATACACAATTCTATAAGTACCTTCAACTGAGGCACGCTCTTCAGTCTAATGTCCAGCAGACCAACTTTTTTCCCAAGTTCAATCCATTGGAGGCAAAAGCTTCTGATGGGTGACCTGGGCAAATGTGGAATCTCCAAAATCTACCATACTTCGATTTTTACCCCAGCACTCTAGACCATCTCGGAACCCTATGGGAGAGTTGGTTGGGACTCCTTGAAGATGACGATAGACGTGACATTCTGATGGCGTCAAATGTATTACCTCTATAGTGCCTATCTTTGCCCAGCTAGGCTCCACCAAGTGAGACTCCTCCCTGAGCCTACCTACCACCCGCTATGGTGATGCTCCAGCTGATTTCTATCACATGGGTTGGCTGTGGCCTGTGATTCAAAACTTCTGGACTGTAGTGGTGGGAGAAGTAACTGAGGTGCTTGGATGAGAGGTCCTCCTCACACCTTCAGAGCTTCAGTTGGGTGTCAGTAAGGGCTCTGGGGGCACAGGGCTTATCGGTCTTTCTTGGGGATAGCTCTTATGGTCGCCAAATGGTATATCGTCACTCTCTGGAATTCCCCTTCTCCTCCCACCCTTTCACACTGGCACTGAGGGGTAGACTAGCAAGCACAGCAGGAAAAAATGGTCTGCGAGGCCAGGGGTTGTCCCCTTAAGCATGGCCAGGTGGAGGGTAAATGGCTAGGCCAATAAGCCTATGATTCCGTCTAGTGACAGGATGGCTGATGTTTTTGTTTTGTAACACTCTACTGTGTCAATTGAATGCCTTTGCCTTGAGCAAACGCTATATACCTTTCTCTGACAAGCTATTTGTGTGTTGTATAGTGCTTATTTTTCTCTGGGCAAAATTCAATAAAATCTGTTTATCACTTACGTTTTTATCTTTCTTAACTGATTTGAGTCTTCCCATTTTATTAACTTGGTTTTGCTCACTTTGCAGTTTTCCACATACTATTTAAGAAACGTCTCAGTTTTCTTACCAGCAGCTCTTTTTTCTTTAACCACATTGTCCACATTGTGTCCCTTTTATTTCTCTGTTGTATGTAAATAGTAGCCTCTCCTTGGTTTCTTTCTTCTTTCTATTTTTTCAGCATTTTTACGGTCTGCTTTTATGTATAAATAGATGCCTGAAATAAAAAAAAACTATGTATTTAGTTTTTCATTATATACTATTAAATTTCATGCAATATACATATATGTTCTTTTAGAAACACTCAAACTATGTTAAACATACTCTATGGGGCATATTTGTAACATTTGGGCGTAGGGCAGTGCCGCAAGCCCAGCACTGCCCTGCATCAAAAGAAAAGGGCAGGAATGTGCTGTATCTACAAGATATGGCACTATTCTGTCCTTTCTGCCAGCGCTGGTGCACAAACTGTAGCCGAGAACCAACGTAGGCACCTTTGCACCATGGTACAAGGGTGACTGTGTTGTTGGCATGATTGTTTTTGTGCAGTAAGGGAAACCTTCCTACACAAAAACAATCAAAGGAGGAGCCTTTCTTCTTCTATGTGTGATGCAGAATGCAGCACATGTGGAAGGAGGAAAAGATAGGGAGAAATGTAAACATTTCTCCTCATTACGCTTGCGTTGGGAAGGCGTTAGTTTTGGTGCAGCCCCAGAATTATGCTATGCTGTAAATCTGTGGCAGTGTCAAAAACATGGGTGTTGTGTGGGAACACCCACAGCAACACCCATGAAACACCCCTTCCATGTTGAGTAAGGCACATGAGTGTGTAACTGAATGTATCACTGTATGCATCAATGTGTGCTTGGGTGTATCACTGTATGAAGCATTGTGTGCCTGGGCTTCTCGGCACATTCCTCAGTATGTGACTGGGTGTGTCAGTGTATGCATGAATGTGTGCCTGGGTGTGTTAGTGTTGGCATCAGTGTATGCCTGGGTGTCTTTGTGTATGGGTCAGTTTGTGACTGGGTGAGTTAGTGTGTGCATCAGTGTGTGCCTGTGTGTATAAGTGTATGCATTAGTGTATATGTAGATGTGTCACAATATACATTAGAGTGTACCTGGGTGTGTTAGTGTATGCATGTATTATGCCAATACTTACATATGTAAGTGAACGCATCAGTCTCTCAATCGGTGTGACACCGGATGTGCAAGCAACTATGCCATTATATGACTGGCTCTCTTACTAACTCTGGAGGTTTGTAAATCTGTATATAAGTGGCTGTATGGGTTGATTTCTGGATGTGTTAATAAGTGTCGGGTTATGTACTGTGTGTGCAATTTGCTCATTTGCTGCTGGATACATAAGTACTGTGTGGATGTGTAAGTGGGTGTGTAAGTGCCTCTCTTACTGTCTGACTGGGTGTATTAGTGGTTCTATCATTTTGTACATATGCATGCCAGTTGCAGTATAAGTGAGAGACTGGATATATAACTGGGTCTAGGGGTAAAACAGTGTGCATATAACTCACAAAACTTAAAAGCACCTCTCTTACACTTTAATTACATGGCACTAACCCTATAGCCTACTTAAGACATACCTTCTGAGTGGCTTATATGTATGACAAGGAAAGGTTAAGGCTGGCTAAGCGCTTTAAAATGGCAAGTCGGCCTTGCAGTGTAACTGCACACACAGGCTCTTATATATCAAACTCAAGACATGTTTAAAGGACTACTTGTCTGGGTGGGTGACTTGGTTGTGTCAATACTTTAGTACATATGTGAATGAGTGTATCAGTCTCTCTGTAGGTGTTTCACTAGATGTGTAAGTAACAAATTCAGCATATAACTGGTTCTCTTAGTATCTCTACGGGCCTGTAAGTGTGTATGCAAGTAACTGTATGGATTGCTTAATGGCTGTGTTAGTGAGTGTTTGGGGTATAACTGTGTGTGCAACTGTCTCAGTTAGTGATAGATACATACATGCTATGAGGGTGAGTGAATGGCTGTGTAAGTGCCTCTCTCCCTGTCTGACTGGCTCTGTTAGTGGCGCTATCATTTTGTACATAGATATCTCAGTTGCGGTATGGGTGAGAGACTGAACAAATAACTGGATATATGGGTCCATAAGTGTGCATATAACTCACTAAACTTAAAAGTACCTCTCTTACATTTTAAGAATGTGGCACCCTCCCAAAGGACTACCTTTAGCCCATCGTAGGAATGGCTTATATGCACTACAAGGAAAGGTTAAGGAAGGATTGCAAAGGGCTTATAAATGTCAAGATGACCTGCCAGTCAAACTACACACAGATGTGCACGTAACTATGCTGGTATAGGAATGGCTCTCTTAGTAACTCTATTGGTCTGTAAATGTGTATGCATGTGGCTGTATGGATTGCTTACTGTCTCTCTTAGTGAGTATTGGGGTATGTAACTATGTGTACAACTGCCTCAGTTACTATTGGATAAATAAGTGCAGGATGGGTGAATGAATGAATGTGTAGGTGCCTGTATCTCTGTCTGACTAGGTGTGTGAGTAGTACTATACTTTTGTAAATAGGTATGTGAGATACAGCATAGGTGGTATGCCAAATGTATAACTGAGTGAATGGGTCTGTAAGTGTATGTCTAAATAACTGGAACTTGTAACTACATGTTTTACCTAAGCACATACCACCCTCCCCTATAGCCTTTTTCCAAACTACCCTAGGTTTGACTTACATATAGTAAAAGGTGAGTTCAAGACTTGACAAGAAGTTATCAATGCCAACTCAACCTGGCTTAAAACTACACACACAACCTCTGCATCAGCGGGCCCAACGCTTGGACTCATAACATAGTAGGTAGGTATAGTTAGGACTTAGTTTCCATAGGAAAATCATTTTTGTACTTGGCTATAACTTTGGCGTCGTTTGACCAATCTGCATGAAATGTTTCCCAAAAAGTGTCACAGTGGGTACTTTTTGTATGGAAAGTTTGGGGGTGATCCGTGCAGTGGTGACCGAGAATTTGGGGTGTGAAATAAGGTTGCGTTTATAATGTTAATTCCCATAGGGACATTTAGCCACACATACAGCCTGAACCGCTTAACAGACTTACACCAAATTTGGCTGGGAGGTAGATGGTGGTTCAAGGAAGTGCCTTTTGCTTATTTGGTGTAAATCCATGCAGTAGTTGTTGAGACATGTAAGTTTAAAATTATAGTGATATCTCTGGCCGCAGATATTTCACGGTGGTTTTGCGATGAATTGTGAATGCATGCGCAAACAGGAATGCTCTGATTGGCTGGACGCAACCTGAACAGAAAGTTGCTGCCACCATTGTATCTATGGGGAGTGGTTCCCGGGGCTGAAAGTTTCTGAAAAAGCTAACTTAAGGGGTCAGCATAGAGATACTCAAACCCCATGTTTGAGAAATGGGGGTTATGTGTCCCAAATTGATTTTTTTAAACGTGCACAATATTTGCGGTGACGCCGTGACCTACAGCGTGGCCCCCCATGTACCATCGCGGGGACATCGCAACTAGCAATGTGGTGAAAATTAAAAAAAATATATTCGTGAACCATTAATACACATTGTTATAGAGATATTGAGAATTTGATAAATGTTTTTATAGAGTTATTTATATAGTGAGATATCGACTGTGATGGTTAGAATGAATTATATAATATAATTTGTTTATGTGGTAGTGGCTATTGAATTCCTGATTTTGCTTTCTGCTTTGGTGACGTAACTGCGGGGATCATGATTACCGACGTTATCGCAGTCTCCGGCTACACCGCAAAAACGGAAAATAGGTTTTAGAGATGGTTGTTCTAGAAATACACTAGAAAAACATGAGATTGAAGTGTACAGTAATAAACCCCTAGTGTGTAAAATACTGTAATATGTGTGCATATATGTGTTTTCAATTTATGGAGAAGGCGGGATCGTCACGGTTAATGAGGTCATCGCTACATCACAAATAACCACGAAAATGGAAAATAGGTCTGAAAGATGGTTTTAAAAGAAACTTAGAAGTATGTATATAGTAATATGTGTAGGGCAATGTTCAAAATGGATTTTTTTTACATATTATTTTGGGGTGTGCTGGTGGTCATTGAATGTCTGCTTTTGTTTTCTGCTTTGGCGACATGTCCGAGTTTGATCGCGATGACCGACGTCATCATGATTTTCGTCATCACAGCGTAAACGAAAAATAGGTTTTAGAGATGGCTTTTATATAAACTCTCTAGAAAAACATGACTTTACTGAATACTGTAAGAAACCCCTAGTGTGTAAAATACCGTAATATGTGTAGATATATGTCTTTTAGACTTTATGGAAAAGGTGAGATGGTCACGGTTAACAACGTCATTGCGACATACCGAATAACCGCGAAAACAGAAAATAGGTCTGAAAGATGGTTTTTACAGAAATTTAGTACAAAAATATGAGTTTAAGCATGCTTTGAAAGAAGTATGTATATAGTAATTTGTGTAGGGCAATGTTCAGAATTGATATTTACACATATTCATTTTTGGATGTGTCGGTGGTCATTGAATGTCTGCTTTTCTTTTTTGTTTTTTGCAACATGTCCACGGGGATCCCGACGTTGTAGTGAAGATCCCCAAAAACTAAAAAAAAAACCTGCTAAAAAACTTCACAATATTTTGGGTACTAGGGTGGCTCTGTGTTGGCTGTGTGTATATGACAGCTGCACATAAGACCAGATACAGAGTTTTGGGTTACTTAGAAACACCCTGTTGCCTTCATCTGTAAAGTGCACACCATCATTTCTATTAATTCCATGCATGTCAAAATGCAGATTGTTGTTATAGATACAGCCCACACGAAGGTCTCTGATAAATGCAGAAACAGTTTTATTTGCCCCTTCAACCCGGCGCAAATTTCGTTGCGGTGCGGCGGAATTTGACGCGTGCGCAGTTTGGACGGCCCCCGGACGTCCGACGCACACGAGCACCGTGACGTCGGACGGCCGGGGGCCATCCGACGCATTGAAGAGGTTAACATGTTTCCTGGCTTTGTCAATCTATTGACAGAATTGATTTGACCACTTCCATTTCTGACTTTGGCATTTATTAGAGTACACCAAGACAGTGTGAGGGAAAAGCAACATCAGTTCTGCAAAGGTATCTTTCATTAGGATTTCCAGCCCCACCCCAGTCAATGTGCCTAGGTCATTGCCACCACAGTGCACAATCATGAGGTGAAGAGCTTTGGAATCCAGAATGGATTTAACCAAAGGCAGCAACTGATGAAACTTTAACCCTTTCTGGCCAACCCAAGTAATCTGCATATTTGGCAAACCCAAGTCCCTGTCAATACCTCTCTTTTTTTAATCCTCTTTAGCCCAATAGATATAGCTATGGCCCACAATCCATTCTATAAGCATTTTGAAGTGAAGGAGCAATAGCAGTGAGAAGACTGGAGCTGAATGAGGTAGTTTTCCAAAGAAAAATCAGTTAAAATGGAGGTGTTTTTTTTTTTTAAAAGATATATTGCATTGGATGCTGTCAGCCTGAAAGTGAATAAAATTAGGTAGTGTGTTGGATGCCTTAGCAAGAAGTCTTATTAAAAGCTGCTGTTAAGAAAGAAATGAAATACAGACATGGATGTCGTGTAGCTCCTATAGTACCCCTGCAGGACCTGCGCGTTTGGATAACATATACTGCGGGCTTGGTGGCAGACTGACTCCGTGCACCCCCACGGTATATGTTAGCCTAGTTTTGCATTAGCTAGCTCGCAGTGCCACTAGTGTCTCCTCTTATCGGGGAGAGATTAGTTTCTGGCAACCTAGGAACATGACAACCCTGATTCCCTCAGAATCGTGGAAACAATGTACTACCTTTCGCTCAGTCACTCGTGCTCACTTATTTGGTTTGTCTCAGAGAGTTACACAGAATAAACAGTCGGGCGTTTCAATAAGTATTTATTGAACAGTTGTTATTCTAGTGTAAAATATATGTGCTGCGGTAACCAGCAGACAATAGCAGAGATATATTTTCAGCAGTACGATAAAAGCAAAGGGATAGAACAGTTCTACCATATTGCGATAATCATGAGTACATACATGAATATAAAAGCATTATGCAAGTGCGCGTACTCCTACGATGCCTACCTAGATGTACCTGTGTGTACCTAGCATATGTGTGTAGGTCTTAGAAGCTAAGAGCCAAGAATCCTCCTAGGATTTAGTCGAACCCCCATACCTGAATAGAGAGAGTGTGGGACCCCGTCCTGGTCTCGAGTGTCAGACCACTGTCAGCTTGAGCGACTCAGCATCTCTTGTCAGTGTGTCAGCATGGAAGTCTTGGTTCCCTCTGTCTTACCGGGGCAAGATGTGGTGTATTTATACCCTAAAGAGTCTCGGTCCTCAGTATGGTTTGTATTGGACATGAGGAAGGCGTCAGGGGTGAACTTTCTACATACATATTATGCCGGTGGTGTATTCTTAGAAAGCCATGCAAAATTAATGAGTACAGTGTGGGCCTGTGTTTGGAAGAACACTGCTGTATTCAAAACCACAGGATAGATAACGTTCAGCCCTCAGAGCTCGTTGTGTACTAGCTGGGACCAATGTAGGTGAAATATCATGCCTATATAAGGAATCATACTATAATAGGACATGTACAGTTGTGACCATAATTGGACATATGCTGCCATGACCATAATAGGGCAAGTACGAGTATGACCATATTAGGGTAAATATGAATACATCCATTTTAGGGCATGTACGAACGGGTCTACATTAGGGCATCTATGCTGGATATAACAGCCACTCCTCTTCCGAACTGCATAAAAATGACCATACTTAAAATCTGGACAATTTAAAAACATTCTTTTTAAAAGCAAGTAAAAACATGGTTCTAAAAAACCGTTAAAAAATGTTGGTGCTAAAAAAAAAATGTTTAAATTCAGCTTTTTCTAGTTGCCACTTAAAAAGTCAATATCGTCTCTCTATATAAGTTGTATCACCATAAGCAGGAGAAGGCCATGCTTTTCTCAAACGAAAGTGTAAATGTAAGAAAAATGTTCCATATTTAGATCGTTTATTTTGAAACGAGTGAAGAAGCCGAATTCTTTCCCAGGACACGATGAGCCAATTCAAGATTACGCGTCCTGGCTGGGAAGCTCAATATTATCGGTGTCAGCTGCTGTAGTTGACAAATCCAACGCCTCACAGAGAACGTCAATCGCACATAGATGGAATGTAGTACTGCCAACAGTCGGTGCTACGGCAGCTTGTGCGGCAGTTGTGACCTGGGTGCCTGTGGAAGAATCACCTAACCCAGCAGGAGCGAACGGCACCTGTGGATTCTCCAGGAATGCATTCATCAGAATCGGAAGCCGCTGAGGACACCGCAGAGCGTGGGCCTTTATGGGGTCCAGTATTGCATCCGTGTCCGGAGGCGCATCTGATGGAAATGTTAGACAAAGATCCAACGTGCATTCTTCTCCGCAGAACAGGCATCGAAGAACAGGTAAGATGTAGTCTACCCAGACTGGTCTAAATGATAGAATCCAGGAGGCATTGAGTTCTCACAGGCAAGAAATGCCCAGAAGTTGTACCATGCGTTCATGGTATTTCCGCTCCAGGAGCGTGTTCACCATTCCCTCGGGGAGTGGGCCGTCCATTGCGTAGCAGTAATATTACAATCAGGATTTCTGCAATTAGCAACAGGATGAGCGGGAATCCTCCAAAGACTCTTCCCAATACGGAGTGTATAAAATTTGGGATTACTCCGAGGACTGTCTGAAAGGTGCTTAACAGTCCAGACCCTATGGTCTTAAATAGGTGTACAATTCCGCTCGTATCAGACATGTTGAAGATACGTCCCACCATTTCTGCGAAATGAATGGGGCAGTTTGTATGTATGAGTGCCTGTATCTCGGTCGAGGTCCTTGCAACTTGAAGTTCATAGGTTTCTTGAGCGGAGGTTAAGGGCACGGGGTGCTGTAAAAGCATGGCTTTCAATATGCTCAGAGTATCAAACTGTATAAAAGAAACATTCAGCGAAGGCCATAGCGGCCCCTCCCTGACTGTGTTCAGTGGCGGAAACAATACTTGCATACAGCAAGTAACCCTGGAGTTAACAGTTACTAGATATGCGACGCCCGGAAGCATCCCACAGCAACCTTGATCATTTAGCATTAAGGAACTCCCATTCGAGAGCAGCTGGAAAACCGGCGTGATCATGGCCGCTGGGGTCACTGACATGTGACAAGATAAGTTCGCCACTGAACCACTACAGGCTCCGTGTAGAGAAATATCCTGACACATGAGAGAACCGCTTAAAGCGTTCTTGCAGTTTGTACCACTCAGATACACTTCTCGATCCCCATTTCGGCATCGGTATCTATATGGTAACTTCCAAGTTTCCTTGATGTATCCCTTACCCATTTTCACATATTTGCCTGCCTGCCTTTGCTCAAGGCAATATTGAAACTGAAACGTAGTGACCGGCAGAGTGATTTGGCCATGAATTAGCCATTCTGTTGATGGTGACTCGGCTACAGTGAATGGTAACCTTTCCAGGCTCTCAATACGCAGCATTGTATATTTGGCTCCCCTCTGTGCCATTTCTGTCTGTTTATCAGTTAGATTGTATTCTGAGAACAGAGACGTGGTGTTTATAAAACGCCATGGCACATAGCCTGCACGCAAAGATTGCAGCGTCCAGCTTAACATCATAATAGAACGTAGCTGAGATTGCCCGTGTTGTAACAAGCCCAGATCTTGTTCTAATATGTCGATTGCCGAAGACACAATGTTGCCTAAGGAGTCAATCCTGGAGGTCAAAGTTGTTAACCCATTATCCACCACAGCTAATGCCTTTTCTAAGTTAATACGGTCTATTTCCTGTATCCTTTCTGCGGGGTCTTGTTGGGATATTTTCCAGTTTTCATTATAGTAGGCATAAAGGCCTGCATATATGAAACGTTGCTGACGTTGTTTCCTGGGTCCTAGTAGAAAATCTCTAAGATCCATGTCAGGTGTGAGTAAGGTCAAGTGGTGCTTCACTTCTGTCAGTGTTGAGGTCTATAGCCAATCCAGGCACAACTTCCCAACACTATAGGATGTCACTACTCCCAGGTGATGTCTCTGTACATAGCGTGGGTCTGGCCTATGGATACTAAACCCTTCGGTTGTATTCATAAATCTCTGTTGACATTTGTTTGTGTCAATGGGTCAAACCAGCCATTCTGTCCAATCAGGATCTGATCTGTTGTACTGGAAAATGTCATCTAATCCCACCCCTTGTGTAGTTAAATTCTGCCCCCCACCCATCTGTGATGGTGTTGGAAACCCCGGTGTGTTCATTTCCTTGCCTTTGGCTAATCCAAGACAGGATGTTTGTTGTACAGTTTCATTCAGAAATAACATCTGCTGTGGAATGATGCATGCTCTAAAAAGTGCTTCTATTCCCTGGACTTGCCAATCCCTAGAACCCCAGATCAATTTGGAATCTATTGTGTCTTTCCATAGATCGAAACCCTGTTTAGACAACTGGTTCAGAAAGGATGCAGAGTAAATATGTTTGGTGTTTGTTAACATAATTTTTTGCGCTGAAGTTTTCACCACTTTATAATAAAATGACTTCGGGTCGGATGTGTTAAACCCTGAGAAGTATGTGAATTTCTGTGCAAATGGTTGTGAACTACCTTTTGGAGGTTGTTAGACTTGGCACCATTGGCGTGGGTATCCCTTCCATTTTTTTGCTGTTGCCTCTTATGTTTTGCTGGTTTTAGATGCTTTTGGGCACTGTGCCACTGCTGTTCAGTGCCACAGTGCAAGTGCTCCCTACTGTAAATTGTGTTATGGATTAGTGACTCCATGATTGGATGATTGGTTTACTTGTCAGTCCCTAGTACAGTGCACTGCGTGTGCCCAGGGCTTGTAAATCCAATGCTGCTGGTGGGCTTGCAGCACTGGTTGTGCCACCCACAGAAGCAGCTTGTAAAATGTGTCTCAGGCCTGCCATTGCAGAGCCTGTGTGCAGTCTGTGACTGCCATGTCGACTTGGCAAGTGCAGCCACTTGCCAGTCCCTAAACCTTCCCTTATCTTCATATCAGACACCCCTAAGGTAGGCCCAAGGGCAGGGTGCATTGTAAGTATAAGGTAGGACATGCCCTGGTGTGTGTGGCATGTCCTGATAGTGAATTACAGCCATTTTCGTTTTTCACTATTGCAAGGCTACCTGCTCCCCATAGGCCAGAATGGGCAGACTGACTATTACACCTTATAGTCAGAACTGACCCAGGAACATGGTAGAAAAACGAATTTAGTATGCCTGAACTCAGAATGATAAAATACATCTTTTAGTGAAGTTGGTTTTAACATTCTGTGTTTGAAAATACCACTTTTAGAAAGTGGGTATTTTCTTGCCTAAACTTCCAAGCCTGCCTCTGCTAGGTTGTGTATTCCTTGTCTGGAGATTGAGTGACAGGGGCTGGGGGTGGCTACAGGAGTTAGGGTGAGTCAGCACAGGGCTGAATAGAAAGATCTGCATCCAGAGTGGAGGGAGGAGTTGCACCTGGGTCTGAATAGGGCTGTGCCTGCCTTCCACAATGCTGGCTCCACCTCCTGCCGGGCGTCTGATGGCTCTGCCCCTCACTCACAAAGGAAAGAAGGAGTCAGAAAAACAAAGTGCTCCAGGACTGACCAGAACTGGTTTTGGACTAGGCAGAGGCCTCTCTGCCTTCAGAGAACAAAGGAAAACTGTGTATAAAAGGGGACCCAGACCCCTAGGAAATTAGATCACTTCTGGGAAATCAAGAAACCTGTTGCCAAGGAGAAGAACCGGAGAAGCTGAAGGAGGAGTACTGCCCCTGTGCTGTTTTGCTGATTGGGGTTGGCCTGCAGTGGTTGCTTTCTGCCAAGGACAGGAGAAAAGACTTTGCTGTGCTTTGTCATCTTGAAGAAGGGAATCTCCAAGGGCTTGAACTGAGCTTGCCTCCTGCCTGAAGTCACAGGGACACAAAGACTTCACCCCTTCTGTTTGCCTGCATCTGGAACTGCTGTTTTAGCTGCTAACAGAGGGAAATTGCAACACCGACGCCGGCGAGCGACGCCGTAACCTGCACCGAAGCCGTGGGCACCGCTCGTGAAGAGCACGACGCACCGCCCGACTTGCACCGTAGGCCCGACGCCTGCCGACGCCGTGCGACATCGACTCCGAAGCCGTCATCGAGGCCGCTGCCTGCACCGGAGCCGAGGACACCGCTCGTGACGCTCACGACGCACCGTCCCGACTCGCACCGCAGCCCCGACTTCACCGACGCCAGGGCTTCATCATCGCGGAGCCGATCCTCGACGTGGGTGACCCCCGAATCCATCGACGCCGCACCATCGTAAGGAACCGACGCCTCGCCGCCATCCGTGACGTCACCTCCCCGACACAGTAAGGAACCGACGCCTCACCTCCCTGCGCTGCAGTAAGGAACCGAGACATCACCTCCCTGGGGTCGTAAGGAACCGACGCCGCCGGCGCCAACGAAGCATCACCTCCCGACGCCGTGCACCGTCTTTGTTTTCATCGAATTCCAGGTACTGTTCTTTGTGGGTCTGCTCGACTCCGGGCCCGACGCCGCGCACCTCGCGGTCGGCGCCGTACTTTGGGATTTCCACCGGTCACGACGTCGTGATAACTCCAAGTGGAGTTATTTGTTGCTACAAGCTTTATTTGAGTGACTATCCTATTTTTGAAGATAACGTGAACTGTCTCTATCATTTTAAGTCTATTTTTGATTACAGTATTGTGGATTTTTGCTATTGGGTCTTGTGATAAGTCTATATAAAGATTACTTATTTTTACATAAACAACCTGTGTGGTGTCCATCTGTAGTGTTTTCACTGTATTACTGTATGTGGTCACAAATGCTTTACACACTGCCTCTGAGATAAGCCTGTCTGCTCGTGCCAAGCTACCAGGGGTGAGCAGGGGTTATTTTAGGAGTGTTTCCCCCTTATCCTGACTAGAAGCAAGGGTCCCTAGTTGGACAAAGGTGCAAACCATTGCCAACTAGAGACCCCCAGTTCTAACATTGGTGGTCAGCGGTGAGGATTTGGACTTGCATTTGTGATTCATATACAGTGATTGGTGTACACTACTAGTGAGTGCAGACCAATACGCGACCACATACCTTTTGATAGGACTTTTTTTTCTTGGAACCTTAATTTTTGTTGAGAACTGCCAATTTTCACCATGAGCAAAAAGGATCCATTGCACCTGCAGATATTGAATTTGAAGAAGATAGGGTTGATACCTACACTGTGCCAGAACTCAAAGCTGTTTGTAAAAAGTTTAAAATCTCTATGAAAGGCCTCACCAGGAAGGAGGAGCTTCAAAAGGCGCTGAGGGCCTGGTTGGAAGCACGGAATGCCAGTGGGCAGTCCGAGGAGCCTGTGGAGGAGGCAGAGAATTTAGATGGGCAGCTTGAGGGGCCATTGGGCTTAACTGGGAGGAGAGCGCCTTCCAGGGAGGGCAGCAGTGTTTCTCAAAGGGCCTGTCTCCAGAGGAGCTGGAGGACAGGGACAAAAGCAGGATGCATGAAATGGAGATGGCCAAACTGAAACAGGGAAGCCATGATAGCCTTGAGCATAAGAAATTGGAGTTAGAAAGTAAGAGGTTGGCCATGGAAGAAAAGAAGATGCTTTTAGAGCATGAGAGAGTGGTGAGGGAGCTAGAGCTAAAGGCTAGGAGCCTAGAAATCACTCCCTCTGGTGGCAGCACACCTCCAGTGCCTGTAGAAAGTAGAGTGTACATCCCCAAGGAGGTTATTAAGGATTTCATGAAGGGGAGGACATTGGGCAATGGTTTAAAAGCTTATGAGATCGCCATGACATCACACCGGGTCCCTGAGAAGGATTGGGGAGCGGGGTTGTGGGGCCGATTTGCAGGTGAGGGAAGGAAACCTTGCTAGCCTTGCCCACAGTGGATCAGATGTCCTATGCCCACCTGAAGGAAGCTTTAGTGGCAAGGTATGGGTTAACTCCAGAGCTTTATAGACAGAAGTTTAGGAACTGCAAAAAGCTGGAGTCTAGTACCTGGGTGGAGTATGTGTCTTATTTTTGCAGAGCATTGGATGGATGGGTGAAGGGTAGCAAAGTAAATGGCTTGCAGGAGTTCTATGATTTAATTGCATGGGAGCACTTGTCCAGTAGTTGTTTTCCAGAGCTACGCCAGCACCTTGTTGACAGTAAGCTGACTAATCCTAGGAAGCTTGCTGAGGAGGCGGACCGCTGGGTCAGTACCCGGGTCCACAAGGGTCTTGTGGGAGACTCCGCCAAAGGTGGGCAGGGTCCCCAGCAGAAGAGTGGGGGGACAAGGGTAAACAGAAGGAGTTCCAAAAAGGGCCCCAAAGTAAACCCCAAGGGAACCAAGGTAAGGGTTCCCAGCCTCCCACTGAGAAAAGACCATGGGTCCCAACAGATAAGTCTGTTCAGAAGGGGCCCAAAGCATGTTTTAGTTGTGGTCAGGTGGGTCACTTTGTAGGAAGTCCCAAGTGCCCCAATACCGTGACCACTGCACCCACTGGTGCACCACCCCGGCAGATGGCTAGTGTAGCCCTGGGGGAGGAGTTGGGTGCCCAAGGTGGGTGGGGTCCCGCAGAGATGTCCCTGGTCTCTTTAGGAGACAGAGAGATGGTCCCTAGGACCCAGCTGCCTGATAACACTAAAAATACAGGCAGTGGGTGACCATCAATGGCCATAGGGTGGAGGCTCTCAGAGACACCGGGGCCAGTGTGACAGCTGTCAGTTGTCGGCTGGTGTCTGAGGAGCAGGTGGTCCCCAACGTATTCTACCCTGTAGTTGCCGCTGACAACTCAGAGAGCCACTGCAAGGTGGCCCAGGTTCCCTTTGAGTGGGGGGTCTCAGGTATCCTTCAAGTAGCTGTGAGGCCAGCCATGCCTGTTGACTGTCTGCTAGGCAATGATTTGGAGAGCTCCCCTTGGGCGAAGGTGGAGCGGAGGTCTCATTTGGAGATGTTGGGTCTGCCAGAGTGGGCGTGTGTGACCACTCGGTCAATGGCAGCCGGTAAGGGTATTCAGGAGAACCTGGAGCCTGGAAGAAAGGCCCAGGTGCCTGCCTTAAAGAGAGGAGGCGGGGGCACGGGAAACCGGCCCCGAAGTTCCCACGGTCCAGGAGGAGGCAGACCTTGAGGGGGATGCCCTGGAACCTACAGGGGAACAAGTGGCTGAACTGGGGGACCTACCTGAGCTGACCCATTGGCAGCAGGAAGGAGGCCCCTCCAGGGAAGAATTCTGCGAGGAGCAGAAGAAGTGCCCTTCTCTTGAGGGCTTGCGGCAACAGGCTGTAAGCCAGGCAGCAGGTGATCAGTCTGGATCACACTGGATCTACTGGGAGAATGGTCTCCTGTATAGTGAGCCTAAGGTTGCTGAGCCTGGGTCAGCCCGTGTGCTGGTGGTACCCCAGCGCTTCAGAGCCTTCCTACTGGGTCTGGCTCATGATGTGCCTTTAGCAGGACATTTGGGGCAAGACAAGACCTTTCAAAGGCTTGTCACCCACTTTCATTGGCCCCAAATGCGCAAGAGTTCAGATACTCATTGCAGGACCTGTCAGACTTGCCAGGCAAGTGGTAAGAGTGGGAGGAAGCACAAGGCTCCTCTCCAACCTTTCCCTGTTGTCAGCACCCCCTTTGAGAGGGTGGGTATTGACATTGTGGGGCCTCTGGATCCCAAGACAGCCATGGGCAACAGGTTCATCCTGGTCTTGGTGGACCATGCCACCCGGTACCCGGAAGCCATCCCTCTTCGGACAGTGACGGCCCCCGTGGTGGGACGTGCACTGATGGGGATTTTCTCCCGTGTGGGGTTCCCCAAGGAGGTGGTGTCTGACCGTGGTACTAACTTCATTTCCAAGTATATGAAGTCCCTGTGGCAGGAGTGTGGTGTAACCTATAAGTTCACCACTCCTTACCACCCCCAAGGTAATGGGCTGGTTGAGAGATTCAACCGGACCCTTAAAGGCATGATTATGGGTCTGGAAGAACCCATGAGGCGTAAGTGGGACGTCCTCTTGCCATGCCTGCTCTTTGCTTACAGAGAGGTGCCCCAGAAGTCCTTAGGGTTCAGTCCCTTTGAACTGCTGTACGGCCATCCTGTAAGAGGACCTCTGAGTCTGGTCAAGGAAGGCTGGGAGAAAGCTCCCAGGAAAACTCCCCAGGATGTATTTAGTTACATGCTGGCCTTCAGGAACCAGACTCGGCGTTTCAGACAACTCGCTGAGGCGAATCTGGAAGCCAGCCAGGAAGAGATGAAACGTTGGCATGATCAGAACGCCACTCTGATCGAGTTTCAGCCTGGACAAAAGGTTTGGGTCATGGCCCCAGTGGAGCCCTGTGCGCTCCAGGATAAGTGGACCGGACCATTTGAGGTGGTGGAGCGCAAGAGTGATGTCACCTACTTGGTGGACTTGCAGTCTCCCAGGAACCCCTTGCGGGTCCTGCATGTGAACCGCCTGAAGCCCCACTTTGAGAGGTCTGAAGTGGGCATGCTCTTAGCAACAGATGCTGGGATGGAAGAGGAGACTGAACCTCTTCCTGATCTCCTGTATGCAAAAGAGCAAGATGGGTCAGTGGATGGTGTGAACCTCTCTCCCACCCTGACCCCGGAGCAGCAGAATGACTGTCGCCAACTGTTGGGACAGTTTTCTGATCTGTTCTCCCTGACTCCCAGTATCACTGAATGGTGCATCCATGATGTGGACACTGGGGACAGTCCTCCTGTAAAGCACAAAACTTACAGAGTGACTGACAGGGTGAGAGCTTGCATCAAGGAGGAGGTCTCCAAGATGTTTGCCTTAGGGGTGATTGAGTCCTCTAACAGCCCTTGGGCCAGCCCAGTGGTCTTGGTCCCAAAGGCTGCCGCGCTTCTGGTGCCACACCCGAACTCCGGTTCTGTGTGGACTACCGAGGACTCAATTCAGTCACAAGGACTGACGCGCACCCCATCCCCAGAGCTGATGAGCTCATTGATCGGTTAGGGGCTGCCCGGTACCTCAGCACGTTTGATCTAACGTCTGGGTACTGGCAGATCGCCTTAACTGATGGGGCCAAAGAGAGGTCAGCATTCTCCACACCAGATGGGCACTACCAATTCCGGGTGATGCCCTTTGGGATGAAGAATGCCCCTGCCACCTTTCAGAGGTTGGTCAACCAGGTGTTGGCTGGGCTGGAGGATTTCAGTGCCGCCTACCTGGATGACATTGCAGTGTTCAGCGCCACTTGGGAGGAACATCTGCACCACCTCTGGGAAGTGTTGAAGGCGCTGCGGAGGGCAGGCCTCACGATCAAGGCGAGTAAGTGCCAGATCGGGCAGGGTTCTGTGGTGTACTTGGGACACCAGGTTGGGAGCGGCCAGGTGGCGCCCTACAACCCAAGATAGATACCATCCTGGCTTGGGAACCCCCAAAACCCAGACAGAGGTGAGAGCCTTCTTAGGACTCACCGGGTATTACAGGAGGTTTGTCAAGGGGTATGGCAACATTGTTGCACCCTTGACTGAGCTGACTTCCAGGAAGCAGCCCAGGAAAGTGAACTGGACTGAGGCCTGCCAAAAGGCTTTTGATGCCCTGAAATCTGCCATGTGCACGGCGCCCGTGCTTCAGGCGCCCAACTTCTCAAGGGAATTCATTGTGCAGACAGATGCTTCAGAGCATGGTGTTGGGGCTGTGCTTTCACAGATGAATGAGGAGGGCCTAGACCAACCTGTAGCCTTTATTAGTAGGAGGTTACTCCCACGGGAACAGAGGTGGAGTGCGATTGAACGTGAGGCATTTGCTGTGGTCTGGGCGCTGAAGAAGTTGAGACCATATTTGTTTGGGACTCACTTCCGGGTTCAGACAGACCACAGGCCCCTCAGATGGTTAATGCAGATGAGGGGTGAGAATCCAAAACTGTTGAGGTGGTCCATTTCCCTACAGGGGATGGACTTTACGGTGGAACACCGCCCTGGTACAGAACACGCCAATGCTGATGGTCTGTCCAGATTTTTCCGCCTTAGTGATGAGAACTCCCAGGAGGAAGGGTAGTTCTCCCCACATTTCAGCTGGAGGGGACACGTGTTAGACTTGGCACCATTGGCGTGGGTATCCCTTCCATTTTTTGCTGTTGCCTCTTATGTTTTGCTGGTTTTAGATGCTTTTGGGCACTGTGCCACTGCTGTTCAGTGCCACAGTGCAAGTGCTCCCTACTGTAAATTGTGTTATGGATTAGTGACTCCATGATTGGATGATTGGTTTACTTGTCAGTCCCTAGTACAGTGCACTGCGTGTGCCCAGGGCTTGTAAATCCAATGCTGCTGGTGGGCTTGCAGCACTGGTTGTGCCACCCACAGAAGCAGCTTGTAAAATGTGTCTCAGGCCTGCCATTGCAGAGCCTGTGTGCAGTCTGTGACTGCCATGTCGACTTGGCAAGTGCAGCCACTTGCCAGTCCCTAAACCTTCCCTTATCTTCATATCAGACACCCCTAAGGTAGGCCCAAGGGCAGGGTGCATTGTAAGTATAAGGTAGGACATGCCCTGGTGTGTGTGGCATGTCCTGATAGTGAATTACAGCCATTTTCGTTTTCACTATTGCAAGGCTACCTGCTCCCCATAGGCCAGAATGGGCAGACTGACTATTACACCTTATAGTCAGAACTGACCCAGGGAACATGGTAGAAAAACGAATTTAGTATGCCTGAACTCAGAATGATAAAATACATCTTTTAGTGAAGTTGGTTTTAACATTCTGTGTTTGAAAATACCACTTTTAGAAAGTGGGTATTTTCTTGCCTAAACTTCCAAGCCTGCCTCTGCTAGGTTGTGTATTCCTTGTCTGGAGATTGAGTGACAGGGGCTGGGGGTGGCTACAGGAGTTAGGGTGAGTCAGCACAGGGCTGAATAGAAAGATCTGCATCCAGAGTGGAGGGAGGAGTTGCACCTGGGTCTGAATAGGGCTGTGCCTGCCTTCCACAATGCTGGCTCCACCTCCTGCCGGGCGTCTGATGGCTCTGCCCCTCACTCACAAAGGAAAGAAGGAGTCAGAAAAACAAAGTGCTCCAGGACTGACCAGAACTGGTTTTGGACTAGGCAGAGGCCTCTCTGCCTTCAGAGAACAAAGGAAAACTGTGTATAAAAAGGGGACCCAGACCCCTAGGAAATTAGATCACTTCTGGGAAATCAAGAAACCTGTTGCCAAGGAGAAGAACCGGAGAAGCTGAAGGAGGAGTACTGCCCCTGTGCTGTTTTGCTGATTGGGGTTGGCCTGCAGTGGTTGCTTTCTGCCAAGGACAGGAGAAAAGACTTTGCTGTGCTTTGTCATCTTGAAGAAGGAATCTCCAAGGGCTTGAACTGAGCTTGCCTCCTGCCTGAAGTCACAGGGACACAAAGACTTCACCCCTTCTGTTTGCCTGCATCTGGAACTGCTGTTTTAGCTGCTAACAGAGGGAAATTGCAACACCGACGCCGGCGAGCGACGCCGTAACCTGCACCGAAGCCGTGGGCACCGCTCGTGAAGAGCACGACGCACCGCCCGACTTGCACCGTAGGCCCGACGCCTGCCGACGCCGTGCGACATCGACTCCGAAGCCGTCATCGAGGCCGCTGCCTGCACCGGAGCCGAGGACACCGCTCGTGGCGCTCACGACGCACCGTCCCGACTCGCACCGCAGCCCCGACTTCACCGACGCCAGGGCTTCATCATCGCGGAGCCGATCCTCGGCGTGGGTGACCCCGAATCCATCGACGCCGCACCATCGTAAGGAACCGACGCCTCGCCGCCATCCGTGGCGTCACCTCCCGACACAGTAAGGAACCGACGCCTCACCTCCCCTGCGCTGCAGTAAGGAACCGAGACATCACCTCCCCTGGGGTCGTAAGGAACCGACGCCGCCGGCGCCAACGAAGCATCACCTCCCGACGCCGTGCACCGTCTTTGTTTTCATCGAATTCCAGGTACTGTTCTTTGTGGGTCTGCTCGACTCCGGGCCCGACGCCGCGCACCTCGCGGTCGGCGCCGTACTTTGGGATTTCCACCGGTCACGACGTCGTGATAACTCCAAGTGGAGTTATTTGTTGCTACAAGCTTTATTTGAGTGACTATCCTATTTTTGAAGATAACGTGAACTGTCTCTATCATTTTAAGTCTATTTTTGATTACAGTATTGTGGATTTTTGCTATTGGGTCTTGTGATAAGTCTATATAAAGATTACTTATTTTTACATAAACAACCTGTGTGGTGTCCATCTGTAGTGTTTTCACTGTATTACTGTATGTGGTCACAAATGCTTTACACACTGCCTCTGAGATAAGCCTGTCTGCTCGTGCCAAGCTACCAGGGGGTGAGCAGGGGTTATTTTAGGAGTGTTTCCCCCCTTATCCTGACTAGAAGCAAGGGTCCCTAGTTGGACAAAGGTGCAAACCATTGCCAACTAGAGACCCCCAGTTCTAACAGAGGTGTTGGGCAGTGTTCCCACTGGTGGTACTCAAATACATTTCTAGGTGTTATAGACTTGTGTAAGAAATGATGACCATATTGCTGGTAACAGTACAATGTATCATAGTCTGAAGTACCTTCTAACATTTCATTGTTCGGAAATGCAGCAGTTTTTGTCTAAATCAGACATCATAGCATTAACAGTTTCAGTGTCCCAATCATCAGAAAATGTACTGGAGGTAATGAAATCACTTAAAGAAATTTTAAATACATGTTTTAGCTTTAAAAGTTCAGTTGCACCTAATATATCATAATCAATCTTGTTCCATACTATACTGTCCGGTATAGGAACTGCTGTAATGTTCACTGAAGACAAGTCTCTTGGTTTACGATGTGAAGACTGGTGTGGTTTTAAAATCAAATTGACTCTTTGGGCTGTAGAGCTTGGTTGGAGGTATCGTCCATTAATAAGCATACTAAAAGTTATTATTAAACCTAGCCAGAAAATGACAATTAAAATCCCAGTGATATACCATAGTTCTATCGAAGGTGACACCAGGTAAGTCTTTCTAAAAAGTTCAAAAAGTCATTGAGTTTCTGTTGGAGTGATTTTTGGCTGGCGTCGTTTCCGGTTCGCTTGGATTCAGTGAAAACGTATCAAAGTTCATGAAATAGCCAGAAGCAGGTCGATCAATTGTTGGTATTGCATTGGGATTTGTTGAAATCAGATTTTGCTCTTGACGAGGCATGTTGATGTAGATGTCTGTATTAGGTTTGATTGCAACTTGGTTGTTAAGTTGATTTTCTTCTTGTCGAAGTGGAACGAGTTCCATAGCATTGTTGCTTAGTCCATCATTCCATACAGGTGGCTCTTCAAACGTGATGAATCTTTCTGTTTGAACTTCTTGGATTGTAGCGAGAGGAGGGCGTCTGCTACTGTGGAGTCCACGAGGCCTACTGTTTAGTATCAGCCACATAGTGTGGTTTGATTAAGTCAATTGAGACAAATCTTTTCTCCTTTTTTCCGGCAAGGGGTGGCAGAAGTACTGTTCTTGTGCCGTGGATTGCAAGGACCGGTACAGGCTTTCTGTAAGATGGCCCAAATTCTTTCGTGTCAGCAATCTTCTCTCTGACTAGATCCCCGATTTATGGGATCAAGACAGGTCTTGCCGTTACTGCCTTGACTTCCTCAGTGGCGGCCTGTTTCTGGAGCACATTACTTTGTTGTGTCCTGGATTCATTTAGATCCTGTAAAACAGCCAAACGATCATGGATATCAAATGGTTTTTCATCCGCCACTGTGCCTTCACAATCAAGATCAGGTACCCACATTCTTGTCCCAAATTGGACCTTGTAAGGAGTGACACCTCCTAGAGAGCTTCTTGGCTGATTATTGAGCGTGCGCTGTACCCCATAAAGGTGATCGACCCATCTACCGCCCTTGCCTAATACCCTAGCTGTTAAAGATTGCTTTAAGTCTCGGTTTTTCCTCTCCACAACAGAATTTCCTTCAGGATGGTACGGAGAGGAATACCGCAATGCTACGCCCATTCCTTCCATGGCCTCTTTGTAAGCCCGATAGCTAAACGCCGGACCACGGTCAGAATGTAATGTGCCAACTGCGTATGTGCCGATAAAGACTCGCAAATCTTTTATAACAGTTTGAGCGTCAGCCGAGCGCTGAGGCCAAACCCATAGGAATCTTGAGCAGGAATCCACTGCAACCATGATATATTTCTTGGACCCATCAGATTGTAAGGGTCCGCAGTGACCCAAATACACACATGCGAGAGGTTTGTCTGATTTCAGTAATGGTGTCTGCGGTGGGCGTGTTACGGTGGAGCCTTTTATCTGCTGACAGATGTCGCATTTCAAGACATAGTCTTTAGTCTGCTTCGTTAACCCTGGCCACCAATAGCGCTGTTTCAATAAAGAAATAGTTGCTGTAACGCCTGTATGTGCAGAACCCAAACCCTCATGTGCAGCTAAAATCAAGCCCAGCCTGCGATCCATATTTGGTATTATTCTATCCCCCACTCCAGGAATCTGAGCATATGGAATGTTTTGTGCATCTAACTTGTAGGAGTACTTGAGTGGAAATTTTTTAGGTACTGCTGTGCTGCCTTTGCGTGAAGCATTGACAGCTACCATTATCTCGCCGTCTACCCTCGTCTTTGAACGAGTAACTGCAGCTACGGCGGCTGTGCGAACAGCCCTCTTTGCAGCTTCATCAGCCAATGAATTCCCTTTAACGTGAACGCCTTCACGCTGATGACTCAGTGTATGTATCACGTGAGCCCTTGGTAGTTCATTTCTCAACTCCACTACCTGTTCCCCTAGCACTTTATGCTTTATTGTGCCACCTTTTGCATCTTTGAACCCGTTTTGTTCCCAATGATGTAGATATTCATTATACGACTGTACACAGTAAAAGGAATCACACACAATAAGTGTGGGGAATTCGTGATCCGTATTTATAAGTGCCAGCATAAGTGCTTTGAGTTCTGCCAACTGAGCCGTGCAGTCTCCTAGAGATTGCGTTTTAGTGCAACTCGAATGGAACTTGCCATCGTGCATGCGACCTTTAACAATCGCACACGCCGTGCTGTAAGCTTGCTTGCTTCCTGTGGCTGGTTGAGCAGATCCGTCAGTGTAAATAATGTATTCATACTGATCTAGAGGCAAAATTTCATTTGGTAGAGGGTATTCCTTTTCGTATTGCAGGAATGCCTGTGTTTTTAAACTTAGATCAAATCTGTATTCAACATCTGTTGCAGTAAGAGAATTAGCCCATTGTATCCATCTTGGATGTAAAGCTTTAGCATTTGGAATGCTAGCTTTGGTAACAGCTTCTAAAGCTGGTACTGGGGTCACGACAATTATGCGCTTTCCCTGAGCCAGAGCTCTTTCTCTTGCTACAGCGGTCTGCACTGATGTCAGCATTTTTTTCTGTTGAAGTGAAACGCATCTCTGCGTTTGTGTACAGGTGTGATTTGTGTGCGATTGGTACTGTTTCACCTTCATTAAAAGTTAAATAAATGTACCCGCATTGACCCGCTATGACTCGGATCACTAAGTTCTGTGCGTTAACCCGTGTCTGTAAATGTTTAGAAGCTATCATGTCTTCCTGTAGGGAAAGTAGGATATTTGTGTGTTCCTGTGTCCATTGGCAGACTGAAAAATCAGGTTTTATTAAGTCGTAGAAAGGTTGTACTCTTTCTGCGTAATCCAAAATGTATGTTCGACCAAAATTTAGGAATCCCAGAATTGATTGTAAATTCGTTAATGATTTTGGAGGTTGGAGCAGCGCACACTTTTCTAAAAGTTAGCTGCTAGGCTTTTCCCCTCACTTGACAGCTCGTATCCTAAAAACAGGACACTGAGGTGGGCAATCTTTGATTTTTAAAGTTAAATTTGTAGCCCTCAGAGGCGAATCCCATAATAATGGTGCTCACCCTGGTCAAGTGCCTCTTTAAGTCATCGTCCGTTAGATAAATATCATCCACATAGGACAATGCTTCTTCATCCAAATTTTGGAGTAATCTGTTACCCTTGCTGAAAACAACCCCGGGTTATTCTTATACCCTTGGGGGAGTCGGCAAAATTGCCGGTGGGACCCTAACGCACTGAATGCAGTCAGATACCTGCTTTCAAGCGCTATATTTTGGCAGAAAAATCCATTTGAAATGTCAAGTGTTGTTTTGTATTTTTTCCGCACAATGTTATTCATTAATGCGGCACTGTGTGCATTTTGAACTGCAAATGTCTTTGTGCAAGTGCTTAAATGTCTGTAATCTAAAACTAGACGATATGTATTGTCAGGTTTGGCTACGGGGAACAAAGGATTGTTCATAGGTGAAGCGCAATTTTCTATCACCCCCTGATATTCAAGTTGATCTAGAATCTCCCTGACTTGTTTTTTAGCTTCCTGCTTTATAGGGTATTGCCTTTGAGCATTTGGGGAAACTTTTAACGGGATCACATGGTGGGTTGAATCCTCATCCCAACCAGCATGATTTTTGTACAATGCTGGAGCTAGGGCAACCGCCCACTCCTGCGCATACGCATGTTTTAGGTGAATGGGAACGAGGTCGGAAAATGCTGGAAAAATTACAGTTTCTCCCCTAGGGCATAGAATCTCATAACCAGATGACAGATTTTTCCAAAAGAGACCTTTAACTTTTCTTGGCTAGTCCCCCTCCATCCGGAGTGTTATCTCATGTAACTTATGTGGGACACTTACCCGAGTATCAGGTGTTTCCACCGTGATATACTCACTCAACTCCGCTGTCACCAGAAATTCCTTCAGGTTCTGGCGAGCTATCGTTACTTCTGCCGCGCTGTCTAGCATCGTCAGAGCCCATTCCCCGTTCAGAAGCTGTGTCCTCAAAATTCTGGGTATGTCTGATCTTTAGACCTGCTACCTTCTTCTTTTTGAACTGAGGTTTTGATTTTTGTATATCTTCTTTTTTAGGTGCGTAGTCTGCAGCGCGTTGCGTGTCTCTGGACTTTGTACGCTCCTCTTGTCTGTGTTCTGACCGTCCTTCCCTCTCGGAGTTTCTTGATGAACCCTGAAAGGAACGAGAGGAACGAGTATCAGTATCCTGATACCTGTCAGGGTTTTTTAAATTATCCCTATTCCTGAGGTTATACCTCCTTTCAGAGGGCTCCTGTTGAGGAGACCTACCTCTAGACTGAGATCTGGTGTCTTTAGACTTTTGTTGTTTTTTATTTTCCCACTTCTTTTTAGGAGAAGTAGGTGTCTGCTTTGTAGTGTCATTTTCAGGACTGCCCACCAATTGTGGTTTTAATGCTTTCCCACCTAGACTGTCTCTGCCTAATTCTGCATATGCAGTTTCAATTATTTTGGGTAGTTCGTGTTGTTGATCCTCTGGACCGTAGTTAGTGTTGTTGATCCTCTGGACCGAACTCCCTCAGGCGTTGTCGGATCGCCACAGAAGCTGCTTCCCCCTTAATGTTAGCTAGTATTATGGCTGAGATCTGTTCAAAGTTGTTTAGCAACTTCATCCCTAAATTAAGGGCAGGCTCTGCTCCGTACTCATTTTGTATCTGTTTCAATACTTCAGGTACTACTGCTATTGATGGTATACCATGTGTTCTGGTATATATGGCAGCAAAGACTGAACCCCAAGAGGTGCAGTCCTCTACTTGTGGTGTGAGACCCATGGGCATGCAGATTGTTAGAATTCTGTGTTTATCACTAGTTGTAGTATTCGGGAATACTGCTTCAAGCTGAGTTATTTTCTGAGCTATCCAGAATGGGATTTGTTCGTGTTTTGCTGGCATCTTGCCCATTATTGCGTGTAATGTTTGTGGAGTTATTTTATTAACTGTACCTTGGACTGGAGTGTCTTGTGCTGCAGCTTGTGCAGGCTGAACTGTTAAGGTCCTCATCACAAATTGTGTGAGGTTTCTGTAGATTTTAATTAAATCTCTGTGTTGTACGAGTAAGTCTGGCTGTGGCATTGTGCCAATGTCAGGATGCGGTGTGTATGCCGCTAATATGGGCCATGTGGCTCCTGCTCCTCCGAGCGGGCCTAATCTTGCTCTTCCTCGTACGTGGGGTAGGGCGCCTTTCAACCAGTAATTATGCTCCTGGTAAGTGAGCGGAATCTCTAACTCCTCAAAAGGAGTATAGTCCGCTGGTGTTTCACGTTCTAGGTAGTAGTGAAATACATTTGTAATTGCATTCGCTGCTGGGAATGTGACCCATGAATAGAACACCTTTGTTTTATTGGATTTGTGTGCCTCAATCACGAACATTACTGTACCACCCCTGGCTCTTAAGCCATGTTCTAGAAGTTTTATGGTGACTGCCCTTCTGAAATTTGGTGCAATTTGTATTGCATCTTCAGGGTCTTCTTCTAAACCGAAGAGGTTTGTTGTCGCTCTACTTGTTTCGTCTGTTTCTTCCACCATTTTAATTGGAAGAAGGGAGGTTTAAATAATTTTAAAAAATAAGGTGTAAATGCACAATTGTAGGAACTATATGTCCTTCAAGCTTGAAAAACCAACAGCCAATAAATAGTATTCTCGTACTACTCAGCTGCGGCGGATTGTGTGCCCACCCACTCCAGACGTCTCTGGGGTTTTGTGAGTAGGTTCTCTGAGAATAGCACGACTGAACTACTCAGATTCTACTGTTAAATAAGTACCCAACCAACGTTGGCGGCGCCATGCCGTGTAGCTCCTATAGTACCCCTGCAGGACCTGCGCGTTTGGATAACATATACTGCGGGCTTGGTGGCAGACTGACTCCGTGCACCCCCACGGTATATGTTAGCCTAGTTTTGCATTAGCTAGCTCGCAGTGCCACTCGTGTCTCCTCTTATCGGGGAGAGATTAGTTTCTGGCAACCTTAGAACATGACAACCCTGATTCCCTCAGAATCGTGGAAACAATGTACTACCTTTCGCTCAGTCACTCGTGTTCACTTATTCGGTTTGTCTCAGAGAGTTACACAGAATAAACAGTCGGGCGTTTCAATAAGTATTTATTGAACAGTTGTTATTCTAGTGTAAAATATATGTGCTGCGGTAACCAGCAGACAATAGCAGAGATATATTATCAGCAGTACGATAAAAGCAAAGGGATAGAACAGTTCTACCATATTGCGATAATCATGAGTACATACATGAATATAAAAGCATTATGCAAGAGCGCGTACTCCTACGATGCCTACCTAGATGTACCTGTGTGTACCTAGCATATGTGTGTAGGTCTTAGAAGCTAAGAGCCAAGATTACTCCTAGGATTTAGTCAAACCCCCATACCTGAATGGAGAGAGTGTGGGACCCCGTCCTGGTCTTGAGTTGGACACCCCGTCAGGGCGGTGTCAGACCACTGTCAGCTTGAGCGACTGCATGCAGGAGCCTCAGCGTCTCTGGTCAGTGTGTCAGCATGGAAGTCTTGGTTCCCTCTGTCTTACCGGGGCAAGATGTGGTGTATTTACACCCTAAAGAGTCTCGGTCCTCAGTATTGTTTGTATTGGACATGAGGAAGACGTCAGGGGTGAACTTTGTACATACATATTATGCCGGTGGTGTATTCTTAGAAAGCCATGCATAATTAATGAGTACAGTATGGGCCTGTGTTTGGAAAAACCCTGCTGTATTCAAAACCACAGAATAGATAACGTTCAGCCCTCAGAGCTCATTGTGTACTAGCTGGGACCAATGTAGGTGAAAGATCATGCCTATATAAGGGATCATACTATAATAGGACATGTACAGTTGTGACCATAATTGGGCATATGCGACCAGAACCATAATAGGGCAAGTACGAGTATGACCATATTAGGGTAAATATGAATACGTCCATTTTAGGGCATGTACGAACGGGTCTACATTAGGGCATCTATGCGGGATATAACAGGATATGCTTTTGAATCTGTGGAGTGAAACACACCTGCCATATCTAATTTGGAAGCAGCATGTTCCTTCTAGAATGTGCTGTGAACTTGTGACCTACTGGTTCCACTGGGTTGCTAAGTACACTGAGCTAAGGCTCTATTGGGGGAAGGGTGATAAAGAGACTGTTTTTTTAAAGTTGAGGAGTGATGACACAATGTAAGTAATGGCAATTTTTAATTTCCAACTCAGGACTATGTAATAAACTGTTGTGTAGTATTTACATTTCAGAAAAATAAAGCTAAATATAGATCTGAACTTTCATTTTTTTGTGATTTCTCCACGATGATTGGGAAACCATTGTGAAAACGTGCCTACAGGAACCTCGTTTTGAAAGAGAGGGAAAGGGTTAACAGATGTTATCCATTCACAAGTGGAGAGGAAGTAGTCTAAAATGAAAGACATGATTTAATTTGCTGCTTTTCTCTTGATGATAGAGTGGAAAGTTGAAGAGTTTGCTATTTTGGAGTTGCTTTGTATGAGAGTGGTGTACCATTCTTGTGCTTAGCTTTTACAAATTCTAAGTGTCAAAACTATCCAGAAATAGCTAAAACAACAATATAATCTACAAACTCAATTCACTGGTATGTATATAACTTTGTAAATATTTTAAAAATATACATTAGAAATGAAGATGTATATGGGAGTTTGATTGAAAGGAGTATCACAGTGATGTGAAAGAATATATGAGATAAACTGTATCTATTAGAGGATATGTGTTTAAGAGGTTAGTAGTGAATGTTTTGGGAAGTAAGAGAAAAATGAATTAGTGCCTCTTTATTACATGGTGTATTTTATTGAAAAATAACAGTTTAGTCTTGTGGAAAGTTGCAATGAGGAACTAAGAGTGTTTTAAATGTCTAAACATCATGTGCAGAATAGATACATCTGATAATTGCATTCTGGGAGTTGTAGTACTTTTAGTAACATTAATAAATAGTAATAGTGTAGTGAGAAATAAAAGATGAGAACATGTTGTCCGGCTGTGTATGAATTAGAAAGAAGTAATACTTGTTAGGTATGTATTGGGAAGTGCTTGTCAATGTGGTTTTTAACTTGTATGACCACTTTACACATGCTTAGATGGTGAGATATGGTTTTTGTGCTTTCACATAGCTATATATACGGTGGGACCTTTGAGCGTACTTAAAGATGCAGAGAGGTATATATTTTTGGAAAGATGGCTTGAAGGTGTACATCTATTAAGAAATCGCATATATGTTTACATGGTGATATATTTTCAGTAAGGCTGATGAAAATGTCATGTATATGGTCTGGTTAGTGATTTCCTTTAACCATGTTTTGTTTAAAATTGAAGAGGATTAATAGTGCAGAATGACTCAAGAGTTCTTGTGTTAGCTTCATTCCGAGTGTAACTTTTGTTTGAGATATGCTGAATATATGTTTTAGAAGCAGAAGACGTATTTGAGAAATGATGTAGGTTTGCAATTCGCAAAAGGTTTTGTGCTTTGAAAAATTTCAAAATGTTGTTTTTCATTTTAGAACTTAATAATGCAGGTGCACGCTTAGTAACAAAGCAATGTATGTTTCTAGAGAGCCATGCAAGCAATTATTTATCAAGTGAGATACCTAGATTTCACTCACACATAGCTCAGAAGAAAATCATATATACAGTAATATAGTCACAACTGTTATGTACCTGACAGCAAAGAAGGTACTTTTCACAGTCAGTCAGGCAGTATTCAGGCACTCACGCAATCACCCAACCACTATTCAGGCAGTCATCAAATCAGTAATTCTCTATCCATGAAATTATTCAATTACCCAGACACAACACATGTAATCTTGCAATCAGGCAGGCAGAAATTATGTAGTCATTGAACTATGCGGGCACTACCCACACATTCATCTAATCACCTAGGTACTAACTATTGACTTATGAAATTAACAAAGTTGTAACTATGCAATCATTATAACATTTGCACAGAACATATGCAGCAATCTAAACACTCACTTGCAACCCATGCAATCATTGAAATACTGAGGCACACACATACACTGATGAAACACTCAGGCAATACTCATGCACTCATATAATTATGTAGAAAGTACCTTTGTACTATACCTATCACCCATCCAGTACACATGCAGTCATTTAATTACTGAAGCAATAGTCTTACACAAATACAATCAATCCAGCAGTAAACTTACTTTCTTCCAATCTCTCAAGCTTTAACAATGGAATCATGCAGTCACTCAGACACTAGTCAGACACTCATCGAAAAGCCAGGCACTACTGATGCACTTTTTCAATTCTCCAGGCACCACCCATGTAGTTATCTAAACATCCAGGCACTACCTGTTCACTCAACCAAAAGAAATTGGCAGCATCCAATCGCTGAAACACTATTCATCCACTCATCCAATAGGCTAGGTGCTATGCATAGGCTTAAACAATCATGAATGCACTATCCATGCACTCTATAAATCACCTATATACTATGTATGCACACTTGCAATCATCCAGGCAATAGAATTGCACTCATTTAATCATCCCACCAGTATCTATGCATGTATTGAATTATTGAAGCATTAGTCATGCACTTGTCTAATCATTCAGGCTCTACTCATGCACTCATCCAAACACCCATATACTAATGGTATACTCATGCAAACACGCAGGCAGTAAGCATGCAGATATGGAATGACCCATGGAGTTATGATGTAGTCAGAGAATCATCTACGCACTAATTGTATCCTCAGGAAATCACCTAGGCACTACCTATGCAATCATTCAATCATCCAGGGAGTATTGATGTATTCAACCACAAACCCATGTATTTACAAGTTTTGCAAAGACTATGTAGTCTTTTAGAACCATGTGGGTAATTATATATGCAATCTGTCACACACTCTTTGCAAGTACTCAGAAGAATTAGTAAAATATATGGTGGGATATAGACTAATGTGCAGATTTTCATATGCAGCATTTCCCAAAATTTAAATCTGAAACATTTAAGCAGAATACTACTAAGATCCTAAATACACCAGTGACACAGTGGTAGAGAGGCACACAAATAGCTCTTATGGTCTGTTTTTGGATTTACAGCGTTGAGACACTATATGTACTTCTACACTTGGGTAATGCAGCGCAGATCGGCAAGCCATTTGGTTGCGCCAAGCTGCATTACTTTCAAAGCACAGGGATGCATCATATTTACAACAATATAGTGGATCCTTGTGCGCTCACCTGCGCTGGCGCACAACTGGCTGTCATGCTCCAATGGAGGAACCCTTGCAAGATGGTGCAAGGCTGCCTGTATTGCAGGGGTGATTGTTTTTGTGCAGGAAGGTGCACCTTCCTGCACAAAATCAATCACGAGAGCTGTTTTCCTCTTTCTATGTGTGCTGCAGAATTCAGCACAAGTAGAAAGAGGAAAAAACGAGGAGAAATAAAAGTATTTCTCCTTGTTGTGCCTCTCTATACCTCCCCTGGGGAGGCGTAGAATTCTGACGTATTCCCAGGTGTACAAATCATTGTAAATCTGGGAATGTGGCAAAAAGCAATGGTGTTGTGTGGGAACACCCACACCAACACCCATGGCACACTCCTTTCAGGCAAAGTGCTGCATAAAATGGGCCTGTTTTTACAAGGCCACAAAAAGCCACGCATAGTGGCTTTATGTGGCCTTGTAAATATGGGCCATCACACTATGCCAATGGTGTGTCAAATAAAGTGATGCTTTGGCGCATGGGGCTTGTAAATATGCTCCCTTGGCTTGATGTTTACTTTAAAATTTACTACAGAAGGGATAAAATGGTCTTTACCATGTATAAGTTAAAAGTGAGATATGGTGCAGATGTGTTGTAGGTCAGGGTGCTAAATTGTTGAAAGAACTAAGAAATAAAGTTTTGTGTTTTGCTTTGGGTTTGCTATATTGAAGTAAGTGCATGCAGTGATATAGCTAGGTTCATGTGTAGATTTAAAACTGCAACATACCATAAAAACTGTTTTTGTATTGCGAGTCAGTACCAAAGTAGATTGTATGTTGGCTAGGGTAAAAATTAAAATAAACTTGTTTTATTAACAGAACAAGATAAACATAAGTACACACAGTTAGCATACCTGCAAAAGCTCAGACAAAAAAGCAACATAAGCAACTACAGTATCTCTGCAGAAATGAGTTAGAAAAGGGGCAAAATGCAGAAAAAGTGCTGAAAGAAAAAAGAGCTACTGGTAAGAGGACAAAATCATTTCTTAAAAATATATGTGAACATTTGAAAAGATTACAAAATAAAAAAATACAATTATGACTTTGAGAAACAACAAGAGTGGACACAGTGTACATTGGAAGAAGAGAAAATATTGTAGCAAGCATGGACACAACATAACCAGGACATAGAAGCAGTTTGAGGAAATCAAAGCCAATATGTTTCATAGTAGAGTGGTTGTAAATTTAGTGACACATTTAAAAAAGAATAGAAGGAAGAGAGATGCAGTTAAACAGAAAGAACGAGTTGAAAGAGTAGTTTATAAGGCCCTTGCTTTGAAGAGGAAGCTTTTCGTTTTGATTCTAAATAGAATGAAGACTCTGGACAAAATATTGTTATGCATAAGAAGACCAAACCAGAAGAAAAGATTACTGAATAGAAGTAACTTTTGTGCAGTTTTTAGTGGAGAATGGATACATACTACATGTACAGAGCCTTTCTTTAATGAAGAAAGCTATCGCCAGGATAACAGATTAGTTCATGCTATTGACAAAAGAGGACAATGTTATGAAATGAAGAATGGTAGTCCTATAGCAAAAGAGGTGTTGGTACTTAGAAATATAGAAGAAGTTATTGCAGAAGAGGTACGAGGAAGGCATAGTCAGGGTTCTGTATACAAATGCAATCCATTGATATATTAAGAAAATTCCTACGTATCTTTCAAAGGCAAAGTTTAAAATACAAAATAAGTTATACCACTCAACAATGCGAACTTTAGTTAGGAGGCTGAACTACATAAAAACTCCTGCTTTATGTTACGTAGATATTAATAGAACACTTTTCTATGGTAGTGTGGCGGACTTAGAAAAGTTTTGTGGTGATGTGCAGTTTTGTTTCTTTGGTCCTGAGTAGGATTCTAGGAAAAATGAAGTATTGTTAAGAGGAGGAGTTGCAGAACAAGACACACGTATTACAGTTGATAGTTTTAAAGGAGAGATAACAAAATTTAACACAGTGTTGTCTAAAAAAACAGAGTATGTTTGTATATGTTGTCGATGCACTTACTATAAGATTTAAACACAGACTGGTGACTTATATTCAAAAAGTGAAAAAGTAAATTATGATAACTGGCAAAAGTTAGCTATGTATTTATTTGTAGAGGGACGGTTTAAGTTGTCTATATGGCAAGTTGTCTATATGGCAAGTTGTCTATATGGCAAGTCTATATGGTAAGTAGTGTTAAAATAAAGTAGAAGATAATAAAATGAACAACACATAGATATTAGATACCCATTTTGTAAGATAATAAAATACCTCCTAATGTAGAAAAACTATGAAGGGCCAAAAAAAAAAAAAATATCAACTTGTATTATTCTTTGCAGCATTGAGAAGGGTTGTTATGGACTGCTCTCCAGTACTCACTACAACACCACAATCCATGCAGTATGATGCCATCGGGGTAAAATGTGGAGCCAAATCTTGAAGTTGAGATTGGACTTTTGAATGGACACTCTGCTTTGGTTTTGTTGTGACTGCTATTGAAGTTGAGGGTCCTTCAGCTTTGCGTTGCCTTCTTGCTGCTCACTATGAACTTCTCTTATGAAATGTGCAAAAAACATAAAAGGTGGGGGGAAACAAATTAGCATGTATGATTTTTGGCAGCATTGCAAATAGCTGTAACACACTGCACACCAGCTCTTATAACAACACTACAGTCCATGCAATAAGTGGCCATTCTTGAAAACTTTGGAGCCATATCTATTGTAGTAGTCTGTACCTCTTAAGGGACTTTCTGGCCGGAGATTGTTGCTGCTGCCACTGATGTAGATTGTCCTCCAGCTTCCCTCTGCTTGATCGGCAGTTGGAGACATTTTCTATGATAAGTTTTAAGATGATATAACATGAACATCGTCCCACATAAGTCCATAAAAGTATCCAGCCAAAATCTACTACCTGCTCACAATAAAGTCCTGGAAAAGAAGATCCAGGAAGGAGTAGTGGGTGTGTACTTCATATTCATTTAACAGAAAAGTATATTATTCGATGATATTTGTTACTTTCCCAGTCTTTTGATGTTTGCATATTGTGAATTGCAATAGTTTTGCCACGGTTTTTAATTCCTCATAACAATGGGTAGTTTGACGGGTGTTTGGTAGCTATGTTCTATTCATGAGTTCAGATGTTGAGTTATTTTTTGAAACTGTTGTTTTTTATAAATGTGTTGTTAAAATAAATTTAAACCAATATGTTACTAAACAGCTAGACTCAAACTTTGTTTAAAATATCTATATATCTGTTTTACACTTTGTCATTTGTAGTCATGACTACTGATGTCATTGCGACCTCCGGTGTTGCTTTGAAGAGGGAAAATGCATTTTCAATTTAGTTATTTCAACAAATGAATTCAAGGAGAAAGTTCAATTAGTATTTTACTAAACAGCTACACTGAAACCTTAAGTAAAATATGTCTATATATGTGTTTTACACTTTGTTACAAACACCCGGGATTCTCAGTGTGTCCTTGGCAATGGCATTCACAGAATCATACAGGCACTACCTGTGCAATTATCAAGGACGTCCTTTCTCCACCACTCTGCAAACATGCCTCCTGGTATAGTACTAGTTGGGAGATGAAGTCCCCTTGGCTATTGAGGGTATTTGGTGGCCAACTATCCCTCCTGTTACCTCTAGCAATTCCCACACAGTCAGTTTGCTAAGAGGTCTTTGGAGGCCATGTCCCCTTTCTCCAACACTCTGCAGATGTGTCTCCTGGCACACTACTGGTTAGGGTATAAAGTTCTGTTGGATGTTAAAGGACCTTGGGGACCAAGAAGCCCTCCTGGTACATTCTGTAAGTCCTACACAGCGGGATTCCTGAGAGTTGGTCAGAGGCCTCGCCCATTTCCACACCATTCTGCAAACACCATTGCTACTTAAAAAACCATGGACATTTACTGAAAAAAACAAAGGCTACTGGTAAGTTATAGTTAGGAAATAGCATTTAAAAAACCTTAGAAATTTACTGAAAAAACCAAAGGTTACAGGGCTTTTACAGTTAGGAAATATAATTAAAAAGCCTTATATATTCACTAAAAAACCAAAGGTTACAGGGACGTTATAGTTAGGCTCAGATTTTACATGCATAAAACCAGAGAAATTCAGCAGGTATAGTAGGCTGAGCTAAATATAACTTACACCCCCGCAATGCACTGCTTATGGTCTCACATATTACATCACTCACAACATAGTCAGTGACCTCACTGATGACATCTCAAATGACATCACTGATGACATCATCAACAGAACCACTGACACACCCATTTGCACTCCCATACAGCCTCTCAAACATCCACTCACACACTCACATACCCATTCACAGACCAATAGAACTACACACACACCCACTCACGCATCCACAAAGCCACTCACACACACTCACTCACTCCCCACTTATTCAGCGACACACACAACCACTCACTCACCCATATAGCTAATCACACAACAACTCACTTACCTATACAGCCACTCACTCAGCTGCACGCTTATCCATACAGCTACTCACTCACCCACTTATTCAACCATAGAGCCACTTGCACATCCACTAACTCACCCATACAGCCTCTCAAAATAGCCACTCACTCACCGATACAATCGCTCATACACCCACTCACACACCCACACAACCACTTACATACCCTCTCACACAACCACTCACACACCTGTTCACTCACCGTATAGCTACTCACACAGATACTCTCCAATACAGCCACCCACACACTAACTCACTTAACCAAACACCCACTCAAGCAGCCACTCTCACAACCATTCACACACCCAAACAACTACTTGAACACCCACCCACACACCCCTACAATTACAGGCACAGCCATCCAACCATTCACATGCCCATACAACCACTCGCACAGCCACTCACACATCCAGAAAACCACTCACAAACCCATTCACAGACCCATACAGCCACTCACAATCCTAATGACGAACCTATACTGCCACTCACACACCCATTGACAGATCCATACAGCCACTCGCACAACCACTCACACACCCATACAGCCACTCAGACACCGACTCACACACTGATGCAGACAGTCACACAGCCACTCAGATGACATATGTTAGAAATAGTATTACTCAGTAGTACAGAAAGAATAGTAATTTAACTTATGCAGCAGCTTTGTATATATCTTTAAGTCTCGTAATCGGAAATGTTTATGATACACTTACACTCACTGGACGATATCATCAGAGATGTCATTTAAGATGTCATCAGTGCTGTCATTGACAATGTCAACAGTGATGTAATATGTGAGGTCATAAGCAGTGCATTATGGGGCGTAAGTTATAGTTAGCTCAGGTAACTATAACTGCTGAATTTCTAGGGCTTTGTACAAGTTAAATCTGAGCCTAACTTTAACGTCCTTATAACCTTTGTTTTATGCAGTGAATATATACATATATATATATATATATATATTTATATATATATAAAAATATGTATATATATATACCTACTGGCGGTCGCCAGTAGGTAGTTATAGTTAGGACAATGTTTCTATTCAAAAAGTGTTTTTTTTTTGCCAATATCTTTGGCGCCGTTTGACGAATCTTCGTGAAATTTTCAAAACTAATGGTTCACTCAGGTCAGCTCCTCTCTTGAAAGTTTCGGGGTGATTCGTCAAGCGGGGGTCAAGAAAAAAGGGGGGTCCCAAAACGCGTTTTCCCCATGTTAATTTCCATAGGAACTTTAGACAAAGCTACAGCCCGAACTGCTGAACGGAATTACACCAAATTTGGCAAAAACGTAGGTCTTGGTCCAGAAAGTGTGCTTTTTTTTAAATGGTGTACATCCATTTGGTAGTTGCTGAGAAATTGAAAAAATAAAAATGTATATATCTTCGCACCGAGGAGGGTCCGCGAACTCTCCCGAGCACAAGCTTCATTCTGATTGGCTGCCAGCACTCCAAACCAGAATGGTTTGGCAGCCATCTTGTGACTCGGTAACCGAGTCACAAGAAAAAGGGAAAAAAAATATAAAAAACAAGAAAAAGGGGCAGGGTAGAAACACCCTGATCCCCTAGGCCTGATCAGGGGGTCCCACAAGGACCCCCAGGGCCAAAAAAAGCATTTAATTTTTTTAAAAATTGACCGAATTCGCGCTGGGTGCCCGAATCCGGCTGGAAAAAAAAATAAAACGAAGCGCAGGCTCCCGTGCTTCGTTATCCTAAAGCCCCCGGGTGGCCCAGGTCCCGGAGGCAATGTATAATAATATAGCGGGGGCCCGTGGGGGCCCCCACAGCCCTGGGGACCGCCACCTCCCTTGGGCTTTATCCATAATGTGCAGGGGGCACGCAGCCCCCCTGCAGCCCCGGGGACCGCCACCTCCCAGGGGCACAATTTAAATATAGGCGGGGGCCTCGTGGGCCCCCCAAGCCCCGGGGACCGCCACCTCCCCGGGGCTTTATTAAAATAAGGGCAGCCCTGGGGACCGCCACCTCCCTGGGGCTTTATTAAAAGAGAGTGGGGGGGCCTCGCTGGACCCCCAAGTCCCAGGAATTGCCACCTCCCTGGGGCTTTGTCGAATAATTAGTGTGAGGGGCTCGAGCCCACCCACACTGCCCCGGGACCACCACCTTCCTGGGGCTATTTGCATGATGGGAGGGGGCCACGCAGACCCCCTCCTGGACTCCTCAATGGCCCTGGGGACCACCACCCCCCAGGGCTGCCTCCTGCAATGTCCCGGGGTGCCCACCCCCGGGACATTGCCGTTTGCTATGGCAGGGCGGGAGCACGGCTCCCACCCTGCCATAGCAAGATCCTGCTTTGCTTCTTGGAAGCGAGAGCAGGAAACCTGCTCTCGCTTTCAAGAAGCAAAGCAGAATTGCTTTTGGGCAAGGGGAGCTGCATGTTATCAGCTCCCCTTGTCCAAAAGCAATGCCGGCTCCCGCAGGAGGCGGGGAGCCTGCTGTGACCATGGGGGCATTGGGGCTCCCCCCACGGTCCCCAACTTGAGGGCCGGCCCCGGGCGATGGGGCCCCCGAGGCCAGAAGTGGCCCAGGAGGGGGGCCACTCGGCCCCTCCCCTTTAATTAATTTTTTTTTTTTTTTAAAAAAACAGGAATGCCGGCCCCGGGAGATGGGGTCCCCGGGGCCAAAAGGGTCAGGGGAAGGGGGGCCACACGGCACCCCTTCCTAAAATAAAAAAAATAACGGAAGCCCCGCAACTCGAGGAAGCCCCGCCCCTTTCACTACTTCTCTGCAAACACGTCTCTTGGTGAGTTCTATGTTGGGGGATGAAGTCCCCTACCCTACTGATGGTCCTTAGGGGCCAACTAGCCCATCTCTTACCTCCAGTAAGCCCCACACAGTGTGATTGCTGAGAGGTGGTCCGAGGCCACACCCCTTTTTACACAACTCTACAAACGCGCCTTTTGGTGCACTGCTGGTGGGGTGATGATGTCCTCTTGTGTCCTGAGGACCTCAGGATACAAGTGCACTTTATCCCCCGGGAATCAGTGCACCAGGAGCCGCGTTTGCAGAGTGGTGTAAAAAGCGGGTGTGGCCTTTGAGCACTCTCAGCAATCCAGCTGTATGGGGCTTACTGGAGGTAACATGAGGGCTAGTTGGCCCCCAGTAACCCTCAGGAGGAAAGGGGACTTCATACCCCAACCAAGAGCGCACCAGGAGGTGCGTTTGCAGAGTGGTGGAGAAAGGGGGCGTGGTCTGTGTCCACCTCACAGTAATCCCACTGTGTGGGGCTTACTGGAGGTAAGAGGTAGGCTAGTTGGCCCCAAAGGACCCCCAGCAGTGAAAGGGACTTCAATCACCATCCAAGAGTGCGCCAGGCAGCACGTTTGCAGAGTGGTGGGCAAAGGGGGCGTGGTCTGCTATGAGAACTTAGCAATCCTGCTGTGTGGGACTTACTGGAGGTAATAGGAGGGGTAGTTGGCCCCCAAGGATGTCCTTGGGGCCAACTACCCCTCTTGTTACCTCCAGTAAGTCCCACACAGTGGGATTTCTAAGACGTCTTCAGAGGCCACGTCCCCTTTCTCCACCACTCTGCAAACGCGCCTCCTGGCAGACTACGGGATGGGGGATGAAGTCCACTTTACTCCTGAGGGACTTTGGGGGCTAAGAAGCCCTCCTGGTACCTCCTGTAAGTCCTACGCAGCAGAATTCCTGAGCGCTGGTCAGAGACCCAGCACCCTTTCTCGACCACTCTGCAAACGCGACTACTAGTTGAAGAAACATTTGCAATGTAATAGGTTTCGTATTTGCGAGAGTTAGCGCTATTGGCGTTGTAAATGTGAAAGTTTTTTACTAATGTTTTTTGGTGTAGAGTGGATGTACGTTGTGTGTAGTGGAACTATGTGGTATGTTGTGCAGTGACATTATGTGAATAGAAAGTATGTAGTATTTAGTGTATAGGAATTGTGTGGAGTGGGATTATGTGTTTTGGAGAGTAATTATGTGGTATTATAGTGTGTGTTGTGGAGTGGTAACCTCAGGTTTAGTCTTCCTCACTTACACAGAAGCTAAACTATAAACTCAATGAGACACAATAAAAGAAGGAACCACTGAGGAGCACTTCTGGACCTAGTCAGAGGTATGAGCAGGGCCACTGGATTTATGTGACTGTTCGGCTGCACCAATTTTCATATAATTAAACATTTTCCGCATTTGCCAAATATTCCATCATCTGCTGCCTAATCTGCAGATTTGAACAAAAATAGCCTTGTTTCTAGCTCAAACGGCTCAAATGTTCCCAAAAATGCAGCGTCATGTGTTGCAGCGTGGTGGAAGGTCCTTTGTAAACCTGGAATGGTCATGTGTTACTTATTGCAAAATGTGGGTGTTAAACTGGTACTAATGGTGCACAAACCTCTCTTCTTTCTGTGCCTCTCTTGCCTCTTTCTGCATTTCTCTTGCTTCTTTATGCACCTTTCTTCCTCTTTCTGCACCTCACTGTCTTCTTTCTGGACTTCACTTGCCTCTTTCTGAACTTCTCTTGCCCCTTTCTGCACCTCACTTGCCTCTTTCACCACCTCTGTTGCTTTTTTCTGCAGATCTTTTGCCTCTTTCTGCACCTCCCTTGCCTCTTTCTGCATCTCTCTTGCCTCTTTCTGCACCTCACTTGCCTCTTTCTGCACTTCTCTTGCTTCTTTCTACACCTCTCTTGCCTCTTTCTGCTCCTCTCTTGCCTCTTTGTGCATTTCTCTTGCCTGTTTCTGCACCTCCCTTAGCTCTTTCTGTAGCTCTCTTGCCTTTTTCTGCACCTCACTTGCCTCTTTCTGCACCTCACTCTCTTCCTTGTGCACCTCTCTTGCCTCTTTCTGCACTTCTCTTACCTCTTTCTGCACTTCCCGAGCCTCTTTCTGTACCTCTATTGCCTCTTTCTGCACCTCAAGTGCCTCTTTCTGCACTTCTCTTGCCTCTTTCTGCACCCCTCTTGCCTCTTTTTGCATCTCTGTTGGTTCTTTCTGCACTGCTCTTGCTTCTTTCTGCACCTCACTTGACTCTTTCTGCACTTCTCTTGCTTCTTTCTACACCTCTGGTGCTTCTTTCAGCAATTCTCTTGCCTCTTTCTGCACTTCTCTTGCTTGTTTCTGCACCTCTCTTGCGTCTTTCTGCACCTCTGTTGCCTCTTTCTGCACCTCACTTGCTTATTTCTGCACACCTCTTGACTCTTACTGCACCCCTCTCCCCTCTTTCAGCACCTCTCTTCCCTCTTTCTGCACCCTTGTTCCCTCTTTCTGCACTTTTCCTGCATGTTTCTGCACCTCTCTTGCCTCTTTCTGTACCTCTGTTACCTGTTTCTGCACCCTTTGCACCTCTGTTGCTTCTTTCTGCACTTCCCTTCTTTCTTTCTGCACCCCTCCTGCCTCTTTCTGTACCTCTCTTGCCTCTTTGTGCACCTCTCATACCTTGTTCTGCACCCCTCTTGCCTCTTTTTGCACATCTGTTGGTTCTTTCAGCACTGCTTTTGCTTCTTTCTGTACCTCACTTGCCTCTTTCTGTACTTCTATTGCTTCTTTATACACCTCTGTTGCTTCTTTCAGCAATACTCTTGCCTCTTTCTGCACTTCTCTTTCTTCTTTCTGCACCCCTCCTGCCTCTTTCTGTACCTCTCTTGCCTCATGGTGCACCTCTCCTACCTCTTTCTGCACCCCTCTTGCCTCTTTTTGCACCTCTGTTGGTTCTTTCTGCACTGCTCTTGCTTCCTTCTGCACCTCTCTTGCCTCTTTCTGCATTTCTCTTGCCTCTTTCTGCACTTCCCGAGCCTCTTTCTGTACCTCTCTTGTCTCTTTCTGCACTTCTCTTGCCTCTTTCTGCACCCTCTTGCCTCTTTTTGCACCTCTGTTGGTTCTTTCTACACTGCTCTTGCTTCTTTCTGCACCTCACTTGCCTATTTCTGCACTTCTCTTGCTTCTTTCTACACCTCTGTTGCTTCTTTCAGCAATTCTCTTGCCTCTTTCTGCACTTCTCTTGCTAGTTTCTGCACCGCTCTTGTGTCTTTCTGCACCTTTGTTGCCTCTTTCTGCTCCTCACTTGCTTCTTTCTGCACCCCTCCTGCCTCTTTCTGCACTTCTCTTGCTTCTTTCTACACCTTTCTTGCCTCTTTCTGTACCTCTCTTGCCTCTTTCTGCACCTCACTTGCCTCTTTCTGCATCTCACTCTTTTCCTTCTGCACCTCTCTTGCCTCTTTCTGCACTTCTCTTGCATCTTTATGCACTTCTCGAGCCTCTTTCTGTACCTCTCTTGCCTCTTTCTGCACCTCAAGTGCCTCTTTCTGCAATTCTCTTGTCTCTTTCTACACCCTTCTGGTGTCTTTTTGCACCTCTGTTGGTTCTTCCCGCACTGCTCTTGCTTCTTTCTGCACCTCACTTGCCTCTTTCTGCTCTTCTCTTGCTACTTTCTACACCTCTGTTGCTTCTTTCAGCAATTCTCTTGCCTCTTTCTCCACTTCTCTTGCTTGTTTCTGCACCTCTCTTGCGTCTTTCTGCACCTCTGTTGCCTCTTTCTGCACCTCCCTTGCTTCTTTCTGCACCCCTCTTGCCTCTTCCTGCACCCCTCTCCCCTCTTTCTGCACTTCCCTTGCCTCTTTCTGTACCTCTCTTGCCTCTTTCTGCACCACACTTGCCTCTTTCTGCATCTCACTCTTTTCCTTCTGCACCTCTCTTGCCTCTTTCTGCACTTCTCTTGCCTCTTTCTGCACTTCTCAAGCCTATTTCTGTACCTCTCTTGCCTCTTTCTGCACCTCAAGTGCCTCTTTCTGCACTTCTCTTGTCTCTTTCTGCACCCTTCTGGCATCTTTTTGCACCTCTGTTAGTTCTTCCCGCACTGCTCTTGCTTCTTTCTGCCCCTCACTTGCCTCTTTCTGCTCTTCTCTTGCTTCTTTCTACACCTCTGTTGCTTCTTTACGCAATTCTCTTGCCTCTTTCTGCACTTCTCTTGCTTGTTTCTGCACCTCTCTTGCGTCTTTCTGCAAATCTGTCGCCTCTTTCTGCACCTCACTTGCTTCTTTCTGCACCCCCTCTTGCCTCTTCCTGCACCCCTCTCCTCTCTTTCTGCACCTCTCTTGCCTCTTTCTGCACCCCTGTTCCCTCTTTCTGCACCTTTTCTGCCTGTTTCTGCACCTCTTTTGCCTCTCTCTGTTCCTCTGTTGCCTGTTTCTTCACCCTTCGCGCCTCTTTCAGCACCTCTGTTGCTTCTTTCTGCACTTCTCTTCTTTCTTTCTGTACCCCTCCTGCCTCTTTCTGTACCTCTCTTGCCTCTTTTTGCACCTCTGTTGGTTCTTTCTGCACTGCTCTTGCTTCTTTCTGCACCTCACTTGCCTCTTTCTGTACTTCTATTGCCTCTTTGTACACCTCTGTTGCTTCTTACAGCAATTCTCTTGCCTCTTTCTGCACTTCTCTTGCTTGTTGCTGCACCTCTGTTGCCTCTTTCTGTACCTCTCTTGCCTCTTTGTGCACCTCTCCTCCCTCTTTCTGCACCCCTCTTTCCTCTTTTTGCACCTCTGTTGGTTCTTTTTGCACTGCTCTTGCTTCTTTCTGCACACCACTTGCCTCTTTCTGCACTTCTCTTGCTTCTTTCTACACCTCGGTTGCTTCTTTCAGCAATTCTCTTGCCTCTTTCTGCACTTCTCTTGCTTGTTGCTGCACCTCTGTTGCCTCTTTCTGCACCTCACTTGCTTCTTTCTGCACCCCTCCTGCCTCTTTCTGCACTTCTCTTGCTTCTTTCTACACATCTCTTGCCTTTTTCTGCTCCTCTCTTGCCTCTTTGTGCACCTCTGTTGGTTCTTTCTGCACTGCTCTTGCTTCTTTCTGCACCTCACTTGCCTCTTTCTGTACTTCTATTGCCTCTTTGTACACCTCTGTTGCTTCTTACAGCAATTCTCTTGCCTCTTTCTGCACTTCTCTTCTTTCTTTCTGCGCCCCTCCTGCCTCTTTCTGTACCTCTCTTGCCTCTTTGTGCACCTCTCCTCCCTCTTTCTGCACCCCTCTTGCCTCTTTTTGCACCTCTGTTGGTTCTTTTTGCACTGCTCTTGCTTCTTTCTGCACACCACTTGCTTCTTTCTGCACTTCTCTTGCTTCTTTCTACACCTCGGTTGCTTCTTTCAGCAATTCTCTTGACTCTTTCTGCACTTCTCTTGCTTGTTGCTGCACCTCTCTTGCATCTTTCTGCACCTCTCTTGCATCTTTCTGCACCTCTGTTGCCTCTTTCTGCACCTCACTTGCTTCTTTCTGCACCCCTCCTGCCTCTTTCTGCACTTCTCTTGCTTCTTTCTACACATCTCTTGCCTTTTTCTGCTCCTCTCTTGCCTCTTTGTGCCTTTATCTTGCCTGTTTCTGCACTTCCCTTGCCTCTTTCTATACCTCTCTTGCCTCTTTCTGCACCTCTCTTGCCTCTTTCTGTACTTCTCTTGCTTCTTTCTGCACCTCTCTTGCTTTGTTCTGCACCCTTCTTCCCTTTTTTGCATCCCTCTTGCCTCTTTCTGCTGTTCTCTTGCAATTTTCTGCACCTCTCTTGCCTCTTTCTGCACCTCACTTGCCTCTTTCTGCACCTCTGTTGCATCTTTCAGCAATTCTCTTGCCTCTCTCTGCACTTCTTTTGCTTGTTTCTGCACCTCTCTTGCGTCTTTATGCACCTTTGTTGCATCTTTCTACACCTTATTTGCTTCTTTCTGCACCCCAATTGCCTCTTTATGCACCCCTCTTTTCTCTTTCTGCACCTCTCTTCCCTCTTTCTTCACCCCTGTTTCCTCTTTCTGCACCTTTCCTGCCTGTTTCTGCACCTCTCTTGCCTCTTTCTGTACCTATGTTGGTTCTTTCTGCACTTCTCTTGCTGTTTCTGTACTCTTTGCGCCTCTTTCAGCACCTCTGTTGCTTCTTTCTGCACTTCTCTTCCTTCTTTCTGCACCCCTCCTGCCTCTTTCTGTACCTCTCTTGCCTCTTTGTGCACCTCTTCTACCTTGCTGTGTACCGCTCTTGCTTCTTTTTGCACCTCTGTTGGTTCTTTCTGCACTGCTCTTGCTTCTTTCTGCACCTCACTTGCCTCTTTCTGCACTTCCTTTGCTTCTTTCTACACCTCTGTTGCTTCTTGCAGCAATCCTTTTGCCTCTTTCTGCACTTCTCTTTATTTTCTGCACCCCTCCTGCCTCTTTCTTTAACTCTCTTGCCTATTTGTGCACCTCTCCTACCTCTTTCTGCACTCCTCTTGCCTTGCCTCTTTCAACACCTCTGTTGCTTCTTTGTGCACTACTCTTCCTTCTTTATGCATCCCTCCTGCCTCTTTCTGTACCTCTCTTGCCTCTTTGTGCCTCTCTCCTACCTTTTTCTGTACCGCTCTTGCTTCTTTTTGCACCTCGATAGCCTCTTTCTGCACCTCTCTTGCTTCTTTCTACACCGCTGTTGCTTCTTTCAGCAATTCTCATGCCTCTTTCTGCACTTCTCTTCCTTCTTTCTGCACCCCTCCTGCCTCTTTCTGTACCTCTGTTGCCTCTTTGTGCACCACTCTTGCCTCTTTCTGCACTTCACTTGCTTCTTTCTGTACCTCTCTTGACTCTTTCTACCTTTTTCTGTACCGCTCTTGCTTCTTTTTGCACCTCTGTTGGTTCTTTCTGCACTGCTCTTGCTTCTTTCTACACCTCTGTTGCTTCTTTCAGCAATTCTTTTGCCTCTTTCTGCACTGCTCTTGCTTCTTTCTGTACCCCTCCTGCCTCTTTCTTCACCTCTGTTGCCTCTTTATGCACCTCTCTTGCCTGTTTCTGCACTTCACCTGCTTCTTTCTGCACCTCTCTTGCCTGTTTTGGCACCTCTGTTGCTTCTTTCTGCACTTCTCTTGCCTCTTTCTGCACCTCTGACTTAGAGGTAGTTTTAATCCCCCTGTCCTATTATGTACTAGGGCCTTACAGGGGAGGTCATGCCAATCACTGGGGTACCCCAACCCATAGTGTACCCTAGTGTATGTAGGTGTTTTCACTGTATTCTAAGTGTCTTTCAGCATAGCACTGGCTCCGGGCCTGGTTAGTCAGAGTCAGTTACCACCAATACCAGTCAGCAAAACGTTGGGGGCACAGGATGACTTTGCAACAAGGCCTCTTTCTGCACCTCTGTTGGTTCTTTCTGCATATCTCTTGCTTCTTTCTGCAACTTTCTTCATCTTTCTGGACTTATGTTGCCTCTTTCTGTATTTCTCTTGCTTCTTTCTCCGCTTTTCTTCCTCTATCTGCACATGTCCTACCTCTGTAGGCATAGTCAGAAATTAGCATTTAAAAAACCTTTGAAATTCACTGAAAAAACCATAGGTTTCAGGGACGTTATAGTTAGAAATTAGCATTTAAAAACCTTAGAAATTCACTGAAAAAACCATAGGTTTCAGGGACGTTATAGTTAGAAATTAGCATTTAAAAAACCTTAGAAATTCACTGAAAAAAACACAGGTTTCAGGGACGTTTTAGTTAGTTGGACATTTTACTCATACAAAACCAGAGAAATTCGGTTGTTATAGTTAGTTGAGCTAACTATAACTCACGCCCCCGCAATGCACTGCTGATGACATCATATATTACATCATTCATGACATGGTCAGTGACATCACTGATGACATCACTGATGACAACTCAAATGACATCACTGATGACATCATCCACGTGATAATCTGATGCACCTCCTCACACCCTAATATAACCTTTGATACACCCACTCTAAAATACAGACTACCATTTTCGAAAACATAGACACACCAATACCAGTTACTACATACCCACTCACTGATTCCTAGGTCTACACACACATCCACTCATTCACCTATACAGTCACTCATACATGCAGTCACTCATCAATACAACACTATCATATGCACTCATACACTATACAGACACTCACACACCGCCACTCATCCAGAGTTACTCACATACCTAAGCAGTCATGCAAAGAATCAATCACATTCCCATTTACTCACCTATACAGTTATACACACACCACCTCACTTATTCATACAGATACTAACACATACTTACTCTCTTATGCAATCACTGATACAAGCACACATTTATCCATACAGACACTCTCACAATCACGCACTCTCACATATAGTCATTTATATACTCCAACACTCACATATACTGCCTTTCACATCTGTAGTTACTCCCACATGTACCACTGAGACATCCATTCACTCACTAACACACCCATACACACACTCACCCACCCATACAGCCCGTCACAGATACACTCTTGAACCCATACACCCAGTGAATAACCCACTCACACATCTATGCACAGAGTCACACCCCCACCCACCCACACAGAAACTCATGCACCCATACAGATACTCAGACAACCAATCAATAACCCATATAGACACTCATGTAGCTACTCACCAACCCATGCAGCCGCTTACACACCAACTGACATACTGATACAGACATTCACACAGTTTAGTCACTAACCCATGCATTCAGTAAGACACGTTTAATCACTCCTTGTCTTGTTTTTTAATGTTTTTTCTACTGTTTTCTTGTGACTTGGTTACCGAGTCACAAGATGGCTGCCAACACATTCTGGTTTGGAGTGTTGGCAGCCAATCAGAATGAAGCTCATGCTCAGGAGGGTTCGCGAACCCTCCTCGGTGCTTAGATATATACATTTTTATTTTTTTACTTTCTCAGCAACTACTGAACGGATTTACACCATTTAGACAAAGGGCGCTTTCTGAACCAAGAGCTACCTTTTTGTCAAATTTGGTGTAATTCCGTTCAGCAGTTCGGGCTGTAGCCTGTTCCAAAATTTCCTATGGAAATTAACATAGGGTAAATGCATTTTGGGACCCCCCTTTTTTCTTGGCCCCCGCTTGACAAATCATCCCGAAACTTTCAAGACAGGAGCTGACTGGAGTGAACCATTAGTTTTGAAAATTTCGCGAAGATTTGCCAAACGGTGCCAAAGATATTGGTAAAAGAAAAAACGCTTTTTGAATAGAAACAAGGTCCTAACTTACACCGAGGAGGAGTCACGAATCCTCCCAAATACGAGCTTGATTCTGATTGGCTGCCAACGCTCCAAACCAGAATGTTTTGGCAGTCATCTTGTGACTAGGTAACAAAGTCACAAGAAAACATTAAAACAAAGATAAAAAACAAGAAAAGGGGTCAGGGTAAAAACACCCTCACCCCCTAGGCCTGCTCAGGGGGTCCCACAAGGACCCCCAGGGCCAAAAGAAGCATTTTAAAAAAAAAATATTCACGCAGTTTAGTCAATAACCCATGCATTCAGTAAGACATGATTAATCACTCACTTATACAGTCAGTCACGCACCTACTAAATCATCCATTCAGACACTTATACACCCACTCATTCTTCAATACACCTTGGCATCTATATATATAAAACATATTTCAACTTTACAGAAACACACAGTCACTGGATGATGTCATCAGTGATGTCATTTGAGATGTCATCAGTGATGTCACTGACCATGTCATGAATGATGTAATATAAGACGTCATCAGCAGTGCATTGCGGGGGCGCGAGTTATAGTTAGCTCAACTAACTATAACGACCAAATTTCTCTGGTTTTGTACGAGTGAAATGTCCAACTAACTATAACGTCCCTGAAACCTGTGGTTTTTTCAGTGAATTTCTAAGGTTTTTTAATTGCTAATTTCTAACTATAATGTCCCTGAAACCTATGGTTTTTTTCAATGAATATATATATATATATATATATGATATATATATATATATATATATATATATATATATATATATATATATATATATATTTGAGAACGCTGAATCACCGCCGCCGCACCACTCGTCCCGGGTGATTTACTCAAGCGGTAGTGAGCCGCTAATCCTGCGAACACAAACGGCACTTGTCATCCGACGCCAATGATGAGAGCACACACGAGAGCAGTTAGAGCAAAAAGTGCTTTAATGTGCAGACCCCCTGCACTGACAGACGCGTTTCGGCTAGCGCCTTCTTCTATTTCAGTTAGTTGTTGTTCCCAGCAACATTTTAACCCAACAGTGTGTCACATGTGTAGTACTGAAACAAATGATGGACCTCAGATCAAAGTTAAATACAAAATATCATGGCGGCCATTTTGTAACGTAATTAGGAACATGGACGATGGACGAGTGGAAAAGACATAAATATAACCAAAAAAGTGATAAGTGCAATTAAAAACAATTCTTATGAGAGAACAATATTACTTCGTTGTCCAAACACACACGTATTATACTCAATTAATATTGATAATTCATAATTCATTTTGCATGTGTAACATGGGTGTTTGTATATTCCACTCAAATACATTTATATACATATAGACAACGTGTCTCCCTCGTTTTGATTATTAAGCCCTGAATGGGCAATCGTGTCACTTAAGCTCAGAGTGGCGGTTTATGAGGACAAAGTGCAGTGATCGGTATTAACAGGGACCTGCTCTATATATATCATAATCCTCATCCTAGTCCAAATGAACCCACATCTCTTCATCATTGTTCAATCCCATTGGAGCCTTGGTTTGAAGATCTATTATATATTTTGACTCCAGGATACTCAGTTTACTAACTCTATCTCTTCCCCTTTCGCTTCTCTGGACCTGATCGATGCAAAATAATTTCAGGAGGTCTCGATTGCTTTGATGAAAGGTTTCGAAGTGGCGGGCAACGGGATAGGTTACATCCTTTTTTGTGATCGCATGCATGTGTTCGAGAATGCGTTTTTTTGTTGGATGTATTGTACTACCTATGTAGCGTTTGGGGCAGGGACATACCAGACAATACACTGTATGGTCTGAGTTACAGTTCAGAAGTTGCTTGATAACTCTAGTTGGTCTGGGATCCCCTTCTCTACCTTTATAGTTAGTAACCTTATGACTGTATTTGTACGCCTTACATTGCATGCAAGGATAGAAGCCTACAATATTCTTCGCTGTTAAAGTTGTAGTAGCAGCGAAGTGACTATGTGTTAGATGGTCACTCAGAGATTGGCATCGTCTGTATGTAATCTGAGGATGTGCTGGGAGGATTTGTTTTAAAACACTATCAGTTCGGAGAATGTGCCAGTTCTTTTTAAAGATCTGGAAAATATCTCCCGACCTTTCATTGAACTTGGTTATCATTCTGGTCACGCCCTCCTGTTTTAGTTTCTTGGGCTTAGTGGCTGTCACCAGTTCCAATCTACTGACTTGATCAGCCTTTCTCTCTGCTTGGCATAAGTCAGTATTGGTGTATCCTCTAGCTTTAAATCTAAGAAGAGCTTGAGTCTTTGCTTCCTCATAATCCTGCTTGGTTGTACAGTTACGTTTTAATCACAAGAGTTCACTATAAGGAATATTTTTGACTAGGCTTTTAGGATGGTGACTCCCTGCGTGCAGGACAGAATTGCCTGCCGTGGGTTTCCTGTATAGCCTAGTTAGCAGGTTATCGCCCTCTATATGGACTTCCAAGTCCAGGTAACTAACTGTAGTGTCACTAATCTGTCCTGTAAAGGACAAATTCAGATCATTGTTGTTAAGAGAGGCAATATACTCCTCAGCCGAGGAGCGACTGCCTCGCCATATAATAAAAAGGTCGTCTATGTACCTAGCCCATAACGTTACCTTATCCATCCAAATCTCGTATTGTTCGCCCCAGGCCACGTGCTTCACCCACCAGCCCACAAATAAATTTGCGTAGCTGGGGGCGAAGCACGTGCCCACCGCGGTACTGCGTTGTTGTCTGTATAGTTGCCCCGAGAACATAAAAATATTGTTTTCAAGGCAAAACGTAATCTTGTGTTGTATCATTAGATTATGTTTCTGGAAGGTGAGAGATCTCTTGTTCAAGAACCATTTTACTGCTGCCATGCCATCATCATGTTTTATGCATGTATATAAGCTGGTTATATCAAGTGTAATGAGAAGCATGTCTTTCTCCCATGTAATACCCTCTATTAGTCGTAAAAAGTCCTGAGTATCTTGGACATACGAGGATAAGTCCTTTACCAGGGGAGCTAAAAAATAGTCAATATATGTTGAGGTGTTCTCTAAAAGGCTGTTAATCGAGGCCACAATGACTCTGCCCGGAGGGTTGGCCAAGTCCTTGTGGATTTTTGGAAGGTGGTACAAGGTCGGGAGGACCGGTTGTTCACAATGCAGGAATAAGTACTCGTCCTGGTCCTGCATTCCTTCATCTCTCCAGTCCAGCAGTAGTTGATGAAATGTTTTGATGCACTCAACATATTCCTCTCTTTTTATCGGTAGATAACATTCTCTCTCATTAAGCTGTCTCATGGCTTCCTTATGATAATGGCTTTTGTTGGCCATTTGGCTCTGTGTACTTCGGCGGGGCTATGCTTTAACTATGTGTGTCCCTACCTTCAAGGGACTCTCCCGCCCGGCACTTTCCTTTTCACCACATGCTTGGAACAGTGTGTCCTGGTGGTCATTTGTGGGGTGCTGGCGGTCTGGGTTAGACTCGGCAGAGCGGACACTAATGCAATCCTTGCTCTGTGAGGCTCGTTCGCCGTGCCGACCTTTGCCGTCTATGTACCTTCGCGATCAGTGTTGATCGGTCCCCTTTGACCTTCACAGACCAGCACTGTCTGAACTAAGGTGGAAGCTAGGCTGCTGGCCCGCTTGTTTAAGGATTGGGGACCCACTTGTTGCCTACGTTGCCACTATGGGCCCCGATGTTTTAGGCCTTCACAATTGCTTTATTTCCCCATGCGCAGGACACCATCCATTAAGGTGTCATGGGCTGACGATACCACAGAAGCAAGCGCTATCACCTAGTTAGGTGAGGCATCGTATACTGTTCTTGTTTAGTTCCTTTTTTGATCACATTCTCTTCCAGTCATGCTGTATATATATCAACATTTTTTAACTAATCTTCACTGTTTTTTTAACATAATAAGGGCATAGCATTACTACCTATGCACTTTACTGATGGATTGCTAGGTGCGGGGCTGTAAGGATGACCATACTCTATTTCTCACAGAGTACCAATTTCAACAATTGCTGTTGCTTTTGTCATCCCTGTCTAGGTTACAACTAGACTTGGCGGGACCACATGCTCGCACATAAGAATAGTGGTAGGTAGGAACTCCTCCACCTTCCCACCTTGTGTAGATAGTCCTTACAGGTCCTGATGAAATGCACAGTATCATACTTTGAACACACTGCGTGAAACATGTCGACCACATTTTTTGAGCCGAGCATTGCTCCTCTGGACCATTGAGCCAGCGAACAGCCGCTCTTTTGTATTTTTAATAAGGTGGATGACTATCCGATTAAACTTATCTTGTGGATTATCCAACCTTTTTTAAACCACTCACTCACATCTACACTTACCCCTAGGGCCCTCACACCCACGGCACCATACGGCAGGAACAGAAGATCTCCGCTAAAGAGCCCCTTTATGGGTGCCCGTCGGGTATTGCACCGCCGACCCGACGAGGAGCGAGTCCATATGATGAAGCATGACACCTAGCTTGCTGTGTGTGTGAGGACTCTAGTTCCATCTAGGAGGACTCCCCTCCTTTGGCCTCCACTCTCGTTATTCCATCCCCGTTGGGGAACCGTGGACTCTTCTTACTTTACAGTGTCTGGGCACGTACGCTGGACCCTGTAAAACAGCCCTCACAGTCCCTCTTCTTGTTTAAGATTTTGTTGAAGATCACAATATTCCCTTCCTTTTCCGAGGGCTTTATCTCAAGTGTTTTTTCTCCTTTTAAAGATTTAATGGCTTCCCATTGTTTCTTCGAAATATTGTAACGACCTTGCTGCCGGTTGCTGTTGCTCGCCAAGTTTTTTAGATCCATGATGATGGCCTCATTGAAAACATTAATTGCATCGGATGGGACCTGGGGAATCACTCTCAATTTTTGTTTTAGATTACTTTTTCCGCTCGATTGTTTGATCCCTGCTTCCGCAAGACAGACATCTATACTGATATTTTCACTGACACCATCCCCACTAGTTGAAGAGTCCAGTGTTTGTAATGCCATAAGAGTCTCCAGGTCGTGACCACTTAAGAAATCAGTGTCATCCGCCAGATTGTTAGACCCTTCTTTTGTGTTTTTCTTAGGGTGTAGCAGAAAGATCTTTTGTAATTTCAATTTCCTGATGTATTTAAATAAGTCAATGCGGGTTTGGATGTAATCAAATCCCAATGTAGGGAAAAAGGTCAAGCCTAGTTACAGAACTTTCTTTTCCTCTTGAGTGAGTGTTCTATTAGAGAGATTGATTACTGTCATACACCCGCTACGTTCTACCATTTGCCCCTCCTTCCTCTGCTGCGAGTGATTCTCGGAGTAGGTGCTTCTCCCCCTTCTTTTCTTGCCCTGCCTTGTTTTTCATTTCTTGGCTGTTGTTGTGGTGGGTGAGGTCTTGGTGTTGGTCTTTGTCGGGACTCTCTTACTAATGTGTATTCCCGAAAATAAGGAAACTCATCCATTCCGCTCCTGTCCTCTGTACTCGTGAATTGTTCTCCTTCAGATGTTTCCACCTCAGATTCTGTGGTTTTCCTGTTCACAGTAGCGGTCATACCTTGTTGGTTAAGCTTCTTTCTAGGGGCATCAAATTTGTGTGCAAAGGTCAGGATACGGCCTGTGGCATAGTCCTGCTCATCTCTTTGAAATTTTGTCTGCTTGCATCTTCGGATTATAGCTTCATAATCTTTAAGGCGTTTCATCATTGAATTTTTTAGTTCCTCACTCTGTTTGATGTCTTTGTCTTTACTGATCATTTCTTCTAATTTCTTGATCTCCCCCAGCAGTTTGTCTCGGTCACTCCAGGCGTATTTAAAAAACTTGGCGAGGAACAGCAACCGGCAGCAACGTCATTACAATATTCCAAAGAAACAATGGGAAGCCATTCAATCTTTAAAAGGAGACGAAACACTTGAGATAAAGCCCTCGGATAAGGGAGGGAATATTGTGATCTTCAACAAAAGCCATTATCAGAAGGAAGCCATGAGACAGAGTAATGAGAGAGAATGTTATCTACCGATAAAAAGAGAGGAATATGTTGAGTGCATCAAAACATTTCATCAACTACTGCTGGACTGGAGAGATGAAGGAATGCTGGACCAGAGTGAGTACTTATTCCTGCATTGTGAACAACCGGTCCTCCCGACCTTTTACCACCTTCCAAAAATCCACAAAGACTTGGCCAACCCTCCGAGCAGACCCATTGTGGCCTCGATTAACAGCCTTTTAGAGAACACCTCAACATATATTGACTATTTTTTAGCTCCCCTGGTAAAGGACTTATCCTCGTCTGTCCAAGATACTCAGGACTTTTTAAGACTAATAGAGGGTATTACATGGGAGAAAGACATGCTTCTCATTACACTTGATATAACCAGCTTATATACATGCATAAAACATGATGATGGCATGGCAGCAGTAAAATGGTTCTTGAACAAGAGATCTCTCACCTTCCAGAAAAATAATCTAATGCTTCGACACATGATTAATTTTGCCTTGAAAACAATATTTTTATGTTCTTGGGGCAACTATACAGACAACAACGTGGTACCGCGATGGGCACGTGGTTCGCCCCCAGCTACGCAAATTTATTCGTGTGATGGTGGGAGAAGCACGTGGCCTGGGGCGAACAATATGAGATTTGGATGGGTAAGGTAACGTTATGGGCTAGGTTCATAGACGACCTTTTTATATTATGGCGAGGCAGTCGCTCCTCAGCTATATTGCCTCTCTTAACAACAATGATCTGAATTTGACCTTTACAGGACAGATTAGTGACACTACAGTTAGTTACCTGGACTTGGAAGTCTATATAGAGGGCGATAACCTGCTAACTAGGCTATACAGGAAACCCACGGCAGGCAATTCTGTCCTGCACACAGGGAGTCACCATCCTAACAGCCTAGTCAAAAATATTCCTTATGGTAAACTCTTGCGATAAAAAACGTAACTGTACAACCAAGCAGGATTATGAGGAAGCAAAGACTCAAGCTCGTCTTAGATTTAAAGCTAGAGGATACACCAATACTGACTTATGCCAAGCAGAGAGAAAGGCTGATCAAGTCAGTAGATTGGAACTGGTGACAGCCACTAAGCCCAAGAAACTAAAGCAGGAGGGTGTGACCAGAATGATAACCAAGTTCAATGAAAGGTCGGGAGATATTGTCCAGATCTTTAAAAAGAACTGGCACATTCTCCAAACTGATAGTGTTTTAAAACAAATCCTCCCAGCACATCCTCAGATTACATACAGACGATGCCAATCTCTGAGTGACCATCTAACACATAGTCACTTCGCTGCTACTACAACTTTAACAGCGAAGAAGATTGTAGGCTTCTATCCTTGCATGCAATGTAAGGTGTGCAAATACAGTCATAAGGTTACTAACTATAAAGGTAGAGAAGGGGATCCCAGACCTACTAGAGTTATCAAGCAACTTCTGAACTGTAACTCAGACCATACAGTGTATTGTCTGGTATGTCCCTGCCCCAAGCGCTACATAGGTAGTACAATACATCCAACAAAAAAACGCATTCTCGAACACATGCGTGCAATCACAAAAAAGGATGTAACCTATCCCGTTGCCCGCCACTTCGAAACCTTTCATCAAAGCAATCGAGACCTCCTGAAATTCTTTTGCATCGATCAGGTCCAGAGAAGCGAAAGGGGAGGAGATAGATTTAGGAAACTGCGTATCCTGGAGTCAAAATATATAATAGATCTTCAAACCAAGGCTGCAATGGGATTGAACAATGATGAAGAGATGTGGGTTCATTTGGACTAGGATGAGGATTATGAGATATATAGAGCAGGTCCCTGTTAATACCGATCACTGCACTTTGTCCTCATAAACCGCCCCTCTGAGCTTAAGTGACACGATTGCCCATTCAGGGCTTAATAATTAAAATGAGGGAGACACGTTGTCTATATGTATATAAATGTATTTGACTGGAATATACAAACACCCATGTTACACATGCAAAATGAATTATGAATTATCAATATTAATTGAGTATAATACGTGTGTGTTTGAACAACGAAGTAATATTGTTCCCTCATAAGAATTGTTTTTAATTGCACGTATCACTTTTTTGGTTATATTTATGTCTTTTCCACTCGTCCATGTTCATAATTACATTACAAAATGGCCGCCATGATATTTAGTATTTAACTTTGTTCTGTGGGCCATTGTTTGTTTCAGTACTACACATATGACACACTGTTGGGTTAAAATGTTGCTGGGAACAACAACTAACTGACATAGAAGAAGGCGCTAGCCGAAACGCGTCTGTCAGTGCAGGGGGTCTGCACATTAAAGCACTTTTTGCTCTAACTGCTCCCATGTGTGCTCTCATCATTGGCGTCGGATGACAAGCGCCGTTTGTGTTCGCATATATATATATATATATATATATACATGTAGTTGGTTAACCTCCTGTTAAGTTACAAAAGGTGCTAGAAGAACTTTTCTTAAAGAGCCCAGCTTTCCTGATGTTCCGACTGGACCTGTCGTGGAGCTGCTGATGGTTTCTGCTGGAGTGTTGACTCCCATGTTCTGTTCTTGAGGACCTGGAACCCTTGGCTGTGTCAAATTGTACTCCTTTTAACATCCTAAGAAACCTGGGACTTAGAAACTTTTTGGCTCCTAAGGCCTCTGGAGGACCAGGACAAACCAACCAAGTCAATACAACAAAGATGTGTTGCTGCTGGGCCAAATATTCCAGTTGCTGTCTCTCTTGCTTTTCCACAGCAGCAAAGCTATTTCAGCTGGACATACCAGAGAAGGTATCCATCCTTGTGGAGCCATGTTCAACTACAGCTTACAGCATTGCCCCCTTGGAGGAATTTCAGCTCCAAAAAAGTGACTTAGGGCCTGATTTATATATTGGCAGAGAGGGTACTCTGTTGCAAAGGTGACAGAGTTCTCTCCTCACCAATATAGTGGTCCATTCACCCCATTTACATGTAGGCAGACCTTAGGGTTTATCATGGCAAAGACTACTCTGTTTCTGCTGTGATTAATCTCCTCCAACGGGCCTGGGGATTAAGTGTTGTCGTAGAAATGGCTACATGTCCAGCCACCTGATTTAGATGGGTGGACATGTAGTCATTTTTTACTGTTAAAACCTGGTGGTAAGGAATAGTAAAAACATAATGCTCCCCTCGCCATGGGAGAAGCTGCCCATGGTGACAGGAGCATTACTTTTTTTTCTTTACAAAAAGAAAATCCCATTTCAGGATTCTCTTTTTGAAAAGAAAATAAGAATGCTGTTTGCTGCAGGGCTGCATCCTTCTGACACAGCCCTGCAGCAAACAGTAAAATGCATTGACAGGAACCTCCATGACAGCGGTTCCTTCAATTCCCTTTATAAATGACAACCTGCTAGGCAGTCACATATAAATCTGGCGGGTGGAGTATTCTTGGCAGGCCAATGACGAATAGTCTATCTGCCAGAATATAAATCAGGCCCAAAATCTGAACGTATAACCTGGGTGAAGGCTCCAAGGTATTTGGCTGGTGAGGGACCTTCCTTGGGCATGGATTTTGAACTTCTCCCGCTCAAAACTTTCTTGCAAAAAGTCAACAGCTTCACCTGGACTTTGTCTAAGGGCTATCTGGCCCTGTGGAGCCCTTGCTCTGCTGAGGATTTTTAACTTCCAGTTCAGTGACTAAGTCAGAACATAAAACATCTGAAGCAGATTTCTGTTTCCAACTGGCTTACCTGCACAGCCAAGCTTAAGTCTAGGTCAAGCGCAACCAGATGACCGCTGTTGTAACTTAATGCTTTTTAGTGCTTTTCTTATTTAAAAGTTAAAAAAGTCTTATCTTCCCCTTATTGGATCTTTGTTGGTTTGGTGTAATTTTGATCAAAAAAGTATTCATTTGTTTTTCAAATTAGACTAGGAATTTAATTGTTTTCTGTTTTTGACTTTTCAATTGTTTTGGTTCCTCTAAATGCTTCACCTATTTTCTTAAGTTAAGCCTGTCTGCAGTGTGACATAGCTGCCAGAGGTTGAGCTCAGATTTGATTTATTGGAACGTTTACTGGGAGTAGTAAGAATAGTGACATTATAACTTGGGGTGGACTATCATCAGCCCCAACTAATAATCCACTTTCTAACATGTATTAAATATCTGCTAGATGAAAAACAATGGTTGTCACTTACAAACATTTGCCATTCCAATTATATCTAGATTCTTCCTAGATCTTTCTCAAGCTGCATTACTAATTTCAGCATTTTCCACTATAAATTACTTGTTTGCGATATGCTAAAATTGAATTATGCATTCTTTCATGTTCTAATAATACGTAATCTCAAAAACGTATGTTCTACACGTCTGGCTAACTAGTAGAGCCACAGAGTGTCAATTAACAGAGGTTTGAGAAGGCTCATGGTATGAAGGACAAGCCCACATTTTCTAATGCATCCAGTGAACCAAATAGTAGTTGAAGGATCACTGTATCAAACGGGGCTCTAAAGGAAATGTCATCGAAAAATGTAAGCAAGGTGAGTGTTGAACTCTCCATCAAAGGAATCATTCACATTGATGGACTATGGGGGGCGTGGCTTGACGCCGACGGCGGATGGCAGTCTCCGATTGAAGCTCCTCGGGACGACACGGACCGCATCTAGTTTGATGCCGTTTTGAGAACTTTGGCGAGTTGCGGAAGGCGGCGGAAGATGGGCAGACATGGCGAGATGCTTCGGTGAGCACTTTTCAGACCGGAGCTTGGCTTGTTTTTAAATTTTGCTTCAAGCTTCGCGGGTCGCGGACTGTGGCAGCCATTTTGTGCTGACGCTCCTCAGCCTACGTGATGTGTGAGGAGATTTGTTTACCAGCTCACCACTATGAGAACGGCTATTACTAATGAGGTTCTTGTCTAAAACAATGCTCAAACAGCTGCCAATTGCCCAATGTGCTTGACTTTTCCCTTTTTCTTTCGTGCTTTGTGATTTATGGTTGAATACATGCCACTTTGGAACTTGATTAAAGCTGAGTAAGACGTTTCCACCATTTTGAGAGCTCTGCTTACTTTTTCCTCAGCATAAACAGTACAAGCAGTCATAACTTTGGTTAGTCTATATTACAATTGGGCTTCAATTTGTTTTTCCTCACTTTTGCTTTATATGGGACGTTTGAAAAAACTGGGGCCCCCCACATCATGGTCTACGCAGTCCTTCATTGAAAATTCAAAAATATTTACAAAATTTTCCAAAATGGAGGATTCTATGGTCTCTTTTTCTAAAAGCTCGTCGCCTACAGCCTCTGTCCCCCCTGCCACGGGGAAAGCCACTACCAAACGTTTGAAAAAAGACCCACCTACCCCACCAAAGCCTGCTTCTCCTGTCTCCCTCGACATACTATTGGAAGAGATAAGAGCACTTCGTCCATTTAAGGAAGAAACAAATTCCAATCTACAGTTCCTTACAGAGAATTGCTTGCAAATGAACAAACGTCTTACAACAGTAGAGCATAATGTCTCCTCCTTTGGTCCCACCATCGACAAAATTAACACTCTTCATTCTCAGATTTCTACACTACAGAAGCAGGTTGAGGATCTTGAGAATCAAAACAGAAGAAACAATGTATGTATTTACGGACTGCAGGAAAATTCAGAAGGTCCCGACCCCTTATCCTTCTTCAAGTCATTCCTTCCTAAACTGTTGCAGTTACCAGAAGGCACATCACTTAATATTCAACGGGCTCACAGGCTTGGCCGTCAACAATCAGGTGCGATCCCTTCTCGTAGACCAAGAGGACTTATCCTGTATTTCCTTGAATATACAGACTTACTCAAGGTTCTTTCAGCAGTCAAATCAATCCAAAGAATCACATGGTTGGGCTCCACTTTATTCTTCGCTCAGGATTACGCTAGAAATACAGCAAAGAGACGTAAAGAATTTCTCAGCATGAGACCTGATCCACGTTCTTTAGGGGCTCGATATGGGCTCTTTCACCCATGTATGTTCAAGGTTACCTATAAGAACAAGACTACAACTTATGAAGATCCAATTAAACTGCGAAGTTTCATAAAGTCATGCAAGCCTGAAGTTATGGACTTTTCTGGAGCATCGCCATCTTAGGGTGTTTTGCTGTTATTTAACTTTCTATAGTTGCTTCTGTTCTCATTTCTTGATTAAGAATTTTAACTCACGGTTTAACGATTTATAAATGTTCTTATCTAGTTACTCTATTTTGTAAACTTCCACTGTTTTTATTCATTATATTCTTCTCCCCCATTTATAGGATTGTTGATGTCTACATCTGCCCCACATCCTTGTCATTCCAGTGTTGGTATGATCCCTTCTTGCACCTTGTTGTGTTCGGTCCGAACGTGTCATCTGTTCCATGTGGTTTCATCCTCCCCATTCCTTTATAGTGTTCTTAGGTATGTTGTGCCTTTTTTACTTTTTCAACTTCCTCTGACCCTTCTTTATATCTTTTTTATCTCTTCCTCTTCTTTGTCTTTTTTTCCTTCTCTTCATATACATCTTTTTTCATCATTTCTATTTCTCTTGTATTACTTCATTAATTCTGCATATAGTCGGATTGTTTTCTGGTATGTTTTTTGTCGTTTAAAGGTTTACAATGGTTGGTGTCCTCTACATATTTTTGTTTCTGCCTCATGTCTTTGAAATGTGTATCTTGAAATGTCAGGGGTTTAAATTCTCCTATTAAAAGGCAAAGGGTTTTCACTCATTTGGCTAAATTGGAAACTGACATAGCTTGTATACAGGAGTCTCATCTAACATCAGAGGAATCTTTAAAATTGAAAAGAGGTTGGGTAGGGGAGGTCTTTTTCTCACCAGGGGATGGTAAATGGAATGGAGTTTTAACTCTTTGTCGTAAATCCCTTACTGTTAAATTACTTTCTCAATGTTCTGATGGTAATGGACATTGGTTATTTACCAAATTGTTGATTGGGAATGCTCCGATTTCTTTACTTAACGTATATGCCCCTACTAATGGAGATTCCTCTTTTTGGACTTCCCTGGCTCAACAAATTACACATTGTATTGATAACTTGATCTTTGCAGGAGATTGCAATCAAGTCATAGACCCTTTTTTAGACTGTAACTCAATGGTTTCTTTCATCCCCCATAAGGCTCATAAACTTTTTCTTCAGACTATTAAACAATACAAACTTATTGATGCTTGGAGGCTCTGCAACCCTACTACAAGAGAATATGCTCATTATTCTCCAACCCATCACACTCAATCTCGATAAGACTATTTTTTATTTCTCATAATATCTCCCAATCATTAATAGCTGCGGATATTGGATCTATTCTAATATCCGATCATGCTCCTACCAGTATTCAACTCGATATTTTACAGAAACCTAATACTCCCAGAAGATGGCGTTTTAATAATGTTCTTCTTTTAGATCCAACATTTACTTCCTCTTTTATCGCCTTCTCTAATGAATACTTTTTGTTCAATCAGTCTGATACTTTACTTTTTTTTGTTATGTGGGGTGCTTTTAAAGCTGCAGCTAGGGATTTTATCATTGGTTATGTTTCCAAGAAGCGCAAAATCTCGCGTGAACTAACTAAATCCATTTTAATCAAGATAAAGAAATTGGAGCATTCCTATTACTCTTCAAAGGCAAAGGATTGTTTAACTGAACTTATAAATGCTAAACTTCAATTTAATAAGGAGTCAACAGGTAATGCTTCAACATATTTATTAAAATCCAGTGCAAAATTTTATGGTGGCCAAAACAAAGCGGGGAAACTATTAGCTAACTACCTGAAAGTTAAACATAACAAACTTAACATAGAATCTATTATGGATGAGCAACATACTTTGAAATTTAAAGACACCGAAATCCTGGATGAGTTTCTTCATTTTTATAAAACACTTTACACGTCAGAGACCCCTACTTCAGAAAATCATATTTCCCAGTTTTTTTCTGATATCCAAAAACCCTCTGTTACCCAATCGGATTTTACACTCTTAAAATCTGACTTATCGCAAAAAAACTCCTTACCGCTTTACAGGCACTCAAGTAAGACAAAGCTCCAGGATCAGATGGTTTTACTGTTGAGTTTTTTTTTACATTTTACACAATTGTTACTTCCCAAATTATACAATCTTTTAGATTTCTTCTTACATTCAGGTAGATCCGCTGGATGTTTTTCAGATGCCTTAATTTGCCTTATTCCCAAGGAAGGAAAGGACCTGCGATATTGTAAAATTTTTTGACCTATCTCCTTAGTTAACATTGACTACAAAATGTTTTCAAAAGCTTTGGCCATACGATTAGAATATTATTTACCCAAATTATTAGGAAAGGAACAATCTGGATTTGTAAAGGGCAGTCTCATCACTGACAATACTCGTTTATTTTTCGATATTTTGTCCAAGTCTTCCAAATTACCTCACTCTCTAGCGGCAATAGCCTTAGACGCGGAAAAAGCGTTTGACAGAGTGGAATGGCCTTACCTCTTCCATACACTTCATTGGTTTGGTTTTGGACCTAAAATTATATCTTTAATATCCATTCTTTACTCTAATCCACGAGCTGCAATGTGGGCAAATGGGAACACATCGCCATTTTTCGAATTAGGTAGAGGTGTCCGTCAAGGCTGCCCTTTGTCTCCGCTCCTATTTAATTTAGCCTTAGAACCATTTTTGTCCAAAATACGTCAAAATCACAATATACATGGATTTGATTTTCAAGACACTCACATCAAATTGGCAGCATATGCTGATGATGTATTATTATTTATTTCACAACCTCATTCTTCTATTCCTGAAGATCATCAAGAAGTTGATTCCTTTGCTTCTGTCTCTGGATATAAGTTAAATAAAGACAAGTGTGAAATATTACCTCTAACAAAATACACTTTTAAAGATGATTTTAGTGTCTCAAATTTTACATGGAACCCGAAACATATCAAATATTTAGGTTTATATTTTGCTCCTTCCATCCCAGATACAGTCTCTCGTTGTATGGATAATTGTATACAAAGAATTTCCACATTGACTGCCAAATGGCACCCCTTATACCTATCCTGGTGGGGTCGTTTGGATACTCTAAAAATGATGTTGACTCTTATAATATTGTATACAATTTCTAATATATCAGTATCTATTTCTCCAAAACTTTTTAAGAAAATAAATTCTGTTATCCTCCTTTTTATGGCATAACAAAAAATCATGTATGTCACTATCAAAGCTATCACATCCAAAATCAGAAGGTGGTGTCAATTTTCCTGACTTTCGCATATATCACAAATCCTTTTTCCTACGTCAATCCTCGAGATGGCTGGCTGAGTCTTTAAAGGATTCCCCTTTATGGGTTGAGCTTGAACACTCTTTTCTTTCTCCCTTCTCATTTCAAGAATATGTATCCTTTTCACGCAAACCACAATCCCTGTCTACTCCTATACTTAAATACACATGCAAAATGTTGGAATCCAACTTATCTCTAACACCTATGGATCTAGATTCTTTTTTCAGTTCTACACTATGGCATAATAAGATGATATTAATACGTGGTAAACCTGTGTATTGGAAGTCTTGGAGACAGAAGGGCTTAATTTGGATACATCAATTATATGTACGAGATGAGATCATGCCCTTTACAAATTGGCAGACTCTTTAAGTTACCTACTTCATCTCAATCCAAATATAACCTCCTGAGACAGGCTATTTTAACTGCATATACTCAGTTTACATCTTCTAATGTTCCCACCTTTTCACCTGTTAACAAATTACATACTCTTCTTCTTGCTAGCCCCAAAGCTTCTGTTATTTATAATTATTTATGAACTTCACACATCACTAGAAACAAAACCAAAGTGGAACTTACATGGGAACAGGATCTAGAGATATGTTGGTCAACGTCTCTTTGGAACAAAATATGGACTAAAATCAGGAAATCTTCCAGAGCGGCAAACACTACGCAAACACTCTTTTTCATATATAATAGACTTCTTTTATGCCCGGTTGCTTTAAATAAAAGATATACGAATCTCTCAGACACTTGTTGGACATGCTCTTTCCCACATGCAGATTTATGCCATTTACTCTTTACTTGTCCGCTTGTACATAACTTTTGGAAAAATGTCTGGTCTAAAGTTAATTTAATCTTCGGATCTAGCCACCCTTTTTCTATCATTAATGTGTTTTTAGGAAGTCTTTCCCCTGTTTGGACTACTTGCACTTCTAGTACAAAGATTATAGACCTGTTGATGGCGGTTGCTTTCCAACAAATAACTAAAAACTGGAAAGATTTCAACAAGTTATCTTATCAGTCATGGTGGTATGCTGTTTGTCATAATCATAGGTTAGATACAACTTTCGTATATCCTATTCATATGGCTATAAAGAGATTGAATTTATGGTTACTTATCACACTGTTTATTGATGCTAGTTCTAAAGATCCTTTTCCTTAACACCTATTCAACAGGAAGTTTCTCAACCTACTTGACTTTCCTCATGTTGATATTACATTAATTTGATTGTTTAAGACTTATTGTTGCAATCACTTACATGATTTGTAATTTATTTTTTTATTGCACCAATCCAATTTGTATGTCTTTTTCACTTTCTTTTTTTCAGGATATGCTAATCTGACTTTTATACTTACTTATTTATCCCTAAGATTCATTTGGACTCATATGCCATTAATTGCCTCTATGTATTGTGTATTAATACTTTGGGGAAAAAAATCTTTTTTTTTCTCATTCAATAAACTTATTTTGAACACATTGATGGACTATGTGGAAATCAATAAAGCAAAAGTGTTTTTACGTGTTTTTTGTTTACTTAAGACCTCCAGTTTATACTAAGCCAAAACAATGTTACCAAAAAACGGGGTTTCGCTCTTTATAAACTAGGGGTTGGACTTGCTTAATTGTTTTCAACAAATGGTGACTCCTACTGTGGTGTGGATTTGTTTTTTTTAGCAAATATATATTATAGCAGTTGCTACAGATACTTTCAATCCACAGCAAAGTATCATTAGGGAGACTACTAAAGTTAAACTATCTTTAAAACATCATAGCGTGCTCTGAGGGAACTTTCTGAAAGCTGGCTAAGTACGGCTCCAGCAGGCTTGGAGTTTCTAAGCCAACTCCGCAGTTCTACATACTGCCCAGAACAGAAAATGTATGAGTGAAAGGGAAGGTAGGCATAGCTCAACAACATCCCACTTTGATGTGCATGTCTCTGTTACTGACAGTTTTGGTAGCAGAGATATGACTGTTCTGCCATGAATCCTACCATTTATGTGAAGGCAAGTTCGTCTGTCATTAATTAATTTAAGCTGCAGAGAGGCCTGTTCTTTATGTGGCTGTTACTTTATTCTCAAAACCATATGGTACCCCTCACAGATCAAACATATTCATGAAGAACACTTTTAAATTCAACTTTCACTGATGGGATTTCGAGTGATGTCAACAAGCCTGACCTTTCTGTCTGCGCTGCACGCTGTAATAGAAATCAAGGGCCTCTAATCTGCCTACAAATAGCTCTGACTTTGCTGCTATAGTTCAATCAAAGAAACAAGCCCAAAGGACTTTCCGGAATTGCTTGCTATTTCCTGCGCCATTTATGTAATTGCAAAAGTTGAGTGAACTTACTGGACGTACAGTAAACGTATGTATCTTGAGGCATATTCTCAGCTGTGCAATTATACATACAGAAGGAACTAGCAGAAAACAAAAATAAAAACATGACACAATATAACAACTGAGACTTCTGAGACGGGGAAACTGCACTTCGAGGGAATTAAACAAAATAGAAACACTGGGGCTCATAAATGTTCACTGGTCCAAGCACCTGCACATTAATTTGCACCATTATTGCTGCTCTTGTCATATGAAATGTCATATAATTGTTTTACATTTCACATGAGAATTATTTTTTTCACCAGGTCAAATATAGAGAAAACGGATTATGAAACCGTAAACAACAAGGTGGTTGCTAAGAAATCAGTTTACAGGAAGTAAGAGAAATTATGCGAAAGGCCTCATAATCCATGAGTAGATATTCAAATTAATTTGATGTTGCTATTTTTCCTATTGCTAGTTATAAAATAAAAACAGAACATCGGGGCATATTAGCAAGAACGGCGTTAAAATTATCGCCGCTTTAGCGGCAGGAAACTGCAGCTAAAGCGGCGATAATGGGCTTGATAATATGCCCTTGAGAATACCAATAGAAGCCCATGTTCTGCTGTGATCCTGGGCTTCTATTGGAATTCTCAAGGGCATATTATCAAGCCCATTATCGCCGCTTTAGCGGCAGTTTCCTGCCGCTAAAGCGGCGATAATTTTAACGCCGTTCTTGCTAATATGCCCCATCATTCTTTGCAAATAAAAAGTGGAGGTGAGGTGCTGCATCCACCTCTCATTATGAAAACAACACAAGTATTGCGAAAAAAACTGGTCCAATTTTGGCCCTGGGGCAAATACTATTCCCACCACTCTGTATTACGCTCATATCAAAATGGTGCGAGTGATTCACATCGGTGTAAGGTTTCTGTGCCGGCCTCAGAAACTCTATACTGCAATACTTAGTGAGAATACACAAGCAGACCAAAGGTCTAGAAAGCACCTGCTACATTGAACAAATAAGGGTTAGTGAAATTACCTGGTTGGACGTGAAAGACACTTTCATTTTTCCATTTTTGCCCAGCTTGGTGAAACATGAGTGCTCAGAGAAAGTAATCTAATTTTCTTTATATTACGGGATGTATGAAGACATGCATGCAGAAACACAATCAATGTTTAATGGATTTCTAACAGAAACTGCAGTGCATAGAAAAACAGGTGTAATGGAGAATATCTAATCATTATGTAATGCAAGAAATACTTATTCATGTGTAGGTTGAATCTCTTTTAAACACTATGCAGGTAAATTGTATGTCTGTATGTCTTTTTCAATACTTTGTCTTCACAGCAGAATCAGGCTGGTCATTTTTGAGGAAAACGATTTGGTAGGCCAGTTTCCTGGAAGTTGAAATATGTCAGAATTGACAATTGCAGCAGAGACGTACCAGGACCATATTATCTGACAGTGGCGACGGCACAGCTGACGGTGAAGGTATTTACTGGCTGCTTCTACTACGGAAGGGGCTAGCTGCACAATAGAACAACTGGGTGTGGTGATGGTGCAATTGCCTCTGTGTCTGACACTGCAACTCTGTCCACACTGTGGCTAGTCAGATTAAACCTAGCAGGAATGGCAGCAAATATCTTTAAGCAGTGCTGCAACAGAGGGGAAGCTGACCATATTTCACTTTCGGCAGCTGCTGTTCAGCTTAAACCAGGTTACGGCCGGCCCCAGTGAGTGATCCGCCCGGGTCCCAGCGCACTAGTTGACACTGGGTCACAGACAAAATTTCCTGAACACATTTCATGTGCTTCACCTTGGGGAGCTGCAGAGATATCTTATTTTCCTCTGGAGCATGAACGGCAGCATATGTGATGCTTTGTGGGTTAATCTACATCCTATCATCTAATTGGTGTCTCAGCTGGTAACAGCTGGAGGTGAAACCAAGCACAGCTGGATCATCAAACCTGGCCAAAGCACGCAGCAGAACATTAAAAGAATCAAAGGAAATTAATGTACTGTAAATTACATGTCGCTAAAAGACAAAAAAGAGAGATTTTAATGTGTTTTTATTTTCGTAGACGACATATCTATATAAGATATTCATGCCTATTGTAGACATAACAGGGGCCCTATTACAGAAAGGGTGCACTTTTCCTATTTACGCTGCAACGCACCTTTATACAGGTGCGCTGGGTTCAAACAGAGAAATTGTGCCCTATTATGTTGAATGTGCTGCCCTAAGGGCAGCTGTGAACTTGTGTTTCCCCCAGGGCAGTGCATTCAAGAGAAATATGGAGCACCTGCTTCAAAGCTGCTCTGTGTTTGCAGGTGGCAACCCGCCTGCACTTTTAAGAGGGATTAGAGTTTACCTTGCAGGCAGGTGCAGTGAGTGACTGCACCCGCCTGCAAGGGGATGTCTAGAGGTCTATGGGACCAACTCTTTCATCCCCCTAGAGGGCTGGCTTTAGGAGATGCACTGAAAATGTACCACCCTTTTGTAGCTCACTTTCAGTGCGTTTCCTAAAGTCATGTTTGTCTCTGTGCCCATCTTAGTAGTAAGGCGCACTCGCAGAGACAAAGAGAATCGCGTGATTACATGCGGCCACACCCGCCTGCAAATGAGGGAGCACCCTCTAATGATAGCGCTAGCACTACATGTGTATCAGTGTTAGCTATATTACAGAATGAGCCACCTAAGTGTTTGTAGCGCCTTCTGTAATACCAAAGTGCCAAGCACGTGCACAAAGGGGGCGCAACCGCCTGTTGCGCCCCCAGGGCACTTCTACAATACGGCCCCAGGTATGACTTTATATTAGTGTAAGCAAAACGTGGAACATAAAGCAAAGTACATTTTTAGCACTTAATTTTTATTGCTACCCATTGGGACCTTAGAATATCAAAAGATTACATTAAGTTCTGCGAGGTTTCAGATGTATGCCTTGCAGGTTACCAGTAGTGTTCAAAGTGTTTGCACAGTTACACTATTTTACCAGGATTGTAACTCATGACCTGTAAGTGAACTGAGGATATTAGCATCTGAATTATTAACCTGTTAAGCAGGATAACACACAGTACCGAACAGTCATCTACACCTTTTTCTTATAGTGCAAACTTGGCGTATGGGCATTCGAGCACTTTACAACAGAATGTTACCAATTTTTATTATTTTGAGGCACAGGGAGATTAAGTGAGTTGCCCACATTCACAATATGTTGAAGCAAATCCCGGGTTAGAACCTGGTTCCCAAGGTCCAAAGTCAGCAGCTCTAGCCTTTAAAGCACATCTCATCCTACTTAGAAGATACCTCTCACTTCATCAACATAGAAGGCCCGTTGCAGTCTCATATGTTGCAAACATTGCAAATATTGTACAAGACTGCAAAATGCAATATGGTCTATGTGTCCAGGTTTCATCTTTTGAGGCTTTCTGTGAGTAGAAGAATTCACTTCAAAGTTAAGCATGTGATTTACACATTTCTTAAATATAGTTTGAAGACTAGAGCTAGGGTTTTTGGCGTAGTCAGGAAGTGTGGCGCTCAGACTAGTATGCGTGGTGTAAATGTGAACTAGAGTAGGTACGGTGCTGCCAGGTCGGGGGATTTACCCAATAACCCCCGGAGGTGTGTGAGTCACAGGACCCACACTGGGAAAATAAGCACAGTCCCGGGCACACGTAGTAAGGGTATAACGATAGTGTGACCGTATTGTTCGAATAACAGTTGTAGGGGTCGACACCTATTAGAGTTGAAAAGTTATTTAATGAAAAACAACTGAATTAACAATAAACAACCAGCCAATTATAGTTGTCACTGACAATAGTATAAATCTGACGTTCATATCACAGAACATGTTCAGGACTTATTTGACCCAAAATCATCTGTTCTAGGCACATCTGTGAGTCTTGTAAAATGTGCTATTACATTTTACAAGAAGCTGTTTTTATTACACTTTGTGTAAACATCACAACTGATTTTTATTTTAGCTCTCAGGGAGTGCTTATTTGCAGCAAATCTGTTTGTGGTTCCAATGCTGAATTCATGATTCCCAAATCCATGTTGGCCAACGGATTTGTGATTATGACAGAGGAACCATGAATCCTGCAAAAAATAGTGCACTACTGCTGCAGACAGAGCAGGCGGAGAATTGACTGGCCACAGCACAGGCTCTGCAGGCCTGGCACAGAACAGGCCCTCTGGGCAACAACTCCTCAGTGCATGGCCAAAGACTATGCACTGCAGGTGTTGGCTGTTGTGGAGATTTAGGTTCAACATGTGGCTGCAAGTAGAAGGTAGAAAGCACCGAAGGCTCTCTCAGCATGGTTTGGCTATCTGCTGATGGTTGGCGCAGGGTCAAGTCAGCTCAATGGAAAACCCTGCTGCTCATGTCTAAACTCCATACACCGAGGGTGTTTGCCACCAGCAAGGAGTTGGGCCCAGGGACTGGCTGGAGACAAGGCTTTGCTCCAAACTCCGCTGCATATAGCCAGAGGCCATGCCCTTGGGGTTTGACCACATACAGTGGCTTGGGTAAGGGTATGGCCAGAGGAGAAGACCTGTAGCAACCCCGGCTGGCATGGCCAAAGGCCATGCTCCCTTCATGTTGGCTGCCCGTGGAGGGTTGGGCACATGGCCTGGCCTCCATCTCCCACAGGCTAGAGGCTGTGCTAACCTGGGTTGGGCCACCTGCAGAACATTGGATTCAGGGCATAGGGGTGGCCAAGCCTTATGGGCAGCACCCTCTGTGTACATGTGCAGTTGAGATTACCCAGTTACAGACTGTTGGGCACTGAATATGGGCTGAAGACCATATCCTGTGGCCAATCACCACTGAACATGGCTGAAGGCTTTGTACATTAGGAGCTGTGTTACAGAAAGTGCCTTGGGGACTGCCCAATGGGCATGTGTGCCCAATTTGCTCACCCCCGAGGCACTTTGGTGATACAGAAGGGGCCACAGACACTTGTGCGGCTTTTTATGTGGAGTGGAATTTAAACAGCCAGTCCATATATCACTTGAATGCACTGCCCCCAGGGTGGCAAGAGATCGTGGCTACCCCGAGGACAGCGTATTCACTGTAATACACGCACTCTCCTGGTTTGTGCACAGCGCACCTATATAAAGGTGCGACGTGGCGCAAACAGGGAAAGTAGGCCATATGCGTAATACGGCCCCTGGAGTTGCCCACCTACGATGTATAAGTCGTATGGCTAACCCCCACTGCACAAGACCCGAGGCCATGCACTTCAGTTGTTGGCCACTCGCTGGTGGCCCTGCGGTCAAAGCCACTGCACATTGCTGGTGGTTGTGCGCTGTGGTGGTTGGCATCCTGTGGAGGGGTGGGGACAGTGCCTGGCAAGATGCTTGGTCATGGACCAGCAGTACTGCACACTCCCATAGGCCGAAGACCTGCATCAAATCCCACTGCAAAAGGTCAAAGGTATGCAGTAGGGGTTTCCCACCTCCGTAAGGTTGGTTGCAGAGCCTGAAGGCCGGACTCTGTGTCCAAGCCTACTGCGCATGGCCTAAGACCATGTGCTGCAGGGGTTGACAGACCACAGAGTGGTGGGCATAGGGCCATAGGGGATAGTGGCTGCCCATGGGCAGCTTCGGCACAGGTCCTGACCAGAGGCCAAACCCTGCTGTGCATGACAGAACGTGGTTGGCAGGGATCACTTGGAGATGGCATATGATAAAAAAAACACAAATTCACTGAAAAAATGTTAAAGTGAAATCATTGTTAGCTTTGGTTATAACACTTCAACATATGTTTGAAAAAGCCTTAGAAATGAACTTTAAAAACATAGCTGAAGTGTACTTATGGTCACAAATTAAGACAGAAAAAAATGAAATTCACAAGTTATAGTTGGGTGCACAATTTATAACTCACACAATAGCCCGTGAAACCATTGTGCACTCACTAAATTCTATGCCTATGGCCTTGCCCTATTGATACCAATAAATTACAACACCTAAAAGTGAAATGTAATTAAAGAACAGCACAGAATGAACCCAAATAATATTACTATATTCATAGTCATTTTTGTAAGAGTGGTGTGCTTAATGTGATAGGTAATCACCTCTGTAAAATGAGATGCAACATTTGTAATTACACCTGTTTCGTTAAGGTCAGGTAGTGAACACTGCCTTTGGTATGCAAGTTATAGAGTTATGCTGTCCACAAACAATATTTCATCAACTTTCAAAATTTAAAACACTTTTTCCACCACCAAAGTGCCAGTTCATCGCTAAAATGAATTCATTTAAAAGTAATAAATCACAAACATTTTAATGAAGTCACTGCAGCATATTAATTACATAAGGATCTTAAACAACGAGATCCCATGACATTTCAGGCAAGAATGCTAGCGACAAAGCAGTCTCTTAAGCCCCAATGAAGGCACAATTGTCCTCTCGCGTTCATTTTTTAGGAGTCATGCAATGGCAATGAAAGCTGAAATTCAATGCTCTCTTCAGTCATTTTGTCACACTGCTTTGCAATCCCCCGTGTATGTGCTCTTACCCCTAAAACATGGTAAATTTTAGCACATAAGTGTCACAATTAACTTCCCAGTAAGGCTATGGTGCATGGTGCAGGACATAATCTAATAGCATGGAAACATTAAATGTCGCCTGGGGATTGCAGCACATGTTGTGTCATCCACTAGGTTGACAAAGGAAGCATGGGTTCAGACCTACATGTACCTGACTCCTCCAGCTTTTAAAACTGTTGTCGAACCTTTCAAAATAACACTCTTTTGACAGGCAAGAAGCCTACTTTTAAGCTTTAAATACCTCACCACGAAGTAGGCCTTGTAGCCAAAGAGGTAGGGTGCCTACAATTTAAAAGTATTTAAAGTGGTACATGCAAGAATTTAATGTTAACATGTGCCTACAGTGACTAGCCCCCAAGAGACATTTTCACTGTAAAAGGCAAGTAGTTGTCCTATCAGGAAATCTAAAGTTCAGCATTTGGGTACAATCGCCTATATTACAAAAACAGTAACTTGATCAGCTTCCATCTTCTTGTCTTGAACTCTCATTACATAGTTTAACTGTATATAATGCTCAAATTCACAACCTTAATTCTATTATTAGAGATACATCTGTGGGTTCCCTGGGGATGTATAGAATACCCTTGCAGTTTGTTAAACCCAATACAAGCTCCATCAAAATTCCCTTATTGTGGAAGTCTGTTTCTGTAGTCTTCACATTTGTTTTACAGAAATGTGATCCAAGGATCGTTACTATTATTTTCAGTAACTGGCTTTGGCTATCCACCAATCCGAAAAACAACAGGTCTTTTGTGCTTCACAATGATCAATACGCAGTTCCTAATTTTAGCCATCCCTCCCTTAAACCACCCCCTCCCACATCGCAAATTCTCGCTTACCTTCTCGCTATTAACAGCAGCAGTGTTAAGTGGCAAATAAACACAACCCCTTGGGGCATATGTATGAAAATCGGAATTTGCGATTCTCAAAATGCGAATATTTGCGAATCGCAATTTGAGAATCGCAAAACGCGATGTAAATAAAAAATCGCAATAGTTTTGTGATTCCCAAAAATTTGCAGAATTTGTCTGCGAAACCGCTATTAGTGATTCCTTAATTGCGAAGTCGCAAATAAGGAATCGCAATTTAAAGAATCTGCAATTCAGGTGCAGCTCGATGACATCACACCCAGGAAGTGTGACTGGCCATGCTGTTCCTGATTGCCTGGGGCTGTGTCAGAGGCTGGGAGGAGAGGCAAACAACTGTGTACTGCAACTCCAACAATTCCAAATGGATCCTCAGGAGAAAGAGAAGGATAAGGAGGAGGCTGGGAGGAAAAGGAAGCAAAAGTTCAGCAAGAGGGAGCAGGAGGTGCTCATAGAAGAAATGGTCCATAGCCATGAGTTGCTCTTTGGCAAAAAATCGCTCCATGTGCCAGAGTCACGAAAAAGAAAAATATGGCTGGACATCCAGGCAAAAGTCAATGCTATCGGTGTGACCCAGCGCTCTGTGTATGACCAGCGCAAGCGCTGGTATGATATGCACTCCAGGTCCAAGGACAAGGTGGCAAACAGGCTGGCAGAGGCAAAGAAGACTGTTGGGGAAACTTCCACTGAAACAGAATCTACGTCCCTTGAGGAGTTGGTGGAGTCCACCCTTCAGCCAGAGAGTGTCAGTGGTGTGGCTGACATCGACAGCTCTGACCCTCCCAACCCCAGACAAGGTAAAATGCATGCCAAATCAGCCCTGACACATTACCATCTCAAACACACACTCAGGAATGCACCAACTACAAAGCAAAAATGCAACTCCATTACACGTTTAGCAGCACACCCAGCAATGCATCATGGGAGATGTAGTCACATGCATCATACAGTGGAGTAATGAGACACAGCAATGTGGAAACAGTATAAGTAAACCATTTAAGGCAAAATACGCAAGACAGTACTTAGCTAACGCAAAATCAGAAAACTTTATTCAGTGAACAAAGTGAAGCGGAACACACAACTTAAATGTGCCTTTTCATTTACAGTACTACCTGAAAAACAGGATGACAGCTCAGGAGCTGATGAGGCAACACATACAGGGCAAGAGGACACCAAGGAAATGACACTGACAACACCTGTCCCACGGAGACAGCGTAATATTGTGCCTCCACTCCCACTGTTAGAGGCAGAACAACAGTCCATAGGGGAAGAGGCCCAGCCAGACCAGGGGCAGCACAGGTCCAAGAACAGCCCCCTGTGCACCATAGGGAGGAAACATGCGGGATACGCAGGCCAAGGGCGACCACCAGCGCTGCTGCTGCTGAGGAACACACAGTGTTTGCCGGACTGGAAGGCAGCATGGTCAAGGTACAGCGCCTGCAAACAAAATCAATGTGGTCAATACGCCGGCAGCTGGTCTCTGTCAACCACAACCTGAGTGATATGAGGGAGGGCATCAGGGAAATGATGGGTGCAATTAAAGAACTGTGTGCCACGATGAAGAGAGACCAGGCAGCCAGACGCAGGGGGAGACAACGTCTCTACAGCCGTCTGGACACCTACAGCAAGGCGGTCAACCGCCTGTGTACTGCCACGTCCCTGCTGTCATGCCGCTCAGTAAGCATGCAGGTTGAAATGGCCCACTGCAGCCAGGATTTGGCCAAAGGCTTGGTGCAGGTGACGACTGCCGTGGAACAGCTGCAGACAGCTACCACAGGTGGCACAGGACTCCTGGGCTCAGGGGAGAGTGAGGACCTGTCAAGCAGGAGTAGCATCACCCCATCAATTCCCAAAACCAGACGGCACAGTGTGAGGCAGGGAACAACACCGGATGAGTCAAGGGAGGGCAGCCAGCACCCTGAGCGTGCGACAGCAGGCCGTCCACGCAAAAAATGAACTGGCACCACTGAAGAATGCCAATGGGTGCAGCAACCCATTGCATGTGGGCTTGTGTTTGGCCATCATCCATGCACTGTGGGCAGAACATGTGCAACATCTTGTGACACACATAAAGTGTGTGTCAGGCTGTGTGACTGATATTTTCCTGCAGCTAAAGGAATAATAAAACACAGTTGTGCACAAATCTTCTTTTGCATCGTGTCATCATTACTCACCTAGAAATAGTTTTGTGCTATCTCATCACGTCTCTGTCGTCCGGCAGCTGCCCCTACACCACCTGCAGTTCTGCAACGTGGACCTGGGCTCTCATCCTCAGATGCATCGGTATCAGTAAGTTCTACTGGAATGCCTTTTTTTGTTGCTATGTTGTGGAGCATGGCACAGGTAGCCACAATCTTGCAGCAGGTCTCTTGGCTGTATTGTAGTGCTCCTCAGCTTTTATGTAGGCAGCGGAACTGGCTCTTTAGTATCCCAAATGTCCGCTCAATAACACAGTGCGTTGATTTGTCTGCGCGATTATATCTTCGCTCCCTTGCATTGGCTGGATTGAGGTACGGTGTTAGGATGAAGTCTCGCACAGTATATGCACTGTCTCCTACAGGATGAAAGACATGAGGTAAATCACTGTCCTCCCACTTCAGACCTTAACTATATGTAAGAATGTTAGACATGCATTTACCTAGCAGGTAGCCCTCACCAAAATCGCCTGCAGTGAGACGTATGTATATCCCACTGTGTCGAAATATGAATGAGTCGTGTGTACTGCCCGGGAATTTTGCGACAATATTGGTGATGATATGTTTGGCATTGCAGATGACCTGTATGTTGAGTGAATGATAAGATTTGCGGTACTTGAATACATACTCATTGTTTGATGGGGTGAGAGGACTACATGGGTTCCATCTATGCAGCCAATGACGTGGGGAAATTGGGCAATCTGGTAGAAGTCCTGTTTTGTTTGCTGTATTGTCTGTTGTGTGCTGGAGAATTGGATGTGATGATGTAGCCTCTGTACCATTGCATCCTAGGATTGCATGGAAGAAGCGTGACAGGCAACTCTGGGAGACCCCTCCTGCTGCTGCTATCACCCCCGGAAACTCCCTGATGCCAGTAAGTGCAGTGAACACAGGACCTGCACATGGGTCGGAATGGTTTGTGTCCTGCGTGTTGGGTGTTCTAGCAAGGGTTTCAGCTCATCTATCAAGTCCATAATGGTGGCTGAGTCCAGCCTATACTTCTCATGGATCTCCTCGTCGGTCTGCTGGAACAGAGTGATGCGCACTCTGAAGATCCGTTCCTGTCGCCTCCTTCTCTGTGCTGCAGCTCGAATTCGCATCCTCCTGGCTATCACATACAGCACTGCCATTGTGAAAGTCCCTGTTGCACTGTGGGCTTGTTTAAATAGGGTGCACCTGGTTACCACCTGCTTTGAGTTGGTGGTAAAATCCATGTGCAAAACTGCGAATTTCGCAAATTTGCGATTTTTTCATACATTTCTTTGCGAATTCGCAATTTACGATTATGCTATTTGCGATTCCCGCAAATAGCATGTCGCTGATTGCAAAATCGCACAGGTTATTTGCAAATTTTGAGCCCCGTAAAATTGGAAATCGATATTTTTGCGAATACCAATTTTGCGATGCGAACCTGTTTTTTTGCGATTCGCAGTATGTGCGACCCCTCAAGAGCTTGATACGTATGCCCACTAGTGTCTCATTCTGAAATCAGTAAAGAAAAGAAAACAACAATATCCATACAATACAGCACAAAAAGCCAAGGTAAGGAGACAATAGTATACCTTTTTAGCAATCCTGTCCTGGAGCCAGGCACCAAATAATAGAACCTTTATATACTTTACCAAATTCCTTTTTTCTCTGGAGTCCGATGGTCATGCTGATTTCCTACGGAAACTACCCAAGATCTTGTAAAAAGCAGGTAAGTGTTCATTTAATTTATAAACTACTTCCTCATATCATCCCATTACCTACATTTCACATAACCAGTCATCAAACTTTGATATGCGTTCTGTTTTCCAAAGTCATAGAACACACAGCTTGGCAACATCTTGCCTGTGGCAAACCAGGGTCCAAACTGTGTGGTAATTTCAGGGAACTGTAGATTGTCACAAAACAGCACAGTTGAACTTTTCAGGTCCCCCATGACCCCTGCAGTGGATTGGAGTAAATACCAGATATCATCCCAGTAAGGACTTAACTTTTGGCATTCCCTTATATATGGACAATGGCACTGTCTAACTGATTACATCCCCAACATCAGGGGAAATCACCTCCTACTTCATTAGCCTTTGAGGGGACAAGAGGCATTTATGTAATATTTTGAAATATCCCAGTTACAGTCTGGATTCCCATATATATTTAGCATGGCTTAAGAAATGTTCCAATCGTTATTCAACCTTGTGATCTAGTCTTAGTCTGTTAGACCACTAGTCTTTAGGCTAAGACAGTATTGTACCTGAGAAATCACTGTGAAATAAGTCTTTTATACAACCCTGAAACTGCAGCTTTGTAATTTCCCCTTAGCTTTAAATATTTAAGCAGTGGAAACTTCGAATGGGTGATGGGATTAGGTCACAAGGTTTCACCTAGGCAGGTGATAATTGTTGATATCTCTAAAAGTGCTTCATACTAAGTTTGACAGTGGTTTGGGCCTCTGCAATTGTAATTATCCTGCCATCAGTTAGCATAATGTCCACCTTAGACAGGGCTTTATCAGCAAAGTCCAACCGTAGGGATTTCCTATCCATGTTTTAACATTTTGCCTTCATACCTCTGTTTTTCTGCTGACATTTGTTTATGTTGGCCTTAGGACTCTGTGCACTTTACCACTGCTAACCCTTGCTAAAGTGCTTATGTTCAGCTCCTTAAACATAGTAAATTGTTTTACACCTGGTTGGCATATTTAATTCACTTATAAATTTCTTGTGGAGTGTTATACCATATACCCAGGGCCTCCAAATTTAATGGTGCTAGTGGGCCTGCAGCACATATCTTGCCACCCACTTGGGTACCCCTTAAAACATACCCCAGGCCTGCCATTGCAGCCTGAATGATGTTTTAAATGACCAAATCTACTTGCCAATATAAACCCCTTGCCATGTCTTAAAGTCCCCTTTTCTTGCATATAAGTTACCCCTAAGGTAGGCCTTAGGTAGACCATAGGGCAGCGTGCATTATAATTAAAAGGTCAAACATGTACTTTTAAGTTTTACATATCCTGGTAGTGAAAAACTCCTACATTTGTTTTTTCACTACTGTGAGGCCTACCTGCCCCAAAGGATAACATTGGGTTGCCTTATTACATTTAATAAGTGCTAACGTTTGATTGGGACCAGGTGAGCATTGATTGTTTGGTATCTATGAAATTGTAATGAAGAATCCTCTTTTGTGGTGAACGTGGATTTTAAATTACAATTTTGAAAATTCCACTTTTAGAAATTAAGTATTTTCCTCCCCCTAACCTTTTGGTACCTGCACCCTGTCATAGGTCACATGACTGGGTATAACTGACAGACTTTTTGAATTCCTCCCAGAAGTAAAACAATTGAGGGATTCGATGTGCCTGAATGGGTCATCTGCTGGCAGGGTGGGGGGGGGGCAGAGCTAGGCACAGCCCCACTTGCAATTAAAAAGGCTGTGTTCTGCCTTCACAAAAAGAGCTTGTCACTGCAGCCAGATTGGAGCCAAGGCAGGGGAGTAAGGAAATTGCAAGCACCTTTAAAAGACAAACTTCTAGAAACTTCTCCCAACTTCAAAGGAGGCACCAGATATTATAATAGGGCCTCAGACCTACTCTTCAGTTCACTTTCTAGACCTGCATAAGAACTCTCAGAGGACTGCCTGCTTCTGTGGCCTGCTGTGTACTCCACAAGACTGCTATGCGGCACCTGGAAGGACTGCTTTGCTGCCTGGACACGGCCTTGAACCCTCAGATACCAGCTGTATTACCTCCCCGTTGTCTTCAACCAGCATGTGCAATGAGAAGACTCTTTTTTCAGTGGCTAGAACAATAGAATGCAGCGCTCTCTCTTAACTCTTATTGGCTGTTGCCAACCAATCAGTATGAAGATGTGTTTCACAACATTGAAAGTGTGTTGGTATGACTGAGGGATGAGAAATGAGTAGTAGGGCTAATGGATGCATTATGAGAAGTAGTGATGAGACATAGGGATGATAGATGAGAAATAGGGATGATGAGTGATTCATGAGAAGTAGGCATAAGAAATAGGGATGATGAATGATGGATGAGAAGTAGGGAAGAGTAATATAGGTGATAGGTGAGAAACAGGGATAACAAATAAGAAGTAGGGATGATGTATGAGAAATAGGCATGATGGATGAGAAGTATGGATTATGGATGAGAAGTAGGGATGATGGATGAGAAATAGGGATGAGAAATAGGAATAAGGGATGAGCAGTAGGGATGATGGAAGAGAATTAGGGATGATGACTGAGCAGTAGAAAGGATGGAAGAGCAGTAGGGATCATGGAGGAGTAGTAGGGATGATGGATGAGAGGCAGGGATGATGGATTACAAGTAGGGATGAGGAGCAGGTATTAGGAATGATGGAAGAGAAGTAGGGATGATGGAAGAGAAGTCGGGATGATGGGTGAGAAGTTGGGATGAGAAGTAGGGATGAGGAGTGAGGAATGAGGATGTCCCAAAATGGATATTGTACAAAATTCCAGAGGCAAGTAAGGCTAGGGGTGAGTGGAACTTGCGGAGTTACACTCTGCAGAATTCTGCAGAGTTACATAAAAACTCTGTAACATTCTGTGGAGTTCCACCAATGGGTATAAATATGTATGTTGCGCTGCTTGTGCTGCAATTTAGTGCCAGTAACACAAACAGTGCTGAAATATCAGCACAAATGCCACCATGCAGTGCCCAAGAGCGCGCAGCCATTCAAGTTGATTTTGCTTCCGCTCGAGTAGAAAATCTACCCGAGCAGCAGCAAAGCTACTTGAGAAGCAGCCTGTGACCGCTCGAGGTAGAAAAAGGCACCAGGAGATGCCAAATCTCATTCCGGCTCACCGTTCCGGATGCTCTCAGGAAAAAAGTCAGCCACACTGCGATTGGCAGAATTTGCCTGGAACTCTGCGTTACAAGAGTAACGCAGTGTTGCCAAATTTTGCCAGTTCTGTGGAAGGAATGAAACATTCTACCCACTCATAGTTATGGGTAATGATTTGAAAGACTTTACAATACGAATTGTGAAAAAGGGAGTGTTAAAACATGACTTTGATGATCACCTGAAGGCAAAGATTCAGAGGGTCCATGGAGATCCATTTGAACAAAACCATGAAAAGAAATCTCCACGAACATTTTTGGTTAATCATGATGCAAGGGTGCCTGCATTGGTGCTAGGCAACCATTCGTGTGCCAGCGCAGTGAAAGAGGACAGGAATGCACTATAACTCATAGATATGGCACATTTCTGCCCTTTTCTTTTGCCGTAGAGCAGAGCAGCAGGAAGGCTTGAGGTACTGCCCTACACCAAAAATAAGTAAATGAGGCCCCAAGGCTCTGCATTATACTGGAGTGCATGAAACTACATTGGCACACAGTTGTAATGCTAGAAGAGTGGCTGCCCTAGAAGGGTGACACATAAAAGGATGGTGAATCCTAGAGCTGTTAAGGCACAACCTCAGCCAACTCCAGCATTGGTGATGGTGATTTTAGAGCAATGGGAGACCCTTTGAAGACAGTGGAATCGACACTTGATGGGCACACAGTCAAGTTTGGCCAAATCCAACAGGCAGCTTTAGACACCAAGATCACACTTGAGACAAATATTGACACTGTGGCGATTGAAGATTCTCTTTTGAGGAATAATCGTAAGAAACTGGCTGATAAAGTCATGTAAAATGAATCTTATTCTGCATATGTGTGGCCATTTTTGCTGGAGCTTTAGGAACAAGTAAAATAACTCTAAACCAAAGGGAGCCAGCTGTGGGACAGGGAGGGCAATTTAGAAGGATTCTCATGTTGCAGTAACATCTGCATAGTCGAGATACCGGTAAAAGCAGGGGGGCCCAGTGTTGAGTTATTGTAGAGGATTGACTGTAAACATGGTTTCACCATGGAGAGAGTGAACTGTGCCCCATGTAGACTGACCCCGAGCACCACTCAGATCAATGGTGACCTAGTAATTAAACTACAGAGAGAGACTATTATTTTAAAACAGGCTCGCACTAAGGGCCCAATGGCAATAGATAATAGCAAAATATATATTTATCCAAACCATCCGACAGCCATGCAAGCTGAGCTACACTCTTTTATGAGGGTCAAATGACATTTGCAAAAATAGAGCTTCCGGTATGCTTTGCTCTTTCCAGCCACGCTCAGAGTTACTGGAGGATCCAAAACACATTTATTTTTCTAGGCAGATGAGGTGTCAACATAGTTGGAACCCAAGGGTTGCAGGACTTGCAGACAGGCCCATGAAAGAGCAAGCAGAAACAGACAGAATAAAGACAATAGTAGAGATGCAGCATAGACATGGTGCACCCATACAAACAGTGGAGGAGGTGTCCTCTCAATTGGAAACTGGGAGTACCTTGAGTGAAAACCTAGGGGGCCAGAGATTACACCAATGACTGCAGATGAGATTGTGCAGTTGACACCGAAGTATGGTCGTATTATGTGGTCAGTGGCAGTAAGGCACCCAAATCAACCCTTACGGCAATTCACAGAGCCACTCCAACTCTACATTGTTATCCTTGTCCTCAAGAGTAAGAGCCTAACTGAAGAACAGGAGTGCATCCACAATAACGCAAAGGCCTGAAAGTGAGAGTCCTTTCCTCAAACAGAACGCTTTCACTAGTGGCCCTCACACTCTCGATCCCCCTGTACACTGCTCCTACCCTTGGAGAGCAATTGATCCTTCAAGGCAATATTTTGATGAATCAAGGACGAAGGCCCCCCCCAACATTAAATAAATGACAAGATCTTGGCCAAGGACACATTTCGAAACATGGAGATTGGCACCTCCCCCTCCTTCCTTAAATAAGAATTAGAGAAGGAAAGAAGACTCACATAAGTATACATAAAAAGAGGACTACCCTGTAGGCTAACACAGCAAAGAGAAGGGAAATAAAAATGGGACAATTCAAGGGGCAGCCATGTTATTGTGATTGTTCCCTCTTTGCAATTCTTTAAAAAAAAAACTTTTTAATTATTTTATTTGCATAGTTACAACCACTTACAGAGTGTCAAAAACAATTAGCGGAATAGCACAGCTGGTTACAGTAATGCGTATACAACATTCTGGGAAACGAGATGGGCAATACAGTTGATATATTACAATCAGTGGTCCCCACTGCATAGTAAATCATAAGAAGATATGTATATACTATTAACTCCGGAGTGATTACAGTAGAGCTAGATATCAGTAATGACGGGGCTGCAAATATATGTTATTTACATTAGAGTAATACGTTACAGGTTACAATCTCCCACTGTTGTCTCTTCCCTGCCTCCCTCAGCCTCTCCTGTTTCTTTTCCCACCAGGTACATTTGATAAGGTAGCCAAATATCCTTAGTAACCCCGGGCAGAGCCCTACGCTCCACCCGCGGAGTGTGCAGAGATTTGCCTCCTCCGCGTTCCACGGAGAACGCAGAGAAGGCAAATCTCCGCACACTCACAGCGGAGCGGAGTTGGCCAGCCCCCGCCGTGCCCCGCATGCGCATTTCTTGCGAGAAATGCGCATGCGCACGCGCGCCTGTGCAGTTTTCTCAAAGAATTACCCAGATGGTGAGGAAGAGGAGGAGGGCAGCCTGGGGACGCCGCATGCCAGGTAAGTGGTTTTAATTTATTTTAAGTCATTTAGAAGTCATTTTTAATATAGGGGGGTGGAGGCGGGTGGCGTAGCGTAGCAGAGATCCACAGAGTTTGCTTGCAACTCCGTAAACCTCCGTGTAGCCCAGCTATGCCCACTACGCCTGGGGTTAATCCTTAGGGCGGTTCTGTGGTAGAAGAAGATCATTGAAATGATCTGATTGCGTGTTACAGAACACCATATCACTATGCCATTCCCTAAGCGCGGGAAGGGGGCTGCAGCTCCAATGCATGGCCACTCTACATTTGGCCAAGAGAAGGCACAGGGCTACCAACTTCCTAACCTCCTTCTTGTCCTCTCTATCTAATCCTAACAAGGCCAGCAGTTTGTCTGGTTCTAGAGTGTACTCTATGATCCGAGAAATTTCAGGGAAAATCTTAACCCAGAATGCCATAACTCCAGGACAGTACCATATAATATGTAGAAAACCCACCCCTGGGGAGTGACAGCGGAGACATTCTGTCGACTCCCAGAGACTGTATTGGTGCAACCTCTCAGGAGTATAGTAGACACGATTTATGTATTTGAAGTGTATGAGTCTATGCCTACCATTGAGAGAGATTTCACTTGTCCTCGCACAACAGTATTGCCATGTTTTATCGTCTAAAGGCACCTCAAGTTCTCTCTGCCAGTCTGTACGTGCCTCAGTCATGGTCGGGTGTCTAACTTCCTGCGCATGCGCATATAATCTGGAAACCAACCTCCCCGGGGCATTGTCACAAATTAGGTGAGACAGAGCTGGAATCCTGATGGGTTCCTTCATGTCTTCGCCTAGGAGGTTTCTCAGCACGCTGCGGACCCTGAAGTATTGAAATTTAGTCAGTGTAGACTGCTCAGGGACTCCTAGGATCTCTAAGTCCCAACTTTTAATGAAGGCTTCATTAAAGAGGTCTCCCATTTTGTGCATACCTAATGAGTGTAGGGCATTGGAAACTGCCTTCTCTTTACCTACTTAGAACCAAGAACACCATTCTAATAGAACTTGGGAAGAATACAAAAGAGAACATGATTGTTGTATCAGCATTTTATACCAAGCCTGTATGGTAGGGTATAGTAAATCCAATGTCCTATGTTGTCTGTTTGGTTCCCTAAAGAAGGTCTGTGGTAGGGTATGTGAGAGGGCAGCATCACGCTCCACCTGTAGATGGGGAAGGTTAGGTGGGCCATACAACCAGTAATGAGTGTGTGAGCCTTGTGCCGCATTATAATATTGTTCTAAGTCCGGGGCATTCAGTCCACCCATATGATGTGGGGACCTCCTGAGGGGTCTTTAGTAGGGTCAAATATACAATTAAAGTCACCTCTCCAGATCTGTGGTAGATTGCCCCATTGTGTAAGTCGGGCAGGTAAGGATTTGTAAAACTGTGGGTCATCGTGATTGGGCCCGTACACTCCCACTACAAGGAAACGCATCTCCTTCTTTGTGATATTTCGCTATAACATACCTGCTCTCATGATCTATGCTAAGCTAATGCATTGTTATGCCTGATCTTTTATTAAACCATATCAGCATCCCGCAGGCATGTGACGTGAAACCTTCCGCACTAGAAAGGCCCTGCATTCCCCGTTGTGTTAATAGCCAACTATATTTAGGAAAATGCATCTCCTATAAGATAGCTATATCAATTCTGTGTCTTCTCAGATATGCTAGTACCTTACAGAGTTTTCTGTGGTCATTTAATCCCCTCACGTTCCATGTGAAGAACATAATAAAGGTGGAAACCAGTGGTAAGTTGGTTGCATTATCAGAATCACCCACCCATTCCCAACATAGACGGAACTATTTGTATACTCAGCTGGCTGTTGTAGTAATCATTAAAATATGGTAATGTTTTTGTTAGATATCTCCTGCTAAGACCCACACAATCCATGCATACCCCAACATTGCATAGCAGAATGTACTCCCTCCCCAATTCTCCCAAACAACCCTTGCAAAACAACAAACAAAGAAGCCTTACTCCACCCTGTGTGACACACATGGGGCGGATGTTACCAGATTACAATCTTAAAATGAGCCTGTGAAGAAGTACACCCCAGTCAGGAAGTCCCTCCCTCCTTTTTTGTTTTTCTGAGGTATATATAATATACTCCCCAACATTTAAAGATTAGGCACCTCTACTGAGTAAAAAAGCAAGTGATCTTTTCAGTGTTGTATCATTATCTTCGTTGGAAGCATTCCTAGGGGAGCCTACCCAGGGACTGGGATAATTATGACTTTTGGAGCAACTGTCTCGGATCCGTGAAAAAGTATGCTTTCCCTTCTGAGAAAATGCGGAGCTTGGCTGGATAAAGCATGCTGTATTCAAAGTTCAGTTCTCGCAGTTTCCTTTTTACTTGGATAAATTGATGACGTGCTTCCTGAACATGCTGCGTGAAGTCTGGGTAGAGCAATAGGTCCATGCCTTTGTAACGTAGCACCTTAAGTTCTCCAGCTTTTCGAAGGGCAGCATCCCAATCTCTGTAATTCATTAGGTGGGCGATAATAGGGCATGGGCTATCACCAGGGATAGGTCTTGGAATAAGTGCACAATGGGCTCTTTCAACCACAAAAACTTCAGAGAAAGTGTCTCTTCACAAAAGTGCATCAAGTATCTGCTCCATGAATCGATCCATATTATCGATATTAGTTGTCTCCACCACACCCATTATGCGTATATTGTTCCTCCTTGAGTGAGCTTCTAAGTCTTCCACCTTGGTTTGCATGGCGCTCAGTGTTTTCTCCAGCTTAGAGTGGGCCACTGTCCTCTGCTTCCGAGACTCTCCTTTCGACTGCATCCAGTCTCTCCGTATGTTTATCTAGTCTCTCAGTTATGCGGTCCATTCTGTGAATTAGGACCGTCTACTTTACCATCAATTTTATTTAGGCTGCGTTGCATTACCATCAGCATTTGTTTTACATCTTGATCCACAGGGTTGTCATTGGTCTCCGAGCCAGATTCTGTCACACCAGAGTCTGTATCCCTGTGTCTTGGTGTCTTGCAGGGCTCAAATTGAATCTTTGACAGGGATTTTTCAGTTTTGCCCATAATGTATAGTCGTGGTGGTGTTTGAAGTGCACGGTGATGTGGAATCCGGGCTAATTATCCCGTTCTCCAGTGACACTGTGGAGAGTCTGAAGGGAGTGGCTGGACTTCCTGGTAACTTTAACCGTGGAGTAAAATATTTCTGAGGATACAAAGGTGTTAATTAGCGGACTACTGGGTCTAAGAAGGTGCTAGGCGTTCCCCCAGGGTGCAATGAAAATATCACAGGTAAAAAAATAGCTGGGTGCTAGCCCAAAACCCCCCAGCAATCTGTACCAGCCGAAATAACTTAAGGGACTTGCTCAGATTAGGGGTCCGAATGACAGTACCCACCTTCTTGCTGGATGTCCGGTGCACCACTGGTATCCGCAAGGAGTGAGGAGCCCACGATGTGTCACTCCTGCCTTTGTCACCCCAGCACCGCTGTGGAGCCCCTTTTGTGTTCCTGGGGACATCTGCAGGGCCATGTCAGCTATGAACAGATCAGGCCTCCTCCAGCTGACCTGATGGGCCCACCGGACTCGACTGGATGTCCGCCTTGGGAAAGGGATGGGAGGCCCCCGAGCAGGCCACAGAGGCAAACCCCGCAGATCGCAGTCGGCGGCGCTGTCCAGGCCAACCCTCTGGATGCAGCGGCTGGGCCAGCTCCGCCCGGCTGGGCCCCCGATGTTGCTCGATATCTGCCTAGGGAGCACAGAGACAGGGAGAGCGCAGCCCACCCCGTGTCAGTCGACTGGAGCTCCTCCGGAATCTGCTGGTATGTGGGCAGTGATCCAGGAGTGCTGGTTAATCCTCCGCTGTTTGTGGGCCCGAATGAATCACCGCTATCCCCGTGAGGTTAGGCCTCGTCTGGACCAACAAAGCTGGAGTGCCACTGCGGCAGTTAGGTGAAACAAGCCTCCTTCTGCAGTCTTGTTGGGCCCACTTAAATAAGTGTGGAGTCTGCTGTTTGGGTAGGACCCACTCGGAAGAGGGGACCTGAGAGGAGCTATCTTGAACGATCTCCACTGGGCGCTGGTGGGATCGCGGCCCAAGCTGATGCCCTTGGCATGGCAGCAGGCCAGTTCTTCTACAACGATTTATCAGTGGCCGTGCGGCACCTGCAGGCGGAGCCTGGGGTCCACAAATCCCTCAATCGTAAGAGTGAACAGAGTTCGGGGAGTGTCGCAGTTACATTTCGAAGTGAAAGGATGCTGTTGGGCTGTAGGATTATGCCTGATTAAAGTACAGGCTCATGGAGCTCCGCTAGTCTGCAGCCATCTTGGAGCCAGGCAAGCTCCGCCCGACCTCCTTACAATTCTTAAGAGTGTAACCAACTTAGGACCATGAGGGTCTACCAGGGTCAGCTGTTTGTTCTCCTCAGGTTGCATTTTATACTGTTTCTAACTGCAAATCATTTCCAGATTATAACACACCCTATAAGCAGTTGTAATCCACACAAATGAATCTGGCCCCATTCCTAGCGTAACCTGGGATGGATTATTTAAACTAAAAAGTCTTCCCTGACATAAGCTACCAACTGGACAATCTACCACTGATTTGCTCTTAACCTGTTTACCCAGGACTTCCGGAACACTAAACCTTAACACAGCCCTTTGCATATAATACACTGCGCTCCACCACTCTCTCAACAGAGGCTCAATTACAGAAACAGCCATGATGGCCTACCCCTACCCAAAACCCCATGACACTGCACTAGAGAAATACGGCCCTACCTCATGGAGCATAAAAGTGCCCAGAAATCTCTCAAATAATGCACAAAAAAATTCAATCACAACCTACTCAAGCAACTACCAGAAAAAATAATAGCCGATTCCTACTACAGCATGATCAATGGCAACATGAAAACTGACTTCATTTTCTACACAAAATGTCTGGCAAAATGAAGAAACATCTTCCTTCTCCACTTGCAAGTTACAAAAACAATCAAAATTCCCTATTGAACTAAACGCACCACTACCACCGCCCAAAACTTCAGAGGTAAGATTTGCATATCTTTCTTCAGAACAGTAAACATACTAATTCAAGCAGCAGTCCATCACCTCACCATCTTTGACCGACATTTCTCATCACTCCTCTCCTTATTACCACAACCTGGTTCTATCCTCCACCCACCCCCCTCCTCGCTACCCCTGTCAGTGCACCCAGAATCTATTCGCCTCCAGGACTTCGTCGCCACTCTATGCACCACCACTGCCCGGCTCACGCCTTAATCAAGAAAGCTCCAGCCCAGTCCCCACTGCACCCACCATAACCAATGACCATACCAATACACAGTCCCTTTGCGCACCACCAAGCCCCGTCAAACCCAAACCAGACTCCCATCTTAGAATCCACCCAGCCCAATCAACCCATACACATTTTATACCTCGATGATACCACCCACCCCTCCGTTCAAGAGCACTCACTTTCCTCATCCTCAAGACAAGCCACCTTTCCACCCACTGATGAATCAGGTTCCCTTCCCAGCAATCTTACCCTTTTCTTGAACTGAATAGCACAAAAGCTTGATTCTCTAGCCAAAGACTTGTCCTGCGCTAAAAAGGACCTTGCAATCCAGGTCAATTTAACTCTCAATTACCCTCAGAGAATAGAGAAATTGAATCCCTGAAAGTATCTCAACCTGACAACCAACAAACTGACCAGACCTCCATTCCCATGAGCCACCTGCTCCACAGACCCCACGAGCTCTCAACCCCCTATCCTCTATGGAAGTGGAATCACTCAGCGAATCATACATCACTAAAACCCACAAGTTGACCCCAAGCTTCCATCCACCATCCCAGTAATCATTAGCACAAATAGAATCCCTCAACATACATTATTAGTGGCTCAGCACTCATAATTTGGTTATTATGTCAAATAAGACAAATTTATATTTGGACATATATCCTTGTCCTTTCCACAATACAAGTATTCATAACAATTGAAAATTATGCATGTGGCAAATATGTAACAGAGGAGTTTCTTTGTTCAATGATTCTTTATTCGATTTCATCTTTTTAAATTTTTTTTAAAGAGCCACGCCAACAAACAGTAGCCACAGTAGCCAACGCATTTCGTCCCACAAGGACTTCTTCAGGGCTCCGAATCATATGCAATTAACATTGTTCCTTCAGAGTGCTAGTGCGTGGTGATGATCACAAAGTTTAACATTCAATACAGTATCTGAATTTTCTTAATAGTATACAACCAACATTAGTTCTTCTAAGTACTTTTGTATGAAGATAGCCAAGGATTTCAACATCTCATAAAGGGTTAAGATTGGAGTACAAGTGATCCTCGATAAACAGGTGTGTGTGACCCTCAAATTAACTTATCACGCAGACCTCCCTCTCAACTCACCACCATACCCACACTACATTCTACTAAGAATAGTCCTTGCTCCCTAACCTGCATGCTCCTTAAATGCAGATCTGCATTTTGAAACTGTTGAAACTGTACTTGCTGAAGGAATTAACATTGCATTCCTAACAGAAACCAGGCTTAACGAACACTCAACCCCTATACTAGACCTGCTCACTCCACCTGGCTATTCTATCATTGGACAGGACAGACCAGGTTGCATAGGGGGCAGGCTTGCAATCATCCTCAAACAAGAAACCCAGCTTATCCCCCTTGAGACCTCTGACTACTCAACCTTCAAATATCTTGGAGTAGAAATAAAAGCTAAAGGCTCCACACCCACCAAACTTCTCACCATCTATCACCCACCTAGTGATCGAACACTCTTCACTGAAGAACTAAACACTTTAATAACATGGTTCTCCCAAACTGACAACAATGATGTGTTCCTAGGTGACCTCAACCTGCACTGTAATGATATAGAAGGCACAGCAGCCTATAACCGTATTACCCTGCTTGAAATCAATGGCCTCAAACAACTATGTAACAAACAGACCCACAATAAAGGCTCGATTCTAGACGTGATAATTAATAAGAGTGAACTTGTCTCCTTCTGTTCCATCATACCCATTGACTGGTCAGATCACCATCTAATACTGTCAAGACTAACCCCATATTCTACCCAGCCCCATCCAACAAACCCTTGCATTGAGAAGGAACATCAAGCAAATCCCAATAACGGAACTGGAATCCAGGGTCAGCACCAACTACATTTGCATCCTCTCTTTCACACAGTTGATGACCTCACCACCCACTATAACTTATATAAATGACAGATGTTCCTGACCAAGTGGCACCACTCAAACTAAAACAATCTAGAAAAATACAATCTAGAGCTTGGCTCAACTTAGACCTTAACAACAAGAGGAGACAACTAAGACAGACCGAAAGAATATGGAGACAGAACCTCTCTCTCGCACTCCTCTCGTGCCTAAGATTTGAGCAACCCTCCTATAAGAAACACATCTTTAGAGAAAAAGCCACTTTCTTTCACAATCAATTTGACTGTGTGAAGAACTGACTAAGGGATCTCTTCAGCATAATAAAACAACAAACTACCCTTACCTACCAACATAAAACAACAGCCACCAACGAAAGCTGCGAAGAAATAGCCACCTTCTTCTTTCACAATGCTGCACAAATCGAACAATCTTGTATCCTTGACACTAATCTGACATCCCAGCCCGCCTGCTCCACTGACACACAGGTCACACACGGAAGCTCCCCCAAGACATAACTAAATACCAGAATGACCCAGATAAAAATATAGACAAAAATGCTCTCCAACAACTGAAGAACACTGATAAGCATACAGATTTCAAACCTTTGACAGAAGGAGAAGTGTTCAAAATAATCACAAACATGAAGCCCACATGGTTCTTTCATCTCTCCAGCCTTTTTTAATCACTTCATGGAACCACTTGCAGTTATTCTGAACCACGCTGGGATCAAATATCACCTATATACAGACGACACACAACTCTACTACAAAATAAAGTCTCCCAGCAACATCCAGCATCCTAATGCTAGACTTATTAAGATACAAACTTGGCTAAACACCAAGAATTTGAACACACTAAAATGCTGTCCCACACTAGCCAACTCTTTAAAGTCCTTGGGTATCACCCTGGACAAAAACATGTCAATGAAGGAGCACACCAATAATGCAGCCAAAGGCTACACACTAGAACACCTCAATAAAATCAAGCCGTTTATTCCCTCTTATGATCTTAAGATAGTAGTCCATTCTCTAGTCCTCTCGAAACTTGACTATGGCAACGTCATCCTCACAGGAACTCCAAAACGTCAGCTTGCGCCCCTAAGAACTATTCTCGATGTGGCTGCCAGGCTCATCACAGCAATCAAATGGTATGACCACATCTCACATGCCCTTAAGGGTCTCACCTGGCTTCTCATTGAAGGAAGATGCATCTACAAGACAGCTTGTATCACCCACAAAGCCCTACACACAAAAAACCCCAAATACTTAGAAACCAAACTATCGAGAGCAGGTACAGACCGGGTTCTGAGTAGGCCTGGGCAGTGAACTTCGCTCCGTTCGCGGAGTTTGCAGAGTTTTCTGCACTCCGCACTCCGCGTAGCTCGCGGAGTGCAGAAAACTCCACTTCGCGATGTGCAGCAGAGTTTTTTCCCCGCTTGCGATCGCGAACGTTAAGTTCACGAGCGCGAGCTGCCGCTCGGGTAGAATTTCTACCCGAGCGGCAGGAATACCAGCACAAACTGCAGTTCGCACTGCACTCTGCCACTCGCGGAACTTCACTGAGTTTTTTTGTAACTTTGCGGAGTTCCTCGTAGCAAAACTCCGTGAACTACGCCTATGCCTGGTTCTGAGAAGCTCCAACTCTCTTCTTCTCATTCCTCCTAAACTTAAAAATAAATCCACCTAGTCATGCTTCTTCTCAGGAAACGCTCCTAGGATTTGGAACTCACTCCCCACGGTCCTCTATTGCAACCCATCCTTCTCTTCATTCAAACAGGACCTCAAATCTCTACTGCTTAACAACTACTACAACAGACCCACTGACTGATCTACATTTCCCAAAGTTCTAACCCTCTCCGATAGGATCTGTTGAAGAGATCGCCTGACATTTAGGGGCTGATTCCGATTCAGGCCGGAAATCTCCCCAACCGAGCCGAACCCGGAGAGATTTCCGACCGAATCGGACCCTTGCAGCCCGACCGAACGAGTACGATGCGCACGTATGCTATCGGACTCGATTCAGTCGGACTCCCATTGAAGTCAATGGGAGCCAGTCGTACGACGCGTACACGGGCTCCCATTGACTCAATGGGCACGACGCAAACAAGGGCGCCCCCTACAGCGTGTTCGCGTCGATGCGGGTCACGCCGTACATGCACGTGTGCGACTCGCGCGCCTACGCTTCCAGGGGGGTCCGATACGGACCCCCAAAGTGCGGCTCCGACAGCTCCTTGGAGCCGGACTGCGCGAGTCGGTCGGAGCGGTCGAGGTGCGCATCGTACTTACCCGGCCGGGGAACGTCTCCATTGCGCGGTGCGAGTCGTCCCCGTGCGAGACGGTCGGAGCGGTCGGGTCCTGCGAACGAGTCGGTCGGAGATTTTGCGAGCGCACGTATTGTACTCGCTCGCCCGGACGCACATACGAATCGGTCGGGAAATAGGGCTCCGAATCGGATCCGGTTAAGCCGAATCCGATTCGGTGCCCTACCAGCCGAGATCGGAATCGACCCCTAAGTTGTTGAATCTATCTCCAGAGCCATTACCTTAATGCTATATTGTTATATACCTTTGTTTCTACTTTGACTACCTTAAAGCTTTATTGTCCAATATACTTCTCTGTCGGACTGTTTGACCCACACAAGTCTCCTCACGTCTTTCTTGTAAAAGCATTCACTTAACATATAAAGTGCTCTGACACCTTCGGGTCCAGCTAGTGCTATATAAAACTCAAATATAAATAAATAAATGAGATGAATCTGAATGTCTGAAGAGGGGAAGGGATGGGGAGGGCTGGAAAATGCTAAGAGGCCACTGATATGATGATGATGTGCTGGGGGACACCTGAGATGCAGCACATATATACATATATTTTTTAACTTACTTCTGCCCTCCTTATCTGAATGATGAACACTTTCCCCTCACCACCTCCACATTGGAATTATTTGTTGACCCTGGGTTTGGTGGTTGTGTTTTCATGGCAAGGGCTATGTTAGAATATAGCCTGGGTGTGGAAGTTGCGAAGAAGTATTGTTTATTGTTAAATATGGTGGGCCTTCTGAATATCGTGCTGGATGCCGACGTTGCAGGTGGGGGGATTGAACTGCCTGGAGAAGATGGTGTCATGGTTTGGATGGGAGAAGCATCCTAGGCATACATTGGCATGAAATGCATTGAGAATGATGTAATGTCTTGAAATGCCGGGGGCATTGGCACAGCTGTGAAACGATACCAAATATATGCATACACCATATATTAAATGCTGGAATGTCCATATAGCATACATACAAGAAAGGCACATATCAACTACAGGCCTGTTTATGAGGAAATGGAGGAGCCAAATAGTAGATACTGCATATTCCTCTTTTGTGCTTTAAGCACTAACATAGATCTCACCACAGACGCAATATGATATACAATATGAGCAGGTAGATGATGAAGGATGTTTTGGGATCCTTGTGGGAACATTGGATGTAGTCTCTCTCATGCTGACTTGTTTGTATGCACCAAACACAAACCAATCAAAGTTCATAGAGCCTTTACACCCTGGTTTGCTATACATTACCCCTTGCATATAGGTGGGTAATCTCAACTGCATCTGCGATAGTGACAAGGATCATTTGTTTCTTCGACTGCTGGGAACCAAATGATGTGTGATGATCACTAGGTTCAACGCATGAATAGATCACAGAGGTTTGCATGATGCATGGAGACATATGTATCCATTATCAAGGAGATATTCTTGTTACTCCCTTATGCACCACTTACACATCAGGATAGGTATGTTTTTATGTACACCAGATCTGAGCCGTATAATTATTGCTATGGAGTATTTTTGTCACACATTGTCAGACACAGTCAACTGAGGATGACCCTTAGAACTCCAAAAAATCAACTTGCGCCCCTCGGAGCTTTTCTCACTGTGGCTTCCAGACTCATCACAAGAATCAAGCGGTATGTGGTATATGTTATGGCGGATATACTGCCATCCTCCATACGTATGTGCATGTTGTGTCGGGAGGCTTTGTTTGATGCTCTCTATGCTACTGAAGTGGGGCAGCAGATGTATAATTACTTAGATGCATAATTATTTTTGCAGAGAATGACGGTACTGCCTCATGTACTGAGATTCAGTGGGATGCCTTCAGGGCGATAATTAGAAGGTGTTCATAAAGACGACATATGGAGTTAGGTGCACATTGAGGAATGAGATTATGGCATAGGAATGCCATCTTCATATAGTAGGAAGTGATGGGTGTGTGTGGATGTGAAACTGGCTCACCAGCAAGTAGAAGCCAGAACAAAATGCATGGAGTCTCTCTCCTGCATGAGCAATTTAGATTACATGGAATTCTTTCCTAGACAACAGACGGACAGGTATAGAGCTGGCAGGGTATTGATGTGGTTATTGAACACACAAATTCTGAAATCCACAATATATGCTTTACGTAACAAGGTGGGGTGGTAGTGAGTATACTAAGCATTATACAAAGAGAAAATAAAGTAGCCACACTGCACATGCGCATATACTTGAACTGTATGGAGATGCCTTGTATTACAAGATAACAATGAACCACACTTGAGAGCCTGCTGACTTTGGGTGAAGTGTTGATTGCAATTGATCCGTTAGCCACGGGTAAGACCCCGGAGGAAGATGGCCTGCCATGAGAATGTTATGCAAAGAAGGCATTTATATGAATTAACTCATCTTCTGATAGGAGCAAAAGACTGGGCAGAGGCGTATAAAAATCCTTATCAGTTGTTTCTCTTGATGCTACCAAGCTTTTTGACAGGGTGAACTGGACTTTTCTTTGGGAAGTCTTAACTGCTTTTGAGATAAGTAGGAATGACATCAATACATTGAAAGCATCATATACAGCCCCATATGCATACATTTTTTGAGTGTCTCTCTAACAGACAAGTTTATTATCACCAGAGGGACCAGGCAAGGGTGTCCTCTATTTTCAACCTGTATATTAAGCCAATGGTCCAGTTAATGAGTAGTGATCAAAAAATAACTCCCTTTGTATCATTAGGCCTATCCACTAAGATAGCATTAATGCAAATGAAATGTTTTTATATACAGCAGATCTAGCTCATTTAATAAATAGGGCAGAGGTATTGGCATGAGAATTTGGAAATAAATTAGTTACCAAATTAACAAGGAATAATGGAGCTGCTGATATGGGAAATAAGATATGACAATCCAAAATTAAAAAAGGTTTTCCTCCTTGTGAAAAGAGTGATTTTGACAGGTCTGTGTGGAAGAGTTCAAGGTGCTGCACAAGTCATGTTTTCAATGCCACTGCAGTGAATGCCACAAGAGGTGCTGCAGCTGACATTTAACTTCACATACCAGGAATGTATTTATGCACTATATATTATCGCCTTCTACAACATTAATTGCACCAATCAGGTTTAAGCCTATTTCAACATATTTAAAGAGGGAGCAAATGCACTTTATTCCTGTATAGCAGGGGTAAAGTACATAGTGTTATTTTGCCAGTGTGAGTTAAGGCGATAATTGGGAGGAAACCATGCAAAAGATGGTCATTTCCTACAAGGAGTATCAGCACAGTCATTTGCTGGTTTGTGTCATTACTTGAAAAACACTGTCAACATAAATCTAGCAAACTCACTCCTCAATTCTCCACTAAGGTGCTACTAGATGGTCTCCTGTTATCAGTTTTATGTGGATGATACCCTCCTATGGACATAGAAATGAGCCTAGGGAGTGACTGACATCCATTTCCGAATGACTACATCATCTCAAATTCAACCCAATTAAAAATACTTTTCCAACTCACCTCCCCATCCTTCAAATTGTAACATCCCTGTCTAAGCTTGGCTCTGCACGCTAACTGTATTGAACTGTTACCCTACCATTGAGGTGCATCTCAAGTTCCTAAACTTGTCCTAGGGGATGACTTGAACCTTCAAGTGCACACTAACCCATAGGCAAAAAAGGCGCCATGCCAACTAAAGGCATGATTTATACTTAGGTGGAATGAGAACGTACCATCACCATGGCGCTGTACTTTTACTCCAGCCATGGTGAGGGTATTTTGCCTGCCAAATTTAAAGCTTTTCACAAGCCCAACAGACATCTCTTGCATTTCAAGGAAATTAAATTATGGTGGTTCATGTTAATCCATTGAAAATGTGACATTCCACTCTATCAACATGATGGCACCGTACATCAATATTTCAACTTTTTTTTATTGTCTAAAACAAAATCCCAAAGTGGGATTTTGTTTTTGAAAATACGAAAAGCAATGACCCCCTCACAATTGGAGTTTTCTTCCATGATGTGGGAGTAATTTTGCCATTTTTACCGCCTCCTTACCCCAGGTTTTACCTGATAGTGAAAACTTGCCATTTGTCTGCCCATTCTAAATAGGGTGGGCTGAAAAATGACAAAACCCAAATGACCCTGACTTTGTAGGACCATCAGAGCTATATTCTGGTGGTGTAGATGAAGTAGTGTCTGCCATTGACATTTTGAAGGTTTGCAGAGCTTCAGTTTGGCAGAGAGGGCACTCCGTCTCCATTGCAACAGACTCAAAATCAGGCCCTTAGTCTTCAATCAGGTATTTTTTTAATCAGCCCTGAAATTAGTTTCAAACTAGTCAAGAATTCCCAATCATTTTGAGGTTGGACTATGTAAATGTATGAATAGTACAAATTGTCAAACTATTCCTAGCCCCTCTTAAAGTGACCGTACATCAAGTGACTAGACTAGCTAATGACATGAAAATGTTTGATCGTATATCTTCAGTTTTGATCACATTGAATTTGTACTACACTGAGGCAATTAGTCTGCACTACTTACAAGATACTTCTGTTGGGAATCTCTTATCTTTTTGCCTAGAAGCTAGCTCTCATAGGAGGCCAGCATTAACTTTTGAGTGTTGGAAAATTATTTGTTTAAATGCCATCTTTCAGGAAGAAAAGGGGCCTAATTTCCAGTGTGGCGGGATGGGATAACAGCAATAAATTAGTGGCGGTCTTCAGCCAGGGTAAAATGATATTTCCCCTTGGGAAGTCAATATTCCACACTCTTTTTTTCGTCAAGCACTTACTCAAACACAAATAAGGCTTACATCGCAACTCAATGTCTTCAAGCAAAACCAGTATCACCAAAATTAAAAACGCACAGAGCTTTAATGGTGTGTTCACAATCACTGTACCCAATTACAAATCAGTTGTAAAAATCTATATCATCACTAATTGAGAAACGTTTTCAACATAGAAAGGTTTAAATTACTTGACACAGCAAGAGGTCCAATAAATGAAATGTAAGCATAGCCCCACGATACAGCGGAAAAAAATAACACATTATTTGAAGAAACTAACAAAGTAAAAAGGGAGAAACAAGTAAGACTGCTAACATTTATCTATTCAAGTGATAATCTATTAAAATCATTATACAAGATACATGATATTACATAAAGATCATCATCTATTGTATCATATGTTGGACAGATTCAGTACTCAAAATTCGGCAACACTTTTTGGTGGGATTTAAAGATCATTACCACCTTCTTCAGGACAAAAGATACAATTTTCTACAAATATTTGTAATAAACATCATTAAAAATCTGAGTAGGAAATATAAAAACAATTATTACAATAATATAGAAATAACCCAAAGGGTTTCAAAACATTTCATCAAATCTCAGTGCATCCCACACTGCAGTGGTACTGTGTGGGGCCAACAATTATACATCACCATTCACCTTCATTAATGCACTCTCTACGTCAACCAAACATAAGGTCATCATTATTCAAACTATTCATAAAAACTCAATGTTCACTTTATCAGGAATCATAATTTCTTTTGGCATCCAAACATTCACATTGCCTTACTCGCTAAAACCCACAGCCACATATAGCTGGGGAAAAAAACATTTTTTAGCACACTCACTGATAATTATGATGAGAAATTCCTTGGCGGGACCTATTTATGAATATTAGAGTCCTGTAAGGACTTTTTATTTCTTATTTATTAAGGTCAGGAGGCACAAATGCCCGACCAGAAGTCGAATGGCCACTCTAGGAGAAAAGAACAATAAAAGTTGGAACAAAAGTCTGGTAGTGAATCTAGCGACAGATAGACACATTACTGACAATCTACTTTTCCTCTAAGTTACATTCAACAAGATCAGCTCTGCATCTCACCTTTCAGATACGTATCGCCTTAATATGATCACATTCAAATGCCCATGGACTAATATGCTAATCAGGCTCTTTCACAAGGGAAATAAATCTTCCTTGAATTCCTAAAGTGTATTAGTCACCACTTAATTGATAATAGGGCATCATGTATAATGGCTTTTTACCTAAAAATGAAAAAAGACATTGTACTGTTTAAGTACCTACACATTGGTTGTTGTGAGCCATGTGGGAGAAAGTGCCCAAAGTTTTCGTTTGAATAAAGCGAGCACCATCTTTGACCATGTACACATTTCTTTGAATTCATTGTATATACGTACAATTCAGTCACTCGGCACTTTCTTTAGGCCTACAATCTTTGTAGCATATTTCTGAAAAACTATTGGACAGAAATAAGTGCCCACAGGTACTTCCGCCTGTGAAAAATACATATATAATAATAATAATGGTGAAAGAATTTTTATGTCACATATAACCACAATCATAATACCAAGCTTACCAAGGGGACATTTCATTTTGCTGTTTAACAAGGTCTTCAGTCCTCTTAGTTTGTGGGTCCCCTCTCTCTTGTTTCATTGGTCTTCAGCCAAAGGACAGAGACCAGATTCCAGGCTCACGCTGGCAGAGTCATGGTGTGCCAACTACATTGTAAATGAGCCCCCAAAGGCACTAAAGTACTCCTTAGTTGTGGGTGCCAATATGGTGAGTAACACTAGGGCATCCATTTCATGTGAAACCTTGAATAAAGCTGAAAAGCCTGATGTTCCAATCATCACTTCCCATGACAGTCTAGGCATATGCAAGTGACTTCAACAGCAGGGAAAAAAAATATTATAAACAACCATGTCACTTTGGTAATATATGTCTTTTTATACATTGTTTACTCATCATCATTATTATGCGTTGGTATAATTTTTGCATCTGTATCTAAATATGTTGTCTTTGTCACCCTACCTTTATCACACATACCAGTTTTATATATACAAAATCAGTCATGTAACCCATAGCATGTTTTCATTGTGCAAGATTAATCTTATAACCAATTATGATGAGCTTAAAGTAAAGAATGCTTTCACCCACTAGATAGGGACCCTACTGCTAATCAATAAATATAATACAAAATATATTGAGATGCATTTTTTGAAACTGACATTCTTTGGGGGCTGTAGGCACAACAGGTGTGTACTGCAGTGTCACTGTTATAGACAACCATTTTAATATTTTCATTTACGCATTTTAGAACATTTTTGCCATTTCATTTTTGCTCTTATTGGACTGCAATTATTGTTCCAATATACAACATGGTAATTGTGAACATGGGCTTACCAACTACTTCAATAACAGGACTTTTCTACAACGAGCAAATAATAACAAATGTCTCATTGTCCAGGTTTTTTTCTGTGTAGATTCCTGTTAGATTGAATAATTGCAGACATATAAAAACAAGCATTGGCATAGCCAATAGGTCTCGCCTTTGGGACCTTATAAGTTGTTAGTGATGCAGCGAGGGTAGGAGAGAACAGGGGCAGTGCGCTCAGGTACTTTACTCACGGAGGGTAGGGAAGAGGTAGATGAGCTCGTGAGCAGGAGCACGGATTCACATTGAGGGTACTGATGCAGTAAGTAGGGGCTCGCGTACATGGTAAGTGGGAGAGGAACATTATGGAACACCTATGCTGCCGGACAAAAAAGCATTATTAAAGCCAACAGGCTCGTTGGTACACACTGACGTGCACTAACTGGCACGCAAGAATTGCTTTGCCTATGCTTGTGTCTAGCTACCAGCTGAGCTCCGCTCATAGTTAACCAGGAAAAGAGTGTGATATTTATCAAACCAACATACTGCTTGTTTATTTAGGACTTGTTTCTTGCTGTCACGCCTGCCTCGAGAGTCCACTCACATGCCCTCTGTTTCCTGACTGATTGAGTCAGGTGCCTTCGTGTTCATGTACATGAGTATTGCTGTGTGTTGTGTTTGGGTTGTAGAGCCTGAGGTCGTACTCAATTCGGATACATGCCAACTGCCACTGGGAAGACAGGCATGTATCCGATAATTTGGTAAATAGATTAGACCTGGCAAGTTACTAAAAATATAATGAAGGAATATGTCATAAACTTTCAAGCACTATCTTTGCCAGCTGTAATAATTGTAGTGTGTGGCAGATCTTAAACTACAGCCCCCGGCTTTGGTGATTAGAGCTTCTGCAACATTAAACAGAGTTTCTCAAAAAATGCAGAAGCGCCACAAAGGGATTAAACCGCAGGCTTTTCAGCCACTGTGTTCCAAACGTTAAACCGAGAGTAACACAAAAAACAGTTACTGTTTGAACTATTTGAAACTGAAATCCAGGTGAAGGTCAAGTAAACATCTGTAACACGAAAAATGTGTTTCGGATTTCAGAGCAGCCTGTTCTCTTTTGGAAGAGATGCGAATGCAATTCATGAAAATAAAAACGGAACGATAGGACTTCAACAGCTCAGAGCTCAATTAAAGAGGACCCGCATGCGGTGCACGTGAACTCGAGACCACAAAAGGGAAATGTACATGTACAGCGTTTACCTTGCGGGAGCGAGCAGCGGCGCCATCTGTTTCCAAAGCGCGAGCGCAATAATTGCAAACAGATGGCGCCACTGCTTGCTCTTGCAAGGTAAACGCCGTACATGCACGAGTGCTCATTGGAAACAGTGCAGAACATGCACGAGTTTCCCAAAAAGTCCGGAGTGATTCCAAGAGGTCACTCCAATGCAGCGCTTGCGCGCTGCGTAGGCGAGACCTAAAAATAACAAGATGGCAGAGTGTGGAAAATTCTCCACTCCCCATCAATCGAAGGCAGCTGCCTTATTCCAAAAAATAGTGAAATCATGCATACAGGCACATTGGACAAATGCATTTTCTTTAAAGTATCCAAAACATCTGGATGAAAATGCAAAAAATAATAATTTATTGAAATCTGGCATACCTTCATTGAGACATTTTTGAGTTTTTTCATTGAAACTTTCCATTGGGTAATTACAGCGCAATACCCACAAACTTCTTTAAACGTTCTTTACCATTCTGAATCGCCTATGGCAAAATCGAAGTGAGTTTATAAATTTTTGTGCGGACAGTTTTGTGGAGGTTGGTTAGTGGGACAAAGTTATTAAAGAGGGAAATTTTCCTCTTCTGAGGAACCATCTTAACTACATGAAACAAACGTTATCCCATTAATAATATGCTACAGAGAAAACCAACTCCTCTCTTCTCTGGTTATAAACATTTTACCTTTCAAATAAATATATTTTTGTTAATACCCTTTGTATCTCTTAACTCATCATTCTGCTCAAAACTGTAATTCACTTTTATTTGATCCTTTAACATTTTTCTCTGATTGATCAAATATTACAAAGTTATAGGTTGGGGGCCGCAATGGGTCAAGCTATATGATAACTCATGATTTATTTTCAGTGTAGGGGAGTTCACAATGCAAACAATGGAAAAGGGTGTAAATAAATTGAATATGTTCAATAGATGGGTCTACTCAATAACCCACAGAAATGTAAAAGAAAGAAACAATCTTCCCAATGGGATTGTGATGTGCAACCAACACAGAATATCATTTGTTCACAGAGATAACATTCTGGGTGATTTTAAACTCCATGCATTTCTGCTGCATATCTGTGCTGTATGTTTATATCATTATGAATAAAATGTCAAATGTACCATTACTTCGGATTTGTACAATTTCATATACATACAAATATTAACATCTACTATGACCATTAGACTAATTGCATTTATTTGTAAAACCGCATTTACAACTGAACCAAAGTTGAGCCCTGAAATATATATTTGTAACATGCTGCAACCTACAATTATCAGATCACATCACTAGCTTCAGCTGCTTTCTGAAAGCTTCATGCATATTTAAATGCCAGCTGCTGTACCTTAATCAACATTCAGAAATGCATGAGAGCATATGTGTTATAGTACTTTGCTCTCTGAAAATCTGGAACTGTCACTGATGCCAGAAAATACATGACAGATGAGTGACACAACTATGAAAAATCAAAATTGTATAATCCATGTAGGAGGGAGAAGATACGAATGTAACAACATTTTTAAACTTAGAAATGTTTTCACTCTTGGAAATACTGCAATCAAACATACTCAAATGTTCGGGAATCATAAAGATATTATTTTTGTTCTGTGCTCAAAAATCTACAAAGAAATGCAAATTGTAGGCACCATATTACCCGTGAGAACTGCAGTGCTTCGGAATGATATCGAGAGTAGCTACGATAGTTTAGGTTTGTCAAAATGTGTACCGGCCAGCTTACCACTTGTCGAGTTTCATTTAACACTGCCAGTGTTACCAGTGTCAAGGAAATTAACCAACATAGTTTCAAAGATCAATTTCTGAAATACTGTAGTAACTATTGCAATTGTGGGTTGTTGTTATCTACTTGGAATTATGATCTAACATACTATTTACCTGAGAAATATGTTCTCTGCACTGTGCTGTCTCATGTAAGGAGCCACATAATGAGACTTCTATGATCCCATTATGAGTGTCACAGAGTGTTATCTGCAGGAGTATAACACTCTTAGCCATTCAAGCTCGCCCAGGATCTCCAGTTCTGCAATAACTGTGCCCTCAAACACTAGACCTGGTAATCTCTGGCATGGACACACTAGTGCCTTCTACAGTGCTGCAGCTGTTGAGAACAGCTGCTGCGCCAAGCTCCCCCACTGCATTCCTCTTCCACAATAGAAGGAGCAGAAAATGCTCCCCCCGGTATCCCCCACACTACTTTGTCTTTACTCACATTTCACTACTCGACTCATTTTTATTTATTAGATGGCTGTGGATTTCGGCCCTTACATTCTTCGAAGTGGGGAAAACCAAAAAGAATTAAAATTGCTTCACCCAGAACCGTATGTTATTCCCCATTCCAGGGAGTAGGATTTGTATTCCACATAATTTGGTGGGGGAATACAAGTCGGAATCACAGATTCTGGCCTCTGTTATCCTGCACCTGAATACAGGGAACTCTTAAGGAGTGACTTAGAAGCAGGTGAGCTAGGCAGCATATAATCTCCTAGCCCAGTTTTATGCCTTTTATTGCAGGCAGATTTGAGGCAAGGGTTTAAAAGCCCTTTGAAACTGTGTAACACACTTGCCCCACATTATTCACAGCAGTTGTTGTTCATTGTCACCAGCTGATGACTGGCATATGATATTCCTCCCCTGGATGTGAGAACTGATCATTATTCTTTCCAGTCTGATGTATCCAATAATGCATTAGATGAGGCTGAACTGCTTGAAGATTCTATAGACCATAACCTCCATGTCCACACTCTCTTCCTCTGCTTCAGGTTAGGTGTGGGTAAGGGCTTGCAAAGTCCAGGAAGTCTGCATGTTGTAAGAATGGTATGCCAAACACTAGGCCTCTACTGGGCACTATCTCTTAATTCTCCACTTTTGGATTTGCTGTTATGCTTTATTGACACTAAAGTAGTTCTATTAAAACTATATGCGAGACACTACCTTATTCCGAAAAAAACTTTATTTTATGTTCCTTTGGAACGTTGCAATTTGACATACGAGAATTTTGACCACATACATGATTACAATATTCTTAATAATAACTAAGACCCAAACGAAATGCTTTGACTTTTCTAGTGATAGAGCGCTGGGCTCACGTAAAAATTGTAGGGGTACATCATAATCATCATTAGTCTGTACCCGCATATATCCAATTATGTATCAATAAATGGTTAGTAAATGTAGTCGTAATGTGCATTATTAGGATGGATAGGAGGGTAATTGTGGCATCATAATTGCAAATGTAATGTTCAACCGAAGGTGCACAACGATGTATTATGGAAGTAGGCCATGTGTAATCGAAATGTAGTAGTTTAAACGTGTACCATATTCAGTTGCACGTGTAGTTCACTTTTGCATATGAAATGTATTGGACTAATGCATTATAATAGTGATTATAATGGTTTGTTTAAAAGTGTGCAAGGGCCTGACTGCATATCCGTAAAGGAAAGGCCTGCTTCATTTTATGTTAGCGTATTTTAGCAGGAAGAAATGTTTCCCTTGGAAAGGCTCTCTGGGTACAGTTGGTAGACTCATGTAGAGGGGAAGTGTTTGTTGAAACGTATCTTCTGTTGCAGGTGCAAGGACATATGCCTCGTTAGGAACACACTGGCTCTTTGTTTCACGAGTTAGGGTGGTGAGAGGCATGAAGACGGGAGTACACTGGAATGTAGGGATGATACTTTCAGCGGAGAAGGTGCCTGGGACTCAAGGTCATCTTAACCGTCCAGGATGAAGTAAGAGTTTCGATGGAAAAGTACGAGAAGGAAGAAGGAGAAGGAAGGAAGAGGCGTGACAAGGGCGTGTTCAATTGTTTTTGGGATTTGTATTAGGGACAGTGCCCCGAGGGTGGAGGGTAGAGAAGAGGTAGAGGAAATCAGGGAGAGAGGACAGGGGGGAATGTTAGGAAGGAGCATCTCAGAACGAGCTCGAAATGCTATTTGAGTGTACTTCTTAGGAAGACTTCACAGCTGACACCTTTTCTTTTACTCTTGCCTGGGAAATTCGTTAAGTAGGTATGTCACCAAAGTGATAGAGTAGGGACAGCAAATGTTTTATGCTTAATTAGATAAATGAGGAATAATATAGAGATTGGAGCTGTTATTGCTTGCTTAATACTTCTGGAGTTAACGATTCTTCTCATCCTGAGTCGGATGAGACTCCTGCGTAGGATGTTATTTGTATTAGTGCCCATTTATTTCTTTAACCTCGTGTTGAGGTGCTTGCATGTGCAGTTATTCCTGGTGGTAATAAACCCTCAAAATTGAATTTGGAGTCAGTGGTCTTTTAAGGTAAACAGGGTTCTAAGAGGATTGTATAACTGAAAGGATTTTCTTCCCTTTACACTATTCAGCAGGTAAAAAGTTCCTGGCGACTTGGAGATCCTAATAAAAGATAAGATAAGGATCAGCGTTATCAGTTGGTAGCAGAGGATGGTTTGCTCTGATAGTAAGGGGAGATCTAAATTAGGATAAGAGATAGTTGCCTCATAGAACCCCAGTGATGGTGATCCAGTGGATCGTAAGAGGAGGACGTCGGCGGTCGCTGAAAACTGACGGAGAGTGACGGTGCGGCGGAAGTAGCAGTTCGTGGTAGAGTGAGTATGAACAGGGTGATGTTTGTTAGATTGCGGTGTTTAATTGTTGTGTGATGTCTTGCGGAGTTGGAATGAGAGTCGTTTGATTGAGGATTGGACCGTGAGCGCGTGCGGGGCCGAGAGATATTGTGGTGTAGAAGACACCCAGAATAGAGGTTGTTGACCAGAGATGGTGGGGGTCATGAGACGTCGTTGATCAACCCACTGAAGATAGGGAGCACATGTGTGAGTGCGAGAATAACCGATGCTGGTCGTGGGTTGTTGTGTGCAGAATATTGAATGGTTGAATCCTATCGATTGTATTAGAGGTGATTGTCCGGTCGTTTAGCGAACAGACAGTTACCAGGTTGAGGTCAACAATTTTGAGAGGCTGATCGGTCATTGGAGGACCGACAGTCAGAGAGGTAATTGTTCGGTAGGACGGACCATTGCTTCAGAGTGTGCTTGGGACACGTGCGAACAAGAACGAGAGAATTAGCAAGGAGGGGAACTGCTGCAAGCGGAGGAAGAGTGACATCAGACAGTGCCGCGCTGCGATAGGTCGGTTGGTGTGAGCCGCGCTGGCATTGGTGGATTGAATCAGGAAGTAAAAAAACGAAATACTGTGTGCGAACAGACATCTGCTTTACCATGAAATGTTTTAAAGTTTTACGAGAACTTTGCAGAGGTGACAGACATGTGGTTACTCGGGGTGGAGAGGAAGCCCCTCCCGAGGATACGCCGGCACATTATATGGCTACGAATGTAGGATTGCATACTATAATTTGGCTTGAGAACTGGCATAAAATGACAGAAGGAGAAGGAGAATTGACTTTCCCACGCTATGGTACTTTCAGGTTGGAAGTGTTGTACCAGCTAAAGGGTATAATGGCTTCCTTACGACCACTGCCTAGACCGACACAGTTCGAGGCGCTACATGCATGGATTAGCGCAGCGTATGACAGGAAAAGAGATAAGAGCCAGGGAAGGGTGAAGAAATCGATCAGGGCATTTCAAGATGCGAGGTGGGATGCACTGGAGAAAAGGTGGAGGGTGGAAACGATCGAAGGAGATAGGCTGTACCCACTGCTAATAAAAGATGGGAAAATAACAAGGGTTGAAGAGGACGACAGTGATACAGATGACAGCCTGTTAGATAGGTTGCTAGCAGAGAGACCACCTCCATTTAATCCAGATTCAGAAGAGAGAAAATCAACCTCAGCAGTAGAAACTGGCGAGACACAGAATCAGACTAACATGAGGGTAGTGGGAAGAATTTCCACAGGAACAGGGGGAGCGAGAACCCAGCCTTCCATTGGGAATATGCGGTTACCGGACTCCTTGACGGTACCGGTTACCATTGGTCCCATAGTATCGGTATATGACCCAGACCGAACGAGTGAAGAAAGCTCAATGCAGACAACAGGGGGAGAAGGGACCAGTGCGGGAGGGAAGGGCTTAGGAGTACATGTGGTTCACTTCCCAAAGCCCTAAGAAACAAGCACACCATTACCAGCCACTGCAGACTCCTCTTTTAGGCAGGAGGATGAGAGACCAGTCAGACCAAGATCTTTACATGAATCTAAGTCAGCTTTGAGGATGTGGACACCAACAGTAAGAAACCAAAGTGATAGGATGCCAGGCGATAGGGGACAAGACATTTCGGAAGATAGACCAAGTTCCAGGAGTACGATAGAAGGGAATAAGTCACAAGGACAAAATAGTGACTATGATGAGCGGGATGGAGCAGCTTGCCAAGAAGTACTGAAGAGTGCAGTGCAGGCAAGGTTGCTAGACGCAGTAAGACTAAAAGCGGAGGTAGACGAAATGATTAGTGGAAGCCTGCCTTTGGAGAGAATAGAGATTTATGGGCCGGATGAGCTGCTTTTCATAGCAAAAGATGTGACTCGTAAAGCAAGGATCGCACATGAGAAATTGACAGCATTGGCCAGGAGATATGAGGTAGACTTGAATAAAACAAAAACGTTGCAAGGACCGCATAGGTTGCAATATAGTGATCAGGAACTGGAGGAGAAAAGGATCACAGGATTAAGGACGCATACTAAAGATCTGATTGTAGGGATGCGTATATGGAATTTGTTGGACAAATGGGAGGAAAGGTGGTCAAAGAAGAAAATAGCAAAGAAAATAGTGGGAGAAATGCCGCCTCCAGGGGGAGGGGCGACGGGCGTCGGAAACTTTCCTTTACGGGAAGTACAGAACGGAGGGTACGTGCATGTGCCGTGGAGTAGAGGTGACTTGGCTGCGTTTACAAATGACTTTCCTCGGTTTGACATAGTGGTGCCAGGAGATTTGTGGACAGCTTGTAAAATCGCAGTTGAATGGCCGACCTTTGAACCTGAAACGGATGCTGTCACAAATGGTCCGTCACCCCTGGTTATGAAAAAATTTGAGCAAGTGATTACATGGTTGAAGCTGAAGATTTCGCCACAAGATATCGATTGGGTTAAGATAGACCGAACTGTGCAGGAACCTAAGGAGACAGTGCATGAATATTATGAAAGACTCTTGCAAGCTTTTGAACAGTATAGCGGATTAGATGCCTTAGACCCCAAGGATATGGGACAGTTCGTCTCAAAGTTTGTTTTAGGATTAAGATCAGAGGTCAGCCTCATGATACAGCACCATTTGATCTGTTGGCAGAACAAGCCGGTAGATGAAATCTTGCAGTATGCGAGGTACTGTAGTGATGAAGTGGACTCGAAACATCGGAAGCTAAAGGACAAACTGATGCTCGTTCAGATGCAGACAGCTCAGGTCCATTCTAGTGGAGGGACCCTAGGAAGGAGACAAGGAAATTACCAAGGGAACCAGAATGGGCAAGGTCAGGGAAAAGGGAAGCCCATCGATCCCAAGACGGGGGTGGATGTGGTGACACTGAAAAAGACCACTGCGTGTCATCTTTGTCACCAGATCGGACTTTGGAAGCGCGAGTGCCCCTTGAACCCAGTCAACCAAGTGCAGCAGGAGATAGAAGGGGTTCAGGCACCTGCGCCGGAGGTAGTCAACACTGTGATGAAGCCCAGATCGATGAAGGGGGGAACGTATAACCCACAGGTATCGGTCCCCCAGCCACCAAGGATCTCGCAGGGAACTCGGACTTACCAGCAGATGCCCCTTTTCGAAGGGTATGATGAGTACAGCTCAGACCTGTTATCCTGACGGTGCCTGAGGGGGGAGGAAGACTGCACACTTGGAGCAGTCTTGGAGGTAGACCAGAGAGGACCTTTTGTGGAGGCAGACATTGATGGTCATCCTACCACTCTTTTGGTTGACACTGGTGCTACCCGGTCTACTGTAAGATCAGCAGTAGTCCCCAACCTACCCCTCTCGGGACAATCGATTCAAGTTGTTGGAGTAGCGAACAAAAGAATAAACAGTCCACTGACCGAACCGATCCCAGTGAGGATAGGTTCCTTCCAAACCAGACATCAGTTTGTGGTGTGCGATACAAGCCCAGTTTGTCTTCTGGGAAGAGATCTGTTATGTAAATTGAACTGCACTATTTATTGCACACCCAGGGGAGTGGAGGTTCAGACAAGGGATGATGATGCGACATTCAAAGTTGCTAATCAGCATCTGTGTATAGACTTGTATCCAATGGTGACCGTGGAAGAACTTCCACCGGATTTGAGAGACGCTGTGTCACCAGAGGTGTGGGACTTCACCGGAGAAGAGATAGGACTAATCAAGGGGGTTGAACCTGTGCAGATCCAGGTGAAACAGAATGTTGAATTCCTAGAACGCCCCAGTACAATTTGTCGCCTGAGACGATCGCAGGAATTAAACCTGTAATCGAGTCTTTTGTCAAGCAAGGCATTCTGAAGGAGATCAGAGGTAGCCCATGTAATTCACCTATTATGGGATTACAGAAACCGAGCGGGAAATTCAGGATCGTGCAGGACCTGCGAAAGGTCAACACGATAGTCGTCCCTTGTTGTCCAGTGGTACCGAATCCATCAGTGATACTGTTCCAGATCCCATGTGAAGCCGAGTGGTTTACTGTCATTGATTTGTGTCAAGCATTTTTCTCGATACCACTCCATGAGGAAAGCCAATTTCTTTTTGCATTCCGGCTGGAAAATCGTGTGTTAACATGGTGTCGTATCCCTCAAGGGTATACAGAAAGTCCATCGATCTTTAATCAGATCTTGAAGAAGAATCTTGAGAGTCTCGTATTGCCGCAGAACTCAGTTCTCGTGCAATACATAGACGATCTGCTTGTAGCATCAGAAACGGAAGATGCTTGCAGAATAGACACGGTAGCCCTATTGAACCATCTAGCAGAGAACGGGCACAAGGTGTCTCCAAACAAGTTGCAGTACTGCCTAAATGAGGTACAGTACTTAGGTCACAGATTGGAAAAAGGCAAGAGGAAGGTGTCACCAGATCGAATTGAGGCAATAATGAACATGGCAGTGCCCACCACACAGAGAGAAGTCATGATGTTTTTGGGAATGGTCGGCTATTGTCGGCAGTGGATCCCCAGCTTTTCTTTGAGAGCAAAGCCTTTACAGAGGCTTACGCACAAGGATGTGAGTGATCCGGTACCATGGGATGAGGAGTGCTTGGTGTCATTCCTAAGGCTGAGGGAAGAGTTGTGTAGTGCCCCAGCGTTGGGAATGCCCGATTACCACAAAGCTTTTTCACTGTTCTGTTGTGAGAGGGAGGGTTGTGCATTAGCAGTTTTAGATCAGAACCATGGAGGTGTCCGTAGACCAGTTGCCTACTTTTCAGCTACTTTAGATCCAGTAGCTTCTGCGTTGCCCGGATGTCTAAGGTCCGTTGCTGCAACAGGTGTCAGCATTGAAAGATGTGAAAGCATTGTAATGGGTCATCCTTTGACTGTATATGTGCCACACTTGGTTGAATTGTTGATGACCAGGACTAAGACTCAGCACCTAACGAATAACAGGTTAACAAGGTATGAGCAAGTCATACTTGCTGCAGAGAACGTGACTCTGAAAAGGTGCTCCGTCTTAAATCCTGCGACATTAATGCCCATACCGAATGCAGATGATGAAGATTGTGTGGACCATGATTGTCTTGAGGTGACTGAACGCTGCACCAAACCGAGACCTGACATTGTCGATGAGCCACTGACTGACCCAGATGAAATTTTCTTTGTTGATGGTTCATGCCTAAGAGACAGTGTCGGCCAACTAAGAGCAGCATTTGCTGTATGTACCATTTCCGGGGTGGTTGAGGCTGCTTGCCTAGAAGGAGTACGCTCCGCGCAGGTAGCTGAGATCATTGCCTTGACTCGTGCCTGTTTGGCCGCTGATCAAATTCGAATCACGATTTACACGGACAGCCAGTATGGGTTTGGTGTGGTTCATGACTTCGGACAGTTATGGTCCCAGAGGGGATTTTTGACATCATCTGGCTCACCCATTAGGAATGGAGAACATGTAAGACAACTGTTAGATGCATTGCAATATCCGAAGGAAATCGCAGTTGTCAAGTGCACTGCGCATGGAAAGGGGGAGGATTTCGTGTCTTTGGGAAATAATTATGCGGACGAAGTTGCCCGCTTCTGTGCCGAACAAGGATGCATATTTACAGAGGGTTATACAGGAGAGAGCCAAGAAAGAACCGAGCTCAGCATGATGTTGGCCATGGCAGGCTCTTGGGAGGAGCTCAAGCGATTGCAAGATGAAGTCTCAGATCAGGAACGGAACAGATGGGTCAAAGCAGGGTGTGAAAGAGGGGATGTGGATGTTTGGGTCTCCAGTGATGGGAGAGCTGTGTTGCCAGAGAATCTGCTGAGTCCGATGGCGAGACTAATATATGGACCGGTACACCTTGGTAGAGATGCAATGATGCGAGTGTTTAGACAAACGTGGTATAACCCACGATTTCGTGCGATTGTTGAAGCAGTTTGTCAGAGGTGTGTTACGTGTCAACAGATGAATGCTGGAAAGAAAACAGTAGTCACCTTGAGTCCTATTGGGAGGTCAGGAGGGCCCTTCAATAGGATTCAGCTAGATTTTGTGGAAATGCCTAAGTGCAATGGGTTGAGATACATTTTGGTGTTGGTTTGTGTATTCTCATGGTGGGTGGAGGCTTACCCTACACGAAGGTGTGACACTCTCACAGTGGCTAAGTTATTGTTGAGGGAGCTCATCCCGAGATTCGGGATTCCAACCTCTTTGGAATCAGATAGAGGAAGACACTTCCACAGTGAAATCATGAAATTACTTTGTGCCGCATTGAATGTTGATCAGAGACTCCATTGCAGTTACCGACCAGAGGCTTCTGGGATGGTGGAACAGATTAATGGAACTTTGAAAGCCCGGATGGCAAAAATGTGTTCATCAACATCCCTGAAGTGGCCTGACGCTTTGCCGCTCGTACTGATGAGCATGCGAAGTGTCCCAGATAGGAGGACCGGGTTGTCCCCCCAGGAAATATTAATGGGAAGGGCAATGCGGTTGCCAGCAGTACCAGCTACAGCTTTGATAAACATCACTGATGACTTGATTCTCGATTACTGTAAAGGACTATCTGATGTGGTCCGTTCTGTGTCCCAGCAGGTACAAGCCGCAGCTGTTCCGGCTTCGAGTGATCTGTGCCACGACCTGTGTCCAGGCGACTGGGTGCTTGTCCGAAAGCACGTGAGGAAGAGCTGTTTGGATGTTCGGTGGCGAGGCCCGTACCAGGTGATACTGGTAACGAATACAGCAGTGAAGTGTGGAGGATTGCCGAACTGGGTACATGCTTCCCATACCCGCAGAGTTTCAGCACCCTCAGAAGAAACAGCTCCTCTAGTAAATGAAAATCCAGCTGATGTGGCAGAGCCACAGGAGAGGAAAAGTCAAGCTGTGAGGGCCGCTGACGCAGCTGGTTGTGCACCAGAGCTAGCTGAAAGGGGTTCCGACAACCAGATCTTTGACTCTGACTCGGATGCTGAAGGTGGTGCAGTGGGTGGAGTGGAGTCAGATTCAGCAGAAGAAGGAAGTGGTGCACAGGGTATAGAAGGGGAAAGCGGAAGAACGACCAGAATCGAGGAGACTTGGCCTGAAAGACAGAGGCGACTGAATCTGAGGTTGGCACCCGAAAGAGATCTTGCTCCAGTGTCTGAAACATCTGAAACAGAAGCAAGCGACAAAGAGCAGACTCAAGAGGGTCGGCGAAGGTCGAAAAGAACAAAAGTACCCTGTCGGAGATACTCTACCCCTGAGTGGACTTACGCAGTGACTGATGCAGGGGGTAGTGAGTTCGGGGAGACTGAGGTCTGTGCAGGTGGTCAGCAAGAGTCCAAGCGTAGTGCTGAAGGTGGTGCTGTTGATACCAGGACTCGAAGTCGAAGGAATACTGACCCTCACGGTTCCGAATCCCCGCTTCTGAGTAAAGTCCGAGAATTGGTTTTGCATCGACTCGAATTTCCGTCTTTTGGATTTGAGCCGTCTTCACATGAAGTGGTAATTCTTCACCTTGAACTTTTGTATCATGTTTTAGAAGCACTTGCAGATGATCTTATGGTGGATGAAGTATAACCTGTTGTAAATAAAAAGTCTAAAGAAGAAGATAACCTAGGTCCGAGTGGAAGAAGAATAAACTTAGGGACTTTCCACCGAAGAGGAACTAAACTTAGGGAAGTCTTTTTCTGGACTATGTAAATAAGACTGTAGCTGACAAGGGGATTTCCAGAGGTTTCGAAGTGTTGTTCGAGTTGGTTAAGCAAGTCACGTGTGGAGAAGACAGAGACTTTTGAGTGCTCATTGCTGAAACTAAGAACTTTCGAGAACTTTCGAGACCATGGAGGCTGGAGATCCAAATCGTAGATCCAAATTGATTGTGGGCATACTTATAGGGGGTGTGATAGTTTCTATAATCATAGTAATTGTAGTCTCATATACAGTTCCACACGAGCTAGCAGTGGAGGGGGTGCCAGGGACTCCTACACCTACTACACCTAGCCAAAAAGAGGTAAACATAGGAGCTGACAAGGCTTTGCTGATAGAAGAGAGTCGTAGATTACATATAGATTTGTCTAGAAGTGATTTTAAGCTTAATGCATACGCCAAGCTGCTATATGAGTACGTGGATGCGATGGATGCGAAGGATTGTTATGTGTGTATGCAGTTGCCTGCTTGAGTGGACGAGGGTATTAGATATCACCATCTTCCACTGACATATGGAATTTCATGTAGTCTTTTGCTTAGTATACTTTACGAAAGAGGTCAGTTTGAGTATTTCTTTTCCAATTACGATGCAGTGCTTCCTGAAGTCCCAGCTTACAAACATTTGAATAAGTATGACTACTATAAGTCAGAGGATAGACTTAGGAAGTTCTTCATACCGTCTTTGGAACTGGACACAGCATATGCTCACCGACATAATTTGACGTGCTCATTATCAGATGTAGAGAAAAAGTTCGTAGATCAGGTAGAAGACAGATATAGAAAACTAACACAGACACGAGACACAGGGCATAGTACGGTGGATTGGATAGAGGAGGAAAAGTTGCTCCGAACAAAAGGAAGTTATGGTCCTATAACTTTGGACAAGGAGCAGAGGGGAAAGCTGTGTGTGAGACGTTATCAGACTTACTATGAAAAGGTCCCAGTGGGGCAGAGCATGTGTGATCATGTTTTCACCATGGCAGATGCAGCAAAGAATTTTCTCCAAGGCCCTGTACAAGTGATACCTACGGTATACTTTGTGTGTGGAAGGAATGCTTATGTGAGATTGCCTGCGAACTTGTATGGTACTTGTTACTTGGGGATAATTTTCCCAAAGATTTACCATACAGAGGATTTGGAACTTTTGGAAGGAGGAAAGCATTCAAGAGTGAGAATAGGTGCGAGTGCAGGGGTCGTAGTGGGAGATATCTTTGGAGCAATGATACCAAGCTTGGGAGTGATCTTGAATGATGTGAAGATCCGGAGACTGGCGACTGTGATAGATGAACTATCGATGAACACAGCAAAGTCGTTGGTACTGGTGGAGGGAGAGATGTTGTCGATAAGGACAATGGTTTTACAGAATCACCTTGCTTTGGATGTCTTATTGGCAAAAGAGGGCGGAGTCTGTAAATTATTGAAAGTTCAAGAGTGCTGTACTTATATACCGGACCGCAGCAAGGATCTGGAGAAATATATAAGTAACATCACTACCATCCATACGAAAATAGCGAACTTGACCGAAGAGGGAGCCTGGGAAAAGGTTGGCAAGGGATTTGGCCAAGTGGGGAGCTGGTTTGCGAATTTGGGAAAGGGATTCCTTGGCTATATTCTGAGACCTCTCCTTATTGTGGTGGTTTGTGTGGTTTGTCTGTGGGGTCTGATCAAAGCATACAAATGGTATCGAGCAGGCAGGGTTGAGAGAGCTCTGAGAGAAAATGAGACGAGAATGGCTAGACTGCAGGACAGTCAATATCAAAGACTCAAGAGATTGGAGAAGAGCAGACCAGGGAGAGTGGCAACGAGTACTGTTTAGATCGGTTCTTTATCCAAGGGAGTTGAAAAGATGTGATGACAGGAGTCATCCAAGGGGGGAACTGATAGAGCGCTGGGCTCACGTAAAAATTGTAGGGGTACAGCATAATCATCATTAGTCTGTACCCGCATATATCCAATTATGTATCAATAAATGGTTAGTAAATGTAGTCGTAATGTGCATTATTAGGATGGATAGGAGGGTAATTGTGGCATCATAATTGCAAATGTAATGTTTAACCGAAGGTGCACAACGATGTATTATGGAAGTAGGCCATGTGTAATCGAAATGTAGTACCATATTCAGTTGCACGTGTAGTTCACTTTTGCATATGAAATGTATTGGACTAATGCATTATAATAGTGATTATAATGGTGTGTTTAAAGGTGTGCAAGGGCCTGACTGCATATCTGTAAAGGAAAGGCCTGCTTCATTTTATGTTAGCGTATTTTAGCAGGAAGAAATGTTTCCCTTGGAAAGGCTCTCTGGGTACAGTTGGTAGACTCATGTAGAGGGGAAGTGTTTGTTGAAACGTATCTTCTGTTGCAGGTGCAAGGACATATGCCTCGTTAGCAACACACTGGCTCTTTGTTTCACGAGTTAGGGTGGTGGGAGGCATGAAGACGGGAGTACACTGGAATGTAGGGATGATACTTTCAGCGGAGAAGGTGCCTGGGACTCAAGGTCATCTTAACCGTCCAGGATGAAGTAAGAGTTTCGATGGAAAAGTACGAGAAGGAAGACCTGGCCGAAGAGGCGTGACAAGGGCGTGTTCAATTGTTTTTGGGATTTGTATTAGGGACAGTGCCCCGAGGGTGGAGGGTAGAGAAGAGGTAGAGGAAATCAGGGAGAGAGGACAGAGGGGAATGTTAGGAAGGAGCATCTCAGAACGAGCTCGAAATGCTATGTGAGTGTACTTCTTAGGAAGACTTCACAGCTGACACCTTTTCTTTTACTCTTGCCTGGGAAATTCGTTAAGTAGGTATGTCACCAAAGTGATAGAGTAGGGACAGCAAATGTTTTATGCTTAATTAGATAAATGAGGAATAATATAGAGATTGGAGCTCTTATTGCTTGCTTAATACTTCTGGAGTTAACGATTCTTCTCATCCTGAGTCGGATGAGACTCCTGCGTAGGATGTTATTTGTATTAGTGCCCATCTATTTCTTTAACCTCGTGTTGAGGTGCTTGCATGTGCAGTTATTCCTGGCAGTAATAAACCCTCAAAATTGAATTTGGAGTCAGTGGTCTTTTACGGTAAACGGGGTTCTAAGAGGATTGTATAACTGAAAGGATTTTCTTCCCTTTACACTATTCAGCAGGTAAAAAGTTCCTGGTGACTTGGAGATCCTAATAAAAGATAAGATAAGGATCAGCGTTATCACTAGCACCAAATCAACAATGCATTCAGCTCCCCAAACTCACAATTTTATCACATAAAGTGAACACTTTTCTTTATATTGAACACCCAACGTTAATCATAAAATAAACCCAAAACTTTGTAAGAAACGAACTCTTCTGATTCTTAGGAACCAAATACTCTTTCTTTGCCATTGAAAAAATAATGTATGATTTATCCCGATAGCTTTTACACCATTTAATTTAAGTAATCCCACTGATTTGAAGCCGGTTTCAGAAGGATTCGAGTTAGCTACTTTAATTTACCATCTCTTTCATCTGGTTCAATTTCTGGGGAAACTAATAAGGAAACTTGCAGTTTGTTTAGAAAATTCAACACCCATATAATCCACCCTTCAGCATTGTGTACTCATTTCTTCAATCTAGTAGAAGGTGGTAATAATGCAGATGTAGAGGTAGAGATATAACGCCAGAATTGTGAGCAACACCATCATTATGTGACTGTTCCCTCAAATATCTAACCATCTGGAAAATGTAAACTGACAATAGCACAAACAAAGAAGAGACGCTTTTACGTAGTCTAATAATACCAGTTAAAATTAGATAATGAACGTCTTGTTTCTCAGATAGCCAGGAGGATAACACTTCACCTGCCTCCAGGAATAACTACACTAGCTTATCAGGGTGAACTCTAAAGTCAATAAATTAAACTGAGCTCGACCCCTTGATAGCTATGACACAGTGCAGACAGGCTTAACTTAGGGCAATGCGTAAATAATTATTGCAGTACCAAAACAGTATTAAAATCAAAACACCAAACAATAAAAAATCCCAAACCGAACAAGAAAAATAGCGTTAACTGTAATGAATAAAATTACAAAAATCCAGTAAGGGGAACCAGAGATATGAGTTTTGAAAGTTTTAAGTGAAAATCGCAGCAAAAAAAGTTTTTTTGCAGTAAAGAGGCATTTAAGCATACTTTGAGGCACACCACAATAGATTCCAAGGTCTGATACAGCAAGCAGGATGGTTCGAAAAAGGATTTTACCTTCTGGATTAGTCTGAAAAATGGAAATCAAAATCTCTGAGTGGGGCATGGCAGCAGGCTGTATACTGGAAGGCCTCACTGAAGGCAGACAGATAGGCATTGTGTGAGGTCTTGCTGAAGCTGGCTGATTGTTTCCGAATAGGGCTGCATGAGGCTGGATACCTTCTCAATGTGGTCCCACTAACACAGGCTTGGTGCTGCAGGTAAGCTCCAAAAAGAACAAACATTTTTCTTCAGCTCAGAGAGGTCATGCCTTCGTGAATATGTTCTGATGATTGATCTAGGGCATCTGGAGGTCTGGCTGGAAATCCAAAAATTGTCTAAGACCCAATACAATTTTTCAGGGGTCAGTCACTTTTCTCTCAGCTTTTCACCTAAGTTTCCCAGACATCAGGGGAAGGTCTTAGGACTTTTAGAGCTTGATCCTGAAAAGGCATTGCAGGGTCCAGGAGAGGTCCAATTGAAACTTGGCAACTGGTCTTCCAGGTAAAATTGTTTTTTTCAGCTTCCTGTTGTCCTGTAGCCATACAGGAGGCCAGCCCATTGACCCTTGGAATCCACTTCCTTGTTCTGGGCACAAGAGGGAGCATGTCTAGCCCTTCAGGGCTCCTCTTAGGTCAGGGCAAGCAAGGTCAAGTCCTTGTCTGTTCTTTCACAGGTCCAGAAAGTCATTGAAATATTTTACTCATGGAAGGAGTTTGATTCTGTAGACCCCAAAACAAGCATTTTAATACCTATAGAGCTGCCACACACCTGCTGAATGTGAACTGTGTAAGTACCTGGAAATCCCTTTAGGATACCAAGTATACCAATCTTGGAAGGGTGGCCAATTACCTCATATTGAACACAATGTCAAAATGGGCGCCTTCGGGAATCTGAGGGCTACCTGCTCCATGTTGACTGGTTATACTCCATGGGGCCTATTTACAAACTGCAATTTGTATTACGTTTGGCAGTACTAGGATAGTACTACTGACATACTACAAAATGCTATTTGCAAACCTATAAGTGAGGTCTCTGCTTGTTTCTCTAGTATTTTTAGGTGTGGAGAGCTCCACTTAACAGCAGAGATAACTGAAAGCATAAAAATACTTTATAGATGTATCTATTCACCTCCATCCACTAATTCATTTTTAGAACAAGGTTACACATATTGGAAAGAAAATATTAATGACAAAGTGGTTGGAGAACTAAATCTTAGCAAATTAAGGACACTCATGCCCTGTTCAGAACATGCATGATTCCTAACGAAATTATATTTATAAAGAAGACTGTGCAGTAGTCGACTTGTGTGAGCTTTCCCTTCAAATTTAAAAATATCATCACTGGTGAGAATTATTTTGACGCATTTAGCAGATTGGAATGGAAAGAAAGCATTATTGATCATGATTTGAATTAAATGGTTCAAAATGGAATTTGCATTTTATCATTGCTTGGTTCAGAATGGAATAGTCTTGTAATCATCAAAAACTGATACTTGTATGTACATGATTCTGTTTAAAGCTACAGGTACATTAGCAAATAAATCAGAACCTAGGGGCTCATTAGGATGGCGGGCGGACTTCAGTCCGCCCTCCATCCTAGCTGTAACGGGACCGCCCGTCTGCCATGCGGCAGTCCCGCACCCCTGATAATGATGCGACCGCCACCGCAGCGGTCGCATCTGGCAATTCAACATTGCAGAGGGTGCTGCTGGCTGCAGCACCCGCCACGATGTCCAATGGCCATGTTGTGCATTTTCATGCACAACGAGGCAGGCACCGCGCGGTGCCTGCCACCTTGTGCATGGAAATGTAGGGGGGTAACAGTGGTACCCCCCAAGTGCACCCCCCCACCCCTCCAGGGGCCCGCAACGGGCCCCCAAAGCAGATCCCTGCCAGCCTTTCCATGGCGGCATCGCCGCCATAGAAAGGCCTTTCAGGGCACGCATCCTAACATGGCTGGCGGTGCCTGCTAGGCACCGCCACCATATTAGTGGCCCAAGTCCGCCCGGCCGGCAATCAGTACGATTGCCGACCGGCAGAAAAGCAGCGGACGCACTTTGCGTCTGCCGCAATACCCCCCGCCATCATAATATGGCGGGGGTATTTCACTGTAGGATGGCGTAACGATCGCCGGCCCGGCAGTGGCGATCATTACGCCATCCTAATGACCCCCTAGTTATCACACGTAGTCCACTATGACTGTAACTACTTAAAGTGTCATGAATTTGTACCAAAGATGGTTATCACAATTTAGTTTGAGTGCAGTGAAGAAATATATGTCAAAAATAAGTGACAATATGGATTTGAGTGATTTTCTTTCGAGCTGCATCCTGTAATGAATAAAAGGTTTTTAGCCACAATGATTTATGCTGCTATAAAAGAAGAACATATATCCTCTGAGAGAGAAGCTGCAAAAAGATTTCAAGAAGCTGACAGGCAAACATTGCAAAATTCTTTCAAAGTTATTGATAGTGGCTTTCAAACTCTAAAAATATCTATGCAATCTCTACTTTCAAATCCTCTGCTTTAAACCATTTGCCTGAAACTTGTCTTCTTTACTACATGGTCAAGGCTCAAATGCATACATTAACACATTGAAGGTAGGAATTATAAACACTCAAGACACCCAAAGTGCCTTTGTCATTGTTGCATTTTTAATGATCTTCCTTACAATATTATTGCAAGATAAATATTGTTTTCTAAGAAAGAGACTTCCTATAATCTTTTCTCAATTGAATACACAGAGACCTCTCCTTGGTCGCTGAAAACTCACATATTATGTGGCTGCTGCATGGAGTAATTGCCTTGCCTATCACTGCTTTTCATTTCCATGACTGTCAAAAACATGTCTCTTGGATGGTATGCAAGTATGCAAGACACATTACTACATCACGCTTTGAGTTTTGCTTTTGAGTATCATTGGTAAACTAACTGCAGTCCTGCTTTCATTAGCACATCTTCTTGTACTAATCCTTTAGGACACTTACTTCTTTGTGATAGAATAACTATTCAAACTGATTGTAATTATTTGAATCCTGAGTGTTGTGTGTAAACTTCATGAGAACCGTGCTTCTTTCGTTCCTTCTTATCACACACTGTTAAAAACAGAAGGTATATTATTTGAACACATGAATACTGTTTTTGCCTAGCCCAGGGCTTTGTGTCTTTACTAACTGTTCAGAAAATAGTAAAATGTTGTGAAATTACATTTTATTTTCCCCAGTGAAGGTCGCTGGAAGTGCTTCATGGCCTAACTTTGACATGGTACATATGTGCATTGACAGATTAAACAAGCTTACAGCAGTTTTAACTCAAAAAATGGTACTATTGACCTTTGCAGCTGACACATCTGTTCTCGGAACAGCCCATTCTGCATCTGAGATTCAGCGCCTCCTGCTAACTTAGGGGTATATTACGATGGCGGTCGGATGTCCACCGCCGGGCCGGCGGTGGCGCCCGCCGTACCGGCGGTGGACATCCGCCCGCCATCGCAACCAGGAAAACCGCTGGTCACATTAGGATGGCAGTGGTGACTGCGGCGGTGGGAAATTCCGACCGCCGCTTTACCGCCGGTTGCCATCCGCACTCCTGCCTGGCGGACGGAGCAGGACCGGGATAATGGTGGGGGTGCAGAGCAGGCTCCGCCGGCAGGATTATGATGCCGGCGGTAGCCAGCCTTTCCTCAGCGGTCAGACTGCCATTGAAAGGCATGCGGTGATTGTCTTCCGGGGGCCCGTTGCGGGCCCCCAATGTGTTGGGGGGGTGTGGGTGCACTGGAGGGGTACCCATGGTCCCCCCCTGCCACGAAGTGCAGGGAAATGCAGGACATGCTCCTTTCGGCATCGCGACGGTGCTGCGGGGAGCAGCAACCGCCACAATGTTAATGCCCGCAATCCGACCGCCGCGGTCGAATTTCGACAGCGGGTCATCGTAATTCGACCGGCGGTGATGTCGCGGTACATGCGGGCGGTCTTTTCCCGCTACCATGGCGGTCAGGGAGGTTTCCCGTCCGCCATCGTAATAGGCCCCATAATTTCCAACACATTTTACTGCACTGACATGTTGCACTCTGTGTTCATGTCTCAAAGACAACTGAAATGACCCGTTTTTAAAACTGTTGGATCTGGCTTATTGACTGATTTTCAATATATATTTGTATTCTCTGTTTTCAAATCTATAAGGTGGAATTTCTACAACACTTTTTTTGTTGAGTAATACATTTTTATTTTAGTTCTTGCAAAAGAAATTAAATCGATATCAATGATAACACACTCTATTTAATTGAAAATCGATACCATAAATGTACTGCATTCTATCTTGGATGAGAAAAGCTTACTAAGCTAAGTGCACACTGGACTTTGTTTTTCCAAACTTCAACCTGCTCGAGGAAGTCCTGCATTTCAATGTTTGAACAGTTATCAAACTGTTGTTTTGAGCATTCCACTGGGACAACAATCTAGACTTCCCATTGATTTCTGGGAGGTAACTCAGCCTATCAGAGAGCATCAGGTGCTCTGCAATGCAAAGCTGCTGCTGTATGAATATTCACGTTTGCTTCCACAGCTGCAGCTGCAACTTCAACTCTGCCTCTGATGCCATATTCATCTGCGATTTCAGCATCTTCAATCACATCCTGTCTTCAACATCATCTGCAGTTGTCTCATACTGGTATCAATGCAGTTACTTCCAGCATTTACAACTTTCCTGATACAAGTGTGTCTTGCTAAAGCTTTATTTGTAGTTTTGAAAGAGATACAAACACAGGCCGTCTCTAGTACCATCCAGCCTCGTGGAATAGGTACACACCAAAACCTCAGACCTGGACTGTTCTAAATAACAAATAACAACCCCCTGTACCAGGTAGGAGGGGGGCACACCATGATGAAGAAAAAAAGTCATGGCTAACATTCACTAAGTGTGTTAGGGTGGCATGGTTCAAACGATTTAAACACTGTGAGATCAATCAACCGGAATAAGCATTAGAAGGGAATAAGAAGGAGAAAGAGAAACAGGGGAAAAGGGGAGGGGTGAAAGTGTGACTTGCTAAAAATCACTGTCTCAGCCTATGGATTCTCTCTACAATGTTGCAGATTTGAAAGTTTCTGTCTGTGGATTCAATAAAGCAAGAGAAAGACAATCAGAAGCCACTGCTGCTTGAATTTAAGTCTTTCACTTTTGATCCTTTTTGGACTCCTTTTTGATTTTATACCATGCCGCATTTTCTTTTTAAATTTTTCCTGTTTTTTTCATTTATTAGTGTATATAGATATAAATCAACATTCATTAATTACAATGGTTACTCTGTTATTCTAGAGATGGCATAATCTTTGCATTTTTCTGCTTATATACCCACTTTCCATTTAATATATTTGAATATTCATGTACCGCAGGGCACAATTTCCATTTATGAAGGCATACTGTATTTAGCATAAATTGCAACAGGATGAGGTATTGGTGAAAACTTGACTTTTAGTAGGAAAGTTTAAAGTAGGAGAGATGTAAAATTTGTGCCCAGAGAAGGTCCCTCACCGAATGGATACTTTTAATGACTTTGCCCGGTGAAGATTTCTACCTTCTGGCTTAGTCTCTTTTCTGGAGCTTAGATTCATCTAGCTAGGAAAGGCTGCAGGCTGTAGCCGAAGAGGGCTCCATGAGACTGGATATCTTCACTGCAAGGTCCTGCTCAATCGTATATACAGCTACAGCCAGGCTCCAAGTGGGGCAACTTGAATCTTTCGCCCAGAGTAAACACACCTTTGTCAGATCAGTTTGTCAGGTTACTACTGGTCCTCCAAAGGTTTTTAGAGCCAAAAAGTTTCAAAGTCCTAGTTTCATAAAAACTTTGACAACAACCAAGTGTTCAACACTTTGGGGGCAACACTTGGGGGTCTAGACTCACTCCAAAATAGGCTAGCAGAAGGGTCCAGGGTAGGTCCAGGTGGAACTAGTCTGGTTGGAATGTTGGAAAATGGCCTTTTAAACTTGTTCTGTCCACGTAGCTCAAACAGGATGTGAGTCTTATGACCCTTGGAATTACTTCTTTGTCCTGGGTACCATGAAAGCACCTGCCATTCCTCTCAGGTCTTCAGATAGTAGGGCAGACCTCTTCTGAAACTTCCTCAAGTCCAGCAGTGTTTTGAAGATAGTGCTTTGGGTTTCCACATTTATGTGTGGCACAAGCTATTGGGCTTGATTGACTACTGGTTCTTCCCCAACCAAAGGGGTTAAAGTTCCCAGGGGCAACACTACCCAGTTTTGCAGCAGTTCCAGTTTGCCCTACTGCATACAATCCCATATGGCACCATATTATCGAAATTTAAGATAGAGAAACTCTTCTCTCTGGTGCAGGACTTGTGTCATCAGCTCCCTTTACAAATTAATGAAGCATCTTGACCCACCCCAGCTGGTCCTCCTGCCAGGGAAGAGAACACCTCCCAACTGCTAGGCCTTTGTCCCTGTTATGAGAGCAGGTTTCACACCTCATTAAGGTCAAGCACTTGATAGTCAGCTGCCGGAGAAATAATGTAAATTAGCCTCATGGCGCTTCCGGCAGTAAAAGTTAACTTTCTAAAAGTATCCTTTCCTAAGTATTTATTAAAGATCTGACTTGTCCATTACATTGAGCGTTTAACAAATAGTAAAAGATCTTTGAATAACTTTTGTAGTTGATTCCTTTCAAAAGTTGCACCTTAAAGTTTATAATCTGTAAGTTAATATTTTCTATTATTCAGCTATACGCCTACCAGTGAAAATAGCTTTGAGGGCCTAGTCACTAGAGAAAAATGCCAACTCCAGTATCTCACATATTCCAGTTTCCCACTGAGCAATAATGTGTAGTTAGTGGTGACGTATTAATATTAAATTCATGGGTTTCCCACCAGTCAAAACTGATTATTCTGACAGATTTGCCAGTAGGTTTTTAGGCTGTTGCTGTCAGGCTCAATATGGAAGACCTGAAGACATATTTTGTAAGCTCACTCGGTGGATGGCACATTAGGTGTTGCAAATGTAACAACAAGAGCCACCCTATTAAAAATAGGGACAGGGTAATTACAATCTCCAAACAACAAGTCCCTCATAAAAATGTGTGGACCAAATACTGTATTCCCAATGTGCAAAAGACCTCAAGGCAAAACTATCCACAGTGAGTATAATCCTAAATAGCAAGCCCAATAGTACCCTTTGCCAATTGTTTCGATGACACTTGAGAATCAACTAGACAATAATCCCAACACAATGTTAAAATATACAAAATCGATTTTATTCATACATTCTGTTTTTAAAAAACATGATTGACAAATCTTTAAAAAAGTCATTAAAAATTGGTTTTAATTAATACATACAAAAAAATTTCCACAAAATAATTGCACACCAGAAAACTACATAAAAGTCGACGCAGCGTTTCGGTGAAATGCTGATTGATCACCTTCTTCAGGACAGAGTTTTCTACGAATTAAATACACAAAAATATGTGTCAGGTTAACTTTTCTATTCTATTGTCCACATATTACCACATTAATCCATTTATTGTCATGTCATGTAATTTGTTACACAATCAAATTATGATTCTCATGTTACGTGTATTGTAATAAACCACCTACACGTGGCTTACAGCATTTACAAATTCACACAATACCTCTCCCTCTTACATTTGTCACATTTAAAACACAGCATATGGGCCCACACATTATGATAATGACCTACCTATTATCGATATCAAAAAGTGGTAAATCCCTTATTCTCTATAGATGGGAACCACTTTTCCTGATTGGAAACAAGGAGTGACCTAAAGTAATACAAATAGTGTATAGATAAATGAAAGAAATATTTAGCACTTCCTCTTATTATAAGAAAAAGAAGAAGACAAACAGGGGCCAAAATTGCGCCATAAGTTTGCTAACAGATTAATATATATATAAAGAACATCAAGGATGGCATACCTTTTTATGTGGTACTATTCCTTTTTATTGAGTCGCATTTCATAGGAGCCACCAATAAATCTTATCGTCAATTTCCCTTCAAATCAAACAAATAAAGAAAGGGGTTTTAACTCTCTGGAAAAACTATTCTCATAAAGCATCTATCTTGTATCACTACACTTTATTCTCAAATATCTATTATACCTATTAAAAGTCAGCAAAAAACTCCAGGAGGATAGGCCGTCATCGGGCTCTTCTACTCATTTAATCCTCTTTGTTTATGCAGGAGAAGGTGCTGGTTATGTTGCTGCCCTTGATTGTGCAACTTCAGTCAGACATTCTGTGCGGATAAAATGTATAAAGGACTGAATCAATGTGCATTCTCCATTCTAATGGAAAGAACAATTTATTAGAGCAATTTGTTAAGCAACTCCGTGAATATCCCGGATATTATCCGTATGCTTCCTCATCATAATAGACAATTTCTAAGGTTTCGATGTCCATTTTACATATCTATTCTCTATGTCGGGGCCTCTCCATTCTCCTAGTCTCTATGGGGGCCCTCCTCCAAATTACTTAATAAAAATAATAAAAATAATGGCCATAACCCTCTCTCTTTTCGAGGATGTAGCTATACATCGTCAGAGTGAGACTATCAATATTACCTCGTTTTACGCCTTTCAGTTTTTACACCCTTTTTAAAAAAGTTTAAAAGACCTTTAAAAAGTCGTCTATCTTATCGCATTTAGACTTACTTGGAACCGAAAGTTTGGCCTCCTTGCTCCTATATAAACGATTTCCGGGTCAGGATACAATGATCCACTCCTTCCGGGTTGAGTCTTTAAATACTATTCCCACAGTCATGTGGTACAATTAACAAAAAGAAGGAGTTAAAAAAAATTTGTGCGGGGACCTATCTCTCTTTCAAAAGCGGCCATCTTCTAGTGGCCATATAGACTGTTATTTGTGTCTATTGTGAGTCTGTTCTATAATATGACTCGTCTCTCACTGCTTTGATAACAGAATTGACGTCCCGAAAAACCTATATTTTTCCAAAGTCCCTCTTAGATGTCTACCATTTATTTAGTCTTGGATTCTTCGTGTTATTTCAAAATTCAAATGCCGAGGTGTTCTCAAGATAAAAATAAACTAAAATACAATAGGGGTAATTCAATTGTAAGAATATATCATATTTTACCTCCTATAACCTCGTATACTATTAACGAGCGTCCGAAGATAATCGGTATGTCAAATCTGGATGGGTGAAACACCGTCAAATACCGGCGGCCATCTTGTAATGTATAATTTATAATTTACGCGTAAGGATTGCCCAAAAAGTACAATAAGCAGTCTTAATATGTACCTTATGTTCAATTTGTTATGCTATATAACGCACACGTAGTCAAGTTCAATATATAAAAATTACCAAATAAAAGGATTACTAACTAAAACAAATCATCCTCTAAGGGATATGGATACTAGGACTTTTCCGCGGGGTCCATAAAAGACCGGCGGCCATCTTATACTATATAATATATAATATATAATATAGGCGCTAAAGCTGCCAAAAAGATTTATATACTGTGTGTACAATGAACGGTCTTTATACGTACCCAACAGTCAAACTATTATTATATATAAAAAACTGCCGTTATCAAATTCAATTTGTTAGGATTCCTAAATCATTTCATTGGAGAACCATACTCTGAAGGATATTGATACTAAAACTCTCACACAGAGTCTAATATAGATGGTCTCATATTAAATCAATTTCTCCCACTCTTCTTTGCTGTTTAAGCCCAATCTAAATGTCTGAAATTTCGACATATGGTCTCATATTAAATCAATTTCTCCCACTCTTCTTTGCTGTTTAGGCCCAATCTAAATGTCTGAAATTTCGACATATAGAATTGTTCTAGTTTTCTACGTTTAATTGTTGTGTCACCACCCCGTATATTTGTTTGAATAGTCTCTATCACGCACCACCTAAGGTGGTCGATAGTATGCCCTTTCTCTATCCAGTGTTCTACAAGGGGGGCATTTTTCTTACAAGTGCGGATAGCCGATTTGTGTTCATTGATCCTAATCCTAATTTCTCTTGATGTTTCTCCTATGTACCCGAGATTGCATGGGCATAGGATCAAATAAATAAGGTTCTTAGATCGACAGTTTGTCATATTTTTAAATCTATGAGTAACCTTATTGTGTTCCACACTCGTGCCTCTCATAACATTGCTACAATTATTACAGGTGCTACACGGAAAAGTTCCTACCGGTAGCGGGGCATTGGTAATACTAAGTTGTTTATTCGTACTAACGTTCTTATATGTGTGTACAAGACTATTTCTAATCGTTCTGTTTCTGCGGAATGAGAACATAGGTTTAGCCAATTTTGGTTTCCCCTGTCTATTTAATAGGTGCCAATTTCTATTAATAATATTTTTTACTTTATTACTAATATCACTAAAATTCGTCACAAAAATCATGGGTAATTGGCGAACCTCTTGTTTAGTAGTTGTATTATCAAAAAAGCAATCTCTATTGTAATATTTGGCACGCTTGTAAGCTTGTCTAATAATCCTCCTAGGGTATCCTCTATCAGCCAATTTCCTTGATAGTCTATCTGCATGGATATCGTAGTCTTTAATCTCACTACAATTACGTCTGATCCTGAGAAATTGCCCGAATGGGATATTCTCTTTTTGACATGCTGGATGATTGTTCTTATAATGTAAAATCGTATTTTTATCTGTGACCTTCGTAAATAATTCCACTTGAAGTCGATTATTTGAATTTTTAATTTTAATATCTAGAAAATCGCAGCTTTGTTTATTGATGGAGGACGTGAAACGAAGGTTCTCGTCTCCTAGATTAAGCCAATCAATAAAAGCTAAAAGTGTGTCTTCGTTGCCTGTCCAAATAAAAAAAATATCATCAATATAGCGTGACCAAGCCGTAATATTTTCATAAAATGGTGCTATTGGGTTAAAAATGTGCCTTTCCTCAAACTTACTGACGTACAGACCCGCCAGACTGGGAGCACAAGTTGCTCCCATGCTGGTCCCCTTTATTTGTTTAAAGAAATCAGTTTGAAATAAAAAATATTATTCTTAAGGATGATTTCCACACATTCAATAATAAAAATTGCGTGCGTCGTGAGATCTCCCTCATCATTGCACATAATATCTTTTATCATTTGAATAGTAGCCTCTTGAGGAATATTGGAATATAAAGCTTCTATGTCAAGTGTCACAAGCCATTGGGTCTCAGTATTGAAAGGAAGATTCTCAATTTTACTAATCATTGCCGTCGTATCTTTTATATATGCTTGTTGTTGGACGACTAGCGGTTGTAAAAAATATCCACATACTTGCTCAATGGCTCAGTGAGGGAATCAATACTGGATACAATAGGTCTCATGGGTGGATCATTAATATTTTTATGAATTTTTGGGAGCCCATATAGGGCAGGTATTATAGGATGTTTATTGTTTAAAAAATTAAATTCGTCCTGGCAGATAACTTCATCTTCCTTAGCTAACGATAAAAGTCTGGTAACTATTCGAATTAAGACGTCCCACTCATCTCTATTTGATCTCTGGTAGTGTTGTGTATTATTCAGGAGGGACATCATTTTTGTGTTATAGTCATCGGTATTGAACATCACAATACCCCCGCCTTTGTCGGCGGGTTTAATAGTTATATCTTGGCACAATTCCAAATTAGACAGTGCTATATGTTGTCTAGCTGTCAGATTTTTATTCATCCAAACTTTTTTATCCAACAGATCGTTTATACTTTTCTCAACTACTCTTTCAAAAATTTCAATGTCTTTGTGGACTAATTGTAATGGTGGAGTCCACGTTGATTTGGGCTTCAGGCCTGATTTGTTTATCGTAGGAATTTTATCTTTTCCCTCGAAAAAGCAATTCAGTCGTATCTTTCTAAAAAGTTTTGGACATCTCTTTCCAAATTATACCTATCTACGGGGAAGTGATGGCGTATCCTAATCCTTTTTCCAAAACACTAGTCTCCTCTTGTGTAAGAACTCTATTGGAGAGATTAATGATGGGTGCCTTTTCAATTAGTCCCAATGTTTCTGGCTCCTTATGTATGGGCGATTCTGTGCCGGGTTCGGGGTAAAAAAGCCCCTTCCTCTGGTCCTGCCCCTGCTCTGACCACGGTTGGTTGGTCTTTTGTCTAAAAAAGAAAGAGTGTCTCTACTCGTGCCCGCAGTGGCTTCCCTATTGCTAGTGGTATAATCATCTTTAAATTGTTCATTTTCTGACTCTGAACTCGTATATGACGTGTCAAAAAACATCACTCTCTTCCGTGGATTAGTTTTTCTTGGTTGTATCCAATTTCTTTTATTGTTATACAAATCTTCTCTCGGCCTTTCATAAAAATCTTTTTGCAAATACGGATAGACCTGTTCCATGTTGTATCTAGAGATGTCATTGCGTAATTTATTCGCTTTTTTGTTTAAAAGATACTCTCTATACTCTGAAACATCTTGTTGGATTTCCTCAAGTTTCTTTTTGGCCTCTTCCAACGAGGTGTTTTCCCTAAGTTTTAATTCCATTTCCTCTATCTCTTTTTTTCTATGATTAAAACCTCCTGTGCTGTCTCTATTATTAAGAGCATCCAATCGCGACTGCACCTATTTGCAATAAATGTCCAATTTTCTAAAAATCTCCTATTCTTAATGAAAACTCCAGGTTCATTATTTACTTGAAGACCTTTGGGGATTATACCTTTCTTACAATATTCGATCAGAAAATCGGCGTGAAGTTCAGTTCTTGTTGCCTTTTTTTAAAATTCCAGAGGATCTTCCATTGTTCCTCGTCACTGTTAGAAATGGTAATGGAGGTTATGTCTTTAGAGGTACCATTAATTATTTTCTTAAATTGGTCCTCTGTGAACCCATATGTTTTTAAACCATCCATTTCGTAATGTTATATCACAAACTGCTAATGTGCAGTGTACAAAAAGCTCCCAGCTAACCAGCTGTGCAAAGTGCAAATGTAACAACAAGAGCCACCCTATTAAAAATAGGGACAGGGTAATTACAATCTCCAAACAACAAGTCCCTCATAAAAATGTGTGGACCAAATACTGTATTCCCAATGTGCAAAGACCTCAAGGCAAAACTATCCACAGTGAGTATAATCCTAAATAGCAAGCCCAATAGTACCCTTTGCCAATTGTTTCGATGACACTTGAGAATCAACTAGACAATAATCCCAACACAATGTTAAAATATACAAAATCGATTTTATTCATACATTCTGTTTTTAAAAACATGATTGACAAATCTTTAAAAAGTCATTAAAAATTGGTTTTAATTAATACATACAAAAAATTTCCACAAAATAATTGCACACCAGAAAACTACATAAAAGTCGACGCAGCGTTTCGGTGAAATGCTGATTGATCACCTTCTTCAGGACAGAGTTTTCTACGAATTAAATACACAAAAATATGTGTCAGGTTAACTTTTCTATTCTATTGTCCACATATTACCACATTAATCCATTTATTGTCATGTCATGTAATTTGTTACACAATCAAATTATGATTCTCATGTTACGTGTATTGTAATAAACCACCTACACGTGGCTTACAGCATTTACAAATTCACACAATACCTCTCCCTCTTACATTTGTCACATTTAAAACACAGCATATGGGCCCACACATTATGATAATGACCTACCTATTATCGATATCAAAAGTGGTAAATCCCTTATTCTCTATAGATGGGAACCACTTTTCCTGATTGGAAACAAGGAGTGACCTAAAGTAATACAAATAGTGTATAGATAAATGAAAGAAATATTTAGCACTTCCTCTTATTATAAGAAAAAGAAGAAGACAAACAGGGGCCAAAATTGCGCCATAAGTTTGCTAACAGATTAATATATATATAAAGAACATCAAGGATGGCATACCTTTTTATGTGGTACTATTCCTTTTTATTGAGTCGCATTTCATAGGAGCCACCAATAAATCTTATCGTCAATTTCCTTCAAATCAAACAAATAAAGAAAGGGGTTTTAACTCTCTGGAAAAACTATTCTCATAAAGCATCTATCTTGTATCACTACACTTTATTCTCAAATATCTATTATACCTATTACTTTTAATATATCTATACACTATTTGTATTACTTTAGGTCACTCCTTGTTTCCAATCAGGAAAAGTGGTTCCCATCTATAGAGAATAAGGGATTTACCACTTTTGATATCGATAATAGGTAGGTCATTATCATAATGTGTGGGCCCATATGCTGTGTTTTAAATGTGACAAATGTAAGAGGGAGAGGTATTGTGTGAATTTGTAAATGCTGTAAGCCACGTGTAGGTGGTTTATTACAATACACGTAACATGAGAATCATAATTTGATTGTGTAACAAATTACATGACATGACAATAAATGGATTAATGTGGTAATATGTGGACAATAGAATAGAAAAGTTAACCTGACACATATTTTTGTGTATTTAATTCGTAGAAAACTCTGTCCTGAAGAAGGTGATCAATCAGCATTTCACCGAAACGCTGCGTCGACTTTTATGTAGTTTTCTGGTGTGCAATTATTTTGTGGAAATTTTTTGTATGTATTAATTAAAACCAATTTTTAATGACTTTTTAAAGATTTGTCAATCATGTTTTTTAAAAACAGAATGTATGAATAAAATCGATTTTGTATATTTTAACATTGTGTTGGGATTATTGTCTAGTTGATTCTCAAGTGTCATCGAAACAATTGGCAAAGGGTACTATTGGGCTTGCTATTTAGGATTATACTCACTGTGGATAGTTTTGCCTTGAGGTCTTTTGCACATTGGGAATACAGTATTTGGTCCACACATTTTTATGAGGGACTTGACATTAGGTGTTGCAGACACCAGGTAACGTTTACCTTTCAGGCCCTGGGCGCATTTTCTATGCCATATACTAGGGACGTACTGGCAAGGTAAATGTGTCAATCAGAGTTAAGCCAATTTAACCGTGTTTAAAAGGAGAGCATATGCACTTTACTCATTTTTAGCAGGAGTAAAGTGTGCAGAGTACTAAGCTCAGCAAGTAGATAGGGCAAAAATTTACGACATCCCTCAAAAGGTGGTCATTTCCTACATTAGCTAAACAAAAATAACATCTAGAAGCATATAAACAACTAAATGATAGAAACATTAAATCAAAATTGATGAAAATCTTCCTATTATTTTGCAGAAGAAACTGCAGATGAATAATACCTGGAGAAATAACAGTATAATTAAACTCATAAATTATGGTATTATACTTCATGGAAGACCAATAATTAACACAATAATTAACACAATTGGTACTTTACCTGAGGAGATATCTCAATTGCTGGATATCTTTTTCATTTCATGTGCAACTGTGCTTCCTTCATTTATGTAGCCTACAGCAATGTGATCTGACTGAAGTTTGAAAATCTATCTATTGAAGATAATTGGTATACTTCATCTTTTGATATCATCCCTCTTTGTACACTGAATTAGCATGAGTATGGTTTACAAACCCTTAAATATTTTCTATGTGATCAGTCTATCTCATATGTTGCACATACCAGTGCACACACAAAAGGAACATTGCTTTATTTCTAGAGAATATTCACTTTCTCTTTGAAAGGGAGTTTTTCCTTCAAACAATGTGGGATAGTTATGGTACAGCATTCACACAATCATTTGACAACCTTATGATGACCTTTTTAAAAAAAAAAAAACATGTGCATGGACTTCTGGAGATGATGAATTTACTTAATGAGCAGACCTGGGCTAATTGTATGTTACACCGGTGTATTCGGCATAAATTTGGTAAGTTTGTGTAATTAAATTTAAGCAAAATTACTGTGATGTCACCATTATGCCACATCATGTAATTTCAGGGAGAAACTTTGACATAAGATGTACATTCAGGTAATTTTTTTATGTGATTTGCATTTCATGGACATTTGTTACCCATGAGGCAATTGTGAGTGCAAAACTACAAATTTGAATGCAAGCTGCAGTGTTTTAAACATGAGCAGCATGCCTTTTAATGTGGGTGGTCAACAAACATTCGAGGTAGATATTTTAGTCAAGTGGAGAGTTCAACTAATTTTGTAATGCAAAATTACAAATCCGAACATGATTGAAAATATTTTGAGTGCTAGTTTCTAGAAATGAACTCAAAATTATATTTTTGAGTTGATTCTAACGCTTGAATGGACCATTTCTGTAATTGTTGAGTATGAGATTCATTTCGAGCAATTACGTGTAATTTCACGTAATTTTGTGTAATTACACAAAAGCAAATTATCAAAGCTTCACAAAAGAATGAGATACAGACCTTAATCCACAGTATTGATAGTTTGTTCTTTTGGACTATCTCAAAATAAATACTTGAAAATTAGATTACCATATTGAATTAAAACTCTTGGGGCTTTACATTTGCCATTAACATATCTCAGAAAGAAATCAAACTCCTTGAGTTATATTTGTGTATTGTTGACAATATGTATAAAATATTTAGTTAGAAAAGAAACAGCCTCTAATTCAATGTTGTTAGCTCAAAACTGTCATCCCCGAAGTGCATCAATGCTATCCCATTTGCAGAATTCACACTTGCAATGCAAAAATGTTCCTCTAATGATGAATATGTGTCATTTGCAGACAATATGATGTTAATGTTCAAACAAAGAGGTAATTCTGAAGGTCAATGTGTAAAGATGATCACAGAAAGACAGGATTTGTTAATACCCATAGAAGGTTTATAACTGAAAGGTGAAACAAAACCTTTGAATTCTGATCTATTTTTTAAATCAGAGTCATACATTAAGAAATGTAATGAATAAATAATGGTATACAGGCCTGGGCGAAGTTCCGCGAGTGGCGGAGTGCAGTGCGAACTCCAGTTTGTGCTGGTATTCCTGCCGCTCGGGTAGAAATTCTACCCGAGCGGGAGCTCGCGCTTGCGAACTTACCCTTTGCGATCGCGAACTTACCGTTTGTGATTGCGAGCGGGGAAAAAACTCTGCTGCACATCGCGAAGCGGAGTTTTCTGCACTCCGCAAGCTCCGTGGAGTGCAGAAAACTCTGCGAACGGAGCAAAGTTCACCGCCCAGACCTAATAAACATTAACATTCACTGTTTGTACTTTATGTACATGTTTATGTAAACATTTTATTTTGCACTTTTTTCTAAATGTAATAAAGCACTTTTGTATGTTTGGATGAGGACTGAAGTATGTCTTACTTCAACTAAACACAGACAAACAGTGGTACTGTGTGAAGGTGTAAGCATGCTGCTGTAATCTGTCTGAGATGGTATGTTTCTGCCACAATATAATGTTGTGTCTGTTGTACATATAGTATCGGTTGCCTAACTGCATACATGATCATTTTGTTTGCAGTACCTGAGTGACCCACTTTTATGTGTTGTTGAGGTTCTGTTATGGCTGTGATAAGACCTACTGGATCCCTGAATTTATAACATTTTTGTAGGTAGCTATGGCTGGTGTATACAGTTCTATCCACAACCATGTCCAGGTTTGTGCTCCTTCAGTCTACACGTACAGTTATCAGGCTGTCCTAATTTTGTGCCATTACAACTTGTAGATCGATGAACAGTTTGTGACTCCTTGAAACGTTTCATACATACCAGATTCTAAGCATGATTATTTTGGATGATGCATCGATAAGTCCATAGGGATCTCCAGTACTTTAGTCGGTAAGTCTGTTATCACTCGCTTGACTTTTTAAATATTCAACCCCACAGAGATTCAACCCCATACGTAATCTAACCACATTCTAATTTTTGTGTTCTTATGTCTTAAAAACAATTGAAATCTTTTAGTTGCATGAGTAAATCCAAAACGTATTGCTACTTCCTTGGTGTCCACCTGAGCTTCTTCCCATTCTGAATCTTCTAATGGTCCTAAGTAGGGCTGCATCTCTTCACCCTAGGCTGGTTAATGTGCTGAGACAACTACCTTCTTTGTGAGGGTTTCAAAGGGGGCCTTGTTCTCCAATGCTGAGGTTTGGTAGACCTCCACATATGCTGGCATACTTCTGGAGAGCATTCAGTAAGTGGGGATATTAAAAGATTTCAGATTTCCCCTGGTTGTGTTCTCTACACAGTTATTCAAATGACATGATTCCTGTAAAGACCCATCACAAGCAAAGTCCCAGAGATTCCCCATTTTAAATATTTGTTTTCTGCTCACTTATTCTTGACCCTCATCCAATGTCCACACAGCTTTAAGTTCCTTAAAACTAGTTACACTTTCCCTCATCCTTCTACAACACACATGGCAGAATTCCAACACCGTCTGAAATGTCCCAGTGAAACATTTGGGTGAGAATGAGAAAGCCCTTCTTAACTTTGATTTCAATGCAATTTGTATTCCAGTTGAGGAATCTCAAGACTACTATCATCTATGCTGCAATTCAGTAGGAGCCTCATTACAAATACATTGGCAACCCTCTCTGTTGTTTCACTGAAACCTCACTTTAGCAATGCAGTTGGTACGTACTTACCCACAATGAACACAACTGCTGACCTCTCTAATTTTTATTGCTTTATCAGATACGCAGCCAATTTGTGGGTTTATGAGTTTACTTTGTTGTATGACTCCAGCTTCAAACGTTTGCTTCCACACTGACACTAGGGCATGGGAACACACACACATGATCATTGAACATATATCTGCTGAGGCAAGAATTAACTCTAACCCTGGTATCAGAAACTAATTATCACTTGAACTGGAAATATTCTGACAACTAGACAGAGAGGCACAATCACTGGATCAGTGAACACAGTCTTATTGACAATTGGAAATAGAACTCACAAGTGACGCGTAAAATGGGAATACAGTGACAATGGGATGGGCAATCAATAGACAGGAATTGGGAGAAATGTATACTGGGAGAGGGCAATCATTGTCACTTGGTACAGAAAGTGGCTAACATTAGAACAAATGATGGAAATCTACGTAAACACACTGATACTGTAGCACAGGCCCTATAGATAAAAGGTAGTACGTCCAAACCCCTAGAGTGACATAGAAACAGGAAATACTGTTGCCAAGCAAATATTCTGCACACCTAGTCTCCAAGACACCGAAAGGTCATGTAAATGGCAAAAGCCACACTTCACAGAAACTGTGCAACACAACATAACATAGCACAACTGTAGAAAATTGAGTTACTGGTTGGGGGGGAAGGTAAAACCCTACTCAAGCAGGAACCATAATTCTTGTCAGAGTAAGGTCACAAGCAAACCCAAAATTAACCAGTGCTCAGCTCTCTGGTAGCTTGACACCGAGCAGTCAGGCTTAACTTAGAGGAAATGTGTAAAGTATCTATGCAGCACTTCAAACCGAAAACAAGAAAACACAGGAAAAGATCTAGACCAATTAAAAAAACTAGAGTAAAGATTTCAGTGCAAATAGCGCCAAAAAGTGCCACTCACGGGTATCTCATTGTGCGAGACCGGGTGGAAGTCACAAGTTCAGGCTGACCACGCCAAGAGAGTCACCTTCAAAGTCCAGCACAATGAGTTCTGTTTGCGATGGAAGGGGATATGAGTAGCAGGGAGAATGTTGCAGATGGTTGTCGATGCAGCACGTAGAGCGCGTCTCCAGATGCAGCCGGTCATTGCTGTAGCGCAAAGATCCTGTCGGACATCGAGGATGGTCATTGCTGGAGCTTGGCGCTGATGGTCACCGCAAACAGTAGGGCAAAGTGCAGATCTTAGCGTCATTGAGGGTCTCTGTAGCACGAAGAGTCGGGTTTGCCGGAACGTTGCATTGGCAGAAACAGCAAGTGGCAAGATCTTGGCGCGAACTGGCCCGTTTGTATTCACGAAAAGCCCACAGTTCCAGGATTTCTCCTTTTCTTGAGGAAAAAGCACAACAGATGCCACACCAAGGGTCCAGGACCTGAAGGGCACATCTTGGGGATCAAGACCTCACTCCAGCACAGGCCAGCAGGGTTTAGGCAGGTCCAGTTGGAGGTCCAGGCAGCAGGTCTGCTAGGCAGTTGCACAGAGCCTCTGGAGCTTGCTATGTCCTTATAGCTTAGAACAGGAGGTCCACTTGTTGGCCTTTGGAGTCACCTCAGCCTAGGATGAAATTTGCAGGTCCAATCTTACTTCTCAGAAAGCAAGGCCACAGAGCAGCAGCAAAGCCGGGCAGCAGAGCACCAGTCCTTCTGGCAGCTAAGCAGCACAGCAGTCGTTCTGTAGCATCCACAGTTCTAGGAGTGCACTGAAGAGTGAGACTGAAGGTGCCCTTTTTTACATGGTGCCTTCTTTAAAGTAGAAGTTTCAAGAGAATTTGCTGTGAAGTGCTTGATGTTTCCAGACACTGCTGCCCTGACTCCAAGTTGGCTGCATGAACAATGCAGCGGTGACAAGTCCATTTTGTGAAGGAAGACCACAGCCTACTCAGTTGCAAGTGGGGCTATGGCCAGCTCCGCCCCCCCACCCCACCCCACCCCCAGGCACACCTAATCTCTCTATTTGGTGGCTGTCTGGGAGGAATAAACAAAGTCCAACTGTCAGTTACACCCAGTCATGTGACTCGGGAGCAGGCTGCAGGCACCAAATAGGAATGTATGACAGAATATCGACGGACAGAAAATCGACCTGCAAAAATATCGACACAGAAATATAGAAGTCAAAAATATCGAAGTCCAATCTACATAAAGGTAAGTACAAAAATATCGAAAAAAATATATAGTTGTCAAGAATATCGAAGTTAAAAATATCGTGTTTTTTAATGTTTTAATAATAATGTAAAAGTAAGTAAATAATACATATAATTAAAAGAAATATAGTTAAAAATATTAAAAGATATTTAAAAATAATAACTAATACATTAAATGTTAAAATAAATTAAACATATACATATAAATTAATATATATACTTACTCCACATAGTGCAACAGTAGAGAAAGCGTTGGATAGCGTAGGGGTAAAAATTACTATTCCCACTCCAGAGAGTGCAACAGTAGGGAAAGCGCTGGATAGCTTAGGGGTAAAAATTACTATTCCCACTCCAGTGAGTGCAACAGTAGGGAAAGCGTTGGATAGCGTAGGGGTAAAAATTACTATTCCCACTCCAGAGAGTGCAACAATAGGGAAAGCGCTGGATAGCGTAGGGGTAAAAATTACTATTCCCACTCCAGTGAGTGCAACAGTAGGGAAAGCGCTGGATAGCGTAGGGGTAAAAATTATTATTCCCACTCCAGCGAGTGCAACAGTAGGGAAATCGCTGGATAGCGTAGGGGTAAAAATTACTATTCCCACTCCAGTGAGTGCAACAGTAGGGAAAGCGCTGGATAGCGTAGGGGTAAAAATTACTATTCCCACTCCAGAGAGTGCAACAGTAGGGAAAGCGCTGGATAGCATAGGGGTAAAAATTACTATTCCCACTCCAGTGAGTGCAACAGTAGGGAAAGCGTTGGATAGCGTAGGGGTAAAAATTACTATTCCCACTCCAGAGAGTGCAACAGTAGGGAAAGCGCTGGATAGCGTAGGGGTAAAAATTACTATTCCCACTCCAGTGAGTGCAACAGTAGGGAAAGCGCTGGATAGCGTAGGGGTAAAAATTATTATTCCCACTCCAGTGAGTGCAACAGTAGGGAAAGCGCTGGATAGCGTAGGAGTAAAAATTACTATTCCCACTCCAGTGAGTGCAACAGTAGGGAAAGCGTTGGACAACGTAGATGTTAAAAATAACATACATATAAATGAAATAAATATTGTAATTAAATAATGATTTATTAATAAATTTAGAAGAAAAAAAATACAAATATATCGATAATAATAATTACTTTAATAATATTAAATACTTCCCACCCTATTCCCCAATAAACACACAACACACTCCACATAAAATTTCACACAATTAAATTAATTTTCAATTAATCAATTAATAAAAATTAATTTGCAATTAATAATTAAATTTAAAAAATGTCAATAACAATAAATATTATGTAATAAAAATGAATAACCAATTATGAATTAATTAACAAACAAAAAAATTATCAATACCAATAAATAATATTTAATAAAAATTGAGAACCAATTAATAATTAATTAAAAACAAAATAATTATCAAAACCAATAAATAATATTTGATACAAATTAATACCCAATTAATAATTAATTAACAAAAAAAATAATTATCAATACTCAATTTTTCTTAATTAATTAATTACAAATAATTTACTTACCACCCTATTCCCCTAAAAACACACAACCCACTCCAATAATAAATTAATACAAATAAAATAATTATCAATTAATAATAATTAATTACCAATTAATAATTAATTAACAATAAATCAATGATTAATAACAATAATTAAAAAAAATAATTACTTAATTAAAATTAAATTACTTCCCACCCTATTCCCCTATAAACCCACAACCCGCTACAGAAATAAAACACTAAATTTAATTAAAATAAATTAACAATTCCTAAAAATTATTATTTAATTTACTATAATTAAATTACTTTGTCACCCTATTCCCCTATAAACCCACAACCCGCTACGGTACTAAAACGCAAAATTTAATTTAAAAAAAATTACTAATTTCTAAAAAATGTATACATATATTTAAAAAAACAGTACAATACTTAACAAAAAATATAGAACACATACATATTAAATACATACTAAAATACATAACACTCATATAAATATCGATATTATTAACATTGATAATTTAACTATCGATATTACTAACATCAATATTTGCAACATCGATATTTCTTACCTTAACTTCGATATTCTGGTTGTAGATATTCTTGACTTCGATATTTTGTCCCTACGATATTTAAAACTCGATATAACTGTGCTTCGATATTTAAAAATCGATATTTTCACTGTCCACCACCAAATAGGGCAGGTAAATGCCAGCTTTCTGAAAGTGGAATTTTCAAAGTTGCATCTTAAAATCTGACTTTACCATTAAAGAGAATTTTTAATTACAATTTCTCAGACACCAAACATGAAATGTTCACTTTTTCCAAATCGCATGTTAGCACCTATTAAATGTAATAAGGAAACCCAATGTTATCCTATGGGAGAGGTTGACCTTGCAGTAGTGAAAAACGAATTCAAGAGTTTTTCACAACCAGGACATGCAAAGCTTAAAAGTACCTGCCCAACTTTTGGAATATACTTCACCCTTCCCTCTAGGCTGCTTAGGGCCTAGCCTAGGGGTGACTTATATGTATTAAAAAAGAAGGGTTGGGCCTGCCAAACGGTTTAGCTTGCCTGGCTAAAATGGCAGACTAAAACTGCACATGCATGTTGCAATGGCAGACCTGAGGCATGTTTCAAAGGGCTACTTAAGTGAGTGGCACAATCAGTGCTGCAGGCCCACTAGTAGTATTTAACTTGCAGGCCCTTGGTACATGTATTACCACTTTTCTAGGGACTTTCAAGTAAATTCAATGTGCCAAATGGGTCCAAGCCGATGTTACAATTAAAGGAAAGAGTATGTTCACTTAGCACTGGTTAGCAGTGGTAACGTGCAGAGTCTTAAAAGTCTACATAAACGGGTTCAGAAAACAGGAGGGTGAAGGCAAAAAGTTTGGGGATGACCCTGCAGAAAGGGCCAAGTCCAACAATAACATAATTAGTCTGTGATAAATGTACAAGTAAAAGTGTCTTCTCCGTGAGTTGTCTTGTAAATGTGGACAAGAAAACATTACACACTAAATTATTTTACTGTCATGTCAATGCTTAGCATAGCTTGGCACATGAGGCCAAGCCTGTGCAAATTATGAAAAGTTAAATTTAATAAGAGTACATGGTAAAGAACAGCTAGAAACATCTGTGCATATGTTTTAAGATATATGGCTACATGTATGACGTTCTCAATCTTAGCCTGATTGTAGAACGGAGATGTGTTGATTTCAGGATTATCAATATGTTAATATATAATCATCATAAGTCAGAATGTCCACGTTGGCACACCTGTGTAGGTAACTTTATACTTCATAGAAAAATATGCACTAGCACAGTGTTTGCCGTGGAAACGTACCCATCGTATCAGCTTGTCTATTAACACATATCAATAGAAACATCAGTCAACCGGCGCATGAATTAGAATTAGCTTTTTAATGCATATTTTAGCTGATATTCAAAAAGTGCTGCTTTATTACATAGATGCTTCATCTCACCAAACCTGTATAAAGTTACACAAAAATGATATATGAAGGACATATGCAAGACAACCATTGGTAATGCTACACTGGAAATTTGTAGTATATAATTAAATTCGCCTTTACAGTCCTTTTGTTTTTCCTTTGTTCGTATCTCATGCAACAATTATCTCAGAAGGGAAGTGCAGTGCGAGTTCTACTGAAAACATGCATCCCGTACAATCAGCCCATTTGGGAAATACACTGAGTGTCATTGGAGTCCTCGTGTTTCTGCCTGCAACACACAAACATACACAGAAACCCGCATGTGAAGCAGAGCTTTAATGAGGTGGAAAACACCAAGCAGTGCCTCTGAAGGCAGATGGAATCAATAACAAGCATTGGCATAGCCAATAGGTCTCGCTTTTGGGACCTTATAAGTATTTAGTTATGCAGCACAATATCCTTGGTGCAATAACATCAACTGTTGCATGGCTAAAAACTTATAAGGTCCCAAAAGCGAGACCTATTGGCTATGCCAATGCTTGTTTTTTCAGTCGTTTACTCTAAATCTTTTTCTGTTTTCATTTTTTAAAGTTCAGCTCACACAGGCTGAGTAAAAATATTGGCGAAAAGAGGCTCTCCGTGCTCATTTCAAGATTAGGAGTAGGGAGTTTATTGCAAACTCTTGGTGGCCAGTATGAGACGGACTAACATAGGCTGAAGGGAAGCTTAAACATAAATACAAGAGAATTATTGAAGGGGGAGGGCATTGGATAAAAGCCTGGATAAGGAACCTGTATGTGTTCACAATATGTTGAACAGAAAACCTCATAAAATCAGTGAGGGGACAGGACAGAAGAAATGAATGTACTGCTGGGGAAACATTAACCTTTGCACTTCAAGTCTGAAGGTTTTGAAATGTGTAATAGGTTCTTTAAGGTGAACCTTATGTAGCTCTTGAGAGACGTCTTAGTGCAGTCTGCAAATCTTAATGCCTTGGTAGAGGTATTTTAGTGGTTTCTCTTCTCAGCCATATATAATAACTAGTGTTACAATTTTTCAGACTTTAAACTGTTTGGGAAAGCACATCATGAACCCTTACTGTTGCTGGCTGAAGCTCTGTGAAGCTTTCTTCCTGACATTCTCCTTCAAACTCCCAAACCTTGTTCATCTGGAAGGTCTTTACTTCAATGCCTCTTCTGCTGGGTTTTGTGGTGTAAAGGCAACAGGACGGTGCCTGTGTACTACTGCTAGTCTTGCAAAATCCTCTACAACTACTTTCTAACCACTACTTTCACAAGTCCCTTATGTCTGAAGCAACAAGTGGCGGGAGTGAAGGGGGCAAAGCAGTGTCAAGTTGGAGTGGATATAGGAGCACCTGACACAGCAGACAGTTGTTTGTGGGGGGAATGGGGAGCAGTCCTTCTCTTCACCTATATCTGCAATGTCGAGGACGTCATCTTAAACATGTACCATCTTGAATGCCATTGTGCCCCTGTGCTCTCTGTTGATCTCCTCCATTGCAGCATTCTCAGCAGGGGATTTGGGGGCACTTAGAGAGTAATGGGACCAGGACCATCAGACCACCAGAACTTCGCTACCTTGTTATTGTATGACTCTTCCACTTTACCATCTTGCCAGACCGTTCCAGAGCCAGACACTGTCAGCTTCCTGTTTCCGTATCTTATGTCTTGGCTGTCAGCATGCAGCCAGCCAGAAGCCCGAGAACGGAGGTGCATCAGGGAGAGAGAGAAGGCCAGCACACTCGGGCACGGCTCCATCAGTCACCTCCATAGCAGCCTTACTTCGAAGCATGTCTCTACACAACACTGGAGTTTGTTGTTTTGTGTCACACGTTTGTACTTCATGTCGACATTGTCATTCCAATTTAAACTTTATAGCTTTGGCTAAAAGGAACTTTAGCTCTTTCCCAGACGTCCACATCAATCCACTCAAATCTGTACATTCATCAATATTCACAGGTATCCCCATCCACCGATTTATCCACCTAGCCATCCATCCATGAAACATCCCAAACTTTAACCTGTGCCAGTCTCATATATCCATGAATGACACTCTGTGCGTGCACGCGCTTGCCTATACCCGAATTTTCTGTTCCTATAGGGATGCCTGTATTGATCAAGGCGTGCACAAACGAAAGGCAAAGGTATCATAAACACATACCCCAGGTACAATACAAGCAGATACAGTTGTATGTTAGCAGAAGATGCCACGATCCACTAGCCCACTCCTCCCAGACAGGACAGCGCCTAAGCCCGAAACTAGTTTGAAGTGTAAGTTCTGGAACGAAGATCCCCCTGGCCATGTTCTGGAGGATTGCGCCATTCGTTTCATTTGCTTCATCTGCAATGTTTGTGCCCGAACTGAATACTGATAAAAACGGGCTGAGTAAACCATTTGCCTTTGGAATTTTAGCCTGAGACAAAAAGACAGCAGGCTTTAGGATGGATTATTTTTTTAATAAAATCGGGGTTATTTACCTGTCTTTAGAATGTAAAACAGCCCTACATTCGCACAATATGTGAACCTCTCTGACTATTTACAACAAGCGCGCGCGCCTCGCACGGCAGCAGGGGGAGGGGGGAGAGGAGGGGGCCTGCGCGATTCCCTTGCGAGAGCGAGCGGCGCCAGGAGCGATAATTGCTACCATATGGCGCCGCTCACTCCCGCAAGTGAATCGCCAAACGTGCACGCGTTGCCATTGAAGGCAATGGAACGCGTGCACGTTTTTGGCTGAAAAGCCGAAGCGATTCCAAAAGGTCTTTTTGCCTAAGCAGCGCATGCGCGCTGCGTAGGCGAGACCTAAAAAGGAGGTTTCACTCCCCTGTCAACGCAATGATGCTGATGTGCTTTGTGCCATCTGCTACTTTAACAGAATTATCATTATGTGTAAACATTTGCAAAGGTGTTTGCCTGTGCAAGGTCAGCATTAGAGCAAGCAATTCTCGTCTCTTCCTCTGCGTTTCACCTGAGTTGAAATTAATGATAATAAGGACAACCTTTACCAGTCAATTCTATTGGTGATTTTCATATCCCGGCAGATTGCATGGCTGAATGCTAGTAATGTATGCCAGAAAACTATATATTTATTAATTTCTTTGAACACATTCTATAAAACCTTCACTGATTATCTGTTCTGCCTGCAAGAAATGTGTGCTGTTTTAGCGAAATACTGAATTCCTGATATTTCGAGGTGTTTAAATGAGATTGCAGCTGTGTTACCGTATTTCCTATTCTCTTTCTACAAGCCGGATTTTTGGTAGCTCCTTTCTGCAAGTGATCATTGGAAGTATTGTAACTCAAGATGATGCCTCTGCCTGCAGAATGTGATGAGGGGCCCCCGAGTCTCCCATATGTCACAGATACTCATTGGTCTTGGATGAATGTGGCCCATTTGAATGGTTGGGGGACCACTAGCTAGTTAGGGGCATTCTTGGCCGAGGCTTGCATTACGCCACTGATCGTTGGGTAGATTTTTCTTTGTTATCCAGGTTGAGGCAGCATGGGGTTTATTTGCTTGTTATCCTTCAAGGGCTTAAGAGGTATGACTGAGTTCATTTTTGAACAGGTTTTGAAAGATTAGTCGAGACTACTTCAAGGTTTTCTACCTTGTTTGTTTATTTACTGAACATTGTATACACCCTATAATTCCATGTACAAAATAAAAATTCTGATTTAAAAAAGCACCCCCTCTATTTTGCTCGCATTTTCTTTTCTGCAGAGTGTCATATAAGCTAGTAAAATATGATTGTATGCTCCATTCTTCCACTGAGGGACCAGTTAGTCTACACCAAACAATGAAAACGTAGGGGCATATTAGCAAGACCGGCGATAAAATTATCGCCGTTTTAGCGGCAGGAAACTGCCGCTAAAACGGCGATAATGAGCTTGCTAATATGCGTTATGGAATTCAATAGAAGCCCAGGTTAGATGTCCTGCACATCTAACCTGGGCTTCTATTGAATTCTATAACACATATTAGCAAGCCCATTATCGCCGTTTTAGCGGCAGTTTCCTGCCGCTAAAACGGCGATAATTTTATCGCCGGTCTTGCTAATATGCCCCGTAATTTAGTCGGTTTTCACTGTGAAGGACTGGATTGGACTTTTGTTGTCAGAATGCTCAAAATATTCTTCTTGAATGCATATGTGATGAATGTGCTATGAGTTGGAGTCATTTTACTCCTTGCTAACGGTGTGCGAAATTCATTTTCTTTTTTTGTAAATATGTTTATTAGGTTTTCTATAAATTCAAATGTACATACATTGTATAGACACATCGGGAAACCTGTTCCAGTCTATGGGGAGTCCAAAGTCTCATCAACATACAATAGGCACTGCCACCCTTGCAATTTAGTAGCTATACAATAGTACAGGTAAACACGTCTCGTCCCATACAGTCGTGCACAATATACATTCCTGTTAAAATGCATAATAGAGCTGCAAACATTAACCATAACAATGCAGTTCAGACAATTGGGTCTAGGCATGCTATTGTGTATCCATTTGACATGCACAGGAGGCCGGGTCAGAGAGCCAATCCCCCCCTAATGATCAGGAAGGCAGTACCGAGCCAGAGCCACCCGGGAAAACAATGGCAGGTACCTGCCAGCCTACGGTACACCCCTCCTTCCCTCACAAGGACCCCACATCGCATCAAGGAGGCCAAGACATCTACAATGATGGCAAGTTGATTACTAGACTGCAGCTTCATCGCCCCCCCCCCCCCGGCCCTTCAGATCCCGAAGCGCTGGGGGAGGAGCCAGTCTGGCTGTCCGGATTCTCAAAGTCATCCTCAGGGCTGGCTGTAGGGCAGTGTGACAGGTGCGGCTGCACTGGGCGCTGACCTGTGGAGGGCGCGCTGACCTCAGGGGGGCGCAGTGTTTAGCAATAATTTATAATTGGAGAGATGAGGGGCACTTTTGCCAGTTGGTAGTGAGAGAATCTGAGGAGGAGGGTGCCAAAAATGATTGTCGCACCGTGCGCCACCAGTGCTAAAGCCAGCCCTGGTCATCCTGCACCTCCGTCCAAAGAGGCGTTATGGGTTGTCTTTTCACCCCCACTCCTCTTCTTTCCAAAGTGCAAGCTCTTCCACCCTAGCCCCTTCCTTAACAGAAGCCTCCCATCTGGACACCACAGGGCCCCCTGCTGACTTCCGTGTCATGCCAATCTGTCTCTTTGCCAATATCAGTGCCAGGTTGATGAATTGGTTCCCCACTTTCTTATGTTTCAGACTACGGAAGAATTCCAGCAAGCACACTTCTAAGGAACAAGGAATATTGCAGAGGAGCGTCATGTCTAATTTCTGCACCATCATTCCCCAGAACACCTGGGTGTACGCTCAGGACAAAGTCATATGACAGAAATCTGCTTCCTCCAGTGCACAACGAGGGCAATGCTTGGCTCCTCCACTGTAGATGGTAGTAAGTTTCTTGTGTGTTAAGTATGTCTGATGGAGGTAGTTAAATTGAGTATATTTGAGGCTTTTGCTATGAGACACCTTCTGCTGTTTTGCTAACATTCTCATTGATTCTCAGTCTGGCATGGCCCTACCGAAAACCCCCTCCCATTTTGTTTACAAGGCCAACAGCGGTTTCCTAACCATCCCATTAAGAACAGAATAAAACAACTTCAGCAGGTTTCTTCTCATGCCCACAGACAATAAGAATTGGAGTACGGCAGGTGACCCTTGGCTCATTCATCCCCTTGTCTCAAAAAGCCATAAAGGTCCTAACAAGGGCCTCCTAATGAAGGAACTGTCACGGGGTTAGGGCATGGTGGTCAACCAAAGTTGTCAGGTGTATCAGCGTAGAAGCCTCATAACATTCACCCACAGTAATAAGGCCTACCAGGTCTACCTGTCCAGGACACCATTTGTACGGCTGAGAAAAAAAGTGGGAGATCACCGTGGGGCAGTCCCAACAGTGGGAGGGCTGGGGCATACAACTTGCAATGCAGCGTATGTCAAACACACGTCCCCCAACATCTAAGGGCCGTGGAGACCAGCAAGCCATCCTCCTTCCCCCAGGTACTGACCTCAAAAGTCTTGCCAGAAACGCACCTTGATTAGGCGAAGTACCCATATTCCCCAACTCCACCAGATTCACCCCATCCAGCCACATGGTGATCCACTGCAGCTGGGCTGCTAAAATATAGGTCTCAAAGTCTGGTACCCCCATAGCCCCCTTTAAGATAGGCCACATGAGGGTATCCAAAGCCACTCGCTGGAGACTGCCATCCTATATAATTTCCCAAAGAAACAACTCCAGCACACAGGAAGGTTGATGAAATACTTAAGCAACCAGAGCAGCATTATCATCTTGGTAAGTGTGATCAATGCCATTTTCGGAGGTTTCTGCATCCGCCAAATGGCCCCCATCCCCGCAAAGAGCACAGGGCAGGACCCAGGTCATACTCCCTAATGTCCTCTAAGCTGTGGTAAAATTGTATCCCCAGATAACGAAAGGTGCGGGGGGCCCACCATATGCCTGGTACTAAAGTGCAGTTGTAGAGGGAAAACGCAGGACTTCGACCAGTTCAACCACAGTCCTGAAACCATACCAAAGTCCCGAAGCAACTGCAACACGAAGGGAATGTCTGTCTCCATAATAGACACGTACAATAACTGGTTGCACTCGAACAGAGAAATGAGGTGTTCGGTCCCATCTACCACCGTGCCTTTCCCCTGGCCTCGTTCCCTGCACAACTCCACCAGCGGCTCAATGGCGAGTTCAAATGGAGTGAAGATAAAGGGCACTCCTGCCTGGCTCCCCAATGAACTTCATGCAAACTGGAAGCCCTATGCCGTGTCCGCACCCAAGTGGTAGGGCCTTAATACAGCAGGCACAAGCAGGCACCTCCAAGTCACATTTTAAGCATGACCCTCTCCATGGACGACCAATTTACAATGTCAAACACCTTTTCCATAGGTGGAGAGCGCAGGAACATACACAGATGGTGCAGATTCAGGGAGGTAATGCATTGTAGTATAAATCCACACTGGTCAGGGTGTACCAATGTTTGCATATGCAGGAATAGCCACCTCACTAGAATTTTACTCAAAATCTTGAAGTCCATGTTCAGCACAGACTGCTGTTACAGGTGCTCCCCGTGCTTGCATCTTGGGAAGTGGGATAACCATTGCGTCCCTGGTGGAGGCTGAGAGTTCCCATTTTTTCAATGCAGCGGCATAGACGACAGTCAGTTTAGGCACCAACAGCCCAACAAAGGTAGAGTAAAATTCCACCAGCAGGCAGTCTGGTCCAGGCGACTGCCCCTACACCATATCTTGTATAGCACTTTTAGTTTCCTGTGGTGTGATGGGGGCCCCCAGTGCCTTCGTGGTTTCTGCATCAACTCTATATAAGTGCAAAGACCTTATAAAGGTCTTCGTAACTTCTTCGGGTCTTCAACTTGGTTGTCGTGAAGGGTCATATAAAAGTGTCAGAAGGCAATAATAATATCCACATGGGAATAAACCAGCCCCCCACCCAGTACTCACATCTGAGTAATCACGGCCCCTCTACATTCTGATCATGCCAGCCACACCAACAGCCGCCCCACCCTCACACGCTAAGGTAATATATTCCTGATAGTTCTGACACCGGAGCATCTCCAAGAGAAGACTATATTGCTTTCTGGCCTCTGCCTATCTCACCCCTGCCTCATCATCAAGGCCCAGTCAGTTGTATAGGTGGCAGATGTCTCATCCAGCCTGATCAGATCCCACTCTAGGTCTCTCCTGATCTCCACTGATGCCCTCATGCAGTATCCCTGCGCCACTTCCTTGACAGCCTCCCATTCCACAAGGCAATACAATGCCGTACCCTGTTTATGCTCAAAGTGACTCAAAATGGCCTCCAGGAGGCTCTCCTGGTAAGTAGGGTCCTCCAGAGCACTGGGGTATAGGCACCACATAGGGACTGCTGGATGATCCTCACCCAGGTGGATGCACATTAACAGTGGGCTATGAACAGAGATAGTGTGACCAAGGTACTAAGTGTGCTGCACAAATTAACACAATCGCCCTGAGCAAAGAAATTGATCCAGTTGGACATGCAGCACAAACAGGCTGGAGTGATAGGAGTATTCCCTCGCTAAACCATGCTGTGCCCGCCAGATCCCCATCGTCCCTTCACCACCCTATGGATAGGTGCCCATGGGAATGGTAGTGTAGAGCGGTCTAAATCCATATCAGCCACACAATTAAAGCTGACCCTGAGGAGTATGTCCCCATCAGCAATCAAAGTCAGTTGCAAAGACAATCCAGAGAGGAATGCCAGCTGGTCCTGATGCAGGCATATATGGAACCAATAGTCACTGGTTTACCATCTAGTCTCCCTTCCACCAACACATATTGCCCTTCAATGTCTGTTCTAGCTTTCAGCACTTCAAGGGGGACACCTGCCATGACTCACACCATGGCCCCACTAGCAAAGGTAGAATATTCTGTGGCATACACCTGCCCCCTCTAGAGTCACTGGAGCGGTTGAGCCTCAAACCTAGTAAGGAGTGTTTCCCGCAATAGGGCTGGAGATCCCATGCCCCGGATGTTCCATGTCAGCAATTTAAACCCTTCATGTGATGCCATAATACCAGAAATCCCTGTCATACCATGCAGGCCTCCTCCAGCCTCCCCGTGCAGCGCATCTCAACATATAAGGATACACAAGACCTAGAAGCCAGCAAACAAAAAAACAGATCCCAACTCCCCAACCCCAGAGCAACCCAGCAAAGGACAGTCACCCAGATATAGACATGATAAAAGAAGAGCACAATATACTACTCTTATCCATAAGTGAGTGTACAGGGGTACGGGATAAACAAACCACACAGACATGCCATGCAGGCACCTGCCCTGACCCCATCCTACGCATAGCTGCCTCCTACGATCACCTCAGCAGCAAGAAGAATCCAAACAGAGCATGTAAGAAACCAAGTACACACATGTCCTATCCAGAGGAAGCAGAGAAAGTCACACTCTCGCTGTCAATAGGTGGGCCACAGCAGAAAATCCGAAGCACCATGGCAGGCCAAGAGGCAATGCAGCTCAGTTCCCACATGCTACCCATGAACATCCCCCCAGAGGGGACCAACAGTGCACAGCACAGATTGCAGTTTGTTCATCTCACCCTTCAGGCTTCTCATTGTGAAATCAAGTCTTCTGCTGTTTGCAGCATCACATGGGGCATTCTCTGTCTACAAGTGGAGGTAAATAATACATAAATAAATAAATAATAAATAATCCATACTTGTAAAGCGCAAACATATCACCCCTTAAGGTTTCAATGCGATTGGGCCAGTCGAGGAGATTAAGTGAGCTATTGCCCAGAGTCACATGATGCTGAGTTGAGCTGCCGCCGGGGATCGAACCGTGATCCTCGCACTCCAGAGTCAGCCGCTCTGGCCACTCATCAGCATCAAAAGCGGACCCCTCAGATTAGTCATTGGAACAAGTACCGTCATCTGAGTGTATAGGGCCCCTACCAGTGAGCCCGGTTGCAGTCAGTAGGGTTGCTGCCTTGTCCTCATCTGCTTGTTCCCTTGTCCGCTGCTTTACGTGTGAGAGACTTGTGGTATCTTGACACCATCATCGCATGCAGCAGTGCAGCTTGCTCCTATCCTTTTCTGCCCTTTCACCTGTGCCTTCGGCCTGATACCTCTCAAACTACTCCCACCTATCGTAAGGGGTCAGGAAGATGCGAGGCACACCATTGAGAATCATCCACAGTTTTGTCAGGAACAAAAGGGAGTAGTGTAGTCCTGCTTCGCGTAATCCTCTTTTGACTTCAATAAAGGATGCCCTCTTAGTCTGCGCAGCTATAGTAAAGTCTGGAAACATGGTCACTGCTGTGTTCTCAACATGAAAAGGACCCTCGGTGCCTTCCCTCTGGAGTAAAGTGTTGCGGTCTCTGTAATGGAGCAACTTGGCCACCACCACCCGCGGAAGCCATTCCAGGGCAGATGTTTTGCGGATGACCCTGTGTGCTTGCTCAAGTGCAAAGAAAGGAAAATGTTGGGTAGGTACCATGCTGGTCTTCATTCAGTGCTCTAAGTAGGTGACCATGTCACTGCCCTCTGCTCCCCAGTTAGTCCGGGTGCAGGCATGGTGTCTCCTGGCCCATTTTCATCACCCGGACCCTCACATTCGTGGGTCTGGCTGTGAACTGCCAGCAGCCGTTGGCACACAATGCTGTGTGTGCTATGGGTACCTACAGTCCCACAGGGTCAGGATCCCTCCAAAGGCAGACCCAGGGCGATAAAATCGGATGTCAGAGAAAGGACGGAGAGGAGCGAGAGCCTCACAGGTCAGCCATCTGTGTGCAAAATTCACTAAATTTGCTTCCACGTAACTATGCAAAATTTCAGCAAAATAATACGTAATTATGCAAAATGCACATATGGCATTTACCACTATGATGCATTTCATGCTACATAATAGTGACAAAAACACAAGTACCACAACCACAGCAACTCTCATTCTTGAAGATTACATTATTGCCATACTCCTGTGCTGAACACTAAGGGCCCGATTCTGATGCGGGTTGGAAAAGCTTCCCGACCGAGGGCCTGATTCTGATGCGGTTAGGAAGGCCTCCTAACGGCATTTGCTCCTTCCAAATTGGATCAGGAACGTGTCTTCCCGACCGAGGGCCCAATTCTGATGTGGTTAGGAACAAATGTTCCCATTGAAGTCAATGGGAGTTCAACCAAATCGTATCTGGAAGCATCCGGATGCATCCTACTCCGCCGGTCGGACTTTCCTGATCCGAGTGGGTCGGACACCATTTCCCAACCGATTCGGTCGGGAAGCTTTTCCAACCCGCATCAGAATCGGCCCCTAAGTATTTACGTGACATGGCATACTTGTAGAATTTTGGGAGTTTTGTATGACAAGCATACCTTGAAATTCCCGAAATTAAGTGAATTGTGATGAATTTTTTAGTAATCTTTCTCTAGAAACCTTGAAACCAAACCCAATCATATCAAGCATGCTCTCTACCTTTTAACTTTTATGACTTTCAAAAGCTTAGACTTGAAAAAACGTAAGTATTCTTGGTTGAAAGGCTAATAGTATGCCTGAGTTTTCTCAAAATTTGTACTGCTGCTTTTTGATATAACCCAGTGCCTTCTCAGCCAGAGAAGGGAACATGGAGTTGAGATCTAACTTACCTTGAGTAAGGTTTCAGGAGTTGGCATCTGTAGGTTCTCTTTGGTAGTCCTCAGCCAGTAGCTTGATTCTCTCTCTGATGCTTATTGTCAGTGATTTTCCTCTTTTGGAGCATTGATTCCCTTATCAGTTGTCCCCTGGCTGCCAGCAGTGTCTGGGTAGATTCCACCATGCCTCCTCAGTTGTTAAGAAGTTTTGAAGATGTTACATTACTAGTTTTTTAGCTGCAGGTTTCTTATACTTTCACTCAGCCAGTCTCCACGGTCCCTTGGGCAGTATGAGAATATCCAGCTCCAGGCCAATAGAGATGAGGGAATGGTCCAAGATGCCATGATCCACTATGTGACAGTGTGAGAGATTGTGTGTCAGGGAGCCAGACAGTAGGAAGAAATTGATTCTTGTATCCGTGGCATGGGGTGTGAGTGGAAGGTATACACCAGAACCCGGGGGTGAAGGAGGCCCAAAGCCGTCAGAGAGTGATCTTCTTTGATTGCCATAATGTCCTTGTTGCATGAGGGATCCAACGGGTCTATGTGGTCGAAGACTGGTTCAGGCGTGAGGTTTCACTTACCTCAGAGGAGAATGTTTGGTCTCTTATTGTTCACCAGCAGGCTAAGGGGGTTTGTGTCCATTGGGGACATAAATGCTGCCCTCTAGCAAGCTGGTAGATTGAATTATGAATTTTGCAAGTACAGATCCCCCATCCAGGTCTGACTATGTGTAGAGTATCTAAAGAAGTAGTACAGCTGTTTCCCCTTTCATGGGCTGGGGTCCTGCCACATAGAACACCTTCCCCACCCAGTCTTGGTACAATATGTTATGATTCAGTGACAGACAGGTGGGTCTCCAGTAGAAATGTTGTGTCCGGATTAAGCATGGCCAGTTAGGAAAGAGAGTTTTCAAGATTCTACTGAAGAGTGAGCCTAGGCAGTCCACCTTGCTATGGAAAGGTTAGGAACAAAGTCTAACCTTGCAAACAACTAAACTTTAATCAGGGTCAGTGAGCAGATAGCAGACACTGACTCTTGGCGAAGACCAACATGATGAATTGTAAATTTGAGGACAGCATAATTGGTAATTCCGAAGGAGTTTCAAGGGGGATCTGGGCTTATCACTTTCCTTTGTCACCTGGTATGGTACTTTTTATGTTGGATGGGAAAGGGGAGAGATTGCAAATGGTCTTGTTCCCCTTTTGAGGACTTTAACAGGTGATTTGGTCATTAAGTCTCTCATTCAGAGATCTGGGAGCTATCCAATGCCAATTGTGTTGTGTTCATGTTCAAATCAGGAGCAGTGTCCAACAAGTGTTTCAGCACTGCCGGGTCTGTGTATTTATTAGTAACTGCATTTATTGTAATGAGCAAGGTCACCAGCTCTAGTAAGCAATAGCAGATGGCTCTCTCTTTCAAAGCAGAGCGCAATGCCAAAAATGTCTTTCTGCGAAACTGCCTTACAGTGAGTAGTCCTCATCTGCTGAGATTCATCATCCCTTTTACTGATAGGATGCGTGCTGTCTAAAGTGCTGAAGCATGGAACAGACCTGGCCATGGCCGAGAAGGCAGGCTATAATGGGTCTTTGGGCCTCAGGTGTAGCGTTCTGGCGTGGTATCAGTCTATGCACCCTTTGAAACTTCAGCAGTAGGTCAAAAGTAGGCTGCAAGAGTGCTGGTATCCAGGATGACATAAAGGAATTCATGTCTCCACTTTCTTCCTTCTCAGGGATTCCATAGATGTGAATATTGTCCTAATGGTTATGGTCCTCCATATCTGTGAGGCAGCGTTGCTTATTGTAGAAATCAGCAGTTCAATTTGGCTCCCTATCCAGTCTGCCTTACAGAGTTGTCAGCCTGTCCTCCGTATGTGCTACATGGGTATGGAAGGCATTATGGTCCGCTAGTATACTTTCCAGTTAGTTTGCGGTATACAATGTAACTTTTATCAACTTCAGTTCCACCAGAATTGTCTACAGAGCAGAGGCCTCCATTTTGGGTTCCGGGGTCTGTTGCGTGATGGAGCATTGTACCATCAACGCGTCAGAGAAGGAAAGTTCCCGGAAGACTTTGGGGCCCGGATTGGACATTACTAGCTGAGTGAGGGAAGTTGATCGCTCTGTCCATTGGGGGGAGCCCCATGTACATCAATCAGAGTCTGAGTCTGAGTCTAGTAGAGACCAATGGTGGAATTACAGTGCCATCACAAGATGAAGACGCTTAGATAAAAGGGCTTACAAAGAACGCCCCCAGGTATCAATGTGCACACAGGAATAATCCAAACCAATCCAAAATGGAGCTACCCTGTAGGCTGATGACATCATAAAGGAGGGCCGAGCCCAATCCAAGATGGCTGCCGACAGTGGATAGGTGGTCACTCCAGTATTATGAATCTCAGGCACACAAAACCGTGGATTAACTGTGAACTGAAGGCATGGCCCAACAGGCAAGGGCAGTACCTCGTAAGTTTGTTGGGTTCCAGCTCCGCTCCAGTACTTCTGAGAGCTATAGAGGGTGTCTTACCAGCCAGAGGTTTTAAAAAGCAGGTAGCACCAGCAACCTGCAGTACTCAGAGACCCCAGCAGTCAGGGCTCATGTCATTCTCAGGAGTACAGTACAATGCAGCTGCCCTGCAGGGCTCAGGGACGTGCATCGTGGCATAGCAGTCAGCAGAGTAGGAGAAATGCCATGGTGGTGAGCGAAGCATGCCTGCTGGTGTCCAGATGATCAGGAGCCCATGGGAAAGGGGAATTACCCCGTATAATTGTGCTGGCGGTCCCCTCTAGGTAAAAACGCAGATGGGATCACCGGAGCCATTCCAGCAAGCTACCATATGCGACAAAGGCGTAGCTCAGCCTCAATACAGTGATTTATTTTGACAGAAATTAATAATACATATGCCATCATATGTCAGACACCATGAAGGAACTGAATATTATCAAGGACCTGAAAGTTGACCCTGAGAATGAAACTCTGATAACTTTCACATGGAAATTCTATATACAAGCATTTCCCAGGAAGCCACTTTGGGAGTTGTAAAAGAGATGTAAGAAAGATTGAATAATTGTATGATGCCCCAATCCATTTTGTCAGCCATACAATGCATTGAACTGCTTTTGGTAAATATTTTCATTCAGATCCATAGCCAAATTTATAGGACGTCTATGGGACTTTCTTTAAATGCCTAGTTTGTCAGTATGCATTTACAGTGACTGTTCTGCTACAAAAGGCGTTAAAAGAATGTTTAATATTATGTGGCTTACACCCCCTAAATACATACAAATATAAGTCACTACCCAATTTCGACATTCAGAGGCTGTATTATGTGTTGGGCGCACTGTTCATGTTTACGTAAACAGGTGTAAACAGGCAAACATGAACAGTCCGCCCAATTACAATGAATTCACTGCTCTCAATGCTGCTGCGAACTCAGGGCTACCCTTGGGGCAGCACATTCAATGAAATAGAGAGTGACTGCTTTAATCAGCCATTCCACGTTTCACTGTCCAGGCGGCATCTGCCTGCACTTTAGTGACAGATCCCACTGCAGCTGGGTGTTGTAAATTACTGCACTCACCTGCAGGATGATGTATAAGGGTCCATGAGACTCCCATTGTCCTCTCCAGAGGGCTTCCACGAGGGGACGCACTGATAGTGTGCCATCGTTTTGTGGTGCTCTGTCAGTGTGCCTCCTGATGGCTTGTTTCCCTTTGCACTCATGTCCATAATATGGCGCAAGCAGAGAGGCAAAGAGATGTCCTCATGCACATCATCATGCATATCATCTCTGGAGATAGCGCTGGTGCACATGTAGTGGCTACAGCCTCTTCTGTAATGCCAAAATGCCCTAAAGGTGCAAAAAGTGGGTGCACATGTCTATTGCGCCCCAAGGAACTTTTGTAATACAGCCCTATGAGCCTCCTGGAAGTCCTGTGTGCTCAGGACGTCTTATCCTAATAGCACATCTCAACAGTCTTGATCAACCAATCAACCTGTATGAGTAATTATAAATCAGGAGAGGGCCCTGTATATTCAAATAAAACAATAGAAAGAGACGAAATCAAGAGATCTCAGATGAACACCTCAATGGAACAACAACCAATGGGTATCTGTCAGCGAATCTAGTTATCCACCAGCATTTATCATTATTGAAGTGAAGACTGTAGTATAGCATAGAGAGTAAAGCAAGTGATGTATAATCCTCAGAAAACCTATGGTGTTGCTGTACTTACCCATCAAGCTAGCTTATCACTTTTCCTGCCTACACACATGCCTTGGGTCACTAGACCCCAAATGCCATTCCTCCAACTGCTGCAGCACTGCACCTCACACCAAGGTAGGACCTTGCAGCTGCAGCCACTACCAGTTCAACAGCAGGTACCCATCGACAACCCCCACGCAAATACTAATGCCCTCAACAACCCTGCTGAACACACATTCCACAGAAGCACCAACAACACTTACACCCCAACCCTACATCATGCACCTCAGCAAACCTGCACTTCCTTCCCACATTCATGCATCTCAACACACAATCACTGAGCAAGCACCCAACCAAAATATGGGACCTGCTGAGCAGCGATGCACCCGACATTCTCTTTATCACAGATACCTGGCTTAACCCCTCATCGGCCCCTGACATCGCAATGGCAATCCCAGCGAGCTACAAAATCACTCAACAGGACTGCCTTCACAAGTCAGGAGGAGGACTCACTATCATCTACATGGAATCCATCAAATGCAAAACATCCAGAGAGAACGCCACCCCATTCATATAACACTTGCACTTCAAGCTGCAAATCTCTGAGAACTTCACACTGAACAGAACCCTCGCCTGCCGACCACCCGGACCACGAGCCACCTCATCTGTAACCTCATCACCAACTTCATTGCTCCTCTCACTGTTGACTCTGGAGCCTACCATAAGTTTGAGCGACAACGGACTCACCCAGTTTGTCTCAGAACCAACATACATCCCTTGACACATACTGTACTCAATCTCCAACACAAGTAACAGCATCAAATACAACTCCACCAAACCGCTCGCATGGACCGGCCACTCCATCATCCTCTTCCAAATCAACACACTTCAAGTCAACACCCCTATCAGGTTCAGCATTCCAAGCCACAGCTGGGACAAATCACAGACTGGCTCAGTGCCCTCAGCACAGATTAACCTAGCCCGACAAACAACCTCGACAAGGACATCAAAAACTTCAACGACTGGATCAAGAACTGTGTGGACTTCCTCTCACCCATCAAACCCGACAAGCATTTTAGATCAAACAAGCAGGCCAGCTGGTACATGAAAGTCCTCTGGACACCAAACACTATAAACAGTTAGAAAGCAAATGGAGACCCAGCAACAAAATGACCGACATAATAACATACAAGCCCATACTGAGGCTCTATCACCAGCAAATTAGAGACACCACGAAAAAAGCATTAATAATTGCATTGAAGGAAGCTCCAACAGCTGCAAAGAGGTCTTTTTGATCATCGAGGATTTCATCTTGCCCTCAGCCACTCTAAACAGCATTGCTGCCTCTCAATAGCTCTTCAACAACCTATCCAACTTTTTTCACAGCAAGATCGCCATCATCTACAGAGGTTTCGCACACCAACCCAACCCCAGAGAAACCATCGCTAACCTACCCACCACCAACAAAGACAGCCAAATGACCGAATGGGTAACCCTCACCAGAATAAACACAACAGTAATCATGCGACCATCTATTCAATGAACCCAACTGACCCATGCTTCACCACATCTACAACCAGGGTACATCACTATCTAGCACCAGCATAACCCACATCATCATCAACTCCATCATGTCTGCCACGTTCCTGGATGAATGCAAACAGAATTTAACACCCTTCTCAAGAAGCCCACAGCTGACCCAAATAAACTGAGCAATGTACAACCCATCTTACTGGCCCCCTATCCAGCCAAAGTGATTGAGAAGGCTATCAACAAGCAACCGACAACCCACCTCAAACTTCACCATCTTCTAGACAACACTCAATCAGGATTCCGAAAGAAGCACTTCACCAAAAGAGCACTTATTGTGGCCAACGACGACATTCAAATCACTACAGAGTCTGCAATGGCGCCAAGTGGTATCAAGTGGTTTTTAAACTTTAGAAAACACTGCATGATTTAATTCCACTGGCAAAGCAGTGGAATTTTAATTAATCAGTAATTCTGCAAAATGAGAGTAACGCAGAATTACCAAAATTCCTCTGATTTTGCTGGCAGAATTGAAACCTCCTCCTGGGCCTAACCCACATAACACAGCACCTCAGGAATCTTCACTGGCTCCACATTCACAAGCTTAAACAATTCAAACTTCTCACTCACACATAAAAATCCCTTCACAACACCGGACCAGGCTACCTGAACAGCTGCATACACTTTCACCCAACCACCAGAGACCCACGCACTGCCTCACTCTCACTTGTGCACACTCCCCACATCCGCAAAAGTAAAACTAGTGGTTGCTCATTCTCCTACTTTGCACACAAGACTTGGCACGTCCTGCCTCAACACATAAAGAAGCTGAAAACCTGACTCTTTGTTTACTCCTTGGGGACCATAAAGCTACACACCTCCCTGGATACCCTCTCGGGTGACTAGTGCACTATACAAATCAATATAACATACCATAACACAGTGCAGAGGAGTGGTGCTGCCGTATACTTGAAGCCCTGTGCTAGTCCACTAATTCTGAGCCCTTTTTAAAATGTTTATGGCAGTTTGTGCCCAAGCTTTCAGAACCTTTTTTTTCATAAAAGGTATCCAGGCCAAATTGTACTCCTTTTTTTCAACTTATTGAGGATACCAAAGGTACACAGAGTTTGTAAATTCCCCTTGAGTGAAATGAGAAAATTGGCAAAATATAGCAAAGTTTGATTTTTTTGGGGGAAAATGGGAAAAAGGGCTGTGCCAAAAAAGTGTATGCTTTTTTCCTGAAAATAGCATCACCTAAAGGTTTACTGTGCTGCGATCATCATGTGCCCAGCATACAGAAACAAGAGGAAAGCTATACATTTCTGAAAACTAGGGGGCAGATTTACAAGCCCCTTTCGCCACTTTTGCGTCACTTTTCCCATGTTAAAAATGACGCAAAAGTGGCGCAAGGGCCTTGTAAATAAGCCCTTAGATAAACATTTCAAATTCAGCAATGGGTCATTTGTGTAGCTCACTAATAGTTTACCCAAAGAATCTAATCGTTGACATCCAAAAGATGTAAAAAAAAATAGGGAAAACTAGAAATAACTGACTATATTTTCATATGTAATGGTTCTTGGTTGTCCAAAAACATGTGACAGCCAGAGCTGTCAACTGGGCTGGAGCTTATGATTTTTACTTGTGTATCAAGAATACTTCAATTCATATGGTAAAATTTAATGACTGGATAATGGGAATGGAGAAAACCTATGCATTTTTTAAATGTGAGCCTGGAAATAGTGGTGATTTGTACAACACTGAATTTTGGGTACAGAGGTAATTTGTTTTTAAATGTGTTCCTTGTTACACTCTGGCTTACATTTGGAACCAAAAATGGAGAGAAATTCAATTGATAATAATAAATGTTGTAAGTTTCTTTGTTCCTGTTTAATTAAACTTAAGCTGTAGAACATTCCCACACATCTCCCAATAAAAAACATACTCCCCTTATGTGGCTTGGCTTAGTGCCCAAAATGCAGCTTGGAGACATTAAATATTTCCCATCAAAATCAATCCATTTTGGTGATACAGGTAGTATCATTATGTGCGATTGGACTCAACCACTACCCAGGAAACCTACTGAAGCTAGACTTTTCTGAAAAGTAGTCACCCACTGGAGTCCATTGTGGTGTGATTTGTGATAGATCACTCTAAGATTTCTTACCCAGCATGGTTTGCAAATATTAAACTTTGGCTAAAAACATGCGTTACCTCACTGTGATCAAAAATTCTGAAATCTGTGAGCATCCACAATATTCCTACTACCCTGCGTTCCCACACTTCTCTTGTTAAAAAAGTATCCCATTTGTGTGGCTGGGCCTGCAATAGTAATGGATCAAACCAGGGACCATGAGAGGAGCATATTACCTATGTGTGGTTGAGATATACCTATCAGCACTGATGGTAATGAAAATAAAATGAGCCAGTCGAAAGGACTAACCAGCAGCCTGACCTGAAAATTAAGAGATAGGTTCCCTCCCCTGGGTGCTTGCATGTGACCCCCATGTCCACAACACCCAATGGGTTGTGTTGTGCAATTGGAGGTCACAGCACTAGCACCCAGGGGGTTAAGGATAAAGCTAAGGGTTTATGGGTAAGAGAGCAAGGGTTAAGGGTTAGTTTTATTAGTAAGTAGTTTTGGGTAAGGGTAAGGTTATGGGTTAATGATAAGGAGTTTGAGGTAAGGAGTGAATGACAAGTAATAAAGGATAAAGTATTGGGGAGCTAAAGGTGATATGTAATGGTAAGTGGTAAAACGTTAATTGTAATGTGTAAAGATTGAAGGTAAGGAGTTAAGGAGTAAAGGTAGGGGTTAATGTAAAAGTCTAAGCAATGGTTATGGGTAAGGTAATGGAATATGGGTAAGGAGTAAAGGCTAAATAATAGAGGTAAGGATTTAAAGGGAAGGGGAAAAGGTGAAGAGCAAGGGACTATACATAAGTCGTTATGGGGATATGTGTAAGGGGTTATGTGGTCAAGGATAAGGGAGTAAGGGTTATTACCCCCTTACCCCTTACCCTACCCCATTGCCTTTACAACCTTATCCTTATCTCTTCAACCCTTACACTTAAGCCCTTACCCTTTACCCTTTACCATTAATCCCTTACCCTTACCTCTATCTGCTATCAACCCTTACATTTTACTCATTAGCCATTAGCTAGTACCCTTTCTCCTTTACCTTTTACCCCTTCCCCTTTACCTTTTACTTTTGCCCATTTGCCCATGACTTCTTACCTTTAACCATTAGTGGTTTGTTAAAGATAGCATAATTAAAAGATATAGGAATTCACAATTAAAAATTCATGGTGAGACAGTGACAATCAACAAATAAAAAGGTACATGCATAGAATAATGAGGAAACATTATCTCTGTAAGGAGATGGTAGCTAAATAGACTGCAGGTGAGTATGAAGTGCTGTTGTTATGTCCTCTGACTGGTGGGCAATCACACTCATTTACACTTAAGAAAATAAATGATAGACACAGTGCAATTCATTCACTTAGACAGCAGTGATCAATTAATGAAAAGAAAGATATTGCAGCTTAGTAGATGATATTTGTGTCCTTTGGCTCTTTGAAAGTTTGGCTGAACACAGAACCCCAACAGGAAAGTTTAATGTAGAACAATGAATTAAAAATAAAAGTCGTTACGGAGTACAGACAGATTGGACAGTCAACATGGTCTCTGGTTTTATTGTGGAGGCTTGTTGTACAACTTGACTGAGGTATTTCAACCACAATAGCCAACCTAACTTACTCATTTTCTATGTAATCCTAGTGACTGTCAGAATCAGCACTTACTAAAGCACATAGCTGAACCTATGTGGTCTACAAAGAGGCATATAAAAGAATAAGTTGTAAGTAACATCCTTTAGGAAAATGTTATCTGTCATATGTGTAATAATTAGTGATATTTCATGTAATACTATTGTGAGCATATCTATAATAAGTACGTCCTGATGTAAGACTTTTAGATTATTTTAGTTACTAGTGGCTAATAGTGGCTACAATTAGTTCAGTTACATCTAATTAGAAATTGTGAGAACTACTTTTGGCCCATTCTTGCTGAACCTGGGCAATTTAATAGAAGTGGATGATAGCAAAAATAACAATGCTCACCTCTATAGGCACATTTGTGCTTTGTTGATGCTCTATCATAACTTGACCCCCCCCCCACAATGTTCGTACATAATGAATTAATGGGCATCACTTTGGACATACCAGTGAAATTTGATTAGTCTATTTACAATTAGTATTTACTTCCACAGCAAACCTCTCATAAGCCATATGTCTGGTCAATATGGTTGTCCTTTAGGCAATCACATCGTCTTCGCCAACTGATTCTCTCCTCTAACATACCAACAGGAAAGAGGCTGTATCCACTTTTTACTCATCAGAACTCAACCACCATCAGACAAGCACTTTTCATAGTAGATCTCAACATACAGCGCACACTCTTTGATCTAAACCTCTATAAAACATAAGGGGGAGGGAGCACACTGTCTCTCATCCCAGCACAGTTCACCCACTTTCATTCTGGTAAACGCAGAATGCGTACTTCAAAGTTGCTGTAGATTTTCACCAAGTTGGTGAAGGTAGTGCTGTTATCTCTAGCACATGTTTTTGGGTTTTGCCCTTTATCAGTAGAAAGCAGAATTATTAGAGAGCAGAGAAAAGTAATCTGGGGTTGCTGAAATCACAGATCACAGTACCACTCCACAGGCATACAGGTGCATCCCAAGTGAGCTTGTCATCTAGTTGGCTCAAAGGAGCCTTTTAAACACAAGAGGGAGGGAGCACACTGCATCTCATCCCAGCACAGTTCCCCCCATTACATTATGTGTAGTGGTACTGTGAAATATAGGCATAGTGTTGAGTACTGGAAGGGCATCCTTGCACTACAAAACCTATGGCAAACCTCACACACATGTCCTTGTGCTATAATAGAAAAGTGGGTGTGTGACACAAGGCAGCCTGATTGTGCAACAGAGCTAGGATGAGAGCAGGTCAATGCCATACTTTTATTAGATGTGGCGCTATCCTGCTCTCTCCCTCATGAGTTTATGTCATGCAAAGCTCCCCACACTCCTTCTTCTGCTGGAAAATGTATGAATTGGGGCTAATGTGCAGACTAAGCATCCTTTGAATAACTTTATAAACATATGTAGGGATTAAATTATGTGATGGGTTTTCACAAACATCATGTATGGTATCACATTTGTAACCTCACTTGGAATTCCTACATGCTGCACATATGCATGTTGTACATGTGAAATGTTTAGTGTGGGAGGTGAAGGTCTTCATGGAAGACTTTTCTGGGGCTCTTTTTGGGTACATGAAGAACACAACGTGGTAATCCTTCTGTTTTGCAATTCAATCTCCTTCCCGTTGTTTAATCAACAGGATTTGGATTCTTGGCCTTTTGGTAATAAACTAGCTGGCAATGAGCCTCTTGCCTTGCTAGTGCTAACATCCATTTTGATTTTGTCATTTGTAACTGCCTACCCAGTTTTGTCTCTCAAACATCATCTATGCTAGTGCTAAAATATCTTATTTCATATAATACAAAGACTTGCATTGCTCCTTCAGTGTCTTATACAACCATTTCATTGGGTCTATGAAGGCTTTGATACTTTTAGCTATAGTTATTAGAGCACACACTTTTTTGTCTGCTTTAAATGTATTTACATAGGATATTATTTGAAGACTTTTGCTCCAGATGTGCTGGGCATTTTAATGGACATCCATGCTCCAATGCGGTGTTTGGGACGATTAAAAAAAAAAAAGCCTTTTCTCATTTACTAATCGCTTTTAGGAGCTGGAAATGTCTTTCTGAATGGATACTGATTCAGTATTTGGATGGGGCATGTTGTAGGTGTCCTTTCCAAATACTGAATCAATATCTAGATTCTAAATGTTTTGTAGCTAAAATCCAGTTTCAAACCATTGATATTTTATCAAGTCAAAGGAGAAATTAACCCATTCATGAAAAGGAAGGGTTCCCCTTGGGGACTCATGCCTCATTTATGAGAACAGACGTCTCACTGCAGTAAGGCAGCGATGACTCTGAAAAAATTGTGCTGCGGTATGACAATGCTTTGGATGTGTCCTAGTTACGATACGGCGCACAATGGCATAAGGCCCCATGGTCCCTCCCAAAAAATTACACTTCCGTGGGATGGCTGCCGTAGAGAAAACTGATGCATGAACAGCAAAAGTGACGCTAGGCTGTTTTGCGGCAGCAAAGCAATGCAAATCTTCCTAGCATCAATTTGGAGTGAGTCATGCATCAAAAATCGCTTAAAGAGTGATGCATTTGAAGAAAACACAAAATTCTCATACCCCAATAGGGAGAGATGCAACAGGCAGCAGCAGCCAGGGCAATAACCCACAAAATCCCAGCACCAGCCAGGATGTCCAGACAAACCTCCAGGGGAAGAGGAAGAGTAATTTTAGTGAGGAGGAGAATTAAATTCTGATAACAGAGGTGACAAAGTATGAACATCAACTCTTTGTCACCACTAAATTGTCATTAGGGAAGAAAGAGGCCATTTGGCATTCCATAGTGGACAAGAATAACAGTGTCAGGCAAGCCAAAAGGACAGTGCCAGAGTGCAAGAAATGCTGGCAGGATTATAAGTGTAGGACTAAGGAGAAGCTGGCCAACAACCTGAAGCCAGCCATGCGGACCTGAGGACCAGAAGGAGCTGAGGTCCTTAGAGGAGCAGGTGGTATCAGTCATCCCAGCAGAGGTGGTGGCAGGAGTTCCTGGACAGGCCAGTGCCAGCTATGAGGACCAACCAAGATCTACAGGGTAAGTGGCAACAAGGGACAATATGACCAAAAATGTCATGCTCTGAAGGACAGCAAGAAACATTCCTGTGCTGCACTAGGCTGAGTGTAAGGGAAATGGTTTGAATTCCTCACATGTTCAGTCATACATCATAGAAATGTAAGTCAAAATGCACAGTCATATGGTGCAAAGCCCAGTTCAGCTCCTTCAAGTTTCTCCAGTCCACGTGTGATGTGCAGCATCAGTCCAGGTTCAACTTTGTGTCTTGGGACTTGTAGTGTAATGTATAAAATTAGTGGCCAGACTACAAGTCCCACAATACAAAGCAAAAAACCTGGACTGGAACACCACATAATGCCTGGGGATTGGAACTATGCCCACCCTGACTTTGACAATGCATGTCCCCTTGCACCATGAGGCTAGTGTACCTTGGAGCCATGCAGCCAAATCTAGACTGCAAAGCAATGGAATGGAAGGGGTTTGCCAGAGGATTAACTCCTCTACTGACAGGAGTTACAGGTGTGGTGTATGTGAAGCATCAACACATAGGAAAATGCAAAGAGCCATGTGTACAATCACTAGTATGAAACTACAGTGCACGCAGCTGTACCGATGTGCGGGGGGAGAGCACACAGGTGTTGGCTGTCATGTTACAGAACACCCTACCGCCTGCCATGCACAAATTGAAACTGGGTGGGGGGGTGACTGCAAGTGATGCACACTAGTGGTCCATCAGTGTTTGTTGGAAGAATAGATGGTGTGTGAGCCTGGTGGGCCCCTGGTAGCGTGATGCAATGTAGGTGTGGCTGAGTATAGTGAAGTGGAACTCTTTGTGAATGGGGAAACATTGCATAGCAAGGAGGTGAGAAGTTTTGTGTACGCTGAAAGGTAGCCTAAGCCATACTCATGCACTGCTGTGTCTGATAATGTCACACTTCTGATACAGCTTGGAGGGATGCCATAGAAGATGGCATTGGTGTACTACATCCAACATGTGATGTGGACCTTGGTGAAGATGTAGCACCTGTCAGGAGGGTTTTGGAAAGGGAAATGACTGACTATGCCACATATGTCAAAGCAGGAGGATGTCAAACAAGGATTTGTGAAGTGACTGGATGAGATCTGTGTCCACGTTGATGGACAGGCCATAGTGAGGGAGAGGTGGATGGGCCTAGTTGGGTGGCCTACCTGGGCAGTTGAATGTCACAGAATATCAAAACTACTAGCATGTGGGCCACAGCTTCAGCCATAACCCTCAGATACAGGGAGTCATGTTGCACAAAAATTTAACTTGAGTCTCCTGTCATAAATAGAAATCTGACACATTGCCTATTTCATGTGTCCGAACTGAGTAGTCGCAAGGGACCTCAGAGGCACTCCTACGGAGGTCTCCTTTTTTTGATAGTTAGCAAGCTATAAAAGGTGAAGTTTGTTTAGTCGCTTGGACCACTGGGCTTGACACAGATGGTATGCTTGTCCTCTGGGTGTGATACAGGGGTGAGGCCTCACTGCTTGAAGCACTGGGCGTGACACAGAAGGTATGCACAGGCCCTGGGTGTGATATAGGACCAACACCTTGATCTTATTTGTTAGTATAAAGGCTTTTCTCAGTGCTGTTGGTTTCTTAACACTGGTAGTATCTGAAAGAAGTAAGAGGTGTTATTTGCATGGACCACTGGGCATGACACAGCCAGTACACATGACCCCTTGGTGTGATATAGGGTGTAATTTGGATGTTAGGGAAAATTTGGATCTTGAAGATTAGATGTAGCTTTTGTTGGGCCAAGGAGGGCCTGTGGTTGTCAAGTTATTCCTTCTTCTCTGGGTAAATTGTTACTATCTTTGTCACAGAGTTGATATTGACAGACTATCAGGATCACTTAGTACCGTGTACCATGCAGAGCCTCCCTTCATCTCTGGACAGCATGTGCTAGGAGCATGCAATTTTTTTTTTTTAAAGTCACATTTTTTTTGTCAGTTTTTTTGTTGCTCTCTCTTTCTTGTCATTGCAGTGTTCAGATGTTACATTCGTGATGTTTTGGATATTCTTGATGTTGCGGTACTGGTAAACTGTTGCAACTGTGTTCTATATGAAGCGCTGTGTCTTGTTAATGACAATGTACGTATGAAGAAGTTGCAGTTTACGCAAACTGTTGTTCCATATTTGCAATAGGTCTGGGTGGTGAACTCCGCTCCGTTCGCGGAGTTTGTGGAGTTTTCTGCACTACACGCTCTGCGGTGCTCGAGGAGTGCAGAAAACTTTGCTTTGCGTAGTGTAGCTGAGTTAAACCAGTGCGAACTGCAGTTCGCACTGCACTCCGCCACTTGCGGAACTTTGCGGAGTTTTTTTTTCACTTCACGGAGTTCCGCATAGCAAACCTCAGCGAACTATGCCCAGGTTTAATTTGCAATTCCGCTACAAAAAATTCAGTGTTTTTTAATTTAACTATCGCACTTTGTTTCAGGTTGTGACCCTTTATATGCATTGTTGTTTTGTTTTTGTGAAAAGTCTGTTTAGGAAGCATCTTTGTCTAAAGCCGAGCTCGAAGTAAGTAGTTATTGCCAGCATAATCCGGTGTAAACATTTCCACCACCATCATAGTAGGAAATGTAGGATTATTTTGGCTTGAGAAGTTAAAATATACCGTACCCTTAAAAAGTTCCCTACTAAATCATGGAGTTACCTCTAACCCCATTGAAAATTAGGTTCCCTAAGCTGGCTAAAAAAGTACAAACGTTTTGCCATGAATAGCACACACACACACTAAGGCATTCACGTTCCCCTGGCCAGGGAGGGAACATTCAATAGCAACATAATAGGACACTCAAGGACACACATTCATACCAAATATGTAGGGCAAAAGAAAGATAGAAGAGAGGCACTGCTAGAACAATGGGCTATCTTCAGGTGGCGCCGACCTACAATACTGTCTCGATGGCTCGATGTACAGCCACTTTTGGGACAACAGGCTCTGAGGAACACCCAGCAAAACCAGTAATGTACTCTTGATTCACCCACTGGGGTTTTACACTTTCTGTTTTATTTAATGTGGAACTTGGGGCAAACCTATTTGGGACAAATATGTGCAGCAGAACTACCAGCACCATAATGCATCTGATAAACTCACCTTGAGGCCCACTGGGGCAGAATGTATTTAATTGCAAACAGGTGTCAGTTCTGTTTTCCATTGCCTCACTCCACATTGGCCTGTGAACAAGAGCTGTGTAAGCTTGAAACGAGTAAGGCTTTACCTTTTGAATCTGGTGTTCTTTGCTGACTTTGCTGTGGAAAAAGGAGGAATTAAACCTGTTTCGGGAGTGCATTTCGTCGAGGGCAACTTCTTTTGAATAATATATATATATATATAATAAATCCAAGGTTTTTTCTTTTGCAGAAGAAGATCCTCGCGCACTCACGGGTGACATTTGCAATTCAAATCCCTTTATTTCAAGGCAACAGCATTTCGTTCGACAAGCTCAGCAGCCCAACGCGTTTCAGTCTGTCAGCCGACCTTGCTCACGGGTACAAAGCTCCGCCATTAGGTTCCTGTTAAATCTACCACAGGTAATTACATCACATCCCTCGTGGGGCGCGCTTTGCATTCTGGGAATTGCAGATCAAAATTGGTGAAATACAATGAACATTTGTGAAGTGTGTACATAAAACTCAAAAGTGTTTAGTGTGACCGTGATGTTTGTAAAGGCCATTGGTCCCAGGTAAAACCACAAATATGTTTTGGGCAATAAAGTTTGTAATTTTTTTGCATTTAAGCCAACAATGATTCGTTTGTTCACACATGGGATGTACTCCACACGTATTTTTTGTGCCCTATGGGACAAACAATTACTTCAATGGCTCATTGATTTTATTATGAGTTACCACTGCTATTTTAATACTTTAATACCATTTGGCGATATAATCTATTTCTTCAGTCCTGCCCTCTAGTGGGCCTTAATATACCTCTGATTATGGACTGTTTTTAATTCGTAACCCCATTAATATTTACCTCTATTCCATTTGATGGGCATTACAAACACATTATTACTACCATATTATTGCAAATATGCTTAAACCCAGGACTTTGTTCAAATAGTTATTCAGTCACACGTAAAATTGTTTAAAGTGCAATTAAAAAGTCATTTTATAGTGAGGCAAAAAGGGTAGTAATTAAAGGAAGGAAAAGCGAAAACAATAAAGAAAGAAGGGGGAATAATGGGGGGGAATGGAGGGGGGAAGGGAAAGAAGGGGAGAAAAGTAAAAGGGAGGAAAAGACTAGTTAAAAAAAGAGAGAAAGAGAGAAGGGGAAAGTTTATTATCCTGTACATATCCCCACAGTGTCTCTATATTCATGCTGGGATCTCTATATTCATGCAAGGGTCATCCTTTCTTAGAGGTGCGAGTGCATCTCCTTGTCCTTGTTTAATCCATTGGGAGTTAGAGTTCGAAAGGCCAAAATGTGGCGTGATTCTTTTTGTCTCAGGGTTCGTTCTCAATTGCCACCTCTCACATGGCGTTCGACCATCTCCACTGCATAGAATTTTAGTTGTTTCCAATCTCCACCATGACTTTTCTCCATGTGTTCCGCAACTGCATAGCTACGATCCCCATTGGTTTTTGCCCTGACATGTTCCAAGATGCGCTTTTTGAGTTCGCAAATTGTGCTCCCCACATATTTCAATTTGCAGGGGCATTCAATTATGTAAACGACATATTGGCTTTTGCAATTGATTAGTTGATTTATTCTCCACATCTTGTTGTTTGCCATACGAATCTCCTTGATGTGTTGCGCAATCTGGCATACCTTGCAGTTTGAGCATTTGTAGAACCCCTTTATTTTGAGCCACATATCTTGCTTTTTCATTTTAAAGTGGCTATAAACAAGTTCATCCTTAAGATTTTTTGCTCTCCTGTAAGTTATGCTTGGATGATTTTCCACTATTGTTGACATGGTGGGATCTAGATGTAAGATATTCCTATTTTTTCGTAAGATTTTTCAATCTGTTTCGGTTCAGTGGAGAATGTCGTGATTAAACTAATTTGATCTTTTGGTCTTTGTTTTGTTCTTTTTCTCTTATTATTTCAGATCTTAACTCGATGTTCTCTGTAAACAAGAAGCTAGAACGTCTTTGTTGTACTTTCTTTTCTTAAAAATGATTCATAGTTTGTTTACTGTGTTTATGCCATTCCTGTTCTTCAGAGCATATCCTTCGGATTCTCAATAGTTCACCATAAGGGATATTGTTGATTAGTGTGGCTCGGTGAAAACTTTCCGCATGTAATGTTGCATTACTTGCTGCTATTTTTTGATGTAATGTTCTTTGAACTTTGTTGTCAGCAACATAGATATCTGTAGCTAGGAAGCCCACTCGGTTTTTGCTGATGGTGTATGTGAAATGTTTGTGTTGTTAAGAATTTGGAAATACTCCTCAAACTCTTCATTGGAGCCGTCCCATATTATAAACAGATCATCTATATATCTTAGTCATGTTATTGTTTTATTAACAAATCTGTCATTCTCTGGGTTCCATGCCACTTTTTGCTCCCACCAACCCATCGTGAGACACGCATAACTAGGGCTGAAAAAAAAACCCATTGGGGTTCCGTTTTTTTGTTGATAAATTTCATCCCCAAACATGAAAATATTCCGGGTCAAACATAGTTCGATCATTTCTATTACCATCTTGTTGTGGTTAGCAAAATGGATGTTGCGTTCCTTGAGAAAATATTCACACGGTTATTCCAATTTCATTTTTGATGTTAGTATATAACGAGATCACAACCATTGTGATTAGTTTATATGTTGGTAACCAGGTAATCTCTTGTATGAATTGTAATAAATCACTTGTGTCCCATAGATATGATGTCAAGCCTTTGACATATGGTAAAAGATAGCCATCTACAAAGTTTGCAATTGGTTCTAGTAGAGACCCCTTTGCTGATATAATCGGTCTCCTGGTGGTGTAGTTGGATGTTTATGTATTTTCAGAAGGAAATATATTGTTGCTGTGATCGGATATTCAGGTGTGAGGTATTTCATTTCATCATGGTCCAAAAGATTTTTTTCAAACCATCCCAGTTATTTCCTGTCTAGGTCCTGCTTGTATTTCAACGTTGGGTTCTCCTTTAGCCGCTGGTAGCATTCCTTGTTTCTCAGCTGCGAGTGTGCTTCACGTATGTAGAAGTCCCTATCAAGGATGATAATGTTTCCACCCTTATCGGCCATCTTTATTTCAATCTCATCATCCTTTTTCAAATCTTTCCAAGCATTTCGTTCTTTTAGTGTTAGATTGTATTTATGTTTTTTGGTCTTTAGTTGGTATAAATCCTTGACTACCGCTTCATGGAAGGTCTCTATTTTGTTGCCTGGTGGCAATTGCGGGTAAAATTTTGATTTTGTTTTTTTGCCACTGGTACCCTCGCCCAGTTGTGGACAGTAGGTCTCCAAACCTCTACTTTGTTCACTTGGATCCTGGTCCAATTCAATCAATGTGACAAAGTCCCTTGCATCTTTTGTCATTAGGCTCATTGTAGGTTTTCCTTTTTGTTTTTGGTGTTCAGCCATGTTTGAATTCTCTTTAAAAACCTTAGCAAGTTTTAATTTCCGGACATATTTGTACAGGTGTATCCTGGTTTGTGCCAGGTCCATTTCATTCATGTATATATATATTCACTGAAAAAAACATAGGTTTCAGGGACGTTATAGTTAGAAATTAGCCTTTAAAAAACCATAGAAATTCACTGAAAAAACCATAGGTTTCAGGGACGTTATAGTTAGTTGGACATTTCAATCATACAAAACCAGAGAAATTCGGCCGTTATAGTTAGTTGAGCTAACTATAACTCGCGCCCCCGCAATGCACTGCTGATGATGTCACATATTACATCATTCATGACATGGTTAGTGACATCACTGATGACATCACTGATGACATCTCAAATGACATCACTGATGACATCATCCAGTGACTGTGTGTTTCTGTAAAGTTTAAATATGTTTTATATATATATATATATATATATATATATATATGCCAAGGTGTATTGAAGTATGAGTGGGTGTATGAGTGTCTGAATAGATGATTTAGTAGGTGCGTGACTGACTGTATAAGTGAGTGATTAAACGTGTCTTACTGAATGCATGGGTTAATGACTAAACTGTGTGAATGTCTGTATCAGTCTGTCAGTTGGTGTGTAAGCGGCTACATGGGTTGGTTAGTAGCTACATGAGTGTCTACATGGGTTATTGATTGGTTGTCTCAGTATCTGTATGGGTGCCTGAGTGCCTGTGTGGGTGGGTGGGGGGGTGACTCTGTGCATAGATGTGTGAGTGGGTAATTCACTGGGTGTATGGGTTCAAGAGTGCATCTGTTAAGGGCTGTATGGGTGGGTGAGTGTGTGTATGGGTGTTTTGGTGAGTGAATGGATGTCTCAGTGGTACATGTGTGAGTAACTACATATGTAAATAACTCTACAAAATTGGATTGCAGAAGTATAAACAACTTCTTTTCGTAGCTAAACAAGAGTTCTATGCGGCTCGTATTGTTGTAGCAAAAAATTCGGTAAAAGAACTATTCAGAACTGTTTCTAGCCTGACCACTCCACGCCCAGCTATAGTGGAATCAAGCCAAGATCTGTGTGAGGAGATAGCCAAATTCTTCTTGACGAAAGTGGAAACTATCTTCTCAGCATTTTGCGGTCCAAAGACTACCACGCTAAATTCTGCAAGCGAAAAACCCACGCCCTTAAAAGTCCCTACTGATACTCTAGACACATTTGTGCCAGTATCTCCGGACAATTTCGAGGAGCTGCTTATGACAGCTAAATCAGGCTCACCCTATGATCCATGCCCGGTAGCAGTGGCCAAACTGGCCACGGGTCCTATTGCTTGATCATTGTCATCGATTTTTAAGGGCATGTGTGAATCAGGGCATTTCCCTACCTGTTGGAAATTGGCCTCTATATTGCCCCTTCTAAAGAAACCAAGTTTGGATCCTAAAGACCCTAATAATGTCCGCCCGATCTCGCATCTTCCGCTTCCAGCCAAGTTGGTTGAAAAAATTTTGAATACTCAACTTAGCTTTTTCTTGGCTACCACACAAGCCTTGGACCACTCCCAGTATGGTTTCAGAGGAGGACACAGTACAGAGTCTCCTCTCATTAAGGCCACAGAGGAGATTAGAGAGGCCGTGGATCGGGGTGGAAGGGCAGCCCTGATCCTGCTGGATCTGTCCGCAGCCTTTGACACGGTCCATCATGGTATTTTGATGGACCGTTTAAAGGAGTGTGGGATCCAATCTAAAGCCTGGGAGCTGTTAAGCTCATTTTTATCTGGTAGAGGACAAACTGTTACGCTGGGTGGTTACCAGTCTAAACCCTTTTCATTACCCTGTGGGGTTCCAGAGGGATCCTCCTTGAGCCCTACCCTTTTTTACGTTTATGTTTCATCCTTGGCCCCCATTATTAGATCATTTGGGTTTGGTCTTACTTCCTATGCGGATGATACCCAAATTGTGGTGTCTCTGTGACCGGGCCAGGATACAGGTATAGATAAATGTTTCCAAGCCTGCATGCAATCGGTTGGGAGATGGATGGCAGAGAATTGTCTGAAGCTTAATTCAGGCAAAACTGAAGTTCTATTGTTTTGAAAGGATACCAACTTTTGGACACCTAATTGGTTGCCCGACTTGATGGGCTCTCTCCCTTTGCCTTCGAAAAGGTAAAGAATTTAGGTGTAGTTGTGGATGAGAGACTCACCTTTGGGGATCAGGTTAATGCAGTAACTTCAACAACTGCTTATGTGCTAAGAACAGTCAGGAAAGTACTGCCATTCCTACCCCAGGGCAGTCGCAAAACAGTGGTCACAGCCTTGATACTGTCGAGGCTGGACTACTGCAACAGCCTGTATCTCAATATTCAACAAAAAAGTAAGAACAAACTCCAGCTGCTGCAAAATGAAGCGGCAAGACTCCTGACGGGTACTTCTAAATTCTCCCCCATCTCTAAGGAAATAAAGAAACTGCACTGGCTCCCGTTAAGGAGTCGAGTGCCTTTCAAATCACTTTGTATGGTTTTCAAAGCTCTTCATGGTACAGTCCCAGACTTCTTAAATTGGCTGTTCCAGTGGTACATTCCGAAAAGAACACTTCGCTCGCTGGGGGCCACGCTGGTCTCCATACCGCATACGAAAAAAGCTTTGTGGGGGGGCAGAAGCTTTGCGGTTTGTGCGGCGAAAGCCTGGAATGACCTTCCATTTCACTTAAGAAACACCACTGATCTTTTAGACTTCAGGAAGGGTCTAAAGACCTGGCTTTTTACTGAATAAATCCTTTTCCTCCTTGCTCATTGCCTTCAGGATAAATAATATAGCGCCAGGACACCCTTGGGTAATCGCTGCGCTTTATAAAAGTTACTAACATAACATAACATGTAAAAGGCAGTATATGTGAGTGTTGGAGTATATAAATCACTATATGTGAGAGTGAGTGATTGTGAGAGTGGCTGTATGGATGAGTGTGTACTTGTATCAGTGATTGTATAACAGAGTAAGTATGTGTTAGTATATGTATGAATAAGTGAGGTGGTGTGTGTATAACTGTATAGGTGGTTAAATGGGAGAGTGAATGATTCTTTGCATGATTGACTAGGTGTGTGAGTAACTCTATGGATGAGTGGCAATGTGTGAGTGTCTGTATAGGTGTATGAGTGCAAATGATAGTGCTGTATTGATAAGTGACTGCATGTATGAGTGACTGTATGGGTGAATGAGTGGACGTGTGTGTAGACCTAGGAATCAGTGAGTGGGCATGTAGTAACTGGTATTGATGTATCTATTGTTTCGAAAATGGTAGTCTGTATTTTAGAGTGGGTGTATCAAAGGTTAAATTAGGGTGTGAGGAGGTACATCAGATTATCACTTGGATGATGTCATCAGTGATGTCATCAGTGATGTCATTTGAGATGTCATCAGTGATGTCATCAGTGATGTCACTGACCATGTCATGAATGATGTAATATGTGACGTCATCAGCAGTGCATTGAGGGGGCGCGAGTTATAGTTAGCTCAACTAACTATAACGGCTGAATTTCTCTGGTTTTGTATGAGTGAAATGTCCAACTAACTATAAAGTCCCTGAAACCTATAGTTTTTTCAGTGAATTTCTATGGTTTTTTAAAGGCTAATTTCTAACTATAACGTCCCTGAAACCTATGGTTTTTTCAGTGAATTTCAAAGGTTTTTTAAATGCTAATTTCTAACTATAACGTCCCTGAAACCTATGGTTTTTTCAGTGAATTTCAAAGGTTTTTTAAATGATAATTTCTAACTATAACGTCCCTGAAACCTATGGTTTTTTCAGTGAATTTCTAAGGTTTTTCAAATGCTAATTTCTAACTATGCCTACAGAGGTAGGACTGTGAAGAAAGAGGAAGAAAGGCGCAGAAAGAAGCAAGAGAAATGCAGAGAGAACCAACAGAGGTGCAGAAAGAGGCCTTGTTTCAAAGTTATCCTGTGCCCCCAACTTTTTACTGACTGGTACTAGTGGTAACTGACTCTGACTAACCAGGCCTGGAGCCAGTGCTATGCTGAAAGACTCTTAGAATACAGTGAAAACACCTACATACACTAGGGTACACTATGGGTTGGGGTATCCCTGTGATTGGCATGACCTCGTCCCTGTAAGGCCCTAGTACATAATAGGGCAGGGGGATTAAAAGTACCTCTAACTCAGAGGTGCAGAAAGAGGCAAGAGAGGTGCATAAACAGGCAGGAAAGGTGCAGAAACAAGGAACGGGGGTGCAGAAAGAGGTAAGTGAGGTACAGAAAGAAGTAAGAGCAGTGCAGAAAGAACCAACAGAGGTGCAAAAAGAGGCAAGGGGGTGCTGAGAAAGGTAGGAGGGGTGCACAAAGAGGCAAGAGTGTTACAGAAAGAGGCAGGAGGGGTGCTGAAAGAAGGAAGAGAAGTGCAGAAAGAGGCAAGAGAATTGCTGAAAGAAGGAAGAGAAGTGCAGAAAGAGGGAAGAAAATTGCTGAAAGAAGCAACAGATGTGTAGGAAGAAGCAAGAGAAGTGCAGAAAGAGGCAAGTGAGGTGCAGCAAAAAGCAAGAGCAGTGCAGAAAGAACCAACAGAGGTGCTGAAACAGGCGTGAAGGGTCCAGAAAGAGCAAGAGAAGTACAGAAAGAGGCAACAGGGGTACAGAAAGAGTCAAGAGAGGTACAGAAACATGCAGGACAGGTGCAGAAATAGGGAACAGGGGTGCAGAAAGAGGCAAGAGAGGTGCAGAAAGAGAAAAGAGGGGTGCAGAAAGAGGCAAGAGATCTGCAGAAAAAAGCAACAGAGGTGTTGAAAGAGGCAAGTAGGGTGCAGAAAGAGGCAAGCAATCTGCAGAAAAAAGCAACAGAGGTGCTGAAAGAGGCAAGTGAGGTGCAGAAAAAGGCAGGAAAGGTGCAGAAACAGGGAACAGAGGTGCAGAAAGAGGCAAGAGATGTGCAGAAAGAGAAAAGAGGGGCGCAGAAAGGGGCAAGAGATCTGCAGAAAAAAGCAACAGAGGTGTTGAAAGACGCAAGTGAGGTAAAGAAAGAGGCAAGAGATCTGCAGAAAAAAGCAACAGAGGTGCTGAAAGAGGCAAGTGAGGTGCAGAAAGAAGCAAGTGAGGTGCAGAAAGAGGCAAGAGGGATGCAGAAAGAGGCAAGAGCAGTGCAGAAAGAACCAAGAGAAGTGCAGAAAGAAGCAACAGAGGTGCAAAAGGAGGCACGAGGAGTGCAGAAAGTAGGAAGAGAAGTGCAGAAAGAGGCAACAGAGGTGCAGAAAGACGCAAGAGAGGTGTAGAAACAAGCAAGAGAAGTGCAGAAAGAGGCAAGAAAATTACTGAAAGAAGCAACAAAGGTTTAGAAAGAAGCAAGAGAAGTACAGAAAGAGGCAAGTGAGGTGCAGAAAGAAGCAAGAGCAGTGCAGAAAGAACCAACAGAGGTACAAAAAGAGGCAAGAGGGGTGCAGAAAGAGGTAGGCGAGGTGCACAAAGAGGCAAGAGAGGTACAGAAAGAGGCAGGAGGGGTGCTGAAAGAAGGAAGAGAAGTGCAGAAAGAGGCAAGAAAATTGCTGAAAGAAGCAAAAGAGGTGTAGAAAGAAGCAAGAGAAGTGCAGAAAGAGGCAAGTGAGGTGCAGCAAAAAGCAAGAGCAGTGCAGAAAGTACCAACAGAGGTGCTTAAACAGGCGTGAAGGGTGCAGAAAGAGCAAGAGAAGTACAGAAAGAGGCAACAGAGGTACAGAAAGAGGCAAGAGAGGTACAGAAACAGGCAGGAAAGGTGCAGAAACAGGGAACAGGGGTGCAGAAAGAGGCAAGAGAGGTGTAGAAAGAAGCAAGAGAGGTATAGAAAGAGGCAAGATAAGTGTAGAAAAAAGCAACAGAGGTGCTGAAAGAGGCAAGTGAGGTGCAGAAACAGGCAGGAAAGGTGCAGAAAGAGGGAAGAGAGGTCCAGAAAGAGAAAAGAGGGGAGCAGAAAGGGGCAAGAGATCTGCAGAAAAAAGCAACAGAGGTGCAGAAAGACACAAGTGATGTGCAGAAAGAGGCAAGAGATCTACAGAAAAAAAGCAACAGAGGTGCTGAAAGAGGCAAGTGAGGTGCAAAAAGAAGCAAGAGAGGTGCAGAAAGAGGCAATAGAAGTGCAGAAAGAAGCAACAGAGGTGCTCAAAGAGGCAAGAGGGATGCAGAAAGAGGCAAGAGCAGTGCAGAAAGAACCAAGAGAAGTGCAGAAAGAAGCAACAGAGGTGCAAAAGGAGGCACGAGGGGTGCAGAAAATAGGAAGAGAAGTGCAGAAAGAAGCAAAAGAGGTGCTCAAAGAGGCAAGAGGGTTGCAGAAAGAGGCAAGAGCAGTGCAGAAAGAACCAAGAGAAGTGCAGAAAGAAGCAACAGAGGTGCAAGAGGAGGCACGAGGGGTGCAGAAAATAGGAAGAGAAGTGCAGAAAGAAGCAACAGAGGTGCTGAAAGAGGCACAAAGGGTGCAGAAAGAGGCAAGAGAAGTGCAGAAAGAAGCAACAGAGGTACAGAAAGAAGCAACAGAGATGCAAAAGGAGGCAAGAGGGATGCAGAAAGAGGCAAGAGCAGTGTAGAAAGAACCAAGAGAAGTACAGAAAGAAGCAACAGAGGTGCAAAAGGAGGCACAAGTCCTGCAGAAAGAGGGAAGAGAGGTCTAGAAAGAGGCAAGAGAGTTGCACAAATAGGGAAGAGGGGAGCAGAAAGAGGCAACAGAGGTGCCGAAAGAGGCATCTGAGGTGCAGAAAGAAGCAGTTGAAGTGCAGAAAGAGGAAACAGAGGTGCAGAAAGACGTAAGAGAGGTGCAGAAACAAGCAAGAGAAGTGCAGAAAGAGGCAAGAGAATTGCTGACAGAAGCAACAGAGGTTTAGAAAGAAGCAAGAGAAGTGTAGAAAGAGGCAAGTGAGGTGCAGAAAGAGGCAGGAGGGGTGAAAAAAGAAGGAAGAGAAGTGCAGAAAGAGGCAAGATAATTGCTGAAAGAAGCAACAGAGGTGTAGGAAGAAGCAAGAGAAGTGCAGAAAGAGGCAAGTGAGGTGCAGAAAGAAGCAAGAGCAGTGCAGAAAGAACCAACTGAGGTGCTGAAAGAGGCAACAGAGGTGCAGAAGGAGGCATGAGAGGTGCAGAAAGAAGGAAGAGGAGTGCAGAAAGAAGCAACAGAGGTGCTGAAAGAGTCACGAGGGGTGCACAAAGAAGGAAGAGAAGTGTAGAAAGAAGAAACAGAGGTGCTGAAAGAGGCACGAAGGGTGCAGAAAGAGGCAAGAGAAGTGCAGAAAGAAGCAACAGAGGTACAGAAAGAGGCAAGAGTGGTGCAGAAAGAGGGAAGAGAGGTGTAGAAAGAGGCAAGAGAGTTGCACAAATAGGGAATAGGGGTGCAGAAAGAGGCAGGAGGGGTGCAGAAAGAATTAACAGAGGTGCCGAAAGAGGCAAGAGAGGTGCAGAAAGGAGCAAGTGAGGTGCAGAAAGAGGCAACAGAGGTGCAGAAAGACACAAGAGAGGTTAGAAAGAAGCAAGAGAACTGCAGAAAGAACCAACAGAGGTGAAAAAAAGAGGCAAGAGGGGTGCAGAAAGAGGTAGGAGAGGTGCACAAAGAGGCAAGAGAGGTACAGAAAGAGGCAGGATGGGTGCAAAAAGAAGGAAGAGAAGTGCAGAAAGAGGCAAGAGAATTGCTGAAATAAGCCACAGAGGTGTAGAAAGAAGCAAGAGAAGTGCAGAAAGAGGCAAGAGGGATGCAGAAATTTGCAACAGAGGTGCAAAAAGAAGCAAGAGCAGTGCAGAGAGAACCAACAGAGGTGCAGTAAGAGGCAAGAGGGGTACAGAAAGAGGAAAGAAAACTGCAGAAAGAAGCAACAGAGGTGCAGAAAGAGGAAAGAAAGGTGCAGAAAGAGGCAAGAGAGGTGCAGAAAGAGTCAGGAGAGGTGCACAAAGAGGCAAAAGGGGTGCAGAAAGATGCAAGAGGGGTGCAGAGAGAAGCAAGAGAAGGGCAGAAGGAAACAACAGAGGTGCTTAAAGAGGCAAGCGGGGTGCAGAAAGAGGCAAGAGAAGTGCAGAAAGAAGCAACAGAGGTGCCGAAAGAGGCAAGAGAGGTGCAGAAACAGGCAAGAAAGGTACAGAAAGAGGAAACAGGGGTGCAGAAAGAGGTAAGAGGGATACAGAAATTTGCAAGAGAGCTGCAGAAAAAAGGAAGAGAGGTGGAGAAATAGGGAAGAGGGATGCAGAAAGAGGCATGAGGGATGCAGAAATTTGCAAAAGAGGTGCAGAAAGAAGCAAGAGCAGTGCAGAAAGAACCAACAGAGGTGCAAAAAGAGGCAAGAGGGGTGCAGAAATAGGTAGGAGAGGTTTACAAAGAGGCAAGAGGGGTACAGAAAGCGGCCGGAGGGGTGGAGAGAGAAGGAAGAGAAGTGCAGAAAGAAGAAACAGAGGTGCTGAAAGAGGCGCAAAGGGTGCAGGAAGAGGCAAGAGAAGTGCAGAAAGAAGCAACAGAGGTATAGAAGGAGGCAAGAGAGGTGCAGAAACAGGCAGGAAAGGTGCAGAAAGAGGGAACAGGGGTGCAGAAAGAGGCAAGAGATGTGCAGAAAGAGGGGAGAGGGGTGCAGAAAGAAGCAAGAGGGGTGCAGAAAGAAGCAAGTGAGGTGCAGAAAGAGGCAACAGAGGGGCAGAAAGATGCAAGAGAGGTGCAGAAACAAGCAAGAGAAGTGCAGAAAGAGGCAAGAGAGGTGCAGAAAGAGGCAAGAGAGGTGCAGAAAATGGCAAGAGAACTGCAGAAAGAGGCAAGAGGGATGCAAAAAAAGGAAGAAGGATGCGTAAAGAAGCAAGAGAAGTGCAGAAAGAAACAAGAGAGGTGCAGAAAGACGGAAGACGAGTGCAGAAAGAGACAACAGGGGTGCAGAAAGAAGAATGAGAAGTGCAGAAAGAGGCAAAAGAAGTGCAGAAAGAAGCAACAGATGTACAGTTAGAGGCAAGAGAGGTACAGAAAGAGGGAGGAGGGGTGCAAAAAGAGGCAAGATGGGTGCAGAAAGAAGCAAGAGAGGTATAGAAAGAAGCAAGAGAAGTGCAGAAAGAAGCAACAGGGGTGCAGAAAGAGGATAGAGGGGTTCAGAAAGAGGCAAGACAAGTGTAGAAAGAAGCAACAGAGGTGCTGAAGGAGGCAAACGTACTGCAGAAAGAGGCAAGAGAGTTGCAGAAACAGGCAAAAGGGGTGCAGAAAGAGGGAACAGGTGTGCAGACAGAGGCAAGAGAGGTGCAGAAAGACGGGAGAGTGGTGCTGAAAGAGGCAAGAGGTATGCAAAAAGTTGCAACAGAGGTGCATAAAGAAGCAAGAGCAGTGCAGAATGAACCAACAGAGGCAATAGAGGTACAGAAAGAAGCAAGAGAAGTGCAGAAAGAAGCAAAAGAGGTGCAGAAAGAGGCACAAGAACAACAGAAAAAGACAAGAGAGGTACAGAAAGAGGAAGGAGAGGGGCACAAAGAGGCAAGAGGGGTCCCGAAAGAGGCAAGAGGGGTGCAGAAAGGAGCAAGAGAAGTGCAGAAAGAAGCAACAGAGGTGCTGAAATAGGCAAGTGGGGTGCAGAAAGAGGCAAGAGAAGTGCAGAAAGAAGCAAGAGAGGTGCAGAAAGAGGCAAGAGAGGTACAGAAAGAAGCAGAAAAGGTGCATAAAGAGGGAACAGGGGTGCAGAAAGAGTCAAGACGGATACATAAATTTACAAAAGAGATGCATAAAGAAGCAAGAGCAGTGCAGAAAGAACCAACAGTGGTGCAGAAAGAGGCAAGAGGGGTACAGAAAGAGGCAAGAGAAGTACAGAAAGAAGGAAAAGAGGTGCAGAAATAGGCAAGAGAACTGCAGAAAAAGGCAAGAGAGGTGCAGAAAGAGGAAGGAGATGTGCACAAAGAGGCAAGAGGGATACAGAAAGAAGCAAGAGAAGTGCAGAAAGAAGCAACGGAGGTGCTGAAAGAGGCAAGAGGGGTGCAGAAAGAGACAAGAGAAGTGCAGAAAGAAGCAACAGAGGTGCAGAAAGAGTCAAGAGAGGTGCAGAAACAGGCAGGAAACGTGAAGAAAGAGGTAACAGGGGTGCAGAGAGAGGCAAGAGGGGTGCAGAAAGAGGTAGGAGAGGTGCACAAAGGGGCAAGAGGGGTACATAAAGAGGCAAGAGGGGTGCAGAAAGAAGGAAGAGAAGTGCAGAAAGAAGCAACAGAGTTGCATAAAGAGGCAATAGAGGTGCAGAAAGAGGCAAGAGAGGTGCAGAAAGAGGCAAGAAAGATGCAGAAGAAGCAAGTGAGGAACAGAAAGAGGCAAGAGAGGTGCAGAAAAAAGAGAGTGAGGTTCAGAAAGAGGCAAGAGAAGAGCAGAAAGTGGCAAGAGAGGTATAGAAAGAGGCAAGATAAGTGTAGAAATAGCAAGAGAAGTGCAGAAAGAGGCACTTGAGGTGCAGAAAGAGGCAAGAGAGGTACAGACAGAGGCCCGAGAAGTGCAGAAAGAATCAACAGAGGTGCAGACAGAGGCAAGAGGGGTGTGGAAAGAGGTAGGAGAGGTGCACAAAGGGGCAAGAGGGATACAGAAAGAGGCAAGAGGGGTGCAGAAAGAAGGAAGAGAAGTGCAGAAAGAAGCAACAGAATTGCAGAAAGAGGCAATAGAGGTGCAGAAAGAGGCAAGAGCGATGCAGAAAGAAGCAAGTGAGTAGCAGAAAGAGGCAAGAGAAGAGCAGAATGTGGCAAGTGAGGTGTAGAAAGAAGCAAGAGTGGTATAGAAAGAGGCAAGATAAGTGTAGAAAGAGGCAAAAGAAGAGCAGAAAGAGGCACTTTAGGTGCAGAAACAGGCAAGAAAGGTGCAGAAAGAGGGAACAGGGGTGCAGAAAGAGGTAAGAGGGATCCAGAAATTTACAAGAGAGGTGCAGAAAGAAGCAAGAAGTGGTGGAGAAATAGGTAAGAGGGGTGCAGAAAGAGGCATGAGGGATGCAGAAATTTGCAAAAGAGGTGCAGAAAGAAGCAAGAGCAGTGCAGAAAGGACCAAGAGAGGCAAGGGGGTGCAGAAATAGGTAGGAGAGGTGCACAAAGAGGCAAGAGGGGTACAGGAAGAGGCAGGAGGGGTGGAGAAAGAAGGAAGAGAAGTGCAGAAAGAAGCAACAGAGGTACATAAAGCGGCAAGAGAGGTGCAGAACCAGGCAGGAAAGATGCAGAAAGAGGGAACAGGTGTGCTGAAAGAGGCAAGAGAGGTGCAGAAAGAGGGGAGAGGGGTGCAGAAAGAAGCAAGAGGGGTGCAGAAAGAAGCATGTGAGGTGCAGAAAGAGGCAACAGAGGCGCCGAAAGACGCAAGAGAGGTACAGAAACAAGCAAGAGAAGTGCAGAAAGAGGCAAGAGAATTGCTGTAAGAAGCAACAGAGGTGTAGAAAGAAACAAGAGAAGTGCAGAAAGAGGCAAGTGAGGTGCAGAAAGAGGCAAGAGAGGTGCAGAAAATGGCAAGAAAACTGCAGAAAGAGGCAAGAGGGATGCAAAAAAGGAAGAAGGGTGCATAAAGAAGCAAGAGAGGTGCAGAAAGAAGCTCTAGAGGTGCAGAAAGAGGGAAGATGAGTGCAGAAAGAGACAACAGGGGTGCAGAAAGAAGCAAGAGAGGTGCAGAAAGAGGCAAAAGAAGTGCAGAAAGAAGCAACAGATGTACAGAAAGAGGCAAGAGAGGTACAGAAAGAGGGAGGAGGGGTAAAAAAAGAGGCAAGATAGGTACAGAAAAAAGCAAGAGAGGTACAGAAAGAAGCAAGAGCAGTGCAGAAAGAAGCAACAGAGGTGCAGAAGGAGGCAAAAGAACTGCAGAAAGAGGCAATAGAGTTGCAGAAACAGGCAAAAGGGGTGCAGAAAGAGGGAACAGGTGTGCAGACAGAGGCAAGAGAGGTGCAGAAAGATGGGAGACGGGTGCTGAAAGAGTCAAGAGGGATGCATAAATTTGCAACAGAGGTGCAGAAAGAAGCAAGAGCAGTGCAGAATGAACCAACAGAGGCAAGAGAGATACAAAAAGAGGCAAGAGAAATGCAGAAAGAAGCAAAAGAGGTGCAGAACGAGGCAAGAGAACAGCAGAAAAAGACAAGAGAGGTGCAGAAAGAGGAAGGAGAGGTGCACAAAGAGCCAAGAGGGATACAGAAAGAGGCAAGAGGGGTGCCGAAAGGAGCAAGAGAAGTGTAGAAAGAAGCAACAGAGGTGCTGAAAGAGGCAAGTGGGGTGCAGAAAGAGGCAAGAGAAGTGCAGAAAGAAGCAACAGAGGTTCAGAAACAGGCAAGAAAGGTGCAGAAAGGGGGAACAGGGGTGCAGAAAGAGGCAAGACAGGTATAGAAATTTGCAAAAGAGATGCAGAAAGAAGCAAGAGCAGTGCAGAAAGAACCAACAGAGGTGCAGAAAAAGGCAAGAGGGGTACAGAAAGAGGCAAGCGGGGTACAGAAAGAGGCAAGAGAAGTACAGAAAGAAGCAAAAGAGATGCAGAAAGAAGCAAGAGAACTTCACAAAAAGGCAAGAGAGGTGCAGAAAGAGGAAGGAGAGGTGCACAAAGAGGCAAGAGGGGTACAGAAAGAGGTAAGAGGGGTGCAGAAAGAAGCAAGAGAAGTGCAGAAAGAAGCAACAGAGGTGCTGAAACAGGCAGGAAACTTGCAGAAAGAGGGAACAGGGGTGCAGAAAAATGCAAGAGGGATACAGAAATTTGCAAAAAAAAGGTGCAGAAAGAAGCAAGAGCAGTGCAGAAAGAACCAACAGAGGTGCAGAAAGACGCAAGATGGGTGCAGAAAGAGGTAGGAGAGGTGCACAAAGAGGCAAGAGGGGTACAGAAAGAGGCAAGAGGGGTGCAGAAAGAGGAGTGCAGAAAGAAGCCACATAGTTGCAGAAAGAGGCAATAGAGGTGCAGAAAGAGGCAAGAGAGATTTAGAAATAAGCAAGTGAGGAGCAGAAAGAGGCAAGAAAGATGCAGAAAGAAGAGAGTGAGGTTCAGAAAGAGGCAAGAGAAGAGCATAAAGTGGCAAGTGAGGTGTAGAAAGAGGCAAGAGAGGTATAGAAAGAGGCAAGATAAGTGTAGAAAGAGGCAAGAGAAGTGCAGAAAGAGGAACTTGAGGTGCAGAAAGTGGCAAGAGAGGTACAGAAAGAGGCTCGAGAAGTGCAGAAAGAGGCAAGAGAAGTGCAGAAAGAAGCAAGAGAGGTGCAGGAGGAAGAGAGTGAGGTGCAGAAAGAGGCAAGTGGGGTGCAGAAAGAGGCAAGAGAGTTACAGAAAGAGGCAAGGGAAGTGCAGAAACAGGCAAGAGTATTGCACAAAGAGGCAAGAGAGGAGAAGAAAGAGGAAACAGAGGTGTTGAAAGAAGCAAGAGAAGTGAAGTGCAGAAAGAGGCAGGTGAAATGCAGAAAGAAGACAGTGAGGTGCAGAAAGAGGAAGAAAGGTGAAGAAAGTAGCAAGAGAAATGCAGAAAGAGGCAAGAGAGGCACAGAAAGAAGAGAAGTTTGTGCACTGTTAGTAACAATTTAACACCCACATTTAGCAATAAGTAACACATGACCATTCCAGCTTTGCAAAGGGCCTTCCACCATGCTGTAATACATGACGCTGCATTTTTGGGAACATTTGAGCCATTTGAGCTAGAAACAAGGCTTTTTTTGTTCAAATCTGCAGATTAGGCAGCAGATGATGGAATATTTAGCAAATGCGGAAAATGTTTAATAATGTGAAATTTGGTGCAGCCGAACAGTCACATAATTCCAGTGGCCCTGCTCATACCTCCGACTAGGTCCAGAAGTGCTCCTCAGTGGTTCCTTCTTTTTTTGTGTTTTATTAAGTTTATAGTTTAGCTTCTATGGAAACAAGGAAGACTAAACCTGAGGTTACCACTCCACAACACAAACTACAATACCACATAATTACTCTCCAAAACACATAATCCCACTCCACATAATTCCTAACTACTAAATACCACATAATTTCTATTCACATAATTTCACTGCACAACATACCACATAATTTCACTACACACAACGTACATCCTCTCTACACCAAAAACATTAGTAAAAATCTTTTACATTTACAACCCCAATAGCTCTAACTCTCGCAAATGCGAGACCTATTACATTACAAATGCTTCTTTAACTGATAGTCGCGTTTGCAGAGTGGTGCAGAAAGGGGGCTGGGCCTCTGACCAGTGCTCAGGAATTCCACTGCGTAGAACTTACAGGAGGTACCAGGAGGGCTTCTTGGCCCCAAAGTCCCTCATGAGTAAAGTGGACTTCATCCCCCAACCAGTACTGTGCCTGGAAGGCGCATTTGCAGAGTGGTTGAGAAAGGGGGGGCGGGGCCTCCGAAGACCTCTTAGCAATCCCACTATGTGGGACTTAGTGGAGGTAATAGGAGAGGTAGTTGGCCCCCAAGAACAACCTTGGGGGACAACTACCCCTCCTATTACCTACAGTAAGTCCCACACAGTGGGACTGCTAAGTTGTCATAGCAGGCCACACCCCTTTTCCCACCACTCTGCAAACACACTCCCTAGTGCGATCTTGAATGGGGATTAAAGTCCCCTTCCCTGCTGGGGGTCCTTAGGGGACAACTAGCCTTCCTGATACCTCCAGTATGCCCCAGATAGTGGGATTGCTGATAGGTGGACACAGGCCACACCCCCTTTGTCCACCACTCTGCAAACATGCCTCCTGGTGCGCTCTTGGTTGGGGGATGAAGTCCCCTTGCCTCCTGAGGGTCCCTGGGGGCCAACCAGCCCACCATGTACCTCCAGTAAGCCCCACACAGCTGGATTGCTGAGAGTGGTCCAAGGCCACTCTGCAAACGTGCCTCCTGGCGCACTGCAGCTCGGGGGATGAAGTCCACTTGTGTCCTGAGGTCCTCAGGACACAAGCCCCCTTACACAGAGTCCCTCCACACAGAGTTTTTAATTGTAGCCCTGGGAAGTTGGCGGTCCCCGGGGCTGCGGGGGGCCGCGTGGCCCCCCTGCATTCAATGCATATAGCCCTGGGGAGGTGGTGGTCCCTGGTGCTTGGGGGGCCCGCGAGGCCCACTGCCCTAAAATATTAAATACCCCTGGGAGGTGGTGGTCCCTGGGGCTTGGGGGTCCCTTGAGGCCTCCCTGCACAAAAATGCAAATGCCCCGCGGAGGTGGTGCTCCCTGGGGCAGCGTGGGGGGGCAGGAGCTCCCCCATGGATTTTAAATAAAAAGCCCCGGGGAGGTGGCAGTCCCCGGGGCTGCGGGGGAGCTGCGTGCCCCCCGCATAACATTATCTAAGCCCCGGGGAGGTGGTGGTCCCCGGGGCTGTGGGGGCCCCCACAGCCCCGCTAATTAATTGGGCATTGGGCACATCAGTGATGTCATCAGAGATGTCACTGACCACGTCATGAATGATGTAATATGTGACGTCATCAGCAGTGCATTGCGGGGGCGTGAGTTATAGTCAGCTCAACTAAATATAACGGCCGAATTTCTCTGGTTTTGTACGAGTGAAATGTCTAACTAACTATAACGTCCCTGAAACCTGTGGTTTTTTCAGTGAATTCCAAAGGTTTTTAAATGCTAATTTCTAACTATAACGTACCTAAAACCTGTGGTTTTTTCAGTGAATTTCAAAGGTTTTTAAATGCTAATTTCTAACTATAACATCCCTGAAACCTATGGTATTTTCAGTGAATTTCAAAGGTTTTTAAATGCTAATTTCTAACTATAACGTCCCTGAAACCTGCGGTTTTTTCAGTGAATTTCAAAGGTTTTTTAAATGCTAATTTTTAATTATAATGTCCAAAAAATACTTTTTCAAAAATGTTAAACTTTTATAGAAATAAGGTGATATTTCTGCTTTCTAAAATATGCTTTTATCTTTTTTATTTTTTAAAGACAATTGGATTCGCGTATCGATTGTGTACCAGTCACGGTGGTTGACCGTATCCAAGAGTTATGCCACCATTTTGGTTAAGTCATGTAGGGTGCGCGTTTGGTATGCGATGGGTGCGTGGTTCCCGGCCCCGCGTAACGTCACGTACGTATTTCCGGGGGTAGCGTCAGGTGCACGAACCCACCGCAAATCTTTAAGTTTTAAAGATATATATATAACTTTATTATATATATTATACCAAGAGATTATTTAACAAAATTGTAAATATCATATATTTGTAACTGGAATAAAGATAAATTATTGTTAAATATACTTTTTGAAATTGCACCGGGTGCGCGCCGGATGCGCGCCGGGTGCGCGAACCCATGTGACTTCAAAAGAAAGCATTTAATTGGTTAAGAAGCTTTTTATTCTAGAAATTACAGCACCCCACCCAAATTTCTCATTCCTCCAACAACATTGCCAGGAGACACACCTTTTGTGTTTAGTGCTCTTTTTGCATTTCTTTGGTGTTTTTTTTTAAACAAACTCAAAAAATGGCATCTTCAAATCTACCTAATGACATTCTTGGTGAAGAAGAGGCCTTGGAGGAACCATGAAAAGCAAAAAAGGAGAGCATCGTCTGGGCGTTCTTTACATTTCTAGCAGGAGAAAAAAAGGTGAATGCGAGGAAGGTAACCTGCACTATTTGCGACATCGTCGCGAGCTGGAACAACAAGCCAGCAAGGTGATCAAGATGCAGGACCGAGCACCTCAGCTGGTACATCTAGTTCTACAAGAGGACCTCATATTAGACCAGAGTTTGCTGGTCTAGAACAGAGATGCATCAAGTGCAAAAAAATTATTTGTTATGGCGAGCAGTCTGTTGACGCTATTGTTTTTGCAGCAAAAAGCCACCACTGTTCATTTTTTTTTGCAATGATTTTTTAATTGCAAAAGTTTAAACAACAGTTTTGTCATTTTATTCTGTTTGTACTTTTTTTTTAAAAAAAGAACACCAAAAAAATACAAAAAAGAGTTAGAAAAACACAAAAAAATTATAGAAGAAAAAAAATGGTTCTTGTTAGAACCGCCTATTTGGTTAAAAAAAGACAAATTTGTATGTGTTGTATGAATTGCAGCAAGTGTAATATATGGAAAAGAACATGGGTAGTGTATGTGTGATTGCATGAGTGCATGTGTACTACATGCATAATTGGACAAGTGCATGGGTAGTGATTGCTTTATTGCATGAGTGCAGTGATAATATCTGGGTGATTGAAGGAGTGCATGGGTAATGCGTGGGTGCATGCAAGAGTGCATAGGTAGTGTCTGGGTGAATGTAGCACTGCATAGGTATTTTCTAGGTGATTGGAGGAGTGCATGAGTAGTACATGGGTGATTGCATGAGTGCAGAAGTAGTGCCTGAATGATTGAAAGACTGCATGGGTAGTGCTTGGGTGATTGCATGAGTGCCACAGAAGTGCCTGAGTGCATGTATGAGTGTATGGGTAGTGTCTGAGTGATTGCTTGAGTGCAAGGGTAGTGCCTGGGTGTATGGAAAAGTGTATGAGTAGTACCTGAGTGCATGTAGGACTGCATGTGTAGTTCCTGGGTGATTAGAGGAATGCATGAGTAGTACAAGGATGATTGCATGAGTGCAGGAGTAGTGCCTGAATGAGTGAAATACTGCATGGGTAGTGCTTGGATGATTGCATGAGTGCAGGGGTAATGTTTGGGTGATTGAAGGAGTGTATGGATAATGCTTGGATGCATGGATGAGTGCATGGGTAGTGCCTTGGTGCATGGAGTAGTACATCGGTAGTTCCTCGGTGATTGCAGCAGTGCATGACTACTACCTGTGTGATTGCATGAGTGCCTGGGTAGTGCCTGGGTGATTAGAGGAGTGTATGGGTAGTGCTTGAATTATTGCTTGAGTGAATAGGTAGTTCCTGGGTGATTGCATGCGTGCATAGGTTGTGCCTGTTTTTTTTAAATAACTGCATCAGTACTGGTTGCATTATTGGAGGAGAGCATGAGTAATGCCTGGGTGCATGGAAGAGTGTATGAGTAGTGCCTGAATGCATGTAGGACTGCATGGGTAGTTCCTGGGTGATTTGAGGAGTGCATGAGTAGTACATGGGTGATTGCATGAGTGCAGGAGTAGTGCCTGAATGATTGAAAGACTGCATGGGTAGTGCTTGGGTGATTGCATGAGTGCCACAGAAGTGCCTGAGTGCATCTATGAGTGTATGGGGAGTGTCTGAGTGATTGCTTGAGTGCAAGGGTAGTGCCTGGGTGCATGGAAGAGTGTATGAGTAGTGCCTGAGTGCATGTAGGACTGCATGGGTAGTTCATGGGTGATTAGAGAAGTGCATGAGTAGTACATGGATGATTGCATGTGTGCAGGAGTAGTGCCTGAATGATTGAAAGACTGCATGGGTAGTGCTTGGATGATTGCATGAGTGCAGGGGTAATGTTTGGGTGATTGAAGGAGTGTATGGATAATGCTTCGGTGCATGGAAGAGTGCATGGTTAGTGCCTTGCTGCATGGAGTAGTACATCAGTAGTTCCTTGGTGATTGCAGCAGTGCATGACTTCTACCTGTGTGATTGCATGAGTGCATGGGTAGTGCCTGTGTGATTAGAGGAGTGTATGGGTAGTGCTTGAATTATTGCATGAGTGTATAGGTAGTTCCTGGGTGATTGCATGAGTGCATAGGTAGTGCCTGGGTTATTTTATAACTGCATGGGTATTGGTTGCATGATTGGAGGAGTGCATGAGTAATGCCTGGGTGCATGGAAGAGTGTATGAGTACTGCCTGAAAAAATTTAGGACTGCATGGGTAGTTCCTAGGTGATTGGAGGAGTGCATGAGTAGTACATGGGTGACTGCATGAGTGCAGGAGTAGTGCCTGAATGATTGAAAGACTGCATGGGTAGTGCTTGGGTGATTGCATGAGTGCCACAGAAGTGCCTGAGTGCATGTATGAGTGTATGGGTAGTGTCTGAGTGATTCCTTGAGTGCAAGGGAAGTGCCTGGGTGCATGGAATAGTGTATGAATAGTGCTTGAGCACATGTGGGACTGTATGTGTAGTTCATGGGTGTTTAGAGGAGTGCATGAGTAGTACATGGATGATTGCATGAGTGCAGAAGTAGTGCCTGAATGATTGAAAGACTGCATGGGTAGTGCTTGGATGATTGCATGAGTGCAGGGGTAATGTTTGTGTGATTGAAGGAGTGTATGGATAATGCTTGGGTGCATGGAAGAGTGCACGGGTAGTGCCTTGGTGAATGGAGTTGTACATCGGTAGTTCCTCTGTGATTGCAGCAGTGCATGACTACAACCTCTGTGATTGCATGAGTGCATGGGTAGTGCCTGTGTGATTAGAGGAGTGTATGGGTAGTGCTTGAATTATTACATGAGTATATAGGTAGTTCCTGGGTGACTTCATGAGTGCATAGGTAGCGCCTGTATTATTTTATAACTGCATGGATACTGGTTGCATGATTGGAGGAGTCCATGAGTAATGCCTGGGTGCATGGAAGAGTGTATGAGTAGTGCCTGAATGCATGTAGGACTGCATAGGTAGTTCCTGGGTGATTGGAGGAGTGCATGAGTAGTACATGGGTGATTGCATGAATAGTGCCTGAATGATTGAAAGACTGCATGGGAGTGCTTGGGTGATTGCATGAGTGCAGGGGTAATGTTTGGGTGATTGAAGGAGTATATGATAATGCTTGGGTGCATGGAAGAGTGCATGGGTAGTGCCTTGGTGCATGCAGTAGTACATCGGTAATTCCTCGGTGATTGCAGCAGTGCATGACTAGTACCTGTGTGATTGCATGACTGCATGTGTAGTGCCTGGGTGATTGGAGGAGAGTATGGGTAGTGCTTGAATTATTGCATGAGTGCATAGGTAGTGCCTGGGTTCTTTGATAACTGCATGGGTACTGGTTGCATTATTGGAGGAGTGCTGCATAGGTAGTGCATGGGTTATTTTATAACTGCATAGGTACTGGTTGCTTGATTGGAGGACTGCATGAGTAATGCCTCGGTGCATGGAAGAGTGTATGAGTAGTCCCTGAGTGCATGGAGAAGTGCATTAGTAGTGCCTGTGTGATTGCATGACTGCATAGGTAGTGACTGGATGATTTTATAAATGCACAAATACTGCCTGAGTGATTGAAGAAGTGCATGAGTAATGCATGGGTGATTGTATGAGTGCAGGGGCAATGTCAGGGTCATTGGAGGAGTGCATGTGTAATGCCAAAGTGATTGCATGAGTGCAGGGGTAATGTCTGTGACATTACAGGAGTGCATAGCTAATACCTAAGTGATTGCATAAGTGCAGGAGTAATGTCTGGAGGATTAGAGGAATGCATAGATACCTGAGGAATTGCATGAGTGTAGGGGTAATGTCTTGCTGATTGCAAGAGTGTGGGGGTACGGCCTTGGTGATTGTAGGAGTGCATAGGTATAGCCTGAGTGATTTTAAAACTTAAAGGGTTGTGGCTGAGTGAATTGAGAAGTACAGGAGTAGTACCTGGGTTATTGGAGGACTGTATAAATAGAGCTTGGTTGATTTTATAAGTGTATGTGTACTGCCTGAATGAATACACCATTGTATAGATACTGCCTGGATGATTGAAAGAGTGCAAAGGTAGTGTCATGGTGATTGCATGAGTGCAGGGATAATGTTTAGGGGATTGAAGAAGTGTATAAGTATAACCTGGGACATTGTAATAGTGTACAGGTAATGTGTAGCTGATTGGATGAGTTTACAGATACTGCCAGGGTGATTGGAAGAGTACATAGGTAGTGTCTGGGTGATATTATAACTCTGTGGATGCAGGCTAGGTGATTTGAGAAATGCATGGATAGTGCATGGGTGATGGCAGGAGTGGGGAATAGTGCCAAACTGTATAGATCAGTGCATGGGTAGTGTTTGATAAAATAGATGAGTGCAATAAAAGTGACTGTAAACATTACTTCATATTGTTATACGTATTACATTATTTCATCTTACCTTCTTTATTAAACAAGATACAAAACTCAGTGAAACTACTTTACAGTAGTTTTGTTGTAAACTGAATTGAAAATCGTTTCAAGCTTTAGTATTAGTTTCTGTAAAAAAGGAGAAAAATAGTTATTGCATATAATATTATAGTTTCAAGAACACAATATAATTTTGCATTTACATAACATATTCAGTTTCCCATTTTTACTGTTCTCAGATTCTACTGAATTTCACCATACACAGTGATTTCAATGTAGATCATCATATAACAGCGGGGAAAAGAACAAGTTCAACTATCTGTTTACCTATCTACAGTTTCTAAATTGCATTCTTCAACTACAATAAATCATTTATTTCTCTGAAGTACATTTCTGAAATATACATTCTCATTTACATCGTGTATAATATAAAGATCGAATATATAAATTATTTCTTTCAAACACAATTTTGCAAATGCAATAACAATTAGAACAAACAATAATCCAAAAAGTAATACTTCACATCTTCCCAATAGGCCGAATAATGTTTCCAAATCAATTTGCATTAAAAATATCCAAAATAAACTCCTTAATTTGTGTTTACATCTTCCCAATAGGCCGAATGATGTTTTCAAAACTTTGGCATAAAAAAATCAGATATGAATCTGGTAATTCGTAAGGCAACCTACATTTGAATTCCAAATGGGCATCATTGCAATGTGTCCATCCTTTATTGCACTTTAAATACACAGTATAGTGTCCAGATTTTGTAGTAGGTCCGTCATGGAAAACAATAGCCACAGCTTTAAAAGTTCTTCCTGAAATTGATAGTTGACTTGCCACAACATTTTTAATTTTGGTTTCCAATTTTCTTCCATTTGCTCTACAACGTTGCAGCATTAATATGACATATTTTCCAAATCTTTCTAAATATAAAGTTGACAACATTTCTGATTTACAATGAGAGCATTTCATATCTTGATTAGCTGATTTTGCTAATTTATTAAAAGACACTGATTTGCCATCTGGTATTGTCAAATATATGAATCGTTCAGTGTCTTTTTCAGTGGTAGAAGAAAATGAACACTCTTCACATTTATGATCCCATCTGTAACTTAGTCCAAACAAATTTTCAATTTCTATTCCTTCATCTTCCAATACTGCAAGCATAAACATAAGAAATTCTTGTGCATCTTGTATATTGAGTGTAAATTGCGAAGAACCAGCACATATATCCAAAAGATGCCGAATGTTAGAAGCAGTATGGATTTTAGTTCTATCAGTTACCAACTTTTGAAAAATATAATGTAATAAAGAACAGAATCTTTTTTCATGATTTTCCATAATTTCATGATGAAGATCTTCTAGATAAAAGACAACATTCACAATTACATTAGCATAGCAGTTGATACCTGAACTATTTTCTAATTGGTATCCTACAATATCATCAACAGTGTCCATTTTCATCTTCTTTGCAGCTTCATTATTCTCTTTAATTGTTTTCTTTTTTTGAATTTCACTAGAATGTTTCTCATGTTTCTGTTTTGGACATACAACACGTTTCTCATAAATGGGATGTTCACCTAAGTTAGGAGCATAAAGTCTTCTTAACCGATTATATTCTCTTACACAATTTGCATCAGCACTAATATTTTTCTCATCAAAATTAATCAAATACAAACCAGATAATGTTGTTACTCGGGACAATGCAACATATGCCATGCCCTCTTTGAACACTGTACTTCCAATATTTACCAAAGCATTGTCTATACTTAAACCTTGAGATTTATGAATAGTCACTGCATATGCTAAAGAAAGAGGAAACTGTTTTCTACGAACATACAAGTCTTTTACAAGCAGAAAACGAACAGCACAGCATCCAATCGGTTTTACATTTTCAATCTGATCAAATTTAATCTTCAAAAATTAAATTCCATCTCTGTTCTGATAATTAACAAAATCAACAACTTTTCCCATTGCTCCATTTACTAAACCTTTTTCTACATCCAAATTACGCCGTAAAATTACCTGACAGTTTTCACATACATATAAAGTCTTTTCTAAAGCTGCAGTCTTAGACACCGACTTTTCCAAAGAATCCAATTTTGACTAAAACATTTCTGAGAGAAGAATAGTAACTCCTTCATGTTCCATTTTATCAAGGGCTTCAATTTTCACTATTGGTTGTATTTCCAGTTTCAAAAGTTCTTCATTGAATGTAGAACACTCTTGCACTGTTGGCATTAGACAAACTATAGAGTTCTTTTCTCCAATTGTTTTGTACATTATTTCAGGTGCAATGTTTTCATTTGGAAACAAGTTTGTTAGTAGCCAACTTTTAAAGCTTCTTTACCATGTTTTGTCAAAACACCAATTCTTATATCTTGAAGAATGTTTCCATAATGTTCCTCACTTGCTTGTCACATATTCTTAATAAGTTCTTTGTATTCAAAATGAGACCAAATGTTCACATTTCCAATACTTCCCAAAGATTTCCTAGTTTCTTCATGGACAAGTGTTTTAAAAACTGGTTGTCCTTTCACAGGAGTAAGTTGTAGTAGATCGCCGAATACAATTACATGCTTTCCTCCAACAGAACATCATAATCTGTTTTTAAAATCTGTTGCATTCTTAAATGTACGAAGGCAAGCATTAAGTTTGAGACCATGCTCACCTCATCAATGATCAGAAGTTTCATTTTCTTGAGTACTCTTGAAACTTCATAACAAGCTTCTCCTGATCGCTTGTGATATTCCAACTTATTTTCATGTTCAACTGATAGCATGAGTAAACGATGTAATGTAATCCCTTTAATGTTGTGTGCTGCTAACCCAGTTGGAGCGGTTATAACACAAGATAAATGTGATTCAGTGGTTTTCTGTAGATAACTGGTCAAAACTTTAATTAAGAAACTTTTTCCTGTCCCAGCTTGACCACTAATGTACATTCGAATAGGTTTAAATGATGTGCATGGGCATTTGTTTTTTTCATGCAGTAAACCATGTTGTATATGTTCTGTCACTTGCTGATATATTTCTTTTTGTTAAATATTTAGTTGTTTTTCCAAGTTTTCCAACTCAATAATATCCTGTTGGGCTTGTTGCATAGCCGTTTCTACTTCATTCATGGCTTTTGCAGCTTCATTTTCAAGAATTGGTTGTCCTAATGGATCTTGACTTAGAGGAACAGAACTTTGACTATCTTGAGAACTGTCTTTAGCTGTTTCAGCTGTAATAGTAGTTTCTTGTTCAATCTCTTTATTTAACATTTGTAGATAATTTGGAAAAATTGTGCATTGAATGCTATCTTTACATACATTAAAAGAATCTTCATAGCAATCAAAATCTCCAAGTAATTCCATTTTACTATGCCAAGGTTTGAAAAGTTGCAGAAGTGCCAAATAGAAACATTCCCTTTTATCTGGAGTTTCACAACTGAGTTTCCTGTGGTTAATAAGATTTCCTTTGGCATGTTTTACCAAACATCCTTCACATCCAATTACTGCATACTTTTCTTCATTTATATTTTCTGTAACGTTTCTCTTAAAGCTGTAATGTTGCAGTACTTCATAGAGACAAATGTTTTCCAGATGTGAACTTCTTTTTGGATAGTATGTGTCCAACATATTCATTTTAACAATATCTGTACTTTCTGGTTCATTCAATGCTAAGTATTCAGTTTCTTGTGCAGATTTCAATACTCGATTTTGTGTTACAGCAAGACCTAGACTTACACAAATGATTCCTCTTGACTTTGAATATAAACTTGCAGAGGTCAACCGATCCGAACATTCGTAATATCCAATCTCTTGATGGGATAGCATCTTCAAACCAAAGCTGTACAATTTGTTACTAAGAGTCTTCCCACATTTCTTTCAACTCTGTCTTTTCAGATTTGGTTATATACGACGTAACGTAGCGAGCAACAGCAATCGAATTATCTGCAACATACAGGATATCCATATTTGCATTCCACATTGTCAAAATCACTGGATTGTAGTCATTAATATACTTTGAATCTTCAGTTCTTTTTATGTTGTAAGTATTCTTCGGAGATTTTCGAGTGATAGTATGCCTTACTGCTGACATGAAACTGTTGACTCTTCCTTTTGAAATTACTGGACGTGGGAATCCAAAACGACATTTTGTATAAAATCTTCCCTTTGACTTGTATTTCCGTCTACAGTATTTCCCACATCAGTGACTTTGAAACCATAAAACTTGCTGCCTCAAGTTGTTTTCTCCTCCTTCTTTTGGAATGGCACAGGTAACATATTTTTCAATAAAAGACAAAACACTTTCATCAGTATCAGTTCCAAATTTTGGTGCATCCTTGATCCATAGTAACATGTGTATATGAGGAGTACTTCTGGCTTGGTACTCCTTTCTCCAAAAGAAATCAATAACTTCTCCAAGAGGTGGATTATTTTTATTGCAGATAAAATACATCATAGCTTGAAACCTATGATTAAAATATCTGCACACATTTACAGGATCCAAGGAACACAGTTCTCCAGCTGTCTTCAATTCAATATTTTTTGCATTTGAATTTGCTTGCTGTAGAAATTCAAGTAAGTCGTCCCATGCGTATTCAGCACAGCTAAGCATAACAAACCATGTAGGGGTTCCTAAGTTCCGTAACATACATTTAAGTTCTCCGTGACGACGATACCAATACTCATTAGTACCACGTTGACACGCCATCAAATTAATTAACTGAGATTCTAAAAGATCATCTCTTTGTTGAACTTTGTCCAAAAATTCCTTTGCAGAAAGATGTGTAAGATGAACTCCTGTTTTTAATATGTGGTTCACTGCATATGAAAGTCCAGACAAGTCACTTTCAAACAGAAGATGAAATAAATATGGAATACATTGTCGAAATCTTGTATCTTCTGAGTACAATCTTGTTGTACGATATTCTGAAGCTGGAATCTGTACTGGTCGTTCATCATATCGTCCACCTTTTCCAGTGAGGAAGAGCTGTGGAAAACAACAAGCTTTCAAAATGTTTTCCCAAACACTCATGAGAGTTCCCTTTGCTTTCTTCATTTGGAATAATTCAATAGTATTTCCTATCACTTCTTTTGAATTTAGAGGATGTATACTATAATATTCATAAAGTTCTTCACTCCTTGAGTTATCCACTTTTTCTATTTGTCCAGTTGAAATTTCTCTTTCATCTTCTAAAGATACTTCTTTTTCTTCCACATATACATTTTTATAATAAATATTGTTTTGCACAAGATATAATGTAGCCTTTTGAAGTTTGGTGACATCTACTAACCCTCCCACACTGAGAGGGTTTCCAAAGAAGCAGGACACGTAGCTCCACTCTCCGGTTTCAGGCAGATTTATGCAGTCCTGTTTGAGCAAATAACCGGCTCAGCGCTCCCCTTGAAATAACAGGACACGCAGCTCTTCGCTTTCAGGCACATTAATGAAGTCCTGAACAAGCAAATACCGGCTATGCAGGTTCAGCCCTGACCAGCTGCTACACGCTGCGCTGTTGGAATTCACCAGACTATGTGGCCCTAGTGCACCTTCAAATAGGCACCTTCATATGGTTTCTTTCAAGGCGGACGACTAAATTGGACACAGCCCCAAGCTCTCCGTGCTCACCTTCATTTCTTCATGCCCACTGCGGCGGATTTGTTTCATTCTTGTGACTTTACCCGGCTCTAAATTCATCTTGCTCACTATTGTCCTGAAGACGATCTCGAATAACTGAGATCGAAACGTCGTCGACCCCCCACAACAAGAACTCCTTACACTGTGTATAAAATTCCTGTGGAGTTCTCCTATATGTTGTCAATGTGATGTTTATGTTTTAAAATCACCCTCACTTTTTCACGTCACGCTTAATTTCACTTACCTATGTGAGCACCTGATTTTTGAAAATTCTTCTAAAAATAAATAACATACGTTATTTTGACTTATATGTCCCTGTGCATATTACTTATCGCTCCCTGAGATATTGATTATCAATTACGATTTTGGTACCTTGTCACCTTAGCGGAGACCACCTACCTTGGATTTTTCTTGCCATTTTCGAATCACTGTTTTCTAAAATATTAATCCACCCCAGGTTCACATATCGGGGTCCCCTTGTTCCTTTACTACACATCTACTAACTCTTGCCATATTTTCCGACTCTTTGTTGGTACACCATTAACTAGAATAACTACAGGTTCACTTTCCTCTCTGTCTACACCAACATTTTCAATATTTTTCTTAAAATCTAAAGGTAAATACACAACTCTTCCTTTTAAACCTCTTTGTAAATCTGTTGGAGGCAGCTTACCTATTTTAGGCTCTATACGAACTATAGCCTGAAACGGGTACACAGATTGAATAAGAATGGACTCATATGTATTTAAATCTACCAGTTCCGGAGGAATAGCAACCAACTCTAGGTTGGTATGTACAGCTCAAGCTGGCATTTTGTTCTCTTCCAAGTTGCTGTAACAATATTTACAAATACGTTGATCAGTACCCAACTCAAAATGACCTTCCACCAACAAATAATCACCAAATTGCTCCCACTTATCATTATTTTCCTTTCCAATTTTTAAATACACATCAACATTCCTAGTTTGACTTCTATAGTGAGTATGTCGACAACAAATCCAAACATAGTTTGGATTTTCACAAGAAACTACCTTAAACTTTGTAATTTCTTCTGCAAACTTCACAGTAATAGTATCTTCTATCTCTTCTTCAACACCTACACTTATTATACTCTCACTTTTTTCTACACTCCTCTTGAGGACCAAAGAAACGAAACTCTATATCATCAGAAACTTTTTTTACATCCAACACTGAACCATGCAAAAGAGCTGAGTTTATTTCACTTAAAGATAATGCAGGACTTTTCACATAGTACAATATTCTTACTAACTTCCGCATTTCAGAGTGATGTACTGCTAACATTCTTAAATGATGAAAAGTACTTCGCCACACTTTTCTAGAGACAAGCCAGAGAATGACCCTGCAAGTTACTATATTTTCACACTTTACAAGGATCTAGTCCTTGCAACATCTTAATCTTCTGTTTAACACTTTTTTTTACCATAATCTCGTAACACATTTCGTAATATATCAATAGATTCCTGACGAATACCACAAATACTACTACAATCCCACTTATACACTGGAGCTTGTGTACGTCTCCCTTGAACTTCTTCAGCTATTACTTCTTCCACATTTCTAGGAACCATCTTTTCTTTTTCAATTGCACAACCATTTTTAACCTCATAACAACAACTCCTGGTATCAACTGCATGAACTAATGTATTTTGTTGAAAATAGCTTTCTTCATTAAAAAAAGGTTCCGTACTAGAAGTATGCTTAAATTCACCAGAAAAGATTTTGCAAAAGTTAGTTCTATTAACCAGTCTTTTTCTTTTACTTTTCTCCTTCATAAAGTGCATTATTTTATTCAATGTTTTCATTCTCTTCAATACTAATATAAACAATTTTCTTTTCAATTCAAAAGAATTTTTAACTACACTTTCAATCTGTTGTTTCTTCTTGTAAAATGCTGATTTTCTTTTATATTTTTTGCAATCTTTCAATAAATTTTGTAGTACTCTAATTCTATACATTCTCTTTCTAATGTCTTTATATTGTTTCATCCTTATTTCAACTTGGATTCGTTTCCTATAACCCGATTTTCCATTAATTTCTCCGTTTTTCTTTTCCTTCTGATTGCTTGTAGTACTTTTCTTTCTCTTTCCCCATTTTCAAAATCGATTAAGTTTTTTAAAACACTTTTAACAAATTCTTTTGTTCTCTTACCAGAAGACTTTTTCTTCAACGTCACATGTTGTACTTCATCTGCTTTCTGCTTTTCTCTATCCTTTAAATAGTTCTGTTTCCTTTGTTCTCTTTTCTTTTGAACTTTTCTTGTCATACTGAATATTTATTAACAATTATGAAGAATTTAAAAAAAAAAAGTTTATTATCTTTTGTAAAAAATATTTAATATTATTAAAATAATTAAATAGAAATATTGTCAACTATAAATAAATAAATACATTGAGTAATGCCTAGATGAATAGATAAGTGCAACAGTAGGACTTGGATCATTCTACAACTGCAACGGTGGTATGTAACGACTGCCTGGGTGATTGCATAACTAAAGGGTTAATATCTGGAGGATTACTGCAGTACATAGCGAATCAGTGGGTGATTTTATAATTGCATGAGTACTGCTTGGTTGATTGCAGGAGTACTAAGGGAATGTCTGATTGATTAAAAGAGTGCAAAGGTAGTGCCTGAGTGATTTTATAAGTGCATGACTACTGGCAGAGTGATTACATAAGTACAAGGGTAATACCTGCTTTATTGAAAGAGTGCAAGGGTAGTACTGAGAAAATGCCTGACTGAATAAATGAGTGCAAAAGTAGAGCCTGGGTGATCTCATAACACCGTTAGTGCCTGAGTGATTATATAAGTGCATGAGTAGTGGCTACATGATTGCATGAGTGCATAGCTACTGCCTGGGTGATTGCATGAGTGCAGAGGTAATGTCTGGGTGATTGCATTAGTGCATATGTACTTATATATTCATTCAGGCACTAACATGGTGGTACTAGGGTGTTTTATCAGTGCATGAGTGTTGGGCCTAGCCAAATATAAAATAGCAGACTATTATATGACTCAACCATAAGTCTCTCCATATCGTTAAAAGCATGCATACATAAGTCTCTACCTTTTCAAATTATCATCATATCTAAAAGAAATATATATACAACCTTTCTAAAATATAGTGAAACCTAGAAACTGAGACATTTAACAGATCTGCCTGAGTCACTGCAAAACACCATGGATAGTGATTGTATGACTCTAAAGGTAGTCGCTGGGTAATTGCAGGAGAAGATGGATAGTGACTGGCTAATTACATAAAGATTTAGTGCATGGTTAAGTGTATAAATAGCACATGAAGACATAGATCACTCACTAAGAAGTGTCTACGTGAATGGATGAGTGCAACAGAAGGGTCTGGATGATTCTATAACTGCAACGGTAGTGCCTGGGTTATTACATGAGTGCATAGGTAGAGACTGCATGAATCTATAACTGTAAGGGTAGTACATAACTAATGCATGTGTGATTCCATGATTGCAGGGGTAATATCTGGGGGATTACTGCAGTACATAGGAAGTGAGTGGGTGATTTTATAAGTCCATGAGTACTGCCTGGGTGATTACAGAAGTACTAAGGAACTGCCTGAGTGATTATAGGAGTGCAAAGGTAGTACCTGGGTAATTTTATAAGTGCATGAGTATTGCCTGAGTGATTACATAAGTACAAGTGTAGTGCCTCCGTGATTGAGAGAGTGTAAGGATAGTGCCTAGGTAATTGAAGCACTGTATAGCTAATGCATTGATGATTGCATGAATACAGAAGTAACCTCTGGGGGATTAAAGGAATACATGGGTTACACCAGGGTGACTGCATGAGTACAGGAGTAATATCTGTTGATTTTTGTGACTACATACAAAGTGACTGAGTGATTTTAAAGCTGCATGGGTATTTCTTGGGTGATTTCAGGACTACTGAGGTGATGCCTGAGTGAATAAATGAGTGTAAAATTAGTGCCTGGGTGATCTCATAACACCATGACTACTGTATGATTACATAAGTACAAGGCTAGTGCCTCTGTGATTGAAAGAGTACAACGTTAGTGCCTGAGGGATTATATAAGTGCATGAGTAGAGGCTACATGATTCAAAGAATGCATGGGTAATACCTTGGTGATTGCATAAGTGCATAGCTACTGCCTGGGTGATTGCATGAGTGCAGGGGTAATGCCTGGGTGATTGCATCAGTGCATATGTACTGCCTGGAACGTTGGAAGACTGCTTGGGTAGTACTAGGGTGTTTTATAACTGCATGAGTGTTGGGCCTAGCCAAATATAAAACAGCAGACTATTACATGACCCCATCATAAGTCTCTCCATATCGTTAAAAGCATGCATACATATGTCTCTACCTTTTCAAATCATCATCATATCTAAAAGAAATATATACACAATAGTTCTGAAATATAGTGAAACCTAGAAACGTAGACATGTAATAGATCTGCCTGATTGTTTGCAAAACTCCATGGGTAGTGCTTGGGTGATTGTATGACTCTAAAGGCAGTCGCTGGGTAATTGCAGGAGAATATGGATAGTGACTGGCTAATTACTAACCCTGGGCGTAGTTCGCGAAGTAACGCTTCGCGAAGCTACGCAAAGTGCAGTTCGCACTACGCGAGCTACGCGTAGCACTACGCGAACTGCGTAGTGCGTGTTCGCAATGATTGCACAGTGCCGGATGCTTGTCCGCACTGTGCAATCATTGAAAACGGCATCTTGCACAGTGCGAGCTGTCTTTTACTGCCGCTCGAGTAGATTTTTACTCGAGCGGCAGCTTTCTCAACGCGGACTGGTAGTTTCTCATCGCGAGCGGTCGCGAGCATACGCGACCACTCGCAATGAGAAACTTGACCTCCCCGTGTTGAGAATCTCGCCGGGAGGTTTATTTTCCACGCTCGCGATCGGCAACTTGATGTTGCTGATCGCGAACGAGGAAAAAGTCTCGCCGGGATGTCATTTTGCTTGCTCGCGGTCGCCAACTTGACGTTGAGGACCGCGAGCAAGCAAAAAATGACCGCTGCGCTACGTTACGCTACGCGTGTTTGCACTGTGCTACGTGCAATTCGCGTAGTGCGAAGTAGCGCAAACTTCGCAAACTACGCAAGCGTAGCGTAGTTTTCCGCCCAGGCCTACTAATTACATGAGTGTACACATACAAGTTCAGTGCATGGATAAGTCTATAAATAGCACCTGAAGGCATAGATCACTCACTAAGAAGTGCCTAGGTGAATAGATCAGTGCAACAGTAGGGTCTGGATTATTCTATGACTGCAAGGGTAGTGCCTGGGTTATTACAGGAGTGCATAGGTAGAGACTGCATGATTCTATGACTGCATGGGTAGTACATAACTAGTGCCTGAGTGATTGCATGATTGCAGGGGTAATATCTGGGGGATTACTGTTGTACATAGGAAGTGAGTGGGTGTTTTTATAACTCCATCAGTACTGCCTGGATGATTACAGAAGTACTAAGGTACTGCCTGAGTGATTACAGGAGTGCAAAGGTAGTGCCTCATTGATTTTATAAGTGCATGAGTATTGACTGAGTGATTACATAAGTACAAGAGTAGTGCCTCCGTGATTGAGAGAGTGCAAGGATAGTGCCTGGGTGATTGAGGCACTGTATAGCAAATACATTGGTGATTGCATGAGTACAGAGGTAATATCTGGGGGATTAAAGGAGTACATAGCGAACTCCTGGGTGACTGCATGACTACAGGAGTAATATCTGGTGATTTACATGACTACATGGAAAGTGACTGGGTGATTTTATAAGAGCATGGATACTTCTTGGGTGATTTCAGAACTACCGAGATAACGCCTGAGTGAATAAATAAGTGCAAACGTACTGCCTGGGTAATTTCATAATACCATGACTACTGTATGAGTGATTACATAAGTACAAGGCTAGTGCCTCTATGATTGAAAGAGTACAACGTTACTGCCTGAGTGATTATATAAGTGCATGCGTAGTGGCTACATGATTCAAAAAGTGGATGGGTAATACCTTGGTGATTGCATAAGTGCATAGCTACTGCCTGGGTGATTGCATGAGTGCAGGGGTAATGCCTGGGTGATTGCATCAATGCATATGTACTGCCTGGAACATTGGAAGACTGCTTGGGTAGTACTAGGGTGTTTTATAACTGCATGAGTGTTGGGCCTAGCCAAATATAAAACAGCAGACTATTACATGACTCAACCATAAGTCTCTCCATATCATTAAAAGCATGCATACATATGACTCTACCTTTTCAAATCATCATCATATCTAAAAGAAATTTATATACAATATTTCTCAAATATAGTGAAACCTAGAAACTGACAAATGTAATAGATCTGCCTGATTGATTGCAAAACTCCATGGGTAGTGCTTGGGTGATTGTATGACTCCAAAGGTAGTCGCTGGGTAATTACAGGAGAAGATGGATAGTGGCTGGCTAATTACATGAGTGCACACATAAAAGTTCAGTGCATGAATAAGTGTATAAATAGCACCTGAAGACATAGATGACTCACTAAGAAGTGCCTAGGTGAATAGATGAGTGCAACAGTAGGACCTAGATAATTCTACATATCATACAGGGTGATTGTATGAGTGTAGGGATAATATCTGGATGATTAGAGGAGTGCATGGGTAATGCCTGGGTGCATGGAAGAGTGCATGGATAATGCCTGGGTGCATGGGTAGTGCCTGGTTGCATGGAGTAGAGCATAGGTAGTTTCTGGGTGATTGGAGGACTGCATGAGTAGAACCTGGGTGATTCCATGAGTGTACGGGTAGTGACTGGGTTATTACATGAGTGCATAGGTACAGCCTGCATGATTGCATGACTGCAGGAGTAGTACATAACTAGTGCCTAGGTGATTGCATGACTGCAGGGGTAATATCTAGGGGATTACTGGAGTACATACCAAGTGAGTGGGTGATTTCATAAGTGCATGCTTACTGACTAAGTGATTGGAGGAGTGCATAGATCCTGAAAAGGAGATTGGAGGAGTGCAAGGGTATTACCTGGGTAATTGAACCAGTGTATAGCTAATGCATTGGTGATTGCATGACTTCAGAGGTAATATCTGGGGGACTACAGGAGTACATAAAAAGTGCCTGGGTGATTTTATAAGTGAATCAGTACTGCCTGGGTGATTAGAGCAATACTCTGATAGTGCCTCAGTGATTGCAAAAGTGTAAAGTTAGTGCCTGGATGATTTTATAAGTGCATAGGCACTGGCTAAGTGATTGGAGCAGTGCATAGATCCTGACAGGGTGATTGGAGGAGTGCAAGGGTAGTGCCTGCATGATTAAACCAGTGTATAGCTAACGCATTGATGATTGCAGGAGTTATGCCTGGGGGTTTAGAGGAGTACATAGGTAATGTTCTATTACTTACCGGTAATCTTCATTACTCCGGGTCCCGTTGTCCTCGTCCCATTCATTTACATATTGGAGATGACCATCTCCATGACAGAAAAAGATAGAAGAATGCTGGTACACTAACCCCGCCCCTCCCACTGGGAGTATATATCCGGCCCAACCCAGCATTCACCCTGAACCACCAAGCCCCCAACAGGAAGGCCGGCCGTCCGGGAGGGAGGGCGGGGCGTATGAATGGGACGAGGACAACGGGACCCGGAGTAATGAAGATTACCGGTAAGTAATAGAACATTACCTCCAGGACCCTTATGTCCTCGTCCCATTCATTTACATATTGGAGAATACCAAAGCAGAAAGCCGGCCTTCCCAAAAAAACCAGAAGCCAACCCAGGAAACCACACCAAGGAAGCCGCCGAAGGAAAGCCAAAAAGGCAGAACCGCCGAAAACCCCAGGCAGAGCACCCAGACAACAGGGATCCCCAACAAAGCAGGGGCGCACCCAACAAACAACGGGAGACCAGCCAGAAGAGGAGGTGAACAACCACAGAAGGCAAACCAGCCCATAGCAGGAACACCCCACAGCAAACAAGGGAAGTGGAGAGAACGGACACCACAACCCACCCAGGCAGCCAAGAACAAAAACAGCGAGGAGGCCAGCCAAAGAAGAAGACCAAATGGACAACAGGCCAGCAAGCCCAAACCGGGCAACAGGAAGCAACCAACACCCTGTGCCAAAGGGGTTCCGGGAAAACGAAACCCCAGCAAGAGAAAAAAAAAAAAGGGGAACAGGAGGGAGAGCAGGACCCAAAGAACACAGCCCCAGCAGAACACCCCAACAGCAAACCCGGGGAGACAGGAGCAGGAAACCACAGGCCGGAGAAGGACACACAGACCACCCGAGAAGAGGCGCAACAGGCCCCAACTGAACAGGGAGCCGAGCAAACGAGCCAAAGAAACCCAGAACAAGGGAACCACAAGGGAGCCAACGGCAGCAGTAGCGGACAAACCGAACCAAAGACCACCGAAAGAACAAGCCAAGCAGAGAGGAACCCAAACATAGCAGGCAGAAGGGAGTAGCAACAACACACAGGCCAGCAAAGACCCGAGCCCAACAACCGGAGCCCCCAGGGGCCCGGAAGGAACCAGACAGGTCCAAACACCAGAGCCAGGAAACACCAACCCCGAGGGGAAGGACACCCAAAACCAGCCCGGCCACAGAGGCAAAAGAAGCCAGGGCGGAAGAAGAACAGGCAAACCAAACCCCAAGGCCCAGCACGCAGCAGGGGAAGGCAGAAGCAGGGGAGAAACCCCATGGCAGAAACTGCAACAAAACACAAGCAGCCGAGAAGCCAGAGCCGAAGCCAAGCAAACAGCCCAACCAGAAGGACCCGAAGGCCCAAAACCCACCTGAAGATGGCCAAAGAGGGAGAACCCCAACAGAGCCCAGGCAAGCAAAGGCCGGAAGGGCACAGAGAGACCCCGCACAGAAACAGCGGAGCGTGCACGACCACAACCAACAAGGCAACAGCACAAAGGACCGGAACAGCAAGGACCGAGAACACGGAAGACAACAGGCCCCAGCAGACCAAATGGGAACAGAGACCCAAAGAGTCCACAGAAGAGAAGAACCGCCAACAGCCACAAGGACCAACCCAAAAGTCAGAGAGCAAGCAGCAGCGGGGAGAGCACCAAAGGCGAAGCCGGGAAGGACAGCCACCCAAAGGAAGCCCCCAGCACCCGCAACACCCGGGCAGACTCCACAACCAGGCACGAACCAGGTCCAACCCAGCCGAACCACTAAGAACAGAGGAGAGAAGGCTCAGGCAAGGAAGCAACGCAACAAGCCACCAGACCCCCTCAAAACAAGCCGTAGACCCCCAGGGGACTAGCAGCCAGGCCCGCCTCCCAACCGACACCACTAGAGGCAGCAGTCAAGCAGGGAAGACAGCAGCAGGATACAGACCAAAACAGGCCCAGCCAGAGCCAAGAGGCTACAACGGAAGGAACACACCACACATGCAAGGACCGGAACCCGACCGCAGAGGGACCAGAACAAGCGAGCAGCCGGGATAACCCCAAGCAGACAGCACCAGCACAAGCAGGAGGACACCCCACCAGGACGCAACAAGGCACCCAAGAGCCAACAGGGAGGAAAGGCCGAAGGCAACCGGAGACCACAAGGAGGCACCTCCGGAGACCAAGCAGAGGCAGCTGCAAGCGCGCAGACCAGGAGCGACCGGAAACAGCCCCCCGGAACAACAGGACCACGGGAAACCAGCCATGCACCAAGCAAGGCCCACCCAGCCCCAAAGACACAACCACCGCAGGAAGAGCACAGAGCGGGAACGCGACCTGAAAGCAGCAAGGGCCGAACACCAGAACCAGCCGCGAAACAGGAGGACACAGGCAACAAAAATAGCACCCATCAGACAGGGAGCCACAGTAGGAGCAGCCACAGACCCAGCAGCACCACCGACAGAACTAGGAGCCCGGAAAAGCCAGACTAGAGGCGAAGGGCGCGAGCGCGAGCCCAACCCATCGAAGGAAGCCAAAGGCAAAAGGCATGCACAGGGGACAGAACAGAGCCCGCAAAGCCAAGGCCAGAAGACACGTAAGGGCAATCCTCGAGGGCGGCAGCCGGGGAACACAAGGACCAAACCAAGGAAACCACAGAAGCCAGGAACAGTGCAAGGAAAGTGCTAAAGCCCAGAGCAAAAAGGAGAGCCAAACCCATCACGGAAGCGGCAAGCCGTAGAACACAGCACCACCCACCCAGGCCACACGAAGCAGCCCAAAGGCAGAGGACAAGCCACTCACGCCACACGAAGCCAGAACCAACACTAGGAAGGCAGAGAAAGGCTCCGTGCACCCAGGAGGCCCCATGGCCAAACCCAGACACTGCAGGCTGTACAGGACCCCAACAAGGAGCACACACAGGGCGCAGCAGGGGAATCACGCAGCTACAGAAGCCGCGGAGAGGAACCGCACAGGACACAGGGCCAGGAGCCAAGGCCCGAGCGAAGGACAAGAGAACAGCACAGCACAGGAACAGCGAGGCAAAAAAAAAGGAAGAGCCAGGAACCCCAAGAACCAGACCGTCCAAGCCAAGGCACGCCCAGTCGGCACAGAGGAACACCCCGACAGGGACCGCCAGCCGGCAACAAACCAGCACCAACAGGGCAGCGTCACTTGAAGACCAGGACAGAACCCAAAGCAAGACACCAAAATGCAGCGCCGGAAACACACCGGAAAAACGAGACCACAAGGCAGGAAGGACACCACCCTCACCAACAGACCCGCACAGCGAGGCCCGTAGCAAAGAGATGCAGAAGCAAAGGGGACAAAGGCGGAAGAAACGCGCAGCAGGGTACCAGAGCAGGAAGCACGCAACCCAGGGAACACCAGAATCCCAGGAAGCGGCAGCGACCCTGTGGTGCAAACAATGCCCCCCCCCGCATCAAGGCCATCCAAAGTGCAACAGCAGATCACAAGCCGCACAGATGGACACACATAGAAACCTACATGACAGCAGCAGGTGGCACGAGGGAAAAAGGGGCATACCGTAACCACACCCCACTCCCGCCAGACAGCCAACACAGGCAGGGAAACACAAGAGAGTGAAACCCAGACCAAAGAAAAGAGTATAAGACCACAACAATCAGGCCCCAGTGACTCCGCAAGGCAGGAAGATAAGGACATAAGCCTACTGCACCCGGAATCCCTAAGTGGACTACCATCCAGGGATGAACCAGGCCGCGAAGCTGCTCAACCAACGAGAGCAGCGGAGAACAGGAGCTGACAGGGCAGGAAGGCCGTAGGCTCAAAAGGAGAAGAACCCCTGCAACTTGGAAAAAAACATCATGGAAGACCCCCCAAGTGTAAAACCAAGGAATCAGCAAAGAGCAAGGGCACCCAAAAAACCCGGCCCCGAACAGATGCATTACCGCTACCCAACTCCAAGGAGCACAGGTGAAGAACCAGGAAGGACAACAGCACCCGGTAACCCCAGATGTCCCACAGTCAGGTACAAACCAGGACTGACCAGGCGTTCTGAAAGCAGACCAGATCAGGTGCAAGCAGGGCGGAAGTCCGTAGCCCTCAGGAGGAGGAAAGGCCGAGCGGACCCACCAGGAGCCGAACCCCAGAAGGGCAACACAGGCCCACGCTGCGGAAGCACGAGTCCACCACGCCACCAGACAGATGCAGAGGAAGAAATGCAAGAACACAACGGAACACTGTCCCGGCCCTCTGTGGGCCGCAGCAGGCAAGAGGAAAAAGAAAACCGCTATGCGGTACTCACCAAGGGGGTAGTCAAACACCATAGACAGACCCCCAACCACCAGCCCAGACGCCAACCAACAACAAGCGCCGAGCCACTTGAGGCAAAACCAGGAGCAACCGGCACTCCCAGGCAGCCATTCAGCGTCCAGGGAGTAAAGCCGAACATTACAGCTACAACCGGCATCCAGGAACACCAGGGGCCTCACCAAGACTGGCCCGTGGAGCCCCAAACAGCAGCAGCAGCGCGTCCCCTGACCCGGCCCAGCCACAGGAAGACGCGACCTGCAACCCGGAACAGACCGGGAGGAGCGGCGCCCCAGCCACAAAGGACCGGCCGCCCATCAACGCGGCTCCCGGCAAGCCCGGCAGGCCAGGAGACCGCGGAACAGGACGTCGAGAAGTCCAGCAGCTCGACGAGACAACGAGGAAGACATCAGGGATGAAGAGGACAGCCCAGCAGCCCGACGAGACATCCCAGAAGCGCACAGCAGGTAAGAGAAAACTTCACATCCTTTCTGTCGGAAGACAGAAAAAAAGAACAGGGTGAATGCTGGGTTGGGCCGGTATATATACTCCCAGTGGGAGGGGCGGGGTTAGTGTACCAGCATTCTTCTATCTTTTTCTGTCATGGAGATGGTCATCTCCAATATGTAAATGAATGGGACGAGGACATAAGGGACCTGGAGGTAATGGCTGCTGATTCCATTATTACAGTGGTAATATTTGGGAGATTACAGGAGTACATAGTAGCATATGCCAGCAGCATCATATATAAAAGTAATATACAGATAAATGTATAACTATGTTTTCTTATTCTATCATCTTCGCACACATAACACGTACCATAATACATATGCAAGTAGACACGTATCTCAGTCACAACACCATCCACAGTTCAAAACTTCACAGACTTCACTTCAATTTTCAAACAGACACTGAAAATTATGCGATATATATGGAATATAACTTTCCTCACATCATACAAATTACTCTAATAAATAACATCTCTACAAACATCTCAAACTTCACTTTCAAACTGCTGCTTTACCATTCTACAACTACTTATAATGTTACACCTACCCAAATACAAAGCAGGAACCCTTCACATGTCTTTACTAAAAGTCTCACCATATTCGTAATAGCATACATGAATATGTCTGTACCATAACACTATCCAAACCTTAAAAATTCACAGAACAAACTTCCAATTTTAAGGAAACATCAAAAATGATGTGGCATATTTCAACTGTACCTCTCTAGAAACTTAAAAAAGAACCCTAATCAATAATACCTTATGTCAACATCTTTCAAACCACACTATTATGCTGCATCTTCACCATTCCACTACTACTCACAGTCTTGAGACTACCACATAAAAAGCAACAACACCTCTTTGTTATACATCATGCACCTTTAAATGTATAAGACATATGAAAATACATATACAAGTAGAAACATACTTGAGAGAAGTCCATCCACACCTTAAAACTTGACAGACTCCACCTTCAATTTTAAAGCAACAGCTAAAATGATGCGGTATACTACAAATGTACATATCCACACACTAAAACAAACTACCATAATCAAAAATCCATCTTCCAATATACACATATTACTATACAGAATCTACTTCAAACAATATTTAACTTCAATAAAAAAAACTACAATACACATCTCTACATTTAATAATATATTACAAATATCACAGTTCATCAATAATTTTTAAAGATTAAAATTAAAAGAAATACATAATACACCTCACAAATTTATAACTCACCTTCGAAATTGATTTGTAGAATTTAAAATATCACAAACTCATAAAAGATTTTCTTATGCACACAATCAATGTAATGAACCACTCTCAGCAAGGTAAAACCAGTAATGGCAGACTTTCCCTCTCTTTCTCCACACAAATACATGTAAGTAATAAATAACATTGCTTCCTACAGCATTTCAAATTATAAAACACATTTCTATTGGTTAGACATATTAACCCTTACCAACTGACTTCTAAAAGTGCCCAAACTGGTTCTGGAATTTTTTGGAGTCGTGACTCCACCGTGCACCAATGCGATGGAGCCGCGAATCCATACGGGAGTTCAAAAATATATTACAAATAAAAATACTACTATTTTTTAAGAACACACTACTTCTGAAGATAGTACTGACTTGGGAAATCTTACTTTAATAAGATATCACTTATATATAAATTACAATTTCACATTTTAAGACCACAGTTAAGTTTCAACCCTTCCCCCATTCTGCTTAATACCAGTTTCCATAGTAACAGTTCAGAGAACATTCAACTGAACTCACAGGTCACAAGTTCACCATATTTTCAAGTTCAGCACACAAGGTTACAAATGCAAAGAGCAGGTGTGGTTGACGTTTGCAAAAAATGACCTTATCCTATCTACTGTACCTTTCAAACATTTTTTACTAACCAATAAGAAACATGCTTTTTAAAGAAAGTAACATGCACCCTATTTTTGAATGTACAATGTTCTTAAGCAGGAGCGGGCATTGCTTTTGGACAAGGGGAGCTGCTAACATGCAGCTTCCCTTGCCCAAAAGCAATTTTGCTTTGCTTCGTTGAAGCGAGAGCAGGTGTACTATGGCAGGGCGGGACCTGTACTCCTGCCCTGCCATAGCAAATGGCAATGTCCCGGGGGTGGGCACCCCAGGACATTGCAGGAGCTGGCCCTGGGGGGTGGCGGTCCCCAGGGCCATTGAGGGCTCCAGGAGGGGGGCCCCGCGGCACGCCTCCCAGCATTTTTAAAGCCCTGGGGAGGTGGTGGTCCCCGGAGCTTGGGGGGCCTGCGAGGCCCCCCCACCCTATTTTAATAAATTCCCGGGGAGGTGGCGGTCCCTCGGGCTTAGGGGGATCCGCGAGGCCCCCCGCCCTTAAAAAATTAAAGCCCCGGGGAGGTGGCGGTCCCTGGGGCTGCGGGGGGGCTGCATGCCCCCCTCCCGTACATTTTCGATAAAGCCCCAGGGAGGTGGCGGTTCCCGGGGCTGCGGGGGCCCCCGCAGGCCCCCACTATATACTAACACATTGCCCCCAAGACCTGGCCCACCCGGGGGCTTAAGGAAAACAAAGCACGGGAGACCGCGATTTGTTTTTTTTTTGTTTTCTCAGCGGGATTCGCGCACCCAGCGCGACTTCTGCCGAAAAAATAAAAAAGCACTTGGGGGTCAGGGTATTTCTACCCTGACCCCTTTCCTACATTTCCAAAATTTTTCAACCTTTTTCATGTGACTCGGTTAGTCACAAGATGGCTGCCAACACACTCTGGTGTAGAGTGTTGGCAGACAATAAGAATGAAGCTCGTGCTCGGGAGGGTTCGCGAACCCTCCTCGGTGCTCGGATATCAATATTTTTATTTTTTGAATTTCTCAGGAACTACTGAACGGATTTACACCGTTTAACAAAAGGGTCGCTTTCTGAACCAAGAGCTACCTTTTTGCCAAATTTGGTGTAATTCCGTTCAGCAGTTCGGGCTGTAGCCTGTTCCAAAATTCCTACTGAAATTAACATGGGGAAAACGCGTTTTGGGACCCCCCTTTTTTCTCAGCACCCGCTTGACGAATCACCCCGAAACTTTCAGGACAGGAGCTGACCTGAGTGAACATGCTTTTTAAAGAAAGTAACATGCACCCTATTTTTGAATGTACAATGTTTTTAAGCAGGAGCAGGCATTGCTTTTGGACAAAACATGCAGCTCCCCTTGCCCAAAAGGAATTCTGCTTTGGTTCGTTGAAGCGAGAGCAGGTGTCCTTTGGCAGGGCGAAAGCTGTGCTCCCGCCCTGCCAAAGCAAATGGCAATGTCCCGGGGGTGGGCACCCCGGGACATTGCAGGAGCCGGCCCTGGAAGGTGGCGGTCCCCAGGGCCATTGAGGTCTCCAGGAGGGGGGCCCGTGGCACCCCTCCCAGCATTTTTAAAGCCCTGGGGAGGTGGTGGTCCCCGGGGCTTGGGGGGGCCCGTGAGGCCCCCCCACCCTATTTTAATAAAGTCCCAGGGATGTGGCGGTCTCCGGGGCTTAGGGGGGTCCACGAGGACCCATGCCCTTAAAAAATTAAAGCTCCGGGGAGGTGGCGGTCCCTGGGACTGCGGGGGTCTGCGTGCCCCCCTCCCGTACATTTTTGATAAAGTCCCGGGGAGGTGGCGGTCCCCGGGGTGTCGGGGCCCCCGCAGGCCCCCACTATATACTAACACATTGCCCCCAGGACCTGGCCCACCTGGGGGCTTAAGGAAAACGAAGCGAGGGAGACCGCTCTTTTGTTTTTTTTGTTTTCTCAGCGGGATTCGCGCACCCAGCGTGACTTCCGCAGAAAAAACAAAAAAGCCCTTGGGGGTCAGGGTATTTCTACCCTGACACCTTTCCTACATTTCCAAAATTTTTCAACCTTTTTCATGTGACTCGGTTAGTCACAAGATGGCTGCCAATACACTCTGGTTTAGAGTGTTGGCAGCCAATAAGAATGAAGCTCATGCTCGGGAGGGTTCGTGAACCCTCCTCGGTGCTCGGATATCGATATTTTTATTTTTTTAATTTCTCAGGAACTACTGAACGGATTTACACCATTTAAAAAAAGGTCGCTTTCTGAACCAAGAGCTACTTTTTGCCAAATTTGGTGTAATTCCGTTCAGCAGTTCGGGCTGTAGCCTGTTCCAAAATTCCTATTGAAATTAACCAGGGGAAAACGTGTTTTGGGACCCCCCTTTTTTCTCAGCACCCACTTGACGAATCCCCCCGCAACTTTCAGGTCATTAGTTTTGTAATTTCGCAAAGATTCGTCAAACGGCACTAAAGATATTGGCAAAAGAAAAAACGCTTTTTGAATAGAAACAAGGTCCTAACTATAACTACCTACTGGCGACCGCCAGTAGGTAATATATATATAATACATAAGGATGCATGTTTTTCTAAACTAACCTACAAACAACATCTCTTATCCAACAGTTCTGCAGTTGTGCCACAAGTGTACCACCTTCCACCTTTACAGCGGCCAGCCACCTCCGCAGAGACTGCTTTCAGAACACCAACCCAAGTGTGCAAGTTAAAGACTGATGACTGTTTTTTTATGGACATTTGCCAACAAACTCTTTTTAGCACTTTCATCCAAGCAAAAGAAACTCCGGATTGCTAGAAGACTGCAGATGTCTCTTCCGGAAACCATCCCAAGACCAGCAATGTTTGTAAAGTTATATTTTATTGTACCATTGTATACCCTCTGTTTCGTATTGGTGTGGACGCATCGATCTGTAGCCAAAAATCTGCCAAGCCCAATGGAGCTTATCCTGTCATTTCTACAACGCTTGTGCAGGTGCCTCTCCCTCACCACTTATAATTACACTGAACCCAATGCTAGAATTCTACACGCACTACACAGCCTACTCTTACACAATGCCTGTTGTCAGCAAATGACCTCACCCAGAAATCAGTCCGGTCATGTTATGTATGCTCATTGATACCATAAGCCGTAGGCGCACACAGGCTTTCTATGTCTTAAGAGGTAGCCCCTGAAAGAGGGAAATGCCTCCTCCACCTGTATCTATGTTGGATTAGGGCCAAGATGCGACCCAACAGATTAGAACCCCATAGAGTAGCAGTAAACTTGACTTGATACGAGACCAATCACACAGCACTATACCTTTACATCAAACCTAGAGCGACTCAAACAGAGCTAGATAGGAAGCTCAGGTGGGACACGATAGGGGAGGATACTGTTTGGCCTGAGACATTCCCGGAAAAGAGATTTTTAGTTGTATCAAAGCCACCACACCAGTGTACAAACACCTCTGCACCCACTTCAGTCTGTGGTCCCAGGGTGGTCCATAGCATGTCTGGTGTAGTCTTTGTTAATAAAAAATGGACATCAGACATGGAGTTCCAGTGTAGGGCCATCCACTTTGGTGATGCAAAGGAAAATGAGTCACATAGGGGAGGGTTGAATAACCAGGTGGGAGTTGCTGAAAATGATGAACAGTACTGAGCTCGGTCTTAAAGCGATCAAGGAAGAACTAAGAGCTATCCGCCTCATGGTGATGCAGCATCGGTATGTGTTGGACTTGATGACTGCAATGGAGGGAGGGGTGTGTGCCAAGATTGGTGCATCCTGCTGTACGTTCATCCCAGGCAATGACATGGATAACTGGATCCTCACACTTGCCCTCCATACAATGCATCGATTGCAAATGGACATGCGTGAAGAGGGAGGTGCCACAAGCAGGAATAGTATGAAGGCTGGTTTGCCTGACTTTCCTAGTGATTTGCGGGACTGTGTACATCATTCCTGCCCGTTCTCATTCTTGCATGGTTTTTGTGTGGTTTCCTGCAATTGGGGGTTTCCTGCTGTAAAACCGCAGTCCTCAAATTGGGTACAATGCAAATAAATAGAGAAGTAGTAGTAATCAAAACTGAAACACAACAAGCCCCCAACAATGTGATTGTCATGAAGTCTGGGTAAATGATGTAGGTGAATATTGAACTAGAGGGAGGAATGTTAATATTGATATCAATTTACACAATGATACATGTATATTCAAAAACCAGATCAAATCATTGTTGTCGAAATCTCCAAAGATGACCACTCCATTAACCCAGAGTAAGAAATACGTGGTCAGGCAGGCCCTGTGACCTAGGCCTGAGGCTACTGATTGACAGATCACAGGTGGGGTGGCACGTAACCAGCCGGACAAACACGCGAACAGGGAAAACCCAGAATAGTCCCACAGATAGACAGCACCACCACAATGGTCCCAGGAGATTTGCCCCAATAAAGCACATATGGCCAGAGGTGTGCTCGCATTCCCAAAACATCATAAAGTTAGATGCCACATGAAGTGAGGAGCACTCAGCCAATCATGGCACAGCATGCACAGTACATGCAGTGATCATGTGCTCCCATAGAGGACATCTGTACACTTCACCCTCGGGCCCTCGTTGGGTCCATGGAAGGTCTAGACCCACCTGCATTCTCTTTCAGGTGGCCTGATTTACAATCCTATGACTAGGCCCACATTCCGTTGTCTAAAATAAGATCTAAAGTGTTTAATGATACTCCAAAGTCTGTATATAATGGCTCTCAGGTAGAATGTATATTGAGACTGTCCACAGAACTATTTCTGTGGTTGTTTCCCGGACAAAGCCTTCAATTAAATCAGCTGTTCCTGTTTTGCCAAACGCCTCTTGTCTTTTGTTTTTTCAAGGTAAATTCATATTCCAGCAACACAGATGTGGACCTTACCCCAACTCACAGTCCTTGGCAGGGTAGGCCAGCAAGCGTGTTGCAATGTGTGGTATGACCCAAAATATCACTCTTGTCACACAGTGGTCCTGTGAACAATGTGAAGATAATGCCATCTGAAAGGCAACTATAGTCTTGGCCACAATACCTACAAATAACGTATGCCCTAAACATCAATATTGTACTGAAATTATATGGGTAGCTGGGACTACCAAGGGACCTCCTATCAGTTCCCCTAACACCACCAACCACCCGACGTCCATATCCTTAAATGCTTATACTTTAATGCTCATTGGCTACCCAAGCATTCCAATAGAGATATGGGATCTGATTGGAGATGAAACTCCACATGCAGACTTTATCGCTGAGACTTAGCTTACCGAGAATGCTCTACCTGACATCGCTGTCTCACTGCCCCTGAACAACAAGATTTTAAAATATTATAGGGCAGGATGCCAGGGTGGAAGCACGACCATTATCTTTAAAGATACATATATCTGCTCAATAGAAGGACATTCATCGTCGGCTGACGGCGAACAGCTTGCTTTTCAACTGCCCATAAAGGATCAGAGGCTGTTGGGCGGCTCTATTATTTATAGACTTCCGGGCTATAATGCTCACTGGGCTGACAAGCTGTTTGCATGGCTTGGTCCACTTATGTTGAAACATCATAGGTATATTGTAATCTACACTCTGAAAATTTAGACGTTCCACTGTATAAACAACTAAATAAAGATGTGCTTACCTTACACTTGACTCAAATGATTAAGGGCGCCACACATTCTGCAGGGTACACCCTATATCTGCTCTTCACAAACTCAAACAACATAAAGCATATTGAAATTTCCCCTCTTCTATGGTCAGATCACTTTAGCATTAGGTTCTCAATTATTCTTCCTTTATCCCAAAAACAATTCCCTAAAATCCCGAATCCCCCAAAATGCCATGGAGCAAAATCAGTGTCGAAACTTTCCCTGACCACTTCTCTCTGCCAGAACTGGCACCCCCATCCTCCTTGATAGTTATCTACAACAGTTCAATTCTGCCTTAATGGCTGTCCTAGACTCCTGCACTCCCCTGAAAACAAACACTTCTTACAGGACTACCCCTTAAGAAAAATGGTACTCCTCTGAGTTGAGCAATGAGAAAAACAAAATGCAAGGCAGCTGAAAGAATATGGAGGCACTCAAAATAACCAGCAGATCGATTATCATATAAACACCAATTAAACAACCATTATAGACAGGTTAAAAAAGTAAAGAAAAACAACGTAATCAAAAGACTAAATCAAAATAGCAGCTCGTCGAAGGAGCTGTTTAAAATTGTGAAAGAATTTTCTCAGCCAGTTAGTCTTAAACCATTACTCATTAACCTCACCACTGTGAGGCCATAGCCAACTACTTTTCCAATAAACTAGAGAAAATATACTCTACTTTTGGGCTGCAGCCCACCCTAGAAGACTTTCTAGATGCCATGACAGGTCTCATGCTGAAGCCAAAGTCCATTTAGGTAACTTTACCTGTAGCTCTAAAGAGCAGATGGAGAACAACATGATGGAAATTAAATCAGGCTAGACCTCTGCCCTCATTTCATTTTTTCTCATTTAACACCCATTTTGAGTGTACACTTGACCCAATTTTTTAACTTATATCTAAGGCAGCTATATACCAAGACTTGTTGAAGCAAGCTCTAATCCTCCCATTAGCCAAACAAGCTGGACTTGATACATCCATTATATCAAATTACCATCCCATCTCTTTGCTGCATTTTATGGCTAAAGTCTTTGGGAGACTGTTCAATCTCCAATTGACACCCTTTTTGGAGAATAGCAGCTAACTTGACTCCTCTCAGACAGGATTCAGAGCTAAACATAGCACTGAGAGCAATTTGCTTGCTGCTCTGGACAACACCAGACTAGAGGTAAATCAGGGCCTTCAACACGGTCTCTCATATCCTTCTGATTAAGAGACTGCATGAGATAGGGCTCCACTCTGCCGTCCTCCAATGTTTTGGATCCATCATATGTAAAAGATCCCAATCCATCCAGTTCAACACTTTCAGATCATCCCCGTTTAGTTCATAATGCGGTGACCCCAATGTCCTCCTTGAGCCCTACACTTTTTGATGTATTTGCCGCATCTCTCACCATACTGGACAAAAAATGGGGCTTTGACATTTGTTCTTACTCTGATGACACCCAGCTGATCATCTCAATTGGTGAAAAGCAGACAGAGACCAAGCAAAACTTGATGTGCTGTCTCGCGGAAGTGGCCAGCTGGATGACTGTACATTGTCTAAAACTCAACACAGATAAATCCAAGAGTCTCCTGTTTGGCAGTGCTGAACATATTTGGGATGATTCCTGGTGGCCTTCCATGCTAGGAACTGCACTGGAACTCAAAAAATGGCAAAAAATCCTAGAAATTATCATTGATCAATTCCTGTCTATGTAAGACCAGGTGATGTCCATGTTTAGCAAATGCTTTAGACTGCTAAACCTTCTTAGGAAACTGTTCAGATGGATTCCGATTGCCTGGTGCCACACGGTAGTTAAGGCACTCATTGTTAGCCTATTGGATTACGTCAACCCTTTGTATATGGGAATGGCAGACTACTTGTTCATGCATCTTCAGAAGATCCAAAACACTGCTGCAAAAATTATCTGCAATAAAGACAGATATAGTTCTGCCACCACTGGCCTAAAAACACTGCACTGGCTGCGCAAACGTAAGAGAGTTAAGTTTAAGCTCCTCTGTCATGCTCACAAAGCTATGCACAACTCTGGCCCTCTGCGTCTGAGGCTTAAGGTTGAATTTTATCAACCTTCATAAAATTTGGGATCATCCAACCTTGCCCTACCCAAAACAATAAGGATCAAGAAGGCCAGAGCAGGAGGTTGCTCTTTTATCTATTTGTCAGCCTCGCACTGGAACTCTCTCCCTCTGGATCTCTGCCTTACTGAGGATTACCTAGCATTTAGATACAAACTGAAAACATGGCTCTTCCCTCATTGACGCACCTGTGTCTCTTGTTCCCAGTTGCCTCCATACCTGACTAAACAAATGTCAGTTTCAGCGCCATGATATCCCTTTAGTGATGATTGTTAGCGCTTTATAAATTCGATAAAATAAATAAATAAAAGTGAAAGAGAATAACATCTGTATGTCAGCCAAAGTTACTCATTTCAACATCTAGCATGGATCACTTTTAACATACTCAATTTCATTGCAGAGGCAGAAAAAGCACCTCCTGACCAGTAGCCTGTCCTGGATTATCGATCTGTTGGTGATGACATCCTGCCCATATGGACGATGACACCTTTCAGCAACTCCTGGACTCCACTGGAACACCTTTTCCTGTCACAGCAAGGGGTGACAGCATTGCTGGGGCTCCAGAGGAACCTTCCACCACAGAACGTGCCCCATCTGCCAGCCAAAGCCCAAGCATGGACTTTGACGACCTCCAAGTTGTCTCCCAAGGGTGAGTTGTGGGAGTACAGCAGCAGCTGGTAGATGAGATGGGGACGGAGATGGAGGCCATTGCGGGCACCCTAGAGGGAGCTGTAGGTGCCTCAGTCCCAATACGCAAACAAACTATCAAAAAGGTGGTTGATTGAATTACATACTTTTACTAGTCCTCTGTGTCCCTAGTGGCGCTATACTGTAACGGTGAGCTGTTACCAATCTGATCAGGCTGTATCATAGTTCTACCTGGTCCTGAGCATTTGTAATGAGCAATGGGAATGTACTATGCATGTTTTTAAGGTAACCTCCTCTCACTGATGCAAAAGGAGGGTTCACTGATTGGTGTGGGCCACCACTGCGTGCTTATAGTTGTCTGTGCCATGATTGTTCTACTTTTCACATTTGACAAGCACATCGTAGTCCACTGCACTGTCTACAGGCTTCCTTGTACATTTTATTGCCCAGTGACCTTATCCTTGGCTTCTGTTTCCCCACCTTCCTTCCCTCCAGGTCCGCGAGAAGAACGTTTCCCACTCTACTTGACATTTCTGACCCCCACAGCGGATTACTTTGGAAACCGATACTATGGGGACAGTACATTTAGGAATCTCCTGACTGTCTCCTTGAACTAGAGAGTAGATTAGGTACCCCCTGCACCCTGGTCCTGAAGAAACACCACTCATCCATCAGGAGAACTAAGGCATGAAACATGTCGACCTTTTAAATAACACACTGTCCCCTCACACTTCACATTTAGAGCTTTAGCAGGTTTAATTCTCCTGCCAGCCTGGACTCTTGCAGTCTGTTTTTAGCCATTGCATCAGTGTCCAGCAAATAAAGGTCATTCTGGACACTTGTAGCTATTTTTAAGACACCACTCTACTCACCACACCTCTGCCCCACTGCCTCATCATATAGGGCCATACGGTTTTACAACATTGAAGATCTCCGGTAAAGAACACCCCTGCGGGGCCCGTCGGGCATTGCAGCGCAAGGCGACGAGGAGCTGCCCTATGATGAAGGATGACACCCCTTAGGTTGTGTGAGGGCCCTTGCTCCTATTGGAGCACTTCCCTTCCCTACTAGTGTTCCTTCTCCAACTGGTTGTCCTCCCTCCTTCCCCTCCACTTCCTTTCATTCCCTCCCCACAGGAACTGCATACCCATTTTGTACCGATATATAGCAGGGCATGTATGCAGGACCTAGATTATAAAAGCCCTTGTCCCCCTTTGGTTTACATTCTACAAATAGACGTCATAGGAGTTGCAGATAGGTTTTGAAATCCCTACCTACGGAAAATGATTGAAAGTGGAGGCAAAATGTATGACCTGAAAGCTGCATTCAAAGAAAAGTCAACACTCATGATTCTATATTTAGATACACCAGTTATGGTGTGAGACTGCGTGCCATTTTTTCTTTACAAGAAAGTTCGAATGGTGGGTTAGAGTGCGCTCAAAACATGTAAAATTGGTGGAAAGAATGTTAGTGACTAATGGAAAACTATTCTGTGGTATTAAGTGCCGAACAACAATTCGTAACCCGTTCTGGAAATCCTCAAACCGCTAGTGGCTTTGCTCTCTTTCTGTTCTGCATTTGAGTCAGGCAAAAGTAGTTGAGTGGAAATCGGGGACGCATTGAATTCTGGTACAGGAAGTTCATTTTTTCAAAAACTGACCTGGGATTACAACATTAAATATGAGCGAGCAAGTGTTATAGTTTGTTTATCTCGGACAATTCATTCAGGCCATAGCTCATTGTATTGAATTTTAGGATTAGGTATGTCTCTATTTTTAATCAACTGAGCTTTCAAATCACCTCCTCTGGGATGCGGTTGAATAACGCTTAGTACTGTCCACTGGAAGTCATTTTCAGAATGTTTAAATTCCCAGAAATGGTTAACCATTGGGGCAGATAGTCTTTTAGTCTTGATACGCGATTTGTGTTGTACTATACGTTGTTTAATTTCTTGATTGGTTTTCTCAAAGTAGATTTTATCGCAGGGACAAGTCACGGCATAGACCCCAGGTAGTGTGTTGCAGCATTGGTTAACTCATCTGGCAAATACACAAGGCCATATACATTGCTGCATTGTCAAACTCTGTGTCAGGTAGTCAAAACATTGATGGAGGGAGGGTAGCAACCTCCCGTAAAAGAGACCTGTTAGACTCTTCACCAATACTGACTCAGGAAAATACCAGGTACCCTAACACATAGCTTATGGTATACAGTTCCAGCAATACTATTCTGACCTTAACATATACTAGTGCCCACACGTCAGCAAGGCTTCCTTCCTTGATGCACATTAACAAAAAGCATATCCATGTCATGAGTGTGCATGCATGCTGCAAATCTCCTGTTTGCAAATACTTTGTGCTGTATCTAGCAGGTAATCTTCCACCATGAGTCAAGGGTGGCAGGGTTGGTGCTAGCCAGTAGAAGTAATGCCACCAGCAGGTGAGCAGTGTGATGGTCTGTATGCTGCAGACACAGTGCAGACCTGAATCATAATGAAAAACTACCTGCAAAGGTATGATTTTTTTCCCCAGGAATAGGACATTGGGTATATGAGGCCACGAGTAAGGCATATAACTGTATTTCCATGTGCAGACTGGTGACACGTGCCACATGTATTCCTACCTAATCTGTCTGCACTGAGGTAGGATTCCTTAAACCCTGTCAGGACCTGCCAGGCCATATTTATATATCATGCCATGTGGACATCTACACTAGCAATGTGCATCAGACAGGCATTCTGAAGATGAAGCATCCATCCCCATGGTCAAACAGAGTTTCTCTCCTATATCCTTACATCCCCATGGCATCTTTGCAAATGTTCCCCTGTCACACCATCTCACATATTAATGATATGGAGTATTCTGAGGGGTGCTGAGGCCGGATTATAGTTGTCATACCTCAGGATAATTGGGGCATAATTGATGAAACTAAGTAAATGATTCCTACTGACAATGTACTTACACACTCACAGCAACACACGTTGATATACCATATGTCCACTGTGACTACTCTAATCAATGATTAGGAGTAACTCTATCTCCTCACAACTACAAAGCAGCATCTTTTATAGGAAGGATTGTTGGTTTGTGATGCTTAGCCTGCTCATGTGGTCACACAGTTTTCTCTGGTTGTGAAGTTTGGCTGCACACATAGCTACTGGTACATGAATGCATCACAAAACATCTTAGTTGTTGAACAGAATGAATGTTTGATCATGCCTATAGCCTTTAAAGCTGCACTCCTTTTGGTAGTGAGGATAAATGTATGCTACATATTGGGGCCGATTCACAGAACTAATCTGAGACAAAATCCTAAACTTACTACTTTTGGTATTCACAGAAGGCATTTAGTAGTAGTAAAGTTAGGACTCCTAATTTTACTACTACTAAACTGAGACAAAATCCTAACTTTACGACTTTCGGTATTCACAAAAGGCATTTAGTAGTAGTAAAGTTAGGAGTCCTAACTTTACTACTACTAAATGCCATCTGTGAATACCAAAAGTAGTATGTTTAGGATTTTATGCGTAGCAAAACTCCGCGAACTATGCCCAGGCCTAGCATTAACCCCATGACTGAAGTAAGTGCACTGCACAGCAGCATTCATTGTATAAGGATTATTCCTTTGTCACCTGCACCTCTTGAGTGCCACATCCCAGAGTAATGCACATAAAGCAAAAAGTTACATCTATATGTTGTTGTTGTTGGGCTTTCTGATCCTTCCTGAGTGTACTGCACACAATGAAAATTTGTTGGTGTGGTTTTACGAATGGATAGTTAGACTGTATTATTGCAAAGTCACCGGACTAAATGATATTGTTTGTTTGTACTACTACTTGAACTGTAACAATGCCATGTTTCACTGATGTTTTTCTTGCTTGTTTGCTTTTAGGTGCACAAGAGAAGAGACATCACCCACAGTACTGCCAGACAGAAGGCCTGTGCGCCATGTGATGTGTGACTGACTACACAACAAGGTCATCTCTTCAGCTTCTTGTGAAGCTAAGTGCCACTGCCAACTGCCAACTTCAAGATGACCCCAAGAAAGTGGACAGTGGGAAGCAGAAGAAGCAGATTTCCACCACTGGTGTGCCGACCGCAACCTTTTTCAGGAAAGTTGTGCCTGCCGCACCGGCCTCCGGCGACCAGTACCATGTCTGTCAGTGAGGCAGCCGGTGCAATCATGTTGACGCCAATGAGTCGTGATGCTGAATTGGATTTGTCCGTTTTGCAAAGTAGTACACAATCATTTCAGGAAACACAGCAAAGTGGACAGCAGCCACAACCAGCAATAGTACATTTGTCTGATGTTGGAGGAGAACAGGGGATTGAGCTTCCTTCCGAAGTTGGACCTCCTCATTTAGAATCATTTGCTCCCATATCTCCAGCAAAAGTAAAGGTACTATTGCACCATCTTTTCCAAGCACCACTTCTGATGAAGAGGATAGGGACATCGAGTGGACCCCGACAGAGACCAGGAAACAAGAGGAGAGGCAAGGAAAATGAAAAGTTCAAGAAAGACTTAGACTTATGGAAGGGGATGAAGAGGAGGATGACAATGATGAGGTTGCCATGGTGGAAGGTGACACAGAGGAATCTGACATTGCTATTCAACCAGCTCCGAGGGATGTGGCACAGGTAGCACCATCACTAGATCCCATATTTGCAAAGCCCAAGCTGAAACCTGCACCAACCCCTGCCTTAGGAGAAGCAGAGAGGCAATCTGGTACTGGAGGCCAGACGACTCATATGAAAAAACACCACACAATCAAGTGGGAGGAGCACCTTAAAAAAATTGCTGAACATGATTGTGGTGGTGGGGAGAGCCAGGGAACATCAGGTACAAGTCCAATCATGGTGGAAGGTGATAATCACGCAAAGCAGCAGTGTCCCCAGCAGTATGCCAGCAGATTCACCCACCTCAGCAACTTCACAATAGCAAAAGAAGACTCGGAGTGAGATGATGGAGACACCACGGCATACAGTAACTGCCCCACCACCACGACGCACATTGAGTCTACCACTAGCATCTACTTCTCAAAAGACGCCTGTGTCAGTGCCCCAAGAAAAGAAGAAAATCCAGGCTACTATTACGGGTATGTTTAGGCAGGAGGGGCCCTATGAGGGTACCCCCTTACCGCACATTTGCACAATGAGAAGCTGGCAAACATGTTAGCTCTGGACCGCCTCCCTTTTTCTTTTGTGGACGGAGTTGGATTCTTAGAATTTGTGGCAGCCATCTGTCCAAAATGAAGGTACAAAGTAGGACCTATTTTGCCAGAGTGGCTGTTCCAGCACTGCATCATGATGTGCTGCAGTTGGTTGGACAAGATTTGCAGCAAAGTGTTGTTGACACCATCCTCCTGACGAAGGACATGTGGACCAGTTGTCAGGCGACTAATTACATGTGCATCACTGCACACTGGATCTCTTTTACAGGGGTAAAGCAAATTATATCTTCAGGTCTTGGCCCTGAAGAAAGTTTTAAGAGCGTTCGGCAGCATGCAACAGTGGCCATGTTCGTAATGGAGAAATCAAATACAGATATAAACATCTTGGAAGAATTTAACAGCAAGGTGTATGATTGGCTGCAACCCAGAGGTCTAGAAATTGATTTGTTACCATGGACAATGGCAGTAACACAGTCAAGGCCATGTCAGGCAGAGGCTATTTCAGGGTCCTGTGTTTGGCCCATTGCATCAACCTGGTGGTGCAAGACTTCCTCAAAAAGGAAGACATAGTCATCAACATACTGACCACCTCCAGAAGAATCTGAACTCATTTCAGCCATTCTTTTAAAGCCCAGAAGTAGCTGTGGGTTATTCAGCATAATAATAGAGCATCAGTTAAATCCCTGATGCAGGAGGTGCCAACAAGTTCGAACTTCACCTTTTACATGCTGCAACATCTGTTTGAGCAGTACAAACAGATCAATGACTATGTCATTCAAAGAGAAGGGGATGCAGTTGGGAAAGTGATGACTATAGATGTGGACAAATGGGACCTAGTCAAATGCCTGACACAGATGCTACTCCCTTTAGCCGTTTTCACAGGAGAAGTTAGCAAGGTGGACAGTAAGATTGGCCAAGCTATCCCGTTGTTGCATCTCCTAAAAGACCAGGTAAAGAAGGTGTCAGAAAGGTTTGTCCCTGCAGGTTTGAATGAAAACACAGAAGCGCATGCCTTGGTTGAGATCTTAGTCCTTCGCTTGGCTTATAAATAAGGCTGAAACATGACCTCATCGAGTACAAAGAGTACATATGTGCCACACTACTTGATGCACGGTACAAACAAATTCTGCCCACTTTCATTCCTTTTTCTGAAGGGGATGTTTAAAATATAAGAAGTGGATTATAGAGCAAGCCGGAGACTTGGAAGAAGAACGGCTGGAACTTAGAGACCCACCCCGCAGTTCTTGGGTGCTGTCTTCAACTTCCAGAGAGGGCAGTCTTGTCTCACAGCAGCCAACAACACCACAACCAGAACACCGGCAACAACAGCAACAGAAGGACCGGATCCAACCTCTGCATTGTATTGGTTTCAATTGGCAGGGCTCAAGTCCAGTGCAGAGGCAATGGCAAAACAGGTTGAGCAAGTGGCAGCACCAATGACCATCCACAGGATGTTCCAGGAGTATTTGGATGATCCAAAATAGCTCATTGTGGATCAAAATCCATGGCCAGAGCTCAGCAGGCTGGCAATAAAGTATCTGGCTTGTATTGTACCCAGTGTGTCAGCTGAACATATACTCAGTGCAGCTGGTGCAGACATCACAGTGAGAAGCACCAGTTAAAATGTGGAGAGATTGGCTATGATCAAAATAAACCAACATTTTATACCACACAAATACACCATTCCTGAAACACAGGAGGATGAGGAGGAGGGTGATTGGTCCGAAATTGAATCAAATGTGTTAGCTGACCAACTTCTGGGTGAACCACCTAAGTTTTAGGACAAACTCTACTTCCCAGGCTAACTATGCCAGTGCCCCATAGAACTTTAAAAACTTTTCTCGTTGAACTTAGTTCTTTCTTTGCAAAAAAACAACAACAAATAATTGCTAGAGGAATATTATTATTTTTATGTCAGATTTATGCTGGCCCCCCTTTTTTATTAGTCACATATATATTGCCGGATTGCAGTTGGACCAGTGTGCATTGAAGTAGCCTCCACGATTCCATCATAACATTGGCAACAATGCCTGCCACCCTGCATGCCTATTGCCTAATGCCAAATCCTTTTTGCATCACTTAGCATTAGAAGTGCTGCCCCATAAAAATATTTATTACCTGCAAGACTGCCTGCCAATACCAAATTCCAATGTGCTGCCTACATAAAAAAGATGATTGAATACCTACCTGAACTACCCGTGCTTGGATTGGATGTGGTAACTTCAACTAGTGAGTGGCTGATTGTGTGACTGATGATTTAAGTTGATTGATGATTCATGTGGTGGAAGACACTGAGGGAGAGTGTGTTTTGAACTGTAATATGGTATATTTCTTGAGATGATTATTGATTTGCATTGTTTGGGGCATGAATGATGGGCGCTCAATTATTTTCTACGTCGGTGATCAGCCCTTTCACACTTAGCCAGATTTAATTCATGGTGTTCTTCTTTTCTCTGGTTCTTCAGAGACCAGAAGAGTCACTTTAGTTAACAAACAAAATCCTATGCAAAATACTGCAATTCTGTTTCGCTACTTGTTCTTCAGCAACAGTGCACTCCGCGTTTATCTTGCTCGGGTCATCGTGATTCATGATAATGATGACTGGTCTGGGACGGCATTACTCGGAGTCAGGACTGGAGGAGTATCATGGAAGAACTCAGTCCGTGAGCTGCAGGACTACCTCCTCAACAGCTAGAAGCAAGAAGTTATCGAGTATCGACTTCAGTTCAAAGGTAAACCAAGAGTCTGAGGCCTAGTACTCCACTGAGTGGAATAGAGTGAGGTGTATTTGTGAATTGCTGCTCTGTGTGTGTGTTTGTGTGTATGTGTGTTGGACTTTTTGCAAAAGTGATACTATGAGACCCCTTTTTTGTATTTTTGCTCTGCCTCTGATTCTTCTTGATACACTCCTCATGAAGATTACCTTCCTTCTGTTCTTCTCCTTGACTCTAAAATACAATTTCTCTTTTACAATCTGCAGGCCTTCTTCTAGTCTCATTCACGATTGAAAGGGAAAAGCTAGCTGAGCTCGACAACACTCCAGCTTATGGTACCAGTGCAGACAGGCCCCAAAGAGTGGACATTCCCAAGGAGAATGCAGACACACCACCCAATTTTGCAATACAGTATCATTTTTTTTTAACAATCAAACTAAGAGAAGTGGGTGGGTAGGTTCACTACCAACCTAGAAGACAGAACATTTAGATATATGATAAACTGATTGTCGGGGGCAGAAGGACTGTTTGCAATGCATGTATTTGTACTCTGTCATACTCATTCCTTTGTTTCCTTCTCGCAACAGATTGATGGCGAATGATGTGTTGCTACTTATTGCGTAGATGAATGTTGGCCTTGTGTTGTAGTGTTTGTCTTTGTCAAACCTTCCCCAAATCCCATTACCCATGCATTCATAAAACCCCTAACCCTCTTCCCCCGAGCTGTGTGATTTATTGAGGTGTGGCTTAAATTACACCATCAATGGATCACACACTTGGTGGGGCGGATGTGGTGAAAGCAACATCAACTTACTGTAGATTCTTCTAAGCAGTAGCCCACACCAGCCCATTACCAACCCTTGCATTAAAAATGATCCTTTTTTTTTAGATATAGAATGAAAAACATCAGTCGTCAGTAACCCTGGGTGGAGTATGCAGAGTGGTGCTCCGCGTAGTTCCACGGAGTTAAAAAAAAACTCTGCTCCGCTCCACCCCAGGCCCACAATTTTTTTTTAAAAAAACACTTACCTTCTCTTCTGCTGTCTGCGGGCCACCCTCCTACTCGCCGCGATGTCTACTTCTTGCCGTTGTCCTCCTCCTCGCGTCCCCCTACGTATTACATCTTGCAGTTCACGCAAGACGTAATACGTAGGAGCGAGGAGCGAGAGACAACGGCAGAAGAGACACTGCGGCGAGGAGGAAGGCGACCTGCAGATGTCAGAAAAGAAGGTAAGTGGTATCATTTTATTATTTTGAAGTTGGCTGACTCGGGCTGAGGGGCGTACTCTGCTCTGCCACTGATTCGGAGTTTTGCCACAAGTTTGCATTCCCAGTGGAGTGCGGAGTTGATAAAACTCCACAAACTCCGCTGGCGAAGCAGAGTACTCGACCCGGGCTTAGTCGTCAGCATCATCATTCAGGCCTTGTGTTGCCTACCCATAAATTCCTTACCTAAGCTTGTCCACTCCAGACTTTGAGTCAATTTTTTATAACCTGCGGATTTCACAAATAATACTGCTAGCTCCACATTAGCCAAAAATGACTTGTATTGCTATTGTTTCTATTTTAGCACAATCAGGCATTCTCATTGTGTCATCACGTAGTACTCAGGTGGTGTCAATTCTTTATAAATCTTTGATAAATATATAACCCACTTACTCAGTCTTTCTACTTCTATTTAGTTGCCTATGATGGATAATCAATCAATCATTCAGATCAATCCTACTACAGTTGGATCTCACCTGGGTGAAACTGGAAGTGGGACCTTGCTTGTGAAGTTGTGATGCCTCCCCTGTAATTACTGCATGTACATTCAGGTAAGACAACTAGTATAGATGTAATTTACCTTAGTAAGAAATAAATTGACTGCTACTGTTTTTTAACTAGATAGTTCTACACAGCATAGGTCATCATGGCACCTTTCCCCATAATGGTTAAGATAGTTAGAGAAGTATACGCCTAGACTCTATAACTAAGTCCTACACTCTCTCTTAAGTTACAAGCACATAAACAGGCTGCGTAAAACTACTTGAAGGCAGCAGTGCAAAGTAAAAGTAAAGGAAACTACTTCAAGCATAAATTTAGATTAAAAAAATAGTTTTCTTCTTTATTTATTTACAAAGAAACCGACCCTCTCCACCCAAACAACATGCCCAACTCTCTCCCAAACAAAACTGACCCAATCCCCAAAATGTCCAAGAAAACGTCGCTCCAGTTTCAACTCCCTTCCCACCCTCTCCACCCAGCCCCAACTAACAAACAACAAATCCCTCCCACCAAAACATTTTTTTTTAAAAGGGCTATAAGAGGGCATTTTGTATGTCAGTCTGGAGCTGGTCCAAGCTCTGCTCCATCGTGGTGAGACAGCCCTCGATGATGTCTATCCACTGCAGGAAGCGGCGCAGCAAAGGCCTGCTGCCATTGTGGTAAAGGGTTGTGGCAGCAGCTGGCTGGTGGCGGCATCGGCGATGGGATGGTGATGGGGTTGTGGCGCCGGCTGAGGGGGACCGGCTGCACTGGGGCTCAGCTGTTGTGCATTCATTTCCTTCTCCTCCTCTTCCAGGACCACCAGCCACTGGTATTCCTGCTGGGTATGCTCCAGCCTCTGCTGTGCCAAATGGGCCGCTCTCTCCTACCTGTTGGGTGGTCTGGCTGGACCAGCAGGAGCAGCTATATTGAGAAAAACAAAAAAGACAAATTGTAAATAATGCTATGTGCAAACAATTGTTTTGAATTACTGGGTGGCACAGTAGCAGTACATTGCTGATCCCCTAGGGCCATTGGAATTTATTTGATGTGATTATGATTAGGAGAGTCATAAGCCCATTTTTATATTTTACCCAAACATGTTGTCAAACATAAAAAATAACATCACAGGATTGAAAAAAACAGTGATGTGATAATTTTTCTTCTAAATGCTTTTTAAGTAGCTATAAATAGAGTCAGACACTTTGAGTTGAAAAATAAATGCTTTCTCATTGATGAGTACGACATTATGCACTATCTGGAGTACAAGTTGTGTGTGGTGCTAAAATAATGAAGCCATGCTCATTGCTATCCAGTGCCTCTTCAAGTTTGCTACTGTCTGCAGCTGTAGTTTACAATTATCTATTTAATTCCAATGGACCTGCTCTTCGCCAAATGCATTTCTCTTTCTACCCTGTCTCCAAAGAGGTAGATGAATAACAAATAAGATACTACATTAGTCACAGAACTCATGTATGAAATGCGGATATTAATATATTATCCTGTCTGCCATAAGTAGATGTTAAGGAAAATTAATCTAATAGACTGAACAACAGGTAAAGGATCGGACTATATAGATTTTAATTGGCACATTTGTCACTGTGTATCCCATATGCCAAATTTAACATCAAATCATACACTTACTCCCACTTTACTCTGTGGCCGTACCTGCCACCACGTATTTCCCAAAAATTTATTTTAAGGAAAACGGGATGCATTTAAAGAAAAAGAATTTAACTTTTCATTTTAACTTTTCAAGTGCAGGCAGTGGTCCGTGGGACCACTGCCTGCCCTTAAAAAATGTTTGTGCATGCATTCCCAAAGGAGAAGCGGTCCCCTTCCCATTTGCGAGTGCTTTACCACCCTCTTGAAGAGGGTGGTAAACTGCTAGTGCTTTGCGACTGCAATTGCAGTCGCAAAACATTCTTACATGGTTTGTGGGGTCGCTATTAGGAAGGGAACGCCCCTTCCTAATAGCGAGTCGCTAAACACTATTTTGCGAGTTGCAAATTATTTCCGACTCGCAAAATAGTGTTAGTACATGTCCCACAGGATTTTTGCATGCGCAAACGGTTGTGAAACCCATTTGTGCATGCAAAAATCCATTGTACATCTGGCCCTTGATATCTTCTACTGCATGGGGGGAGGGTAGAGGGATTAGTCAGGTAGGCTAGAGCTTTTTTTATATATATAATTGAGGGGCCACTACACTGATCATCGATTCATCATCTTTGGCTTATTCAGTCACTGTGCAATTCGTAAGGGAAAAATCTAAACTAGTGTAAATTAAATCTGTTATGGGAAACCCTGAATTATGTTCTGGAATCACTTCACCTGGGTATCGCATTAGTATGTGGCACATGCCAAGAATGGATTTTCCATTTTGGTGGGCTGGGACAGAAGAACTTAGGAAAAAATAAAGGAGTGAAGTACTAAGAGGTGACTGAGTGGGCGAAGGACCAACACACCTTGTGTGCTCAGTTTGCAATGCATTGAAAACATTGTAAATGTCACATTAACTGAAGCAGATGCACATTACACAGCCAACACTGCAGTCACAAATTGATTGACCCATACTGCACTTCGGTCATAGTTGGTAAAAATGCCATGGGCGAGGAGGGGGGAGGATGAATGATAGGTATGATAGATCTGGCTCACTTAACAAATACAGCGAGTCAAGAGAGTAGAACAAAGAATAAAAATAAATAAATAACCCCCACTTAGATTCATAGCTTTGAATGATAGTCATAACCCTACATAAACCTAGTAATCAGGGTGAGCAGCAGCATGCTCCCGATGAGAAGAAGAGCCACCTTGCTTATTCATCCAAACAACCAAATATTAATTAATCCTTTCATTCTAAATCACCCATAGCCACCATGATTAAGCTTTACTTTCTACCATCCAGTCTTTCACCAAAATTTCCAATACATTATCCACCCATTCGATGGCAACCCTTTCTTCAAGCCATCCTTTCGCCCATCCACGGCGCACCCTTTCACCCACCCACCGTTTCACTCATACCATTTCTTTTCTTTTGAATTACCTTCCGTTCTTTCATGTCTCCCTTAAGCCATCAAAGCTCATTATGTGAGATTACTCTGCATTTCAGATAGAAGAGGCCATAATGATAGCTCAACCACCGCTGTGGCTGGTAAAGCTGGGGGGGTTCACATTTTTTATGAAGACGAGCGACGCCATGGCAATAGCTAGTGAGCATAGTAATTGCAAGAAATTATGTGACTTACAGTGCCCGTCCCTCCTGCCGCTTCTCCACCTCCAACTGACCTGTCTCCCCCTGCATCAGCACTAGAGCCCGTATCACTGATGTTCTGTGTTGTTAGAATAAAACATTACACATAATTTAGAGCCCAGATGGGCAGCCCCAAATACAACTGCAATGCAGCACTATAGCTCAGTTAGCACGTCAGTATCTTCCAAATATCACTCTGGGCATTTGATTGGTTGGTTCACAAGTTTAGACAAGCCAGGCATGGACTAATGGACAATGAAAGACATATGGTGTTGGTTGGCAAATGCAATGGGAGTGGGACCTCATACTTTTTTTCCAGCCTTGCTGCACTTTCATGGGAAACTGCTGGTATGTAAATGACCTAGTCTGCAGTCCACTACATTGGGGGGATGGTCCATGATGATGACCATGGCCACTCTCTCGTGAACTGAACTGTGTTAGAGCTAGGCATAAGCAGGAAAAGGAAAGCCTTCTCAACAACATACATGGTGATTTTTATTTAAAATACTAGCTTACTTGGGCCTGCTATCTGAATCTTCATGATGGACGACACCAACATTCCAATACCCCAAGATTCTACCCTAAGAAGTCCACAATAATCATAAAAGGACTTACTGGGATCAGCATAGCCCTCAGCAGCTGCGCTGATAGTCGAGCGCCGGCTGACCAGCTTCTCCCTGACCCTCACAATCACCCCTCATCTTGCCCTTCAATGCTGATATAAGAAAGTCGCTAAAACAAGATCACCTGTAGTACTGCTAGTTTCGACTCGAGTCTATCGACCGTTGTTAAATCCATATTCCAAATCTCCTTAACAAAAACTACTTTTGTAACTAATGTATTACAGTGAATGCTCTTTGATTCTATGTATTCCCATTTCTCAACACCCTTGATGAGCCAACTCAGTCTCCCTTTTTTTGCAATGCATAGATGCATACTTCACATAGTCACTGTGAATTCAATTAAATAACCTGAAACTGTACAAGCTACATTAACAAAGTCACAGAGAGAACACGCTACTCAGTGATTCACTATAGTGACAGGAGAACAGTCTGCAATGGCTTCTTAATTAATCAGCCAAAGCGAGCGCCTGATGAGTGCGATTAGGTAGCGGCACCTCCCTAGCAGAAACTAGAAACTGGATCACACAATAATATAACAGCGTAAACTAAACATAACTTACCTCTGAGTGTGAGCAGCATGCTATTCGTTTTTTTTTAGCACTGTAGAACACAAAGTCAACAAATTATTAATACTCACCGAGCCCCAGAATCTTGATGCCTAGCAGGTCGAGTAGGTCCTGTTTGCAGTCCAGAATGTCCACCCAACGCTGCTACAGCTGCTGTGCAGCTGGTGCACCGCAGGCACCGGCGCACCATCCCCCAGCACTGCCGATGGTCCCGCAGGGGGTAGCCGCTACTGGGTCTGCCGTCTGCTGCCAGCATAGAGAGGAGGTGGCGCTGCACAAAAAAAACTAGTGCTGCCACCTCCTCCTCTACAAAGGTAGCCTAGGGCTGCACATCTGGGTGGTGGCGCCGCCCACTAGGAAGTCGCCCCTCTGCCATGGCACTGGGTGGGTAAATAATAAGAAGGAAAAGGAAGGGAAAGTAAAGAAGAAAGAAATAAGGAAAGTAAAAGAAATAAAGTCAAAAGTCACAAAAACACAAAAGAATTTACACAAAAAAGTAAAATATACAAACACAAATACACACACTATTATAAAAAATAAAAACTCGGGGTAGAAAAATAATAAAGAAAGAGGATTACAAAGATTAAAGACAGCTTAAAATTTAGGCCCAGCACCATAACAGAGAGCAGAAAAAAAGATGGCCACGCCCATGCAGACAGCGTGGTGCTGTTCACACATGATTTAGAACTGAGAACACACTTGAGAAATGCGGAGTGCCGTTCATGCGCGATTTTGGAGTGCGCGGACGCACTCCGCGAACTATGCCCATCCCTAATTATGATGCTAAACATCTTTAGTAGAAGTAGTAGTTCGGTAAAGATGTTCACTGTATATAGTATTCCATGACACTGTAATGTTGACTAGTGTTAATGCTGTCTGGGATATTTGTTACACCCACCCCCACTGGTCTCATGCTCAAATATGGACAAGGGAAAGCATACCCTGTCCAGACAAGTTCACCCTATCTGATGCCACTTTGCTGTAACATTTTTGAAACAATAGTTTTTTATGTTTGTGCCATGGTATAGGTGTAAGACAACTGAACTTCTGCCATCTGTAAATACTGTGACTGGTGATGGTACATGTGCAATAAGCATCTAAACCGTAGGTGGCCAAACATCACCACAGCAGGTAAAGAGCCATCAATCATGTGGCCTGCATACATTGCCCTTACATGCATATTGACATTTATCCTTGTCCATTGCATGCTACTGTGTGCTACTTCATTTCTGAATTAACATGTACTGTAAATTGGCTACAGGTGAAAGATGCTACCCCATAAACATCACAATATTAAGAATATTAAAGATCACACACAATCCTTACTGAGCTGCAAACACATTCCACTGGCACTCACTGGTAGCATTGAGGTCCCTGAAGGACTCCACCTCACCACGGGTGTATGGTGCATGACCACCTACAAGACAAAAACATGACACATTGCTTTGTGAGTATTGAAAATATACACTGTGGGCCTGATTCACAGAACTAACTTACGTCAAAAACGTAAAGTTAGTACTTTTTGTATTCACAGAATACACTTACTCATTTTGGTATTCACAGAATGAACTTATTCATTTCGGTATTCACAGAAGTTAGTAGTCCTAACTTTAGGACTCCTAAATGCCTTCTGTGAATACCGAAAGTCTTAAAGTTAGGATTTTTCTCAGTTTAGGAGTAGTAAAGTTAGGACTCCTAACTTTAGGACTCTAAATGCCTTCTGTGAATACCGAAAGTCTTAAAGTTAGGATTTTTCTCAGTTTAGGAGTAGTAAAGTTAGGACTCCTAACTTTACTACTCCTAAACTGAGACAAATCCTAACTTTAAGACTTTCGGTATTCACAGAAGGCATTTAGGAGTCCTAAAGTTAGGACTACTAACTTCTGTGAATACCGAAATGAGTAAGTTCATTCTGTGAATACCAAAATGAGTAAGTGTATTCTGTGAATACCAAAAAGTACTAACTTTACGTATTTGACGTAAGTTAGTTCTGTGAATCAGGCCCTGTGTACATATGATGCACAGTACTATAACATCACAAATTTCTGGTATATTCAGCACATTCGACACGTAGCACGTGGCAAAGTTGATATGGATTAATAAAGGACATATACAAGCCATATGAAGGTGTTTAAGGACAATATCTGACTAATTGTCTCATTATTGCATAGAGTGCAGATTATGCACAAAACATCTTAGCTTGCTACATGATGTAAGGATGCATGCCTTTCATGGCTCTATGAAAATCCAATTTTGGAAGAGCCACCATCTGGAAGTTATTACATAAGCAGGAGCGTGAGCAACTCTATACATGTGCTGAACAATGCGGCACACATCAGAAGGTCAACATCATAACTTTGCTCCTTACATGTAACCTGTGCAGGGTATTTCAATATTAAACATTCATGCTCTGTACAGCCTTGTATGTTATTTGACGTCATGTATACAAATACATGCATGTGAAATGACTTAGTGTGATGCCAAAACCTTGTCTAGCCAGTGGAGTCACAAAATGTGAGGGGGCCCCCATGCAACGTACATGGAGGGTGGTCTCCATGCTCTGGACCCAGTCATAAGCTCTCAGGCCAGTGGCCCACATTCCCTGCACAGTGTTGGAGGGGGCCCCCTCGAGCTCTTGGCCTCCCCCACACTGCAGGGGCTGCAGGGGCTATTGTTAAGCCACTGTGTGTGGCATGTGCACAATGCACCTTGGTAAAACTGTTAGCAAAATCTGTTTGTCTATAATTTACAATTTTTTGAAGCACACTCAATTCAGGTCATATCAAAGTATGGTAAAATTAAGAAGCATGAAAACAATGATAAAGACTTTGTTTCTTCTTTTGCGGTCCCTGGAGTATGGGGAAAACCTGAAATCAATGGCAGCCGCACCCGAATACAACCTGTATTCGGGTGCGGCTGCCATTGATTTCAGGAACCGAATACAACCTGTATTCGGGTGCGGCTGGCATTGATTTCAGGTTTTCCCCATACTCCAGGGACCTGATCCATAATATCGGGAGTTCACTGTCTCCCAAGGATTATTTTGGGAACGGTCGCCGTCATTTTCAGGTTTCCCCGTACTTCAGGGACCTTAGCCTTAAAACCGGGAGTTTACTTTCTCCCAAGGGATCATTTTGCGCAATACGCTGCGAAATTGGCACATATTAATGTCTACTGGACTAATATAAATACAGACTGGGATAATTTATATTGGACATAAGATCTCTTGATTTGAACTCGCGTCAGGAGATCTTGATCTTAAATACATCCAATACCCTAAGCCCTGAGGAAGTCGTAGGGTTGTTACTCCCAAACGACGAAACGCATTGGCTAAAGGGAGTTGTTTTCATGCTTCTTAATTGTACCATACTTTGATTTCACCTGGATTGCGTGTGCTTCATAAAATTGTAAATTGTTTTGTTCAATCTTAGATTGGTGTTTGGGGAAGTAGCGTGTATCTTCCCCCTTTTGAACGCACCGCATGTTACTACTTATGTTGGTTGAAGAAAATTTGACTGTTGTGATTTCTATATTAGTGCCTTTTACCCCCTACACCCAACTCTGTTTGTCTATAGTTTGAGCATCACAAGTTCAGCTTGAGTAGATCAGACAAGTCTGATGAATCCCAAGTGGCACTATGTATCGCAATTCACTTTTTCACATTACTCTTCATCAAAGAGGGGATCTTCGAGCTTTGCATGTGTGTTGCCATTCACACGAGATGGTGATATGTGCATTTACTGACAGATTCATAGGAGTGATATTGCATGTAGTGAGACCTTGACATCTTATCTTTACTTTGATTTTCTTTGTGTCCTGTGCACAGCAGCACACATAAATGGAGCACTAGGGATCACAGCAATTTTTGGTTAACAGGAAGACTTACCATCATGGTCACATCCGTTCCTGCATGTAACAGTTGCATCTTTGCCTTATGGGGCAAGTGTGCCTGCATTGGGCCTAGTTAGCCAATCCAGCACTGACACAGGTCAAGAATCAATATTTTAACTGTTAAGTTAGATAAGACACTAATCTTGCAATGTGCTTGCAAACATTGCTTTGGCATACGGAGTCTAACTGAGCTGCACTCTTTGGCTATGCCCATTATATGCCCCTCTGTTTACACTCACAGGACATCATGTAAACTATACTGTGATCGACATATGCAAGACGGCAACAAACAGCAAGAAGTGCATGACACACACTCAGTCATTGCACACTGTTTGGTAGTAAACTCCATTTGGACTGTGGCAGAAGGTTTGTAGCTGAACACACTGTAGCAGCACACACAATCTCTGTTACACATTTCAGACTTTCTGTTGTGTATGCCTTGCACAGGCACACGTGTACCGCACATGGTGTTATCATGCACACATATATCAGAAAATATGATGTTGATCTGAGGTAAGTGTGTCACACAGCAACAGACCTTTTGAAAAGGTGAGTGAGTCATCAGTCACCACTGCAGTGAAACATGGTTACATAGTCCACAGTACTTGGGATGTTCAATTAACAAGATGCTGCCATTCATACCATGACTGTATCTTACGCCTGTCAATGTTAGTAGCACTGCATAGACTCTGAGTGCAGGAATTTGTGTGTGCCTCCTGGTCCAAGGATACCACATTCCCTGACAGAGGCATATGTAATGGCACACACTCAACTCAAATGTAACCTTTGGGTGGATAGTATATTTGTGATCCGCTCAACTATGCACTTGTACACTCAAGTTAGAGGTACACTTTCCTTGCCATGATAAGGAAAGTTCATATCTAAACCACTCCATCTGAACATGTGCAATATGTTGTCCATATGCACAAGCATTTTTGTCTGACTTTTGATCCAATTGAAATCATACTCTTGACATCTCAATATCCTTCAGGGGTTCGGATATTTGCATATAACCTATCGAATATCACAGTGCTCTGTCCATTTACACAATGTACAATGTCATCTGATCATGTTGTACTTTTGCAGCCCTTTGGTCCTCATTGCATTGCTGAGCAGTGCATAGTAAAGTGTCTTTTATCTATGGTACCATTATGAGGTATATGTGACATTGTAGCTAGGAAGTAGTTCACATGTGCTTTGTGGTAAGCCACACCCCACATGCATGTATGCGTTCTTTCAAAATGACTGCTTTTGCATGTTTGCAAGACAGTAGGCCTATACCCATGACAACTGTCACTCATGATTTCTGATGGTATCTGCAATGACATGAGTCCCAGCAAAGCATTGTTAATCTGCATTGTAACACATTGGTGAGACACACTGAAATGTGAGGTTTTTCTCATGTATGGTAGTTTGTGGTTGTATTACTAACTTCATTGAGTACCACTGTTGTACACTTTGATAGTGCACAACATAGCAAGACTGCTAACTGTTCAGCTCTTCACTGCTCAAGTACAAGGGGGAGCAATGATCAATTTGTATCTTGAAATGTGACAGGTCTGGCCTGTCCCTATGATGCAGTACACTGCTTCACATAGCAACTCTGTATGTGTGCATATGATAGATGTGATGCATGACAGAATGTTGGTCAACAGGTCTGATGACTAGATAGTTACATTTTGAGACCTATTTCTAGTTGACGAGATGTGGGTGAGTTGATGTTTACTGGGATTTTGATATACACGCCAACACAAATAATGGATGCAAGCTTTTATTTCCATGCTGAACATTCATATCACATTTGTACATTCTATCTGTCAAAGTACAAGTAAATCAAGAGAAGAAATTATGGACACTGTAGGTGCATCGCCTATTCCCAGCCACTGCATTATGGATCTTTCCTTCATCCTCCTCCTCATCTTTCTTTGGCTTCTGGCCCACATAGTTCAGGTCCCAAGAGACATTTGTCCATACACAGATGTTGTGGAGATTGGCACATACTAGGATGATCTTGCAGACCATGGGCGAGAGTATGGCAATCTCCCCCCTGACATGTCCAGAATCTGAATCGATACCAGCACACCGAAGGTTCTCTGCATGATGTTGGGGGTCTTGACCAGTACCTTGTTGCGCTGTCATTGCAGGTCAGTGTGGGGATGCACTCTTGGGGTCATGACCCATGTGTTAGAGACCATATTTTTGGTCAGCTGGAAGTTAAACAGAAATTACAACAGTCAATGTTTTTGCTCTCTGTTACAGCTACATTCCTGTCCGTGTGTGCAATGTGAACTGAATGACTCATACATTTTTTTAATGGCATTTTCAGAATATATGTTACTTATACAGTTGCCCTTAGGTTTAGACATGTCGGTTCCAGTTCTCTGTGGAATAGAAAATGATGAACATGGCCTGATACGTTGTGCACTTCTACATCTGGAATTTCACGTGTATACAGTAGCTTACTGTGATGTGTATTTCGAGATGGTTTTGATCACTCTATGTTATGTGCACTCACTGCATGTGAGAAGTGACAGATTATTGATCAGAAATGTGGCTTGTTGTTCCTCCTTAGGTAGTTTGTGACATTGCCAACATGCTTAACACTCAAACATACATATGTCCGTGTTAAACCGCAGATTTTGTTGGTGTCCTACATGACACTGGCACAGCCATTTCATAGTTCACAAACTTTGCCATGTGATTTTGATGCATTAATTAGGTGCCGTTCAAATATGTCACACGCATTGGTATGCCATTTATTGTCAGCCTTCAACATTTGCTAGAGAAGTTATCATTGTGCACTTTGATACACACATATGTATTGCAATGTGGGCCATCTTTATGTGGGACACACTGATGTTGCTACAAGGAGCTGTATACTGCACATTTAGACACATTAGATTGGTTTTGACCATGTATGTTTATGACTGACTTGTAGGGGATTATGTAGGTCTATGCCCTGATGTGTTCCTCATTGCTGTGGCAAATGTATGTTGAGATTGGTATCCTGAGTACACTGTAGTGCCTTGTCCAGGTTGTAATTTAATCTGAGGTGATGACTGATGTATGACATGTTTGGCAGCACTGTGTTTGACTTAGTGAGTTTCGTATTGCTGGATATATATATTTACATTTGGCCTACCTACCTCACAGAACACATGAACAATCACAATTGTTTGCAACAGTCAATGGGGCTGTCAACCTACATGTATGTGTGTACATATCCTGTTAGTCTTGCTGAGACTTATGTGTGTTTTGTACTGTTGGTGTCACAATGTTATCCAGTATTGATATTCACACATCTCTGGGTCATACACTGACAAGGCATTCCACACATGGCCTTTCCACATACCTCTTCCTGTGTTGCTCCCAACACTTTGGGCAACATACAAGTTTACAGCCAAGTGTGGCACACTTGCTCATTTCCACAGTACTTGTACTCACACCACTGACTTTTTTAAACTTTGATAGCAGGCGTTTGTACACCACTGAAGAAACATTCACCTCAGATTTTTATCTTGTGTTGCCTACTCATAATTGCCTTATCAGTCATGCCATATGATTTCAATCAGAATTCTTTACCCTGAGCATTTGATGTGGTTCCAACAATCCATACAGAGTGAAATGGCACATTGCTACTCACTGGCGTTCTGTTGCTACTGCCATTGACAGATTAGTAAATGCATGTCAATGTGGCACATCATTGTCTACACGTTGCAGTGCATTGTTGCCACTATGTGCAGATGACACAAGGGCCCAGATTTTTAGGAAAGTAGCACTGTGCACTGCTGCAAATCACCTTACGGCACTGCACTGCATCTCAGAGAAAGGGCAGTAGTGCACAGTATTTAGGCCATAAGCACATTCCTGACCTTTCCCCCTGCACTGGCACACAATGTGCTGCCAAGCACAAACACAGATACACTTGCACCACAGTGCTGCTGTGCCTGCATTGCATTCAGGATTGTCTTTATGCAGGAGGAGGGAACATTCCTGAACATGATGTACCCTTGAAGCCACGATCGTCTATGTATGTTTGCCAGACTGCATCACACATAGGAAGTGGGAGTGACTTGGCTGACTTCAGTTCAGTTTCCTTGTTACACATAACCTAAGGAAACCAGTTGTCACATTCCAAAGGTTACCTGGTTTGGGAAATATGACATGCCTCATGAACCATGGGAGTTGCATGGAGACACACCCACAATGCCCATAGAACCCTTCCCTTGTACACAGTGCTGCTAAACTGCATTTTGGCCAGCATTGCGTTGCTGTGTATCTTTATGCCATTCAAAGGCACAGAAAGTGGATTTGCGTGTCTTCATGTGAGGCTTGGGGGTTTGCATTACATGTCTACCACGATGCATGGTGCATGTATGAGGCACATCCCTCAGATATATGGCCCTATCTTCTTCACCAGACACAAATATGGCCATTATGTCCTACATTTGTTACTGTTAGTAGGTCTGTAATGTGCTTCAGTTTTGCTAACCAACAAGTAGTCCATTCCCATAGTGGCCATTCTGTAAGCAGTCATTGATGATGGAGTGCCTGAAGATGTAGCCATCATGAGCACTCCCTGGATATATTGCCAGCACATTTGTAAACATCTCCAGATGGTCCATAATGGCCTGGACATTGATAGAGTATGTGTGCTTCTGATTCCGGGTTCAGATGTGATGTAGCCACACGGGGAACCAATTACACATGTGTGCAATCCATGGCACCCTGCACATGTGGAAATCCCACAGTGGCATAGAAACCTTACTTGGTGTCCAGCTGCTGCTGTTGAGTCTTAGGGAAGAGGAGGTACTGGGGTGTGAGGCAGATGATGGCACCCAGGACAGAGGGTAGGAAAGCAGAATAATATGGCTGTGATATTCCTGCCACTCTGGCTGTTGTGATCTGGAATTAAGCAGATGCCAGAGTGTGGAGGACAGTCATCAGCTTGACCTGAGGTGGGATGTTGGTGGGCCTGGCAGTTGGTGGCTGGAGCCTTGGTGATATCTGGTTCAGCTGTTCTATTATGGACTCCCTCCTGAGTCGATAGAATGTGATGACCTCATCCTCCCGGATGTCAATGAGGGTAGTCTGCTGACAAAAAATGCTCTCCGTTCTCCTGCACTGCCTATGTGGTGGGGGTGAGGGTGGTGGTTTCCTCACAGCTCCCAGCTTCAGAAATAGCAGCCCCATGGTGTAGTTGAGCTTGCAAAACTGTTTTATGTCGCTTGTCCTAATGTACCACAGCCAATGCGTCATTTCCTATGCTTTGGTTGCTGCTGCACAGGAATTTTGATGCGTTTCAGGATCTGCATGCCGCTTGCCGTCGATGTGTCACACATTGTCAAAACCATAAATATCACGGTGTCGGTTTTAAGCTGGATTTAATGAGGGAACGCGTACCTTGAATATATTATTCTCTACGTGACGCAGCCGGTTCTGGCGTTGGTAATTTCCGACACAGGCCTACCAAAACTGACGCATTTGGCCACATGCATCAGTTCATAAATATGGAGTATTGTCTGCGCCGCTGTCGCATCAAAATTAGTGACGCAACGGCGGCGCAGGCCTCTCATAAATAAGCCCCTCATTCTCCTCTTTGAATGTACATTTTTTTTTTTTTTAAAGGAGACCACTGCCTACTCTTAAACAAACTTAAAAAAACAAGCCTTTTTTAATTACATCTCTGTCTCCTTCAAAGAAAACGGGCTGCATTAAAAAAAAAGCCTGCTTTATATAACAGCAATCACAGCTCCAGCAGACCACCATCCCTGTAATGGCCTGCAATCATAGTGAGTTAAAATTTTCAGATGTACCTCAATATTATTTATGAGGTAGGTCAGATTTTTAAGAACCGACTTATTAGTAGAAAATCGGTCTTTAAAAATCTTTACAAAGCATAAAAATACAGGTAATTTAAGATCAGATACTTGTACATCTGGCACTTAGTTCACCATGTTTGTAGCTGATGATGAACTGTTTGTGGTCTAACAAGTAGGGTATCCAAAAATTCAAAATGTCTAAATCTATTGTGAAAATAAAAAAATGTAGGCATCAAAATATTGGGAAATTATGGAAAATTTAATTAAATTAACTTTGCAGTACCTCATATGAAAATGTAATGCAAGTGTAAATCTCACATTCAAAATTCAAGCATTTCACCCATCACTTTTAAGTCTGGCTACACACAGCTTTATTGGCTTAGATAACCTCCTGTTATGAAATCTTCAGATAAGTACAATAAGAAATATGCAGTGATTGGGTGTTGGGTCACCGCATTTCTGTAACTAACTTTCATGTATTTTTCATGATTTGTCATTGATTGATCAAGTACATTTCATTTCAGTGATGGTTTCGGTGTACATTGCACATTGTTCCATTTGTGTTCCTCTAAGGTGTGACTGATGGGATGTTAAGTAGTCCTTTCGTTGTACTACAGTTGCAACACATAGCTTGAGACTCAGTGTGTGTTCTCTGATGTGTTTGCTTTGCTGACATAGCAACATTTTCATTGCACGTTTATGGCTTCTTTGTTTAGACAGTGCTTTTATTTGGTAGTCTTACCCTCTTATTAACGCACAGTGTCATTCACTATTTGTCTGTGGTCATTCCTGTGTTTCAAGTTGCTGTCATGAAAGCATGCTCAACTCACTGCATTATTTTTCACAAAGTAAACATACCTTCTGATATAGGCTTTCTTAAAGATATAACAAAAATACTGTCCATTGTCAAAAGTATCTATGATACACTATTTTGCTGTGTATCTCCTGTAGGCTCACCACATAAAATCCAGATGTAATCTAACTCTTTTTCATGCGGCTCTTCATAAAGGACACAGACTAAGAGTTTGGTTGATATAAAACATGTTCCATTAAGCTGTGGATGTCCCATCTGGCTAATTTAGTAGTGTGTAGAGTCTCTATGCACAAGAAATAAGGCTCCTGGGAGTCCAGCACTTTTTGACAGATGTCCCTCACAAGCCAAACTCTAAATATATCCCTAAATTTGACAATGCAGTCTTTTTAGCAAATATAGCGTACTCTCTGCTACCATAACGTTGAGGCCCAACATTTTACTTTCTTGTATAGTTTTCTTTCTAGGACAGCAGGAGGTAACACATACAAAGTACCCAATAATCGAAAAGAACTTCACCTAAAATAATTGCCAGACTTTTTAGCTTTGTCAATGCCTTTTCATTCTTTCAAGGGAGAAGCAATGAGTGTGCGATATTTGCGTGGATATATGTTGTGTGGACCATGGACTCAAACTAGCCTGGCAGTTTGGGCAGGGCTTTTCGTATTACAGCAGCACAAAAACTGATTTGCATATGGCTGGATTCTGTTCAGGAAGGCAGAGTGGTCAAAAACTAAATGATGGACTGAAATGCAGCCTCAAGTAGCAACCAGTGACGGATATCGATTTAACCATTAGACCTATCACTTTTGATTCCATTAAATATATCCAGTTCAGCACACAACATTCTAGTGAGTTCATGCTTAGAGTGTAAGCACATAGGGGCATATTATCAAGAAATTCACGCAGGGCAGCAAGACAACTTGCTGCACTGCAGCAGGGAAAGGGCAGGAATGAGCCGTTTGCAAATAAATTAGACGTATTCCTGTACTTGTCCCTGCGCTAGCACCGTTTTGGCTGCTTAGCGCCAATGCAGGCACCCTTGTACCATGGTGCAAGGGTGATGGTGTACGGTTGCCCGTGCTGCACGCAGTATTGTATTTGTGCAGGAAGGGGGCACCTTCCTGTACAAAAACAATCCCCTGAGCAATGCAGAACACACAGAAAGAGGACGTAGCGAGGAGAAATAAAGAAATTTCTCCTCTCTACGCCTACCCTTGAATGTTGTATCTTTTTGGCGCATTATCAGGTTTACCAGTTCTGGTAAACACGTGGAAATGCATCAAAAAACATGGGAGCTACATTGGAACACCCAAGCACCACCCATGGAATGCCTTTCGGGGCAGATAACTCAACTCAGCATTGCATTACTCCAGATTTATGAAGTTACTGAGGGCTATGCAGGGTGGCCTTGCATGGCTTAATAAATCTTATTTTGGACTTGAGTTGTGTTTGCACCACTTTGCATGGTGCAAGAGCCACGCAACTCCTGTCAAAAATATGCCCTTTAATGAGACATGCATCCAATGTGGATCATAGAGTACCTAGTTACTAAAAGGCAGCTCATCTCATCCTTGAATGGGATTGGTGTGTTTAGAGAAAAACGTCATTCCTTTCGCACGAGAAATGTTTCTTATAAAATACCAACAAAAAAGCTGCATAAGTACATTTAACTTTAATGATACGATCTAGGATCCTCAGAACTCTAAAAAACAAAGATAATAGGATCTTTTCTTCATATTCACATTTCTTCAGGTTTAAACAATCAGACTGTTTGAGCTTTCTTACTTAAATTCTATCATATTTTCCATTCCTTAAGCCTTTTCAGTGTTTTTCAGTGATAGAATGTAAGTTCACAAAAAGGCCTTACATGTAATTACAACAATTAGAATATTAGGAAAACGTATGTCTGGTCCGCTTTCACCTCAACCATATTTTGCCAGTATTTCCAGTCTCAAAAACCGAGGATAATTACCATTTTATGAACAGCAATCACTATGTGAAACAGCAAACTATGTACCTTGCTCGTCTAACAGCTCAAATGTAACATTTATACCAATTCTCCAAATACAAAATGGAAGCTCAAACTTCGCATTAACACTAGGCCCAGGCAAAATGTGAATTATGCCGGTGTAATGTTCATAATTTCACGAAATTCGAGTTATGCTTGTTATGCAAATTCACGAGATCACACTATTATGTTACTTTGTGTAATTGTGCATGGCTAGCAAACACAATTTTACTGCCAGTGTGTGGGAATCACGCAAATGGCCAGAATGCTCGCACCACTTGTGTTTCTCTCACTATTTATTATTCACCATGAAATTCGTCGTCGTGCAAAAACTAGTTAGGACGCATTTTGTGCTTGGATATGGCTGACAATAACAGATTCGCGTTTTGAGTAATTTGTGTAATTTTCCCGAAACATTGTGTAATGACACAAAAGCAAATTGCATGAATTTCGCACACCCCTAAATAATACATGTTTTACTTCAACTCAAAATAAACAGACAATTATGTTATGATAGCCTAGTAAACAGCATGGTAGCATCAGAGATTGGAACAATTAATATCTCTGGCAATACTTTAACATAAACAATCTTTAAATGGCGTTTTGTCACTTCTATTTGTGTTGTTTAATGCAGCACACATAGAAGTTACAAAAGGTCTTTTTTTTTAAGATTGTTAATGTGAAGGAAGGGTCACCTTTCTTCACATAAACAATCAATGGCCTTTTGCTGTTTCTATGTGTGCGGCACAACGCAGCACACATGGCAACAGCAAAAACGAAGCGAAATAAAGCATTTCTCCTCATTTCGCCTGTTTAAGATCAGGTTTTCCCTGGTCGAAATGTTGGTGCTGCCTCCTATTTACGCTGTCCTTGTAAATAGGGGGCAGCGTCAAAACCTATGGGTGTTGCGGTGGAACGCCCACCGCAACACCCATTGCCCTCCCCTTTCATGCTATGTACTGCGTGAAAGAGTGCCTTATTTACAAGGCAGTGTTAAGCCTAGTTAAGTGGTTTATCACTGGCTTGTAAATAAGGCGAAGCACATATCGCCACAGGAACGTCACTAAAAGTGACATTCCTGTGGTGATAGGGGCTTGTAAATATGCCCCTAAGTGTGTCAGTTGTTCGTTTGTGATACTTAAATCAAGGTGTGACATGCCATAAGGCAATATTAACATTCTACTGCCAGTTTATTCAGGAAAAAAGAACATAGCAGACACATTTCTAATTAAAAGATAATGTACCTGATTCACAAAGGGAATTGTGAATCTGCACTCATAAAAGTACTCCAACACATGCATGCTTGACCGGTGTAAATGAAGCAATGTTCATCTATAAATATATGTTTGCTGCAAAAAATCGCTTTGTGTATCAGCCCAACAATGGAAGTCTTATTTCAATGATCTTGTTATTTGAGATATTTTCCTAGCAAATAACAAACAACTATATTGCTCTCAGGGGAACAGTTCCACACAATAAATACAACCCTAATTTAACACACTTCAACATTTTATTATAGAAGGCAAATAAAGAATAGCATCACTAAAATAATACATTATCTAGGCACACATATTTTGTTTGTTGATACCTATATAAGTATTACAGATGAAACTTCAGTTTGTATTTCACTAAATTAACATTAACCGGGGTAACAGAAGAAGACCTTTGTCTTGAGTCTGTTTGAGGTCAATCAATTCCACCTCTCCCACTCAAAAATTGCAGATTATTCTAGCCAGTTGGTAGAGGAGAGTCCTGAAATGCCCTGCTGAAGACAAAACTCCCAGAGTGCTCAGGCAAACTCCGTTAATGGTTTTGACATTGTTTCGACCTTGTTCCCTCCAGCTTGCTAATATTTCTGACCACAGTCAGATTGTTCATACTAAGGAGAAGTGCATAGTTTACCTAGCACTTCAATAGACTCAGGACTGCAAAAACACCTTGAAAAAGCTCCAAGCAATTTACAGGCATTGAGGACTCCTTCCTGTACCATCTTCCTCCAGTTGAGAAGGTGCCACCAGGGCCGGCTTTAGGGCAGTGCGACCGGTGCGGCCGCACTGGGCGCTGACCTGTGGAGGGGGCGCTGACCTCAGGGGGTGCACTGTGTTTAGCAATAACTTATGATTGGAGAAATGAGGAGCATTTTTGCCAGGTGGCAGTGAGAGAATTCGAGGAGGAGGTCCTGGGGGTGGGGCGCCCAAAATGATTGTCGCACCGGGTGCCACCAGCGCTAAAGCCGGCCCTGGGTGCCACAACTGGCTTCCTATCCCCAGAAGCATGCATCTGATTTTAATACTAGATATGGGAATGTTGGGAAGATAGCCCAACTGTTCCAAGTGTTTATGTGACTTAGCCACCAATGCACGTCTGCTCTTGCTTCCATATCTAATAGAACCATCTGTCAGTAATTCAAACCCATTTGTAAATGCTTTCTCTTTAACCCTTGACGTGCCTTGTAATAATGAAATTCCGGAAATACCACCTGAATGGGTGATGACAGCAGACCCTCTAATCTTGCTGAGTTAACATCATCCTCAAATCTTTCCTAATCATATTTACCTTTGAATCTAGGAGCATCAGCATCCCTTTGTCTGAGTCCACCAGGAAACCCAAAAGTCAATTGCTCTTGGTTGGACCAAATCTGACTTCTCTACGTTTATTATAAAAACTTCTGGATTAGATCTATTGCCTCTGAATAACCCTGGGCGAAGTACTACGCTACGCTCGCGTAGTTTGCGAAGTTTGCGTTACTTCGCACTACGCGAATTGCACGTAGCACAGTGCAAACACGCGTAGCGTAGGGGTCATTTTTGCTTGCATCGCGGTCCTCAACGTCAAGTTGGCGACCGCGAGCAAGCTAAATGACATCCCAGCGAGACTTTTTCCTCGTTCGCGATCAGCAACATCAATTTGCCGAACTCGAGCGTGGAAAATAAACCTCCCGGCGAAATTCTCAACGCGGGGAGGTCAGGTTACTCATTGCGAGTGGTCGCGTATGCTCGCGACCGCTCGCGATGAGACACTACCAGTCCGCGTTGAAAAGCTGCCGCTCGAGTGAAATCTACTCGAGCGGCAGCTTGGTCCGCTGCCACTGTGCAAGATGCGGTTTGCACTGATTGCACAGTGCGGACAAGCATCCGGCACTGTGCAATCAGTGCGAACTAGCATTTTGCACAGTGCACTACGCAGTTCGCGTAGCTACGCCCAGGGTTACTCCTGAACTTGACCCAATAGAATCTCGTTAATCTGACTCAAGAAAATCTAATTCTTCAAATACACAACCACCATTACAATGCCCGGGATATTAGGACCACTGACACTGGCTAAAATAGCTTAGTGAAACACCAAGGAGTGTAGGAGAGGCTTAAAGGAAGGGATTTGAATCTGTACATTTAACCTTGCCAAATGAACAGAAGATGCTTCCCGTGGCTATGAAAAATTGATTATATAATTACAAAACAATGCAATGTAAATGGTTTATACGTTCATAATATAAGAAAAAAACACACAACTCGTGGCATTCTGACTGGAGCCTAGCCTCCAACCCTCAGTGCTTAGCTAATGAGCCCATGGACTCCCTGCTAGACTGTACACTACAGTAGTTTTTATTAAAGTAACTAAAAATAAAGCCTCACTGAAATGTTTGACTGAAAAGACTAATGCTGATGGCACCTACCTTTACTGCGCTAGCATCCCGCTAGCTAATAAGTAACAAGTAACAGATCACGGTACAAAATAACACTCGCAGGTCTCTCCAATAACAAATTGATGAAATCGACTGACTCAACAGGCCCCTCAATGAACACACATCACGACTGTTTAAAAATAACTATTGCACTCTGAGCTCGAGTCAACAAATCAACAATCACCAAAGCTACTAAGTTACTTGCCGCGCTCAAAGCTCTGGTTCAATTAATCCAGTATAAAAAAAAAATCCCAAAGCTCTTTCTCCTTTATCCAAACGTCGAGCTTTATGACAAATTTTGCACGCAGAAAAGTTTACTCTTCGCAACAAGAGAAGAAGAACTTACAAGGGGACTGTCTGATTTATACTATTGATTGATTGTGGCTCTTATTGTTATTTCCTGGCTGAGGAAGCAGGTTTACATGAATTGTGATACTCTTAAATGCTGTATAAATAAACAGCAAGAAAAGAGACTGCATAATATGAGCCTTAACCCTCCTGTAAAAAAATTGGCAGTCCAGTCCCCCAAACTGATACAAAAGACACTTCCAGTTGCCTTTTCTGTCATAACTCCATTTCAGAGTAGCTTGTTACATCTATTGCTCTCCATCTACTTATGGACCCCAGACTACAAAGAGGTTCCTGTGTCTTGGACCTTTATATCACTAGAAACTTTTCATCCAACATTTTAGGTAGATTTGTTGATGAATACTTCCGTAGATTTTTTAATGATATTTGATTATTGTGCTATAAAGCTTGCCGGATCATGCAAAAAAATAGGTTGCTAAAAATGTGAACAATGTAAAATAACCAAATACCACCGGCAATAATAAGTAGTACACTAAATATTCCAATATGGTTCTGACATCAACCAGTGGTCAATTCAGACCTAAAAAACTAATGCAGTGTGCAATGTAAAAGTTTGGCAGTCCCAGAAATGTTTCACATTCCCAACTTCAGTTTCATTGCCGTTATATCCACCCTCATGGTCAGGTGTAAAAATCCCTAAGAGTATATTACAGTTGCACACAATATCCGCTAAGGTTTTTTTTTGTCTGATTTAGAGAATGGTACAACAATGGGAGATAGGACTCATAAAGGATATAGCATTATTGTGCATGTGTTACAATTGCATTTACTAAGTTTCACGTGGCTGTTACCACTAGTTAAAGCTGTCACCTGGTGGGAGCATAGAATGTGAGCAATCTCTTTTTGCACTGAAGTCCAAGGCTCTGAGTGGCACAGCGCAGCACGTAACCTTGTGCTGCACTCCGTCATTGGGAAAGGGCATGGATGCACTGTATTTAAGGCACATCGCACATTCCTGACTTTTCTCCCTGCGCTGGTGCACAATTGACTGCCTAGCACCAACGCAGGCACCCTTGTACCGTGGTGCAAAGGTACCTGCATTGCATGCAGGATTTTTTTTGTGCAGGCAGGGGCACCTTCCTGCACAAAATGAATCCTGAGAGGCATTTTCCTCTTTCTGTGGGTGCTGCAGAATGCAGAAAGAGGAAGCAATGAGGAGAAATAAAGATATTTCTCCTCGTTACACATTGGCTAGGGATGTGTATCTTTTTGGCGCATTCCTAGGTGTACAAGGTCTTGTAAATCTCGTAATGCATCAAAAGCCATGGGAGTTGCGTCAGAACACCCAAGCAAAACTGATGGAATGCCTTCTCAGGGTAACGTAACACAACTCAGCGTTTTGCACTGCGTTGCGTTACTCCAGATTTTTGGAGTCACTCAAAGCCACGCATAGTAGCTTAAGCCATGCAAAGTAGCTTTGCGTGGCTTCAAAAATCTGACTTAGAGGTTTGCATCACTTATGTACCTCGTTGCGTGGTGCAAACAATGCAACCCTCTCATAAATATACCCCTGAGTGAAAATAGACATCTAATATCATTTTCTTTACAGGATGTTCCTGAAATGCCGATTGGCGCACTCCAAATAGGATGAAATCATGCACAATTTGAGCTCAATTCTTCAATTTGGAATAGGGAGCTCAATTTGCACCCTTTTTTTTGGCCAGTTGCTAGCAATGTGTGAAACAATTATTTGGCATGTTGTACACCTATCTCTAAATGAAACTGCAATTGTTTGTCAAAGTGTGTTAATATTTGCACACTGCAGCATATTTAAAGTTGAGCACCACTTTTATGCACAAGATATTTCGAGAAATGAATCGCACTCAATGTTTACATTTTTCCTATAAACACACATAGTTCTTGCAGAAAAGTGGTGTTTGTACCACGATTAAAAATTGCCTTGTGTTTTTTATTCATTTATACATATTGCACTATCTTGATAAAAGGATGCCACATTTGCCAATTTAGTTGCCCAACTGTATACAGAAAGGTTTGTTTCTTCTGGAATTGTTATAAGCAATATATTGGTACTTTTCACTTCATTCCTATGCGCCTTGCATTATACCTTGATGATTAGAAGCAGATTTATCATTATTTGATGCAGCACAACACAGCAAGACAACTTGCTGTACTTTATCAAATGGAGACGGCAGGAATGCACCATGTAATAACCAAGAAATGTTGCATTCATGCTCTCCATCCGCACTAGAGCACTGTGTGCTGCCTAGCGCCAATGCAGGCACCCTTGCGCCTTGGTGCAAAGGTGCCTATGTTGCTGACAGGATTATTTTTTAGCAGGAACGGACACTTTCATCCACAAAAACAATGCTTAGAGGTGTTTTTCTCTTTCTAAGTGTGTTGCAGAATGCAGCACACATAGAAAAAGGAAAAAAGAGGAGAAATAAAGCTATTTCTCCTTGTTACGCCTCTATCGGGAAGGTGTACAATTTGGACATATTCCTAGGTTTACTTGTCTTGGTAAATCTAGGAATGTGACAAAATACATGGGTGGATGCATGGGAACACCTACTCACCACACCTGTAAAACCTTCCCGGCGCAAGTAACACAGACAGGGGGATATTACCAAGGAACTGCGATAATTATCGCAAAGCGCGCTTAGCGCTGTTTTTTTTATCGCCGGCTATCGCTGGATTTCATCGCGGAGATAACACGTTATTATCAACGCTTATCTCCAAGGCAATAAAAAATCCAGCAATAGCGGCGAAACCCAGCAATAGCGCGAGAAATCCAGCGATAAATTCAACGCGCTAATGAAAACCTTGCTAATAGGCAGGTGAGGACTTAACCTTACAATCCACCTATCATTGACCATAATGGTTAAGTCATGTTTTTAGCAGGTGTTAGATTCCAGCGATAATCGCGGTTAGCGCGAATTTTTTATCGCTCGCGGGCATTGCTAATAGGGGGAGTTGTGTTTGCGACTGTTTTCAGTGCGCTTTTAGATTAGGAACGCCTACTTTGCATGTCATTAGCGATATATATCGCTGACATGCAAAAGCGGCACATAAGCAGTCGCTTTCGCCATAAAGCTGTCGCTAACAGCTGTTAGCGACAGCTTGCTAATAGGGCGATAGAAATATCGCCGATTTAGCGGCAAAAAGTGCCGCTAAAGCGGCGATAAGGCCCTTGCTAATATGCCCCACAGTGTCTTACCCTTCCTTGCGTTACTCCAGATTTACCAAGCAACGCAGGGCCACGGAAAGCGGCTTTACGTGGCTCTGTAACTCTAGCTTAAGAATAGAGTTGCATTTGCTTCACCTTGTGTGATGTAAGCACAACACAATCCTTTGATACATCTAGGCCTTAGTTACTTTCACATCATGGGCCCTGTACTCATGTTGTCTACATCTTCAGCGTCAGACTGTATAAGCTAGGAATAATGTCATGTTGTCTTTGGATTAAAGACTAATAATCGTGACACATGATATTTGTTTAAAAACTTACCAGCTTAATTATAGTTTTAGTAATTGATGAAAATTTATACAATCTATCATTCAGTGCTATTTAATAAAGTTGGTATTCTAACGTAACTGAAGTAACATATCAGAAGCACAGAAAATGAAAAATAGCATATGCTATCTTCAGAAAAATATGCTGCAACCCCTGCTATAAGAGAAATAATGTATTTAATTAAATCGGTGAATTATTACAGAATCATGCAGTGAACAGCAGAAATCTGACTCTAATTTTTAAGTAGACTAATTCCGTTAGTCACATATTATAATGATCGAAAAGAAGCAATCATTGTGATTAACTGACATCTACCACCTATGCCCATTACTATTGCGTAAACACGTTCTCTGTTCATAGTTATACATTTCTGAGAAACATTACATTCTACGGAGAAATGTATACATTTCAGTTTGCCCTCCCTCACAGTTTTTCTTTTCAAAAGCCACAATTATGTGATATGTTAACACATGCACATACATCATTACTCAGAGAACTAAACTCTGGACCTTGTAAACGCTATCAGAGATTCTAATTTTGCTTTTTAACTGTTTAAGTAAGTGTGTTGCTCAAATTGCAAAATGAAGTAGATGACAAGGTTTAAGTGATTCTATCTTTATTCTTCACGGGCCAGATGTACAAAATCACGTGTTTGCAATTTCCTAATAGCGAATTTTTAGCGATTCACTATTAGGAATTGGCAAACTATTATGCACATCAGTGTGTTTGACACTGTTAGCAATTTGCTTTGGGTCTCAAATGGACCTGCCCGGTCAATATTCAATAGGCAGGTCGCAATTTGCGACCAAATGGGAATGGCTACAATCACAGGGATGCAACATTCTTTTGATTTTTTAAGAGTAGGCAGTGGTCTGTTGGGCCAAAGCCTGCTCCTAAAAAATGTTGGCGTCCGCGTTCACAAAGGGGAAGGGTTTGCAAACGGGTCACCAGTGGTAGGCAGCACGGATCTGGGGTGGTGGGGTGGGGGGGATGCGAGGGGATAAGGAGGTACCGGTCAAAACATCATGCGCACTTTAGTGTGCCCACAACTCCTCCTCTGCTCTGTCAGCAGAGCAGCCCCACCCACATGTTGCCACAGCAGGGAAGAATAAAATTATAATAATATTATGTTATTATCATTTTATTTTTCCTATCTTTTACTGCTGCACAGCAGCAGTGGGGAGACGCTCCTTCACCTTAGCGGAGGTGCATCCACTGCAGGTTACTACCAGCTTGAAGTTTGTGGTAACTGCAAATGTTTTGCGACCGCATTCCTGGTTGCAAAACATTCATAAATACCAGTATTATTCAGTATTAGGAAGGGACGCCCTAAACACACCCCTTCCTAATACCGAATCGCAAAAGCAAAATGTGGTTTGGTAACAAGTTAGCGAGTCGCATTTTGCCTTGTGTTCATGGCAAAGTGCATTTTACCTATGGCAAACGGCCCATAGGGCCATTTTCAACCAGTAAAATGCTTCGTACAACTGGCCCTAAAACTGTTTGTTTAGATCCTTCCTGACATTGGACACAAATTCACTATGCAATATTTTTCAAGCTGAAATTAACATTTTACTAATGTATGTTTGATCACTGGTAATGCCCCTATTACGAATGCTGTGAGAAAGTGGTTTATTAGTTGGGGTGGATTGGTGCCCAACTCATGTAATAAAGACAGTATTTAGCTAGGTCCAGTCAAATGTTTCAGTAATGTGAACCTGAGCTCAGCCCCTGATAGATGTGGCACAGAGCAGACAGGCATAACTAGGAGAAAATGTATAAAGCATATATAAGTTGTATAACTGTTAAAAAGTTAAAAACATAACACAATAAAAATTCCACTGTAACTGAGAATAATAGAGTAAAATGTAATAAACAAAATACAAAGTAAATGAGAAAAATACAATAGGAGAGACTAAATATATGAATTTGAAAACATTTATGTGGAAATTGCACCCAAAAACACAAAGCTCCAGTGGTAGTCAATCATTCACATTAACCGGGACCTAGGTGTGATTTTAGGATGATCGTGGTGGAGTATGGGTCAGATACTAGAAGTAAGTTTGCCACAGTCATAGATTTTACCTCATGTCATTTTTGTGGAGCTCAAAATCCTCCAGTGGAACAAGCTTAATGCTGTCACTGAGGAAGGTGCATTGCAATCGACACCTTTTGCACAAGGTACACATTAAGGTTTTGGAATTTCAAAAATGTTCCAAGTTACCACCTCTAACATGGCTCTGTGCTACCATAAGGGGCTCGATGCTGCCGTGGGTGGCTCTGTCTGCAGGCCACTTTCAAGGCTGGCTTTAGCATCCAGGAACTAACAGGACATTAAATAAACACATCTGAAAATGAATCATGGAAGCAACAGCAGTCCACTAACCTTTTTGTGGACTTGCTCCTTTCACAGCGCAGCTCCGTCTGGTAGCTGCTGCTGTCCCCATTGCTGCTGCTGACATGGAGGTCAGGAGTTCGAGGCCCTCCTCCACCCGCAGGCTCCTGCCTGTGCCTTATCACTGGTGGTCCAGAGGTAGAGTGTCATTGCTCTGCTGCTTGACTGCCCTCTGTCTCTCTTTCTGCTGTTCTCTCTCTCTTTTATTTCTTCCTGCCTCTTTTGGCTTTTGCTTTTCTTTCCTGTTTTCTCCCCCCGGCCCCCACCTGCTGTTCACCAACGTCATCGTAGACCTCATCACACCCCAGGTTCTTGCATCCACCAAGTACATCCTACTTGGGCACCTCAACTTCCACCTAGACAACCCCAGTGACCAGAACACCATGTCCCTACTGGAGAACCTTGCCAACATCAGACTCAGACAGCTAGTGACCACGCCGACCTACACAGCCAGACACACGCTCGACCCCTTTTTCTCTACCAGCAGGAACATCACCTACAGCCACTCCACTGAGCTCTTCTGGACTGATCAGCCCTGCATACTTCTTGCCTTCACTGCAACCACCGTACACCACCGCCGTCATCGCCCCCCGGCGCAGCTGCAACTAGGCCACCGAAGAATATCTCGTCAACCTCCTTGGCACAATCACCCTGCCAGCACCAACAGACGCTAACACCACAGCTCCCAACCTTAACCGATGGATCTCCAACTGCGCCAACACTCTGGCAAGCAAAATTCCAAGAGAGCCGGCTGGTTCCCTCCCGCCCTCTACAAATCTAGACACTCCTGCAGACGACTCGAGAAGTGATGGAGGAACAACAAAACGTGTGCATGTGTGTCTCTGTACAAGGTAACATTACGCGTGGCACCCCTGTTCATCTTGATTTTAAAGAGATTGTAAAGTTTGTCATCAAAATACTTTAATTTTTTAAAGCGGAGGAAACAGGGATGCCGATTCGTATTAAACTGCTCAAGGTAATTACATCAGTGTGGCTGCCTGAGACAGCTGATTGACATTATAATGGTAATAGCTCTCTCTCTGTAGTGAATATCATTTAACCAATGATATCAAGTTGTAATATTTATAACAGTGTGATCTTTATTCAAGTTTCGAGAAAGACATAATGCTGAAAAGTGTTTACTTGGAATAAAACTGCTAAACGTACCTTGTGAGTGCTCCGTTTTTTGGAAGCTTATATATACATATATATATATATATATTCACTGAAAAAACCATAGGTTTCAGGGACGTTATAGTTAGTTGGACATTTCACTTGTACAAAACCATAGAAATTCCCCGTTATAGTTAGTTCAGCTAACTATAACTCACGCCCCGCAATGCACTGCTGATGACGTCACATATTACATCATTCATGACATGGTCAGTGACATCACTGATGACATCACTGATGACATCTCAAATGACATCATCCAGTGACTGTGTGTTTCTGTAAAGTTTAAATATGTTTTATATATATGCCAAGGTGTATTGAAGAATGAGTGGGTGTATAAGTGTCTGGATGAAGGATTTAGTAGGTGCGTGACTACTTGTATAAGTGAGTGATTAAATGTGTCTTACTGAATGCATGGGTTCTAAGTTGGGGGATTAAGTCACCTTGAGTCCTGAGGGTCCCGGGGCCAACTAGCCTACCAGCTACCTCCAGTAAGCGCCACAGAGCTGCGTTGCAGAGTGGTGTAAAAAGGGGGCGTGGCCTTGGATCACCTCTCTGCAACGCAGCTCCCAGGCGCTTACTGGAGGTACCTGGTGGGCTCAGGATTCAAGGGGACTTAATCCCCCAACTTAAAATGCACCACAGGGTCCGTTTGCACACATGGTACATCAGGCCACGCCCCCCTCCCTGCACCACTGTGCAAACGCGCCCCCTGGAGCGTTGTAAATTGGGGGGTTACATCCCCATGAGTCCTGAGGGTCCCTGGGGGCCAACTAGCCCTCCAGTAAGCGCCACAGAGCTGCGTTGCAGAGAGGTGTAAAAAGGGGCATGGCCTCTCAACACCTCTCTGCAACGCAGCTCCCTGGCGCATACTGGAAGTACCTGGTGGGCTAGTTCACCCCCAGGGACCCTCAGGATTGAAGGGGACTTAATGCCCCAATTTACAATGTGCCAGGGGGTGCGTTTGCACACTTGCTATGTCAGGCCCCCCCTTCCCTGCACCACTGTGCAAACGTGCTGAAATTAAAAAAAATATATATCATTTTTGGACCCTGGGGGTCCTTCTGGGACCCCCTGAGCAGGCCTAGGGGGTCAGGGTGTTTCTACCCTGCCCCCTTCTCTTGTTTTATACCTTTGTTTCTCTGTTTTCTAGCGACTCGCTTCTACCGAGCCACAAGATGGCTGCCAAAACTTCCTGGTTTGGAGTGTTGGCAGCCAATCACAGTGAAGCTCATGCACAGGACTTAGGCTCCGCCCAGATATCGAAACTTTAATTTTTCTAATTTCTCAGCAACTACTGAACGAATTTACACCATTTAAAAAATGGTCGCTTTCTGATCCAAGCACTACCTTTGTGCCAAATTTGGGGTAATTCCGTTCAGTAGTTTAGGCTGTAGCCTTGCACAAAGTTTCCTATGGGAAATTGATTTTTTGACTCTTATTTTTTGAATTTCTCAAAAACTACTGAACGGATTTACACCATTTAACAAAAAAGGTCGCTTTCTGAACCAAGCTCTACCTTTCTGCCAAATTTGGGGTAATTCCGTTCAGCAGTTCGGGCTGTAGCTCGTCGCAAAATGTCCTATGGAAATTAACATGGGGAAAACGCATTTTGGGACCCCCCTTTTTTCTCAGGCCCCGCTTGACGAATCACCCCCAACCTTTCAGGATAGGAGCTGACCTGGATAGACTTTTTTTGGGGAGAATTTCGCAAAGATTCGTCAAACGACACCAACGTTATTAGCAAATCAAAAAATGCTTTTCCTATGGAAACTAGGTTGTAACTATAACTACCTACTGGCAACCGCCAGTAGGTAATTATTATATATATATATATATATATATATATATATATATATATATATATATATATATATATATATATCCAACAGTTTTTGTAGTGCAGCACCCGAGCCACTTGCAACGGCGGGCCGTGGAAGGGTCGCAAACCCTTAATAACCAATGCAAGCGTTGTCAAAACGATATTGAAAAAGACAACACACCAGGGCCACCAAACTTTCTTCAGTGTGATTTATTAGGTAAAGTCACTCAACGCGTTTCGAAGCGTCTGCTTCTTGCTCACGAGTGTCGTGCATTGCAAATCAAACATTTTTTAAACAAATCATGTGACATTTTTGAGTATAAGAAGTGAAAACAGACTTCATTATGTCTTCAAACAAAACTCATTGGAAAAAACTGCATGAGCTTTTAAAGGCCAAACAATGTAACAAAAGATGGCATTACATTTACCGAAATTCAATAGATATTGTAATACATGTATTTACAATTATTTAAGCAAGTGTAACCCGATCTCATCCGAATTTTTAAACACTAGGAATCGCCTATCACTGACTTCGAGTCAAATTCAGACTACATATCCCATAAATCACTAAAAAAGCTTTATCGAGCACGTTATAACAAACTTTATTGAGACAAAGTGTGATCACACAATATTGGTATCTTAGTCATCACGTTGAAGTTCATACCCCAGTGGCTCTAACCTCAACAAAAACGGGACCTAACGCGTTATTAACCCCAGTGGGTAATCCGTAAAACGCTTTTAACTGTGAAGTCTGTAGGACCCAATACTTGGTCAAGAAGCATCATGCCCCAGTGGGCAATGTGACTTATACCAGGATCGCACTGTCAAAAAAAACACTCAATACCTCAAGCTGGTCCTCAATATTGAATATAAACATATAGTCAAGAGCAACATTAAATTATGGCTGCGCTATATTGATGACCTCCTGATAGTGTGGCAAGGAACAAAGGAGCAGGCACAAGAGTTTGTTACTCAGATAAATTCCAATTCCCTAAATCTTGAATTCACAGCAACCATCAGTGAGGCATCGGTCAACTTTCTTGACACACAAGTCTATATTCTTAACAACAAGGTGGAGACTTGTCTATACAGAAAGGAGACAGCAGGCAACTCTACCTTACATGCGCATAGCTCACACCCCAGACATCTGATCAACAGCATACCGTATGGCGAGATGCTTCGCCTTAGACGGATATGCAGCAATGAAGTTGATCTAAAAAGAGCTCAGAATTTTAGTAAATCTAGATTCCTAGAGAGAGGAAACACTGCCAATATCATCAATCAGGCCATCTCCAAATCTATGACCATGACCAGGGATGAACTCCTCATAGATAAACAATCCCATACAGCTTCGAACTCCACAGGGACAAGCCAGATTACCAATGAATTTCGCATGATTTTGGGCTATAGTCGACAACACAAAGCTATTCAGAAAATTTTACAATCAAACTGGCCTCTCGTCCTTAATGACCCCGTGATTGGACCCCTGCTACCGCAGAGGGTGTCCATCACGTATAGTAAAGCGCCATCAATGAGAGATAGTCTAGTCACAACCAATCCTGAAATTATCTAGAATATCACATGGTTACAGACACACAAGGGATTTTATAAATGCAAGATTTGTAAAGCGTGTATCCATGGAGTTAACACCAGCACATATTCCACCCCGTTTAGTGACAGGGAATACAAAATTCAAAAACTCCTAACCTGCAAAACTGAATTTGCTGTCTATGTGCTCATGTGCCCTTGTGGCCTTAGGTACATAGGCAGCAACAAGCTACCAGTCCATAAACGGGTTCTCCAACATCTTCGTGCAATCACAAATCAAGATAATACTTATCCAGTAGCTCGTCATTTTAGGGAATTCCATCAATCGAATAACAACGACCTTAGCTACTTTGTGATTGACACAGTATCGCCCAGCAGACGTGGTGGTGACAGAGACCATAAATTGAGAAAACTGGAGACCAGATACATTTTACAACTTGATACAAAATGTCCAGGAGGTCTCAGGAGGAATCCTTCCGACGACCAACTAATAGACCTTATTTTATCAATTAAGTCTGGTTCTCCATACGACCCCTGCCCGCCCAACATAATGCACTTGATACCCACACAACTGGCAGTATATCTGGGCTTTATCATTAACACAGTATTCGCCAGCGGAATTTTTCCCGCTCAATGGAAACGCACCTCCATTCTCCCCCTCTTAAAAAAAGATAATCTTGATAGCTCAGAACCCGGTAACTATCGCCCTATCGCAAGACTCCCTTTCGCTGCCAAATGCACTGAAAAATCAATGAACAAACAAATCACTGAACATATTGAATCTAATTCACTATTAGATGAAACACAACACGGCTTCAGGAAGCATCATAGCACTGAGTCGGCCCTAATTACAGCCACAGAAGATATCCGTGTAATCCTAGACAGAGGAGGAACGGCCGCGCTGGTGCTGCTTGACCTCTCGGCGGCCTTTGATACGGTCAGCCATGAGATCCTGGCTGACCGTCTGCAGGAAGCAGGAATAAAAGGCACCGCACTTAAACTCTTAAAATCATTCCTAACCAATCGGCAATTAAATGTAGCAATGGGGTCAGCAACCTCCAAACAGTTCCCCCTACCATGTGGAGTTCCTCAGGGCTCTGCCCTGAGCCCCACGCTTTTTAATCTATATGTTGCGCCGTTAGCCTTGATAATAAAAGAAGCAGGATTCGCCCTAGCTTCCTATGCTGATGACACACAGATTGTGGTGTCTTTAACAAATGGAGAAAAGCACCCGGGCGAGGCCTTTAAGACCTGTATGAAGAATGTGAGTGACTGGATGGATGGCAACTGTTTGAAGTTGAACGCGTCTAAGACGGAGGTTATCATTTTTGGTAATAAACCCTCCCTCTGGACACCTGACTGGTGGCCACCAGTACTTGATGCGCTGCCTGTACCCTCCACTAAAACTAAGGATCTGGGCATCATCATTGACAAAGAACTCAAATTCAAGGACCAAGTCAGTAAAGTCACATCCATTTCCTTTTGTGCTATAAGATTAATCAACAAAATTAAGAAATACATACCAGAGGAACTTCTAAAACAGTGACTCTGGCTTTGGTCCTCTCCGTTTAGATTACTGCAATAGTCTCTATCTTACCATTAATTCAGGCCTGATTAACAGGCTTCAGATAGTACAAAACGCGGCAGCACGTCTTATCTCAAAAATCCCTAAAAATGTATCAGCGAGAGAAGCCATAAAAAAATTACACTGGCTTCCAGTCAGGCAGAGATGTAAATTTAAAGTCCTATGCCTGGCTTTTAAATCACTACATGACCAAGGACCAATACAATTCAGGAACAAACTAAAATGGTATGTCCCCAACAGAACCTTACGGTCCAGGAATGGCCAGGAACATGGCAACCCCCCTTCAAGAAGGTCACTTGGGAGGTAGGAGCCTTTTTAGATCAGCAGCAATGCTGTGGAATACATTACCTATTACCCTAAAAACAGCACCCTCCTTGATGAGCTTCAGGAAAGGTCTGAAAACGTGGCTTTTCACACAGACCACCTGAAGGAATTTACCTGATCACTGCCTGTACTAATGTTCCTTTTGTTCTCAGTTTGTTTATAGCGCCAAGACGCCTCTGGGCATTAGTTGCGCTTAATAAATTTCATTTCAATTCAATTCAATGTCACTGAGGATTTATATACATGTCTTTAAACATCATTTTAATGTCACTATCACGGGAAGGTACAATGTGGTTTTAGGTCTGATTTTAATATTGCTGTGCTTGGCTATATACAGGCCTGGTCCCCACATAAAGAAGGAGATCAATTTATGATGCATATTATTTTATCATACTGTATTTTATCTACTTTTTTCTGGTTATATTTATGTGTAGATTACATACGTATTTATATGGTTATATTTATATATTTATATCTATATTTATTTTTATATGTATATTTATGTGTATTCCTATATTTATATATATATGTATTGAGCAGTATGTGTATTAACATATGATGAATGTTTACACAGCAATTTGATATATTTAAGGCATCTTTGCACAGTATATTTGCACAGCAACATTAGCACTCTAGTATCAACTGTGTACGGCTGTACACACCAAACAGACCAATAGGCATTCTGTACCTTAACGGAATATGTAATAGCTGGTACCTGTCTCCATTCAATATTATAGCTTCAAGAGATTATGTCTTATACCCTTCTCAAGTTCATCCGGCTCCCACCGTATACAACTGTTGTAATCTGAATATACATCATAGCCCCATATGTGATCCATCTATATGAGGGTGATTAGAAATGGTGATAGCTGAGCAACCATTACATAGATAGTAACAAATATTAGCTCAGCAACTTACTTGCAGTAGACATTTTTATTAAATGTATTTATCAATATACATCTGCACATAGCACTTTAGTCACGATTTGCACATTGTTTTTTTAGATCACAATATGACCGGCAATTTCTCATTGGTCGTTATTTGCCACATGTCAAAAAGAAAAATAACCAATATGGGCATCATGTAGTATTTTACCTGTAATTCTTTTGTACTTTAAAAATGTTTGACATTTATTGAGATTTTCTCTATGTCTATCAATTGTAGGTCATGTGAGGTTTTAATTGGTTGCACTGTCACTTTAAAAATGCACAGAACTCGTGTTTCGTCATGTCATGTGAACAAGGCTCGTGAGAGCCGAAACGCGTTATGGCGACAAACGGAGTAAAATAACTTGAACACTTACTTTGGGTCCGTATCCGTCTTTTTGGGTACTAATCGTCCTGATACGGAAGAAAAGTGATATATATATATATATATATATATATATATAAATAGCTGTAATCCTGTCTCTAAAGAATAAAAGGATTTGTTAATCATCAGCTGGAGTAGTGCGCCTCTCAATGCATGGGCGTTTTTTGGGAAGATTTACACGCGGCAAGTCCAGCCGCGCGGGAGATCGCACCGCCCTTTGGAAAACTGACTGGGGATCGTCTTACCTGTAATGTTCAGGAATGGACGGCGCAGCTGACTCTTAATCTGGAGACAGGACTCCAACTCCGAGGCCCACTGGAGGGCGTTAATTGGTCCATTAAAGGTTTGAAATGCACACAGCCACCGGAGGTAATGAAGAAGGTATGAAACCACAAGTCCCAGCGTGTATGATAATGAATTGATTAGAAAAGGCATACCGGAGGCCTATGAGTTGATTTAGCAACAAAATGAACTGTGGGAACCCAAAACCTGATGTGCCTTTCAGACTGCCTCTGAGGAAAGAGCGTAACCACTCTGAAATGTGTCAAGCAGATGGACAGGAAAGGTTGGAGCTGTATTCCTGTCTCTAAAGAACAAAAGCATTTCTTAATCATCAGCTGGAGGAGTGCGCCTCTCAATGTATGGGCATTTTTTGGGAAGATTAACACGCGGCAAGTCCAGCTACGCGGAGATCGCACCCCCCTTTTGAAAACTGACTGGGGATCGTCTTACCTGTAATGTTCAGGAATGGACGGCGCAGCTGACTCTAAATCGGGAGACAGGACTCCAACTCCGAGGCCCACTGGAGGGCGTTAATTGGTCCAGTTAAGGTTTGAAATGCACACAGCTACCGGAGGTAATGAAGAGGGTATGAAACTACAAGTCCCAGTGTGCATGATAATGAATTGATTAGAAAAGGCACACCGGAGGCCTATGAGTTGATTTAGCAACGCAATGATCTGTGGGAAGCCAAAACCTGATGTGCCTTTCAGACTGCCTCTGAGGAAAGAGCGTAACCGCTCTGAAACGCGTCATGCAGATGGACAGAAAAGGTCGGAGCTGTAATCCTGTCTCTAAAGAATAAAAGGATTTGTTAATCATCAGCTGGAGGAGTGCGCCTCTCAATGCATGGGCATTTTTTGGGAAGATTTACACGTGGCAAGTCCAGCAGCGTGGGAGATCGCACCGCCCTTTTGAAAACTGACTGGGGATCGTCTTAACTGTAATGTTCAGGAATGGGCGGCGCAGCTGACTCTTAAATCGGGAGACAGGACTCCAACTCCGAGGCCCACTGGAGGGCGTTAATTGGTCCAGTAAATATTTGAAATGCACACAGCCACCGGAGGTAATGAAGAGGGTATAAAACCACAAGTCCTAGCGTGCATGATAATGAATTGATTAGAAAAGGCACACCGGAGGCCTATGAGTTGATTTAGCAACGCAATGAACTGTGGGAACCCAAAACCTGATGTGCCTTTCAGACTGCCTCTGAGGAAAGAGCATAACCGCTCTGAAACGCGTCAGGCAGATGGACAGAAAAGGTCGGAGCTGTAATCCTGTCTCTAAAGAACAAAAGGATTTGATAATCATCAGCTGGAGGAGTGCGCCTCTCATTGCATGGGCATTTTTTGGGAAGATTTACACATGGCAAGTCCAGCCGCGCGTGAGATCGCACCGCCCTTTTGAAAACTGACTGGGGATCGTCTTACCTGTAATGTTCAGGAATGGATGGCGCAGCTGACTCTTAATCGGGAGACAAGACTCCAACTCCGAGGCCCACTGGAGGGCGTTAATTGGTCCAGTAAAGGTTTAAAATGCACACAGCCACCGGAGGTAATGAAGACGGTATGAAACCACATGTCCCCGCGTGCATGATAATGAATTGATTAGAAAAGGCACACCGGAGGCCTATGAGTTGATTTAGCAACGCAATGAACTGTGGGAACCCAAAACCTGATGTGCCTTTCAGACTGCCTCTGAGGAAAGAGCGTAACCGCTCTGAAACGCGTCAGGCAGATGGACAGAAAAGGTCAGAGCTGTAATCCTGCCTCTAAAGAACAAAAGCATTTGTTAATCATCAGCTGGAGGAGTGCGCCTCTCAATGCATGGGCATTTTTTGGGAAGATTTACACGCAGCAAGTCCAGCCGCGTGGGAGATCACACCGCCCTTTTGAAAACTGACTGGGGATCATCTTACCTGTAATGCTCAGGAATGGACGGCGCAGCTGACTCTTAATCGGGAGACAGGACTCCAACTCCGAGGCCCACTGGAGGGCGTTAATTGGTCCAGTAAAGGTTTGAAATGCACACAGCCACCGGAGGTAATGAAGAGGGTATGAAACCACAAGTCCCAGCGTGCATGATAATGAATTGATTAGAAAAGGCACACCGGAGGCCTATGAGTTGATTTAGCAACGCAATGAACTGTGGAACCCACAACCTGATGTGCCTTTCAGACTGCCTCTGAGGAAAGAGCGTAACCGCTCTGAAACGCATCAGGCAGATGGACAGAAAAGGTCGGAGCTGTAATCCTGTCTCTAAAGAATAAAAGGATTTGTTAATCATCAGCTGGAGGAGTGTGCCTCTCAATGCATGGGCATTTTTGGGGAATATATATATATATATATATATATACACACAAAAATAGAGATATGGACATACAGGTATATATATAATTATACAAAAAATTTAGATACATAGGTATATATATATATCAAAACCAACCCTACTCCACGATGAAGAGAGCACGCACACGAATAGTGCTGGGTTTCAAAGGCATTTTTTATTCCATAGGGCCTCCACCGACCCGGCAACACAGAGAGACACGTTTTGACTGTCACAGCAGCCTTCCTCAATCTGATAATATCCATTTTTTTAATTACTTATTTAAATGCTTCACCACTAGTCATTGCAATCCCTCAGAAATCCGCTTTCCCTGTAGAGTGGCTGATAGTCAATCAATCAATCCTGCAGTAGTCCGTGCCAGGTTTTCGTTGCGCCTGAGCAAGTAGCAGCAGCAGGCGTGCAGAGCGGCGGCGGCAGCAGCAGCAGGAGGCTCCGGAGGCTTCCCGGCCTCTTGATTTCTCGGCCGGCGAGCCGCAACTTCATTAAACTTTACCACGACTTGCCTCGACTGGCAACTGGCAATCGGTAATTGGCAGCGGCGGTCTTCCGGTTTTTCCCGGGCTCCTGAGCTGTAGCGAGGGCCACGGCAGGATCTCCCTGGATCTCCCTGGTCTCCCACCCCACAGTGGACTGAGGTGAGCAACGGGGTGATTAACGGCAGACGGGGAAGCTCTGTACTTCCTCCCGTCCCGGACCGCACCCTTGGAGAGAGGTGCTGCGAAATCTCCCTGCACCGGAGGCTGGCAGCTGGCGGTGGTTACCGGTGAGAACGGACGGGCAGAACAGAGAGGGAGCTGGAGCTTGAGCTTGAGCCTCAAGTAGGAGCCTCGCTCGCTCGTTCACATCTGTTCATATCTGTCCATATCTGTCCACTTGATGCTCATTTGCTCCCTTGATCTTCTGATCTCCTGCTCCCTCGCTTGCTTGTACCTTGAGCTACTTGGAGTCCATAAACAACACGCGAGAGGTTAGCTGCACGTTCTTTTCTGCAGGGGGAAATTGCTGGAAGGAAGGAAGAAGGAAGGAAGAAAAACAGCAGGGGCAATTGACAAACCACAACAAGAAACTGTCAGGGTCTGCTAGCCAGTGAGTGGGCTTAGGCCGGGGACCTTGGTCCTTTAAGATAAAACCGGCCCAAGCTCAGGATAAAGCACAGGATGCGATCAGGGAAGCAGAGGAATATACCTCCACAACATAAAAGGAAATGGAGAGGAAAGACTGAGACAGTCAGTACTGCCAGCGATCTGATTTTCAACCTGTCATCAAGCGCATCTGGAGGCATGATAGAGGGCGCACCCCACCTACATTCACAGGAAGCCAGTTCTGTTGGACACAAACCATCTGGGTTCCAACCAAAAATAACGACAAAATTTACTTTTTTAAAAGACGTAGGGTCAGCTGCTTATTCAAGCAACATGAAAATCACTGGGCTACCTGCTCCTCTGAGTCCCATAGTGACCATCTGCAAGGGCAGTTTAGGCGACACTACAGAGTTAAGAACGCCACCAATACATCAAGAAACCGACATTGGCAAGTCATATGAAGGAGAATTACAACAGGGGGGAGGGGACCTGACCATACCGAGCAGACTAGAGGCCCCAGCCTTAATCTTGGCTTCAGAATGTACACTACAAACAAACACGTCAATCCATCTGGGGCCAACGGGTGACTTGGCAGCCAATAATTCACCCTCTCCCCAGGCCATTTCAGACCCCAAGTCCGACGAGGTTACACCACCTACAAAGGGCAGTATAACTGACACGATGGAGCAAGGAGGGGTTTCTTTCATAACCACGCCGTTGGCACTACGAGAACACTAACCACTTTGGGGGGAGGGCGATACAGTCACAGTTCCAGCTCAGCCCTCAAACCAAAGGCAGAGCGGGTTCCTGCCTGCCGAGGTAGCAGCACACCCCGTGGAGAGTGACCTCTCCTTCTTCGAATCAAAAGAATGGGAAAACATGCTTACATCATATGGCAAAGACTCTCCTGATCAGCCCAGGCCACCACCATCCCCAAATGAGAGGAAGAAGGAGGACTTTAAACAGGAGACGGCATGGGCCTCCGCCTTGGACATCTTACAAAAGTCAGCCGACGCCATGACCTATCAAGCTAACAAAATGGACATACAAATCAGTCTCCTAAACACATTAGCGGTGTATGTCGCTAACATAGACGACAAAATCACAAACTTAAATAGCTTGATCAGCCGGGTCCAAGCGGATGCCGACCCCCCGCGACAAGGCTGCGACTGCTCACCAATCATTGAGAAATTAAGCACGCTGCCAGAAATGATGACAAAACTGTTGGAGGATATAAAGAAACCACAAACGCAAAGCCTCTCTCTTTATGTAAAAGAGAGGATGCAACATGCCCCGCAAATGAGGCCAAGGTGGTGGCAAAACTAGTGGCAAGAGGGGCAGCAGTCAGGGCGACTACATCGTCTCGTGAAATTCCGACCACTGGCAGCACAATGATTGATCAACAAAAACTCCCAGCCGCAGGCAAAGCAGACACCTCCCTTCAATCCTACTTGGATCAAGACTTAGATGATCTTAATGGAAAGGGGAAAAGACAAAAGAAGCGAAAAGGCCGCAATAAGAATCGACAGCCCAGGCAAGAGCTGAACCTCTATCCATTGTTCAATATTCACAAACGAGTAGATTCAATTGGGCAAGAGGACCTAACAAGAATAGACGAGGAAATCAAGGAAACAGAAACCCCAAAAATCCAGTCAAGTCGTCCAAAGCAGCATCAGATGGGCTTCCCACTGCCTGAGATGGGAAAAGAAATCGCAGGAGCAGACCAGGCGCAGTCAAGAAAAGGGGGGGAAGTTGAGTCAAGCACCAACATCGAAGGCCCACAACTGGACCCCATGCCCTCGACAAGAGATGTAGGACACAGGCGCACCAGGCATATAGAGTCGCCTGGCAGTATCAAACCTCAAAATCAAGCCCCAATTAGCAGCCAGTATAATGCTCACCAGGATAACCTTTTACCAATGGTGCAAGACAAAGGAGACAAAGTACAAAACGAATGTGCTATAATTCAAAACAGCCCTAGAGCATTGAATAGGCCGATTCCCACACCAGTGCACAAAATAGTGAAGGGGGGAATACTCGGACCCTGGATAGGACCAACTCCAACTCACTGTGTGACAAGACTTGATTCCCCACAAGGGGCTGATATGACCCCTTCTCACGGAGCAACAACTATCACGCATCTATATCCAGAGTATAAGTCCAAGGGCAGCTGTGATATTCTAAACCGTGGGAACATCATTAAACTGATAGAAGCCATTGGGTTGTCTAACACGGTAACCTCACGAGATATTATCTCGATAGAATTTATAGCACCAGGTATGGGGCAAACAAACAAAACTACGAAGGTCACTTGGCGATCGAGTGAGGTAACGAATAAGATCCTAAGCCATACAGATACTTTCAAGCAGTGGGGGATTACCATACTCCCCGGCAGGGAATCAGGATACCCGTATGTCCTACAGGAAATCCGAGCCACAGAGCGCCCACGAGCTGAACAAAGAAAAGTCTACTCGGTCTTGAGGAGTGCCCGGGACAAGACTCCCACCCCCGACTTGGAAGATCGAAATTTAGGAGTAGACCAGTACAAATCAAAAGGGGGAATGGAACAGACCTGCACATGGTCATGGCTGGCGGGCTCTTTGAATTCAACCCGGCTGCTGCGATGACAAATCAGCAGCCAAAAGGAACAAGAAGGTCGCCCTTTAAGGGTCTGCTCCTGGAATATCAATGGGCTATTAAACAAACTGGGAGAAGCAGCCATGATCTCTTATTTACGGTCATTCGAGATCATATTATTACAAGAGACATGGCTGGTAGAGCCGCAGCATTTGGAAGGGTTCAAAACTCACCACAAACCAGCTATCAAAGCAAAAGCATCTGGACGAGGTAGCGGAGGTCTAGCTATTTTTATATCATCAAATAATGCAATTACAACGTGGGATCTCGCAAGTCCTTCCCACTCTTTCCAGTCTGTGGGAATCTCCTTTAAAACCCCCCCAAGGGCAGCCCAGGACCATAATCCTACTGAATGTGTACATCCACCCAAATTCCGTGTCAAGGCAAAAATTCTCGAAAGAGCTGATAGCGACAGTGCTAAGAATAAGATCTGGGCTCCCGAATGTCGACATTATACTTTCTGGAGACTTTAATATGTGGCTAATGTCGGACCTCCAAAAAAACGAGGCGATCAAATCACAGGAAAGCGTTTGGGCCATTCCACCGCAGGATCACCCAGGATGGCGCAAGGATGATCAGAAAGGTCGTACCCTTCAAGGAAATCTAGAACATCTTGGCCTCAGAGCCCTCAATGGGCGTTTCAATCCGGATAAGCCACCTGGCCTTTCATTTTTAACAAATACCGGCGCATCTCTAATTGACTATACTTTTGTCAATCTTTCTCTTTTGAACCAAGTAACTGCCTTCGGGTTTGGCGACAGACCAGAAAGCGATCACAGTCCTCAAGAAATCTTGCTTAGCATCAGAATGGAGCAACATGATGAGGCGGGAGCACTAGCTTTTGAAAGCTTCACAATCAACTTAAAACGTATTAAGTGCTCAGTCAATAACCTACAGCAAGTATCTAAAGAGGCAAAGCACATGATAGAGACCATCGCTGAGGCAACTGCAGACCAAATTACCAACTGGACCAGCTTCACAAGCAAACTAACAGCAAGATATGCAAAGCCAATAACGCACGTAAAAGCGACGGGGCTCCAACAGTCGACCACATGGGATTCAGTGATACGATCGGCAAAAAAAAGCATGAACCGGCTATGGCGGGAATTAAAAACAAAGCCAATGGATACACTAATTATAACCAAACTGAGAGGAGCTCGCCGACATCTGAAGGCAGCAAAAAGAGAATATAGAAGGGCTCAGTGGAACTCCTTCTGGGCCAAATTATATCAAGATATAAGGACGAATAACTCCGCGAGATTCTGGCGAACTGTAAAAGGTCTTGGGGGTCGTGCCCCGAAAGTTGCCTCATCAAACATACTGGAGTAAGAGTGGTATGTCTTTCTGCACAGCCATTTCAACAATCGACAAAATCACACCTTAAATCAGGTCACCGGCACAAAGGGAAACAACTCTCTGACAGGATTGAATCCACCTTCAAACTGCTTTCAAACACGGCTATTAATGGACGAGCTTTCTCACAAAAGCATAAAAATCAAAAAGGGAACAGAGATACAAAATTAAGATAATTGCGCAGAGTATAGCACAGTGCCAGAGGACCAAATTGAAAGGCAGATAAAAAAGGGCCGGAAAGATGGAGCCCCAGGACCAGTTGGAATTCCTCCGGCTGTGTTCAAGGAGGACCCAGCCTTTTGGGTGTCCAAACTTGCTCCATTGTTCACATCTATTCTAGCAATAAATAACATTCCATCTTCTTGGCGAGGATCGATTCTTGTTCCAATCTTTAAAGGAGGCGACAAAAAAGCCCCGAGCAATTATCGGCTAGTCGCTCTCATCGACAATGAAGCCAAATACTTCGCAGGGATTTTGCTGAATTCATTACGGGACTGGGCCGAGGGACACTCAATAATCCCTCCAAATCAAACTGGTTTTATAAGTGGAACCGGCACTACGGTTAATCTTATGGTTCTTTCATGTCTGATAGACCAGGCGGAGCTCTGCACCAGATCATTCTACATGGGATTCATAGATTTTAGTTCAGCGTTCAACATAGTCAACAGGGACAAGCTATGGCAGAAGCTTTTTGCTCTGAATATCCCAGATGGTCTACTAAGAGCCCTACAGTTACTGCATCAGGACACATGGGTCAGGATTAAGATTGGCGACGGCTCTAGACTGTCACGACCAATTCCCACGACAAAAGGATTGAAACAAGGATGCGTCCTGGCCCCTACACTTTTCAATCTATTTTTAGCAGATCTTCCGGAAGTCCTTAACACAGTCAACTCCCACGCTCCCAAACTAGGCAACTTACAGCTGTCAAATCTTTTATACGCAAAAGACGTGGTTCTCCTGAGTAGCACAAAGGTGGGTTTACAAAGACTTGTGGATGCAACTGTCGCTTATTCAAAAAAGAACGAGCTCGAGATAAACAACAAGAAAACAAAAATCTTGGCGGTTCGCCCAGGAAGGCCCAAAAAGTTGACATGGGTTTTAAACTCTGAAAGAATTACAGAATCCAAAAATCACAAGTATTTAGGTGTTTTATTCAATAAGAACGGAAGATACAAAAGCCAACTGGAAGAGCAAAAAAAGAAAGGAATAGCGCTAGCATTTGCTCTCAGCTGCCTCCATAAGGAATTGCTTGGCCCAACATTTGCTCCAAAACTACAGGTGGCGCAGGCAAAAGTCATCCCAACCTTAACATACGGAAACGAGGTGCTTAAAGGACTGGACAGCGGTCACTTAGACACAATCATAACAAACATTTTTAGAACAGTCTTCCAGTTACCATCTTTCACGTCGCCGGCACAAATCAGGCTGGAACTGGGCATCTGCAAACAAACACTGGGTAGAATGGCGATCTTTCTAACGTGCTGCCATAAGCTAAGGCTATCAAAAGAGGGCAGTTTAGCGGAACATCTATGGTCCAATCTGAGTACAAAACGATGGCAAGCGGGGCATCGATACCTGTCAAGTGGGCTACAAACCCTCGGCCTGAAGGATGTATGGGTTTTATACGTCAGCCAAAATGAGTTTAAAAGGCTAGCAAAATCAAGCACAAAAAAGCTCTCCTCAATGGAAGACAAGGCGAGCCTCGCAAAAAGAAGCCATGGTTGGATGACCCTCAGCTCATACGCTCAGCTGACACCTCAGAGCTACTTAACTTGCACCTTCAATGCACGCACTAAACTTTGCTTTTTAAAATTAAGATTGGGGGTGATCAACTTGTCCTGCCACCTTCCCAAATGGAAAAGAGAGTAAGTTCCAGAGACATGTCGATTTTGCGGCAATCAAAGGGAAGATATAATTCATGTTGTGTGCCTATGCCCAAGCCTCTTGAAAGAAAGAAGGTCCCTCCTACGGAAGGCCTGGAACAACAAGGAAGTTAGATCATGTAGATCGGCAGTATTGGCCTGTTTCGACCCACGGAACACAATTTTAAATTGCGCACTGGTGAGGTTTATGGACTGCGCAGCAAAAAAATTAGGAAAGGGAGGTGTTGATCGTTACCCCAGCCAGAGGCGCAGATCCATGGACCGCGATACAATGAGAATTTCTGCTCTAAAAGACACCCGGAAATATGGAAATCCGCCAGAACTGCAAAAGCACAACGGATATAAACAAAGGGAAGGGTGTACAGGCTGGATACCTTGGGTCGTAAAATATAAACTTGATCTCGACAGCTTTGAAAGGATTGTCCTCAATGCTATTGGAGTTGCCGGACATAAACAAGAGATCTCGGCCATGTGGAGGGCTAGGCACATTTTATTACTGCAACTGGGGTCGCATTTTTAGCCAATCTAACAAGTGTTACATTTTTATCTATTTATTCGCATCAATTTAATAAGCATCAAATATTTTCTTATCTCACGTTTGTATTAATTCAATACGTATCAAAAAGTTTTAATGACATGTTCCCTGCAAAGGTTTGTTAAATCATGCAATAAAGATTATTAGGTTTCTAGTTCGGTACTCTATTCAAATGCATAGACATAGAAAACATATTGCTCACAACTTAAAAAGACACACACATATATTGAGCACAAGCCCGCAGGTCCATTCACATTATACGTAATGAGACATAATGGTGGTCACAGTGGTAATTTTGACATGTAATCATGTTGGCTTGAATGCACAATGCAAGATGCATTAATATGCACCCTTGGCCCGCATAATACGTCATAGGACCAATCCAATTTACCTGCATTGCACGCTCTTAACTGGGATGCTGGCCATGTGTCTTTAACATTGATACTTAAGTAAATGCTGAGATAATCCCATGTTAATGAAAAATAGCGCAAGCATTGTTATTTTAACACATTTTTTTAAAAGAGACAATTCAGTGCGCTGCGCGAGTGTGTTGCAATGCGGGGATAACATTTGTATGCAGCTGTCCCTTTGATTGATTGGGAAACCTCTTGATGCGAATCCGGTGGCTCTGCCTCGTGTTTACGATGCAGGGCATGTTGGAATGCCTGGTTGTAAAGTAGCGTCTGTCTTGCTTTGAAAGTCGCCACCTCAAGTGTGTCAGGGAGCTTTATTGCAACCCTACACTTAATCACAAAACAACCCACGGGACTACATATATATGTATATATATATATATATATATATATATATATATAGATATATAAATATATATATATAGAGAGAGAGAGAGAGAGAGAGAGAGAGATAGGTATAGGTATATATATATCTATATATATATATATATATATATATATATATATATATATATATACATATATACATGTGTATGTATATATATATATATATATATATATATATATATATATATATATATATATTCACTGAATTTCAGGCACGTTATAGTTAGAAATTAGCATTTAAAAAACCTTAGAAATTCACTGAAAAAACCATAGGTTTCAGGGGCGTTATAGTTAGTTGGACATTTCACTCGTACAAAACCATAGAAATTCCCCCGTTATAGTTAGTTCAGCTAACTATAACTCGCGTGCCCGCAATGCACTGCTGATGACGTCACATATTACATCACTCATGACATGGTCAGTGACATCACTCATGACATCACTGATGACATCTCAAATGACATCACTGATGACATCATCCTTGTGATAGAATGGCAGACCTCCTCTCACCCTAATATAACCTTTGATACACACACTCAAAAATACAAACTAACATTTTCAAGACAATGGACATACCAATACCAGTTACAACACACCTATTCAGTAATTCCAAGATCTACACACACATCCACTCATTCACCAACAGTCCCTATACAGTCACTCATACATGTACTCACTCATCATATGTACTCATACACCTATATATCCTGTTACACACCGCCACTCATCCATAGAGTTACTCACACACATAGTCACACATGCAAACAAAGTATCAAACATCCATTTACTTGCATATACAGTTATACACACACTACCACACTTACTTCTACAGAAACTTACACATACTTACTCTCTTAAACAATCACTTATAGAAACACCTACTTATTTGTACAGGAACTCTTCCAATCTCTCACTCTCACATATACTCACTTATATACACCAATACTCACATATACTAGTTTAAAACATATGTAGTTACTCATAAAGACACTATTGAGACAGTCATTCACTCACTAACACACCCATACACATACTCATCCACCTATACAGTCCTGCACACATGCTGTCTTCAACACATACAAACAGTGAGTCACTCATTCATACATCTATGCACTAAGTAATACCCCCACCGAACCATACAGACACTCAGACACTCATACTGATACTCAAAAAACCAACTAATAACCCATATAGACACTAATGTAGCTACTCACCAACCCATGCAGCCACTTATACACAAAGTGAGAGACTGATACAGATATTTTCATATTTAAACATTACTCACTAACCCATGTATTCACTAAGATACACTTAGTCAGTTATACAATCAATTTTACAAAACAAAATCATCCATTTAGACACTTATATACCCATTTATTCTTCCATCGACCTTGAGATATACATATATAAAACATATTTAATTTTCAGAAAAACACACATTCACTGGATGATGTCATCAGTGATGTCATCAGTGATGTCATTTGAGATGTCATCAGTGATGTCATGAGTGATGTCACTGACCATGTCATGAGTGATGTAATATGTGACGTCATCAGCAGTGCATTGCGGGCGCGCGAGTTATAGTTAGCTGAACTAACTATAACGGGGGAATTTCTATGGTTTTGTACGAGTGAAATGTCCAACTAACTATAACGCCCCTGAAACCTATGGTTTTTTCAGTGAATTTCTAAGGTTTTTTAAATGCTAATTTCTAACTATAACGTGCCTGAAACCTATGGTTTTTTCAGTGAGTTTCTAAGGTTTTTTAAATGCTAATTTCTAACTATAACGTGCCTGAAACCTATGGTTTTTTCAGTGAATATATATATATATTTATTATACTATGTATACATGTGAAAATGTCTCGGTCCCCTGTTTGCCTCGGTGGCACGGAAAAAATGGGTGGAACTGACGTCAGCACGCCGACGAGGTTCTCTTATGGCTCCGATGACGTCATACGGTGTCGCGAGCGGAGCCGTGCTATTATGACGTCCTCGTTGACGTGGGAGAGCTAGGAAAGAATTTCCGTGGGATGCTGGTGCAGGGGATATTCACCTAAGTGTTCAGGCTAGTCCTTTGGGAGCAACTGTTTATGTTGCCACTCCAGAAACCGAAACCAGTGATCCGAGGGCAGAGGCCCTGCAGATGGCACACGAGGTGGGGTGCCCAGTCGTGTGCACCGGCGGGGCAGCGAAGTGACAAGCACCACAACCCACAAAAAAGGTAACGAGGGCACTGAATAACACAGGATCTTCTCTTTGTATCTGGTAGGAACAACGAAGTTAAAATGCCCTAGTACCAAAATGTAGAATTAGTGCTACAACGGTCTTCAAGAGGACCTGCTATGCCGCTTCTGCCTCCCGTACCCTGGAGGTGGCACATGGGTCACGCGGTACGGTCATACTGCGGTGGGACGCACACTCGTTGACCTCTCATGGCACTGCTCCACACTTCAGGGAGGACGCTTTCCATTAGCTATGTTTTCTGATGACATGTCGCGCCGGCCCCGTCCAACAACAGAACTCCTTTAGATCCAAACAGACTCCTCCACTCTCTCACCAGAAGTGAAACCAGGCCACGCGAACACTTTCACAATACAACAGCCGGGAATGCACTTTTCGGTAAAAAAAACACATTCCTTCCTCCTAATTAATCAAATAAACGTCTCACTGAAGAACAGGGGCCAGCTTCGATCGGTAAACAGCTGTTACAACGACTTTTTACTTTGCGATACCATTACAACGCATGCATTACCACGCATGCGTTGTACATCACGAAGTCATTACTACGCATTTTTTTAGAACGCTTGGTCATTTACCACGCATGCCTTTACAACGAATTTTGTTGTAAAGGTATGTATGGTAAATGACCATGCGTTCTAAAAAACATGTAGACGATCCATGTCGTTGTAAGGAAACAGAGGCTGTTCCGTTTCCTCACAACGATGTGCACCGCCCCTCAGAGACGACGTGAAGCAGGAACCACGAGGAGAGAGGAACCACGAGGAGGGAGAGGTAAGGGGATTGGGCATGGGGTGGGGGTTTCTTTTCTAGGGTTTAGGGTAGTGCAGTGGTGTTTGGGTGGTGTAGGGGGTCGTGCTGGGGGTAGTGTTTTAGGGTTTAGGGTAGTGCAGTGGTGTTTGGGTAGTATAGGGGGTCGTGCTGGGGGTAGTGTTTTAGGGTTTAGGGTAGTGCAGTAGTGTAGGGGGTCGTGCTGGGGGTAGTGTTTTAGGGTTTAGGGTAGTGCAGTGGTGTTTGAGTAGTGTAGGGGTCATGCTGGTGGTAGTGTTTTAGGGTTTAGGGTAGTGCAGTGGTGTTTGTGTAGTGTAGGGGGTCATGCTGGGGGTAGTGTTTTATGGTTTAGGGTAGTGCAGTGGTGTTTGGGTAGTGTAGGGGGTCGTGCTGGGGTAGATTTAGGGTTTAGGGTAGTGCAGTGGTGTTTGGGTAGTGTAGGGAGTCGTGCTGGGGGTAGTGTTTTAGGGTTTAGGGTAGTGCAGTGGTGTTTGTGTAGTGTAGGGGGTTGTGCTGGGGGTAGTGTTTTAGGGTTTATGTTAGTGCAGTGGTGTTTGGGTAGTGTAGGGGGTAGTGCTGGGGTAGTGTTTTTGGGTTTAGGGTAGTGCAGTGGTGTTTGTGTAGTGTAGGGGGTAGTGCTGGGGTAGTGTGTTAAGGTTTAGGGTAGTGCAGTGGTGTTTGGGTAGTGTAGGGGTTCATGCTGGGGGTAGTGTTTTAGGGTTTAGGGTATGGCAGTGGTGTTTGGGTAGTGTAGGGGGTCGTGCTGGGGGTCGATTTAGGGTTTAGGGTAGTGCAGTGGTGTTTGTGTTGTGAGGGGGTCGTGCTGGGGGTAGTGTTTTAGGGTTTAGAGTAATGCAGTGGTGTTTGTATAGTGTAGGGGGTTTAGGGTAGTGCAGTGGTGTTTGTGTAGTGTAGGGGGTCATGCTGGGGGTTGTGTTTTAGGGTTTAGGGTAGGACAGTGGTGTTTGTGTAGTGTAGGGGTAGTGTTTTAGGGTTTAGGGTAGTGCAGTGGTGTTTGTGTAGTGTAGGGGGTCATGCTGTGGGTAGTGTTTTAGGGTTTAGGGTAGTGCAGTTGTGTTTGTGTAGTGTACGGGGTCGTGTTTTAGGGTATAGGGTAGTGCAGTGGTGTTTGGGTAGTGTAGGGGGTCATGCTGGGGTTAGTGTTTTAGGGTTTAGGGTAGTGCAGTGGTGTTTGGGTAGTGTAGGGGGTCGTGCTGGGGGTAGTGTTTTAGGGTTTAGGGTAGTGCAGTGGTGTTTGTGTAGTGTGGGAGGTCATGCTGGGAGTAGATTTAGGGTTTAGTGTAGTGCAGTGGTGTTTAGGTAGTGTAGGGAGTTGTGCTGGGGGTAGTGTTTTAGGGTTTAGGGTAGTCCAGTGGTGTTTGTGTAGTGTAGGGAGTCGTGCTGGGGGTAGTGTTTTAGGGTTTAGGGTAGTGCAGTGGTGTTTGTGTAGTGTAGGGGATCATGCTGGGGGTAGTGTTTTAGGGTTTAGGGTAGTGCAATGGTGTTTGTGTAGTGTAGGGGGTAGTGTTTTAGGGTTTAGGGTAGTGCAGTGGTGTTTGTGTACTGTAGGGGGTCGTGCTGGGTTCTAGTGTTTTAGGGTTTAGGGTAGTGCAGTGGTATTTGTGTAGTATAGGGGGTAGATTTAGGGTTTAGGGTAGTGCAGTGGTGTTTGGGTAGTGTAGGGGGTCGTGCTGGGGGTAGTGTTTTTGAGTTTAGGGTAGTGCAGTTGTGTTTGGGTAGTGAAGGGGTCGTGCTGGGGGTAGTGTTTTAGGGTTTAGAGTGCAGTGGTGTTTGGGTAGTGTAGGGGTCAACCAACATGAATTTGTCCTTGTGTGATGTAACCAATGCTCATGTAAAGCACTCCAATACCTGACCAGTCTGCACTATATAAAACTGCAAAAAAACAAAAATAAAAAGTGTTTTGCACACTTCTGTCATTGGGCTATACGTGGGCTACCGCTGGGTGATATTTGTGCTACATTTGGGCTGTTTTTTCTCTGGTGGCCATCTTGGGAGACTTATTTGTTATGAAGTTTCCTAATTTCCTCATTTACTACAGTCTCCTCAGTAGGAAATGCTTTCAGTTTTTTACTTTGATTCCATCAAGAAGGCATTCAGATGTGTCACACATTTGCCATAAATTCAGAATGTTAGCACTCTAGTTGTTCATTAGATCACTGTAGTAAAGCTACTGCTCACCAAGGAGTTAACTGGAAGTCTACTGCTGGTATTGAAAGTGATTGTTTCAGTCTGCATGTCAGAATTTTCTAATGAAATAGAAGAGGATTTGAGATCTCACTTAAAACATGCCCTACATTTTCTTTTTGCAGCACTAACCATAATTTCTATGGTAAAATGAACCCCCTCATTTTGTTCCTTTTTAAATTAAATGTTTTAAGTGTTACCAGTTTATTCTAATCAAGATGGCTTCAGGTGTGCCATACTTTTGTCATAAGTAAGGCTGTTAGCACTCTAGTTGTTCTTTAGAACACTCTGGGAAGCTGCAGTAGAACACAAAGGCATCAACTGACAGGCTGCTCCTGTTGAAATATAACAGGAAGATATTTGAGATCTCACTTAAAACATGTCCTAATTTTTCTTTCTACAGCACTAACCATAATTTCTATGGCAAAATGAACCCCCTCATGTTGTTCCTTTTTAAATTAAATGTTTTAAGTGTTACCAGTTTATTCCAATCAAGATGGCTTCAGGTGTGCCATACTTTTGTCATAAGTAAGACTGTTAGCGCTCTAGTTGTTCTTTAGAACACTCTGGGAAGCTGCAGTAGAACACAAAGGCATCAACTGACAGGCTGCTACTGTTGAAATATAACAGGAAGATATCTGAGATCACACTTGAAACATGTCCTAATTTTTCTTTCTACAGCACTAACCATAATTTCTATGACAAAATGAACCCCATCATTTTGTTCCTTTTTAAATTAAATGTTTTAAGTGTTACCAGTTTATTCCAATCAAGATGGCTTCAGGTGTGCCATACTTTTGTCATAAGTAAGGCTGTTAGCACTCTAGTTGTTCTTTAGAACACTCTGGGAAGATGCAGTAGAACACAAAGGAATCAACTGACAGTCTCTGCCATTGTTGGATGTACATGTTTTACTGAGAATGTCAGACTTCATTCTCACATGACTGAGAAAGATAATGTGAATTTACAGAAAATATGCTCTCATTTTAGCTTCTGGAGCACCTTCCAAAACTGTATGGGACAAGCATGTGAAAATAGTTTTCTCTCAAACATGATTCATGAAATCCCAGCAGAAGGTTTTTCACAGGGTAAAATCACCTTAGAACACAGCACAATTCCTGAAATTAGTATGGTACCATCAACAAATGAATTCTAATGTAACTAAAATCTGTTATCACCCTTTATAGTTCTCCTTTTGGTAACGCTCAAAATCTTCGATTCACTACAATGCATTTCAATGGGGTACTATTATTTATACTGGTCCCAAGATGGCTGCCAGCAATTCCAGGATGAAGTGCTGACAGCCAATCAGATCTCACGATGACATGTGTGGTTAGGCTCCGCCCAGATATATATGTGTTTTTACTTTTGATTTTCTCAGCAACTACTGAACGGATTTACACCATTTAACAAAAAGGGTTCTTTCTAAACCAAGAACTACCTCTTTGCCAAATTTGGTGTAATTCCGTTCAGCAGTTCGGGCTGTAGCCTTGCATAAAGTTTCCTATGGGAAATTGATTTTTTGACTCTTATTTTTTTAATTTCTCCGCAACTACTGAATGGATTTACACCATTTAACAAAAAGGGTTCTTTCTGAACCAAGAACTACCTCTTTGCCAAATTTTGTGAAATTCCGTTCAGCAGTTCGGGCTGTAGCCGTGGCTAAAGTTTCCTATGGGAAAATGAATGGGGAAAACACGTTTTGGGACTCCCCTTTTTTCTCGGCCCCCACTTGACGAATCACCCCGAAACTTTCAGGGTAGGAGCGGACCAGAGCGGGCCATAAAGTTTGAAAATTTCGCGAAGATTCGCCAACCGACGCAAGAGTTATTTCAAATAGAATGTTGCAGATTTCCTATGGAAAATAGGTCCTAACCATAACTATCTACTGGCGACCGCCATCAGATAATATATATGTGTGTGTGTGTATGTATATATAATAAATAGTATTAACAAATTAACAAATCAAATGCAAAACATTAAATAAATTACCAAAGTATTAAATATAAAAAACTATAAAATCCCAATTAAAGCCATTTACAAAAAATATTATACAAATGAAACATATATAGTTAGGTTTTCATGAGTCAACACTCGTATCCCAACACGGGAAGGAAGGAAGCGGCACAGCTTCTCATATCCAAGAAATCTTTTTATTTATTTATATCGATATAAGTGCAAGAGTGCTAACATGACCGACGTGTTTTGGCCACAGCCTTCTACAGGGTAATAGAGTTCCCGTGTACAGAGTGTTTATTTAAAGGGGCAAGCCCTTTTACCACCACCATTTCTTTAAAAACAACTTGTCTGCTCAAAACTTCGTGATTTCGTCCTACATCGTCCACCATTTTACACAAGTTGTTCAACCAAACAACAGACGATGTAAGAACAATGCGAACAGAAGAGGATAGGTCATACCTGAAGCTCCACATAATCTTACGGTGACGTGCCTACTGTCTGATACAACATGTGTTACAAAGGCAAAACTTTCTCCATAACTTTGAATACCAGAATTAAGTAATTATAAATGGAATATGTTTATAATCATGTCTCTTCTCTAGGGGTGGGCGGCAAACTCAGCTCCACATGCAGAGTTTGCAGAGTTTTCACCACTCTGCACTCTGCATTGAGTGCGGAGCTCAGAAAAAAAAACATCACCTACCGCCGTCAGAGCGGAGTTTACCGGCACTAAGCGGGTAATGCCTGCAGTTTACATGCAGGCCAGAAAACTACCCTGCAATCCCACAAGGTGGGTAGTAGAATAAGGCTGCAATGTATGTATTACTATGAGATGTTTGTTGAGATGAGAATTTTTTCATTAAGGAGTAGGACTACACTATACATCGGCTCTTTAAATCCGCATGTTCCATTTACAGCTTGTAGCACAGTTGTGTGTGTGGAGGACACAATGTGTGTCTGTCTTCCCTGGACAACAGGCCTCACAGTGACAGCCCTGTCCGATCCCATGGGGCCAGCACCACAGTGGGGGTTCTGTCTGGCCCGCTCGGGCGACCACAACCTCGATTTTAGAGCTCTTTACTCAAAACTTTTGACACCAGGTCCGTCTCCAGAGATTTCCCGTTTTTTAATAGCTGACCAATTGTCCACTGCTCTGCCAGAATGACAGAACATCCTTTCTGTTGAACATTCAATGACTTATGGACAGAGATGTTCAAACGCAGCACTATTAAATTAGTCCAAGCGACTTCTACATCAGGAGCAACAGATTTGTGACCTCCGACTCTCCTGAGGCACTCCCCAACATTTCACATTCCACCCGGCGATACACCTGCTGTGCATAACTGCAATCTGTCGCTTGGAGGCTCCAATCAAATTTGGATGCTCTGCTTTACTATATGATAAGGCGGGATGTTTCTGGTACTTTGAAACCAAATAGCCATGCACTATTTTAGAGAGAAAATAATTATTACAGGCACTCGGAAGGTGCAAACTGTTAGATATGTCTCTTCAAGCGTTGTACTTCTTGCCCTTTCACATTTGTAGGATTCACGTGACACAAAGGAAACAGCCAAAATCACTTTTAGGTGTAGTTTGAACGGAGCTCGGGAGATTTTATGCAGCAAGAACATTTTGATTAAGTGACAACAATACGTCCCAGAATGATGCGCTAATGACCCGCAAAGAGGCCAGTCAGACTGAAATGTGAAAGGGGGTAGGGGGCACTGCAACAAAGGGCCTGTGACGCAAGAAGCACAAAATACTTCCACAGAGGCAAACAAATGGCGTAAATATACCAGGCAGGCAAGGCAAACTGTGAATGAATGAGCCCGCACACTCATTTCAGAATGGTGCCTGCTTCTGCTGTCCCCTGCACACCCTGTAGTAGCGACTACCTCTGATTCCCTCCCTGGAACGGCACTGAGCAGTCGATGCCTGTATGGCACTTACCTCTCTTTCGCTGTGCAAATCTCAGCAGCCAAGCCCTGCTCCCGCCTAGTCTCCAGAATAAACAGCTGCTATTATCCTGCTCTGAGAAATCCTCCAGCCCCAATGGCAGCACAGTGACTTTGGGGTTGGCGCCATCGGGCTCCAGCAGCTGCTGTGGACATGGGGAGCACGAGTTGTTGGAGCTCACCTGGTCCAAGTTGGAGACGGCAGATTTGTACAGTCCTGCCATAGTGCCAATACCGATAACACCCTCCCCATCACACACACAGCAATCTCCTGATGAAATAAACACACAAGACACCTTTTTTGTGGAGAAAATTGCTGCAGATTTATTTGCATACTGAAATATGCCAACATGGTGGGTCAGCTTACGGGCGATCCAAGGGCAGGCAGCCCCTCTGCTGCCTGCCTACCTGATGAGCCAAATTGCACCGTGGCACTAACCAATCGGTGCTTACCAATTCTGGGGGAGGGTATACCCCTTCCCACTTGTGGACCACCAGTCCACCCATCTACTCACGCCCCTTGAAGCCTCCCCGCTGGGTGCCTCCCCTGTGCCCCCCCCGAAAGGGCTGTTTAAAGCTGCTCTTCACCCCCTGAAAAGAACCCCTTCCCGCTGACTGCCCGCCCTGAAATTTGTTCTGATAACTTTTGCTCTGCGGGGTGTGGGAGCCCATGTGTTCCATCCATAATTGGACCTCCTTCTGGTCCCACCCCATCTCCGGGCACATGGACATCTTTTTGCGGAACTCCCTGTCATAATTCAACCAGCCCAGGCCTCCCCACTTGATGGCCTCATTGTGGATTGTCCTGGAATACTGTACCAACCCCGGACCCAACTCTGGATATTTTTCCATGATAACTGCCGACATAATAGAAAAGGCCTCTAGCCAGTTTTCAATGTTTTTGTCTGGCCATGTTTGGTATTTGACCTTCTTGTCCTCCTCCTTCATACCCATTTTCCTTGCGTCAAGCCCCTCAAGCCCAAACATTAAAAGGGTGAATATGTCTATGAAGTCCCGCCGCCAGATCCCTTCCTTGGTCGCATCTTTATTACCGGATTGTACTTAGAGGCGCCATTGCCACTGTACAAGGAGGATGCGGGTATCCCCAGTGGCTATGTTCCATCCGGGAGCGGGAGCGGCCCTGGCCCGCGGGTGGCAGCGAGCTTTGGGGTGGGCCCAGGTCCGAGGTCGGGGGCGCTGCTGCCCCTGTGTGCGACGCTCTAGTGCGGCTTCCCTGTGCGGCGCCAGGCTGGGGACTCTGGCGGGTGAACGGCACGCCCATTTGCTTACAGCTCGGACCTAACGCCGCCGCCGGTGTCGTGCAGGCTTTGTGTACTGTATCAGTGGGGTTTGGGTGTTGCATGCACCGAGGTTGCGCTTTCGTTGGTCGAGGAATTGAGAGGCAAGATCCCCTGCCCGAGTGCAGTGCATTTCCCCACCTTGCTCCTGGCGAGCTCATTCCTGACTGCCGGTCGGCCTCGGGGACTTGTTGCTGCGCTGTAGGGGAGGGGCGGCGAGAGTCGCGTGGCTCCCTCTCCACGGCTGTATTCTGGGTTAGTCGGACCGGGGCCTCGGCCCGCGCGGGACGGAAGTTGCGTGGTGGGGGAGGGCAGCGGGCGCCGCTAGGCTTCTTCTCCGCTGTTGTTTCCTTGAGCATATTGCCGTGCTCAAAACCGGCTCGCGGAGCCAGAGGACGTGGCAATTGGGTGAGCCTGCAAGCGTGCTGGGGGGCGGCGAGGTCGCGTTACTCCCCCGGCTGTTTGGTTCATGGCGGAGCAAGTTACGAGCACCGGTCCGTGTGGGCTGGATGTTGCAGGGGGGGGCAGTGGGCTCCGCGTTGCTCCTTCCTCCACTGCCACTAAAATGATGGTTGTCAGGGTGGAGAATTGTGGCTGCGGGTGGGGGGGGCAGCGAGCTTCGCGCTGCTTTCCCCCGCTGCGGTAATTGCGGCGGAGCCGGTGTCCTCCCTCCTCTGCTTGCTCTGTTCTCCTCGCCGCCCTATTTATGGGAATGTGTCCACGCTGGTTACATTCAATATAATTTAAGAGCCTGCGTAATTTTCGACATCGGTGAGAACATCCATACCTGTGTTTCCACTGTAACGTTTTGGTAGGGATGAAAAGGCTGCCCCCTCACCCTCCACGGCCACAGCTTCCCCACCTTGGAGAGGGCTGAGCAGGGGCCCGCTCTCCAGGGTTTCTTGGGTCAAGCTGCCCAGGCCCCGCCCGTTGAAGGGCTCTGCTCCTTCGGGCAATTGGATCTGCCTTTGGACCCACCTGTTCATGGGGGCAGGTTTTGGAGTTTCTGCATGAAGGGCTAGACACTGGCAGTTGGGGTAAAGTCAGGCCTCTTCTGACGGCGCACGGTTTCACCTAAATTGCCTGTTCTCTCCTGTGTTTCCGCAGGGGTCTGGAGCTGGCATGCAACAGAGAGCTCAATGGGTCCAGGGGGCCTAGTCTGTACGAGTCCCAAAGGAGAGGGCACCTAGCAGGGGAGCGCAAAGTTTAGATGAAGGGGTACCTAAGGGAATTGTGTGTGTACTAATGCCTGTTTTGTGTTCCCCTCTAGAGGCACTGAGACTAGCCCTTCTACACCGGCAACCTTGAAGTCGGCTCGCAGCGACAACCTTGAAGTCGGCTCGCAGCGACAACCTTGAAGGCGGCTCGCAGCGTCCGGTGCGCCAGCAGGTACTGGGTGGTGGGGGACACACCTAGCGGCTTTGGCGGCAGCGTCAAAAGGGTCACCAGGATGCGGGGAAAGGGTCCTGGAAAGGATTGTAATGGTTTATCTATTTCAGGAGCAGCGCATATCTACGTGGAGCGATCTGAGATTAGGCGGCATCCACCCAGGAGAGTGGAGTACAGTGAACAGGAACAGGTATGAGTCATGGCTCACGTGAGCAGGGGGAGGAGGCGAGGGAGTCCATCGCTTAACCTCCAGGAGTGTTAGACAGGAGGGCGAGGCGTGGGATCCATGGGTTTTGACACACGCAAGGCCTAGGCAATATCATGGCAGGAGCGCTTGGGTGTAGTGTCTAACGTTTCCCCTTTTCATCACCGCACGCAGAATATTCATTGAACCGTCAGTAAGGTGAACGTCAGCTTCAGGTCGTGACATTTTCAAGCCACCTAATAAATTGGCCTCTGTGGCCTCCGTGTGACAAAGCGCGACATGGATAGCCAGGGCTCCCCTCCCCTGTTTTCACAGATGTCCCAGGTGGAGGATTCGCAGCCAGGCACCTCTCAGGATGCGCAATGGGCGGCATTTATTCAGCTGGCCAAGACCAAGGGGTTGGCATGGGCGGCAGGGATCTTGAAGTCGAATGAAACAGATGATTCCGGTGTCGTCGTCGATGGCCCTGCCCCAGAGCAACAGCATAGCGAGGATGCAGGACCTTCCAAGCCAAAGCGGGCTCGCAGGCCGACCAATAAGGACTTTCCCGCAGATCTGCCCATCCCCAGAGGTAGAGCGCAGCCGGCCCCCGTGACGCCGCTCCTCTGCCTACCACTCACCCGTGCCCGGCGCTGGGGCCTGTCGTCACAGCGGACAGTAACGCGGCCCCAGCAAATACCGCCACCATGGACATGATGGGTAAGCTCATGGACACTATGCTGAGTTTCATGGCAGATTTTAAAGCGGGTATGGCAGGGACGGTCCCCCCGCCGCAGCGCACCAGCCCAAGTACTGGGGAGGGAGGGGGGCAACCGGCTGCTAGGGTGTGGGCGAACCAGGTGAGCGAGCCGCAGGCACATTGTGTGGTCCCAGCTGTGGCAGCGCCAGCAATTACCTTGGATGTGGCCAGGGCCCCTGGGCCAAGTGAAGCAACAATAGCCATAGTCGTGGAACGAAGTGCACCAGCTCCCGCCAGCCCTCACACTCCGACCCCTAGCCCAGTTCCTTCGGTGGTTACTGCAGGCACACCAACCCCACCCCCCCTGGTGGCACCCCCGCGATCCTCACTCGGGGCGCTGCCCCCCCGGTCGCCTCCGGGGACTCCCAGAAGGGTCCGCCACTCTAGAATCTCACCCCATAATGCTTTGCAGGGCCTTTGGTTGGCATTGTATTTTTGCCCATAACTTTGCTTGGGGTGGTCCTAGGAGGATGATATGCTCTTTGTGTTCAAGGCATCTGCTTGGTTCTCCCCTAGGTTACGGGTGACCCCAAAATCATCACCTCTCTCATTGCCTAATATTTTTCAAAGTTCATTTTTGTGAATTGGTTATATGCTTTTTAGCATGTAAAGGTTAAGTTGTCTTATCAAAGAGTTGTGGGTGCAGTAGCTAACTCCGCTACGTGACTGAGTTGGAATCTAGCGGAGCGTAGTTCATTACCCACAGTTATTCAATAGACCCCAGGTCTCCGGAGGATCTAAAAGGCATCATTAAAATGCCAAGTTTTCAGGCTACGTTTGAAAGAGCCCACATCCCTGGTCACCTGAAGATACAAAGGAAGGGCATTCCAACTTACAGCAGCTAATGGGGTGAAGGAAGTGCCTCCCCAACTTTCCACCTCGTGTTCAGCACAACAGCCAGCAGTGCATCAGCCAAACGCAGAGTTCTGGAAGGATGATAATGGGAAAGTCTCTTTGATAGATATTTAGGGCATGTACCATAGAAAGCTCTATGGGCAAGCACCAATCCCTTAAACTTCACTCTTGCCCGAATGGGAAGCCAATGTAACTCATTAAGGGGACGCTGAACAGAAACGTTACTAGGAATGTTGAGCAGGAGCTGATCTGCAGCGTTCTGTGCCAATTGGAGTGTCTTGAGCAGGTACAGGTGGAGGCCCCAGTATAATACATAAGGACGTCCAGCCGAAATGTTATAAGGGCAGGGACTACCATCTTCCGACAAGGAGCCGGAAAAAGAAACAAAAACGTCCTCAAAAACCGAAGAAGGCCAAAGCAGATCCCAACAGTACTCTCTGCTTGTTGTTTAAAGGACAGGTTACAATCAAACTTTACTCCCAGGTTCTTAACCACCATAATTTGAATGTTTCATTTCATAGAGTAGCTCATTGTTATACTATGAGACACCAGACAGCTAACAGAGTAGGCTTGCAAAAGGTTCTCATGAGAACCTTCGTGGATGTAACTTTCTGTAATACTGTAGCCATTTCTAACTGACTTCATGCTGGTGTGGACGTTTACAGTGAAAACCAAGGACGAAGGCGACAAAACACTGGAAGACCTCTCACCATTGGACGATGATGACATATTCACTAGGGGTGGGCGGAATTTGCGTAGTCGCGTTACGCAAAGTTCCGCGAAGATGTAAAAAATCTCCGCGAGCTATGCAGAATTCCGCGAGCACGCGGGATTGCTTGTTCCACCCGTTCATGATGCGTTTTTCCTGTTCGGGGACGCTGTTTGCGTGCTCGGGGGGAAATATCTCGCGAACTTGCCCATGCGGTCGCGGCCATCTTGTTTCACTTGTCCCGCCCGTTCGTGATGCGTGTTTCCTGTTCGCGAACGCGGATGTCCGATGGCGCGTCCGAATGACGTGTTCGCGATCCCACACTCTCACGGGATCGCGCGGCCAGATAGGAAAACTCGTCGGCGAATGCAGGGATCCCGGTAAGTCGCTACCGCGTGCGCGAACTCGCATTTTGAAAGCGCGAACAAGGAAAAATTTTTGCTACGCCGCGGATCTCGGAATTTTCGGCAATTCCGCGTTCTCAGCGGAATGCGGAATTGCCAAAATACCGCAAATTCCGCGAGCGGAGCGGATTTTACAGCCCAGGCCTAATATTCACCTGTTTTTGCAACATGTTTAACTGCTTTCTATATAGTACGTGCTCCTAGCTTGAGCGCTCTCAATCCTCCATGCATCCCTACCTTGCCATGCCCCTCGACACTTTGCTGTCGTGGCCCGACTTTCCATAAGCTACTGCTTATGGTGATTTCTTTGTTTTCCATACATTGTGTGAGGAGATTTTTCTTTTTTATACTGATCATAGCTACAGCTGTGAGTTTCTCCTTCTCACCTGCATAGACGGTTGCTACTGCAATTGTCTGGAGAATTCGTCTGAGTCTCAAGAACTACCCTTGATGGGGAGTTCAATCTTCCTCTTAGTTATCTGACTTTGCCCCAAAATCTACTTGCTCCTTTCCAGAAAGAACTCTTTATGGGTTCTTGTTAGGATAGGTCCTTTTGTTCAGAATAGGGATCATACTCTGAATGGAACACCCTGTTTTATTTCTCTATGCTTGTTCTAACCAATCTTGGGGCATATTCTCAAGGACTCATCGCCGAGTTAACAGCACTTTATCGCAGCCAAAGTGGCGATAAATTCATTGCACTATTCACAAGCAGGTGCTAACAGCCGATATCACCAGTTTACCCGCGATAGCAGCCGCAAAAAATATTGCCACGGATGACACCGGCAACTAACGCTAATGATATGCAGAGTAGGCGTTCCCGTGCAAAAACCAGCGAAAACACCACTCCGCAACATTCTCAACGACCAGCCAGATCGGCGATAAGATTCAAAAACATGCGATAAGGCGCGTTAGCAGCATGGATTTAACACCTGCTCCTACCTGGTGCTAAGTCGGACGACAACCTGCACCATTAAAGGGAGCCCAGCCCACAGCCACACCAGAAGAACAACAGATGCCATGGAGCTACTGATCATGCAGCTCGGAGCCCCAAGAGGGCCACAACACCCACCGCCACCACCGCCAGGACGCCCAACCCTCCCAGAACTCCCCCCCGGACTACCACAGAGGCAGCACAGACAAAGACACCGGACCTTCCGAAAAGGCACCAGCCTCGGAGACATAACGCCAGAGGAAGTCATTGCCCACTACAGGCTCAAAAGGACAACCATCCTCCACAACCTGTCCATCATTGCCCACAGGCTGACGGTACCAACACAGCGGAGAACCAACATCCCTCCGCAGACAAAGCTGCTGGCCGTGCTGCACCTGTTGGCCTCTGGGACCTTCCAACCAACAACTGCCATAGTTGGAGGAGTCTCACAGCCAGCCCTGTCAAAGTTCCTCACACCTGTCTTGGATGCCATCATCAGCTTGGTACCCCAGCAACTTTACTTCCCACACACTGCGCAGGAATAGCTGGAGATCAAGCAAGGCTTCTACGCCATAGCTGGCTTCCCGCACGTGTTGGGGCAATCGACTGCACACATGTACTCCTCGTTGCCCCTGCCGCCACTTCACACAATTACCGCAACAGGAAACAAACGCATTCCATCAATGTGCAGGCAATAGTGGACCACCGGGGACTCTTCACCAATGTCGTCGCCAACTACCCAGGCAGTGTGCATGATTCCTTCATCTTCCGACAGTCCATCATCAACCAGCGCTTTCAGGATGGCACCTATGGAAATGCACTGCTCGTCGGTAAGTAACAACTGAACATACCACACACCTCAACTCCACCAACATACAACTCACAACTCTGGGAATGCACACGTCACAAAATCACATACAACATGACAACCAACATCCCCACATTCCAGACATGACAACACAACTTACTGTGGCAACCTGGGCTAGCCATGTACACAAGCCATCAACGGCATGGCACCTCAGCCACACAATAGCAGAATGTGGGGAGAGGTGGGAACCAGGCATGTGCGAAGGAGGCAAGTGACCCATGAATGTGAATGTACACAATGCTAAGTGTGGCATGGATGTGCTGGACAGACTTGAGTATGCAGACCACAGACATTTCCATGTCGACATACACTGCTGGTGTCTGCAGTGTACTGGACAGTGGACACAACCATGTTACCGCAGCCAGTGGGGAAGAATGTGGAAATGTAGCTTGTTACGTCCCCCCTGTAAGCGTGAGTGGAGTGGGCTGGCCCGGCATATGCCAGGCCAGCGTAGGGGTGTGAATAAAAAGCCTGTTACTCTGGGCGTGGTTCTCTTCCGGAATGGCCACTGTGTCTGCCAGGGCGGCGCCTCTCACCCCGCCACGAGGCCGACACCTTGAGCGGCAGTGCCTGCGATCCTGTGCGCCTGCTGCACCCCAGGCCGCTGGTCCCAAGACCTGTCTTGCCCGCCCCAGCGCACCCAGGCCTCACTGCTCACCTGCCGACACTGGCGTGTGTCATAGAGGGCCCACCACGTGCCGTGCAAGCTCCAAGCCCGAGGCCCGCAACCATGGCAGCCTCCTCAGACCATCACGGCCTCCGCGACACAGGCCAACAGTACTCCTTTCTCATTGACGTACTCCACCGCTGCCTCCGGCATACACTGCGGTCCAGTAGGTCACACATTTGGAACTGAGTCTTGATTATACAATGGCAGAGTATATATGTTTATGGCAGATTTTATATCACCGTACTCCCTTCGATGTGGTGGCACCAACTCTGTGCATAGCATTCCAACGACACATGTCTGTGGGCCCTTGCCGATTACTGCCTTCGGCCTACACTGCGGCCCAGCACTGCGGGGTCACGTGTGTACTTCCTACACTGCGGTCCAGCAGGCCTCACACCAATCCAATCCAGTCCGGAACAGGCAGGGCACAGCATCGTCGCAGGCTGCACACACGCTCAGCTCTGGTGCTTCTACCTCCGTCAACCACAAATCATCGCCACATGGCATTCCAACGTCGTGTGTGAGAGTACCAGGAGGAGCTGCCTGAACAGCGGTTGGCCCGCGCTGACCGCTGCCTCCGGCCTACACTGCGGTCAAGTAGGTCACACATTTGGAACTGAGTCTTGATTTTTCAATGGCAGAGTCCATATCATTGTACGCAAGGAGAGGAGTAAGAGGAAGACGCAGTTCAGTCCGGATGAAAAAAGGATCCTCGTTACGGAGGTGACCGAACACTACCAACAACTGCTCTGGTGCCACTAACTCTGTGCATCGCAAGCCAAGGACACGTGGCTGGGGGCCCCTGCTGACCGCTGCCTCCGGCCTACACTACGGTCAAGTAGGTTACACATTTGGAACTGAGTCTTGATTTATTTATGGCAGAGTTTATACCATTGTACAGGCCTCATCGCAGACTGCATCCCCTTTCAGCTCTGGTGCCACTGACTCCGTGCCCCAAAATTCATGGACACGCTCTGGTTGAACTTTGGTGGCGTCTGAGTCTATGGCCCGGGGGTTGTCTTCCTCATCATGTAGCTGATACTGACTTGGTGTCAAAAATTAGTCTGTAGCATTCATCTCCTCCATATTGCCTGTGTCTGCTTGGTACTGCCCTCTGTATCATGCCCTGGAAGATCACCTTCCACTGTCCCCCAAAACCCTCCGTGACATTCACCTTAGACATCGACGAGGACCCGCTCAGCTCTCGTGGCCCTACCTCAGTGCACCGGTAGTCACCGTCCCGTGGCGGTGTTCCATGTGCCGGCCGCTGTGCATCCGGGGCCACTAACTCCGTGCAGCTCAAGTCATGGACCCTTGCTGTTTGAACTGTGAACTTCTGATTGTCTGATCACTGTTGTAGTTGTTGCCAGCACCAACCACTCCTTGAGGGCTGGCTCACACTCACCCCACACCCATCCAGCACAGGCGTCACTGGACATGTGACCCTGGCAATAAAAGGGGCCGGGCGCACGTGCCCGTAGCCAGTTCCACAAACTATCTAAGTGTGTCCGTGTGGTCATTGTGTATGCATGAGGGCCCCAGGCCCTACCACATTGCATTGTGCTGTGTACAGCGGACGCAACCATGTCACCTCAGGCAGTGGGTGAGACCTGGGACATGTAGTTGTGTCGTAACCCCCTGTAGGCGTTGCCGGAGTGGGCTGGCGTACGACAGTCCTGCGTAGGGGTGTGGATGATCACCCCGGGTCTCTGGGCGTGGTTAAGTGTTGGGCTTGCCAATGAAGTACCTAATGCGTGTGTCTCTGTTGTAGTGTCGGCGCCACCCATCTCGCAATGGACAAAGTTGCAATGTAACATGCCCCCGGAGTGCGGGCTTGGCCGAAGGGATAAATGAATGAGCGCAAGCCCGCTCGGGGTCCGGGATCATACATGCCAACTGTTGTGTGTGTATCGCTATTGCCGCAGCATAAGCCAAAGGTCTTGCCTCGACCGCATCGTGAGTTCAGCCAGCCATGAACTCTACATCCGTGTCCGCCCTATCCTTACCATAGGCCTACACACACGTGGCCGCCCGCCTTCAACGCACAATATCACAGTGTCGTTGTCAGGCTTGTGGACATGCGCAGACAGGCATGACAATGGTGTGCCGTAGGAGTGCAAGTGATGCAACCGCGCAGCACACACAAGTAATTTGGCTCGGGGGGAGGGAGGAGCAGCAGTGAGGCTACGTAATACACATTGATGGTGCTCATTTGCTACAAGCAGTACATGTCAAACAGGAATCACTATGACACACATATCACACGCCAATCAACTAGTGAGCCTGCCAACACATCATGCAGAACCAACTATTGACTCATGTCTCTCTGCACTGTCACAGGTGATCAAGGATATGCACTCTGCCCTTGGATGATGACACCCCTCCGAGCCCCGAACACACAGGCCCAGAGGCAGTACAATTGGGCCCACAAACGCACCAGGGGCATCGTGGAACGCACATTTGGCGTGTTGAAGTCACATTTCAGGTGCCTGGACATCACAGGTGGGAGGCTCCTGTGCAGCCCAGACATCGTGTGCAAGATGATTGTTGCATGTTGTGTGTTGTACAACATATGTGTACGCACCAATGCCCCATGGTTACAAGTGCCAGATGCACCGGACGATGATAAGGAAGATGAGGCAGGTGGACCACACCCCACTGCAGCTGCAGCAGGGCTGGCCCGTAGCAACAACATCATTGACAATTTCTTCACATGAGGACGTCACATTGTGACAGTCCTTAGCAATCATGAGACAGTACAAAATGACCACAGGCACAGCATGTGCAAATAAATTCATTTCAACACACATTCCCTGAGTTTCTGTATGTGTGCTGCAGTGTGGCACGGGGATCAGGGACATGATCCAGAGTCATTGTGGGTGTGCAGTGTGCTCTACTTAATTGTGCATGTGTGCCATTGTGCCCATCTCCCCACGTCCCCCCAGTCCCTGGTCGGTACTCACCCTGTTGATGTTGTGTCAGGTCATGTTGAGCAGTGTCCCGATCCCCGACTCCTGGCACCGTATCCCGACTGATGACTGTGGCCAACATTTTCTCAATGTCATCCAGCTCCTGGTGTGCCGCTGGTCCCCCACCTCCAATCTGCGTTGCTGCTTTCATGTTGGCATCGAGTTTCTTCTTGGTTTTGCCCTTCACATCATTCCAGCACCTCTTGACCTTTTCCATTGTCCTCCTCGACACTCCGACTGCATTCACGTTGTTCACGATGTGCTGCCATATTTCCGTTTGTGTTCCCGATGACACAGTGGAGGTGACGGACAGTTGTTGGTAGTGTTCTGTCACCTCCGTGACGATGATCCGGTTTTCCTGCGGACTGAACCCCGTCTTCCTCTTCCTCTTCTCCTTGCCCTTCCCCGGCCACGGGGTTCCTGGCTGGTTGTCTGTGGGGCTTGTGGGGTTCGCGTTGTCCTCTGCACTCGGTCCGGGTGCGTCCATGGTGCTACGCAGTTACATTTCTTATCTTTTTTTTTTCTCTGCTTTTATAGTGCATTTTCCCGCATGTTGCGTGGGAATCGCAGGCCTGTCGCTGGTTATCGCTGATTTTTGTTTTGCGATTTGGGACATCGCAACTTTTTTAGCGTTCGGGTTTCGCATTTTTTCAGCGTTGCGTTGATTTTAACGCGGGCTTTTGACGCTTTATCGTGAGACTATCGCATGGTGCCGCCGGGTTGAGAATACTGCGTTAACACGGTGTTATTTTCCCGCGATAGACTGCGTTGTGAGAAGTTGCGTTAAGCGAATTTGGCGATAGTTAACACACGTTCTTGAGAATATCCCCCCTTATTTCTTATTATTTCTGTAATCAATTTGCCACTAATTTGAATAAAAAGAACAAAAATTCTGACATCTACTTAAATGAGAAAATAAAGTTTTAAAACTTCACCAACCCTCTCTTTATTGACTGAACGTCAAATGTAATTATTAATGTTGTTGATTAAAGCTCTATAATAAAACAGTGGCAAAGATTCATCAGCCGAGAAAGGCACGAAACCTCCAGGTTCTCTAAGTAAGTTTTAAGGTGACATCATGTGTGGAACTTTTCAAACGATTTCTGCGCTCATAGGGGGATATTCTCAAGAACGTGCGATAATCATCGCCAAAATAGGTTAACGCAATTTTTCATATCGCTGTCTATCGCGGAAAAATAACGGTAACATGCGATAGTTTCCCGATAACGCGTCAAATGTTCGCAATAAAATTACCGGGACGGCGATAAAAATCTAAACCCGAACGTGAAAAAAGTTGCGATGGGCCCAACTGCGATAAAAAATTCAGCGATAAGCAGCGCCAGGCCTGCAAGTCCCACAAGTCAGGCGGGAAAAACCACTATAAAAGCGGCAACAAATAACACAAACAAAACACAAACAACTGCGAAGCACCATGGAGGTAGCTGGAGCAAGTACAGAGGACAACCAGAACCCCACAATCCCCACGGAGGACCAGCCTGGGACCTCAGGGTCAGGGAAGGGCAAGGAGAAGAAGAAGAGGAATCCGCGTTTCAGTACGCAGGAAAACCAGATTCTCATTACGGAGGTGATAGAACACCACCACCAACTGTTCATCACCTCCACTGTGTCATTGGCAACTAAAATACAATATGGCAGTCCATCTCGGCCAAGGTGAATGCAGTCGGAGTGAAGAGAAGGGAAGTGGACGACTGCAAGAAGCGCTGGACTGATGTGAAGCGCAAAACCAAGCTGAAACTCGCAGCCAACCTGAAAGCAGCAATGCAGACTGGAGGTGGGAGTCCAGCGACACACCAGGAGCTGGATGAGATGGGGGAAATGGTGACCCGAGTCATCATTGGGGAGACGGTGGCAGGAGTTGGGGGACCGGACACTGCACAACATGACCTGAGCCAACAGCAACAGGGTGAGTAACGACCAGGGACTGGGGGGACGGGGGTGATGGGCACAATGGCACACATGCACAATTAAGTATAGCACATCTGCGGACAAACCATTCCCAAGAGTCACAACTCTGACCAAGAGCCCAATTTACCCAAGTCTACAGAATATGACTCGTTACATCGCGAGCCATTACTCCACGTGCCATTACAATGCTATCGTTACAACGACCGCGTTGTTACCACGCAAAGCCATTAGTACGCAAGTTGTTACATCGACTTGCAGTAGATGGCGCGCTGACATTAGAAATGTATAATTTACTATTCCAACTCCAGCCTACATAACAGTAGGGAAGGTGTTGGAATAGTAAACTATACTATTTCTAATGTTAGCACGCCATCTACCGCAAGTCGATGTAACGACTTGCGTAGTAATGGCATTGCGTGGTTACAACGCGTTCGTTGTAACAACCGTGTTGTAATGGCATCGTGATGTGATGCCCGAGTTGTTAGGGTTGTTTCCCAAGTCTGCAATATCTCAGCACTGTATAAGCACAGAAGTGAAAGGCACACCGCCTGAAAGGGATAAGGGCCAGCCAAATCAGAGCTGAAGGGGCAACACACCCACAATGCAGCACACACATAAGAATCAGAGCACCTCAACATTGACAACAATGTGGTACAAACTGCAACACTTTCACAACAGAACAGAGGACACAACTGCTGCCGCTTGTGTGTAGAAAATGGCCATTCACATTTGGCATAGCAGGAAACTGTGAGATGATAATGTACAAGTACAACCTCACATCCCTGATGGTGTAGAAATGTCAACTGTCCCGCATCAAATAGGCATCTCCTCACAAACAGTCACAATGTACATTGTCATGCAGTCTGTTAGTAAACTTGTACAATGCGTGAACATACATGTGCGAAATCCCAAAGGGAATCTGTTTTTGACTTAGTGAACATACATGTGAACACAATGTCAATCTGCATCTCCCCTTCACATTGCAGATGGAGACTCAACACCTCCTGCAGAGCAGACCCAACAACTCAGCACTGATGATGAAGAGGACCTCCCCAACATCGACACTGATGCCCTCCAACAGCTCATGGACAGCTTCGGCACCCCACCTCCAGAAGCAGGACAGCCCAGCTGCATCGGGGAGACCCCACCCCCTGCACAGACCACACAGCAGGAAGCACCCACCACCACGGCTGTCTCCCAGGACCCCCACGACCAACACATGGCATTCCAACGCCGTGTGTTAGGGTGCCAGGAAAAGATGGCTGATCAGCTGCGGGTGGTGTTCGACCTCATGGCAGCCAAACTAGATGCCATACGTGGGTGTCTAAGTCCCATCAGGGACGACTTACAGTCCCTAAAGGACACCCACTGTCCGCTCCATGCTCTCCAACAATCCATGGCTGACATCGCTGGAGTCATGACTCTGAGCCAAGAACAACTGTCTAGTCAGAGTGGCTCCAGCAATGTCAGCCGGGAGTTGGGACACATAAGGAAAATAATGGAGAGCTTGGAGCGGATGGAGGTGGAAAGAATGTTTGCCACGGCTGCACACCAGCGAGATGAAGCTGTGATCTTCCATGCCCTGCAGATCCTCCTCATGGCATTGCCACCACAAAGCCTGGCGCGGATAAATGTTGCTGCTACTACTCCATCCACATCTCCACCCCTGAAGTGTCAGTGCCACACAGTGCGGCAGACATTCCACCTCCGGCCCCTGATGTGTCAGCACCACACAGTGATGCAGACTAAACACCACCACCCACATGTGAGGCACCTGACACATCAGAGGACGAAGATGATGATGAATCTGGCTTTGTGGTAAGAATGAAGTGGTAGCATTCATCTCCGCCATATGGCCTGTTTCAGCTTGGTTCTGCCCTCTGCATCATGCCCTGGAATAACACCTTCCACTGTCCCCCGATACACTCAGCGACACTCACCTTGGACCTCGACATGGACTGCCATATTTTGTTTGGTTACCAACGACACAGCAATCACACTGCAGACTGAAGTCTTCCTCTTCTGATGAACTTGTCAATCCCTAAAGGACTCTGGCTGGCCCTCCACGGGGCAACAATGTAAAGTGGGGTTTGCATGGCCCTGTACTGGTCCAGCTTCAACACTCCAGTGAATGCGAATAAAACATTCTAATTCTTACAGATGTGTCATGGCTATGATCAATCAAGTATGAAAGTATGGATGAATGTAGGGACAGTGATTCCACAAAAAGGTACTCCCTGGGTAATGCTATCAATGTGCATGTATGGCTGTGACCCAGATAGGCAGTGAGACACACATTGTCATTCAAATCAACACTCATCACAGTTGAATACAAGTGAAGGTGCGTAGACTTTATTAGCATATGCGTGTCAGTACGGGCAAGATAAATGCCACAACATGCAGACCAATGCAGCAGTATGTCAGAATGAGGAACGTTGCCAAGCGCCACTGTCCACTCTGGGGGAGTGCCTCACCTTTCACAGGTGTGTGTTAACCTGCGTTGTTGTCCGCTCATGTATTCAGAGTCCAGGCAAATGCAGCCATGTCCACTGTTGTCGTGGGATATGTGACCAGATCTCCAAGATTCAACAAGGTGTTGGGACATGTGCAATGGGTTCCAATCTGTTGTGGCTGCAGGTACGTAGTTACTCGTCCATGAAAGCGATTGCAGCTTCGTAGGCTATCATTTCCAACATGAGGTCGTTGTCGACTTCATCAAACAGGACGGCGAGGCAATCCATTAGCAGGTCCGGACAGATGTGCTGCGTCCACCCCTTTCACCAATTAGCACTACAGCCCAATAGGGGAGCGGTTCAATGTGGTCACTGCACATGAGGAGTTGTGCAATCTCCCAGGTCCAGCTGCCAGCATGTATGCCAAGTATCAAGGCATCACATAAACGGGTATCACGGTGACACTTCTGGTCGTGGGCCAACAGGGGGCACACACACATGTCAAAATCCAGTTCAGCTACCGTCCTATTGGATAGGCAGACATTCATGGACCACTCGAATATGCACGATCGACAATGCAACACAGGCTGAACGCAGGTGACGTTGGCAAGGCGGGAGCTTAGCCGGTAACTGATCCGCAGCACTGCCAGTGGCAGTGCCCCCAGTAAATGCAGCATACGTGCACGGTACAGTTCCACGTGACAGGGGTTGTGCATGTGTCCGGGATGTTCTGCCATTGCGTTAGTGGCTCTGGTTGAAGTGGCACTGTTCTGACCTGCGCCAGTACTGTGGATGAAATGCCACAGCTCGGATCAATGAGTTGTTTTAGTGTGCAACGGTTGTACCCCTGGGATGGTGTGGGAGTAAGTGTGAAGGCCATTCCATGCAAGATAACTTCGAGCAAGGACTTCTGTGTGTGGGGTGTGTATACGTTGGTATTTCATCGGGCTGTGCGTAGTGTGGGAGTCGTCATCAGCTTCTATAGTATCTGTCAGGGGGTGCCGGGCACATGCAATTCCGAGGTCAGAGGTGCAGATGTGCTACCGCCTGATAGTTCAGACAATGGAGCTTTCATCCCTAATGTTTGTCATCTGCTTGCATTCAGGAAATGTGATGTGGCTTGTTGGGGGTGGGGTGGGATGTGTGCGACTTTGGGATTCATATTTGACATGTCTTGCATGTGGCAAATTAGCAGCATCACTGTGTGTTACGTTGCCTCACAGCTGCTCCTCCCTCCCCCGAGCCTATTTACTTGTGTGCGCTGCGCGGTTGCATCACTTGCACTCCTATGGCACACCATTGTCATGCCTGTCTGCACATGTCCACAAGCCTGACAACGACACTGTGATGTTGGCCGTTGAAGGTGGTCGGCCACGTGAGTGTAGGCCTATGGTAAGGATAGGGCGGACACATATGTAGAGTTCATGCCTGGCTGAACTCGCGCTGCGATTAAGGCTAGGCATTTGGCTCATGCTGCGGCAATACAGATACACACAACACTTGGCATGTATGAGCCAAGACCCCGAGCAGTCTTGCGCTCCTTCATTTCTCCGTTCGTGCGAGCCCACCTTCCGGGTGCATGCTACATTGCAACATTGTCGATTGTGGGCATGGTGGCGACGACACTACAACAGAGACACATGCATTAGTTACTTCCTTGTCCAGGCCAGAACTGAACCACGCCCAGAGCCCCGGTCAAATTCTTCACACCCCTACGCTGGACTGGCGTACGCCGGCCCAGCCTACTCCGCTTACGCTTACAGGGGGGGGGGACAAAGCTACGTGTCCAAGGTCTTACCCACTGCCTGAGGTGACATGGTTGCGTCCGCTGTCCACAGCACAATGTAATGTGGTAGGGCCCGGGGCCATCATGCATACATAATGACCACACAGACACACTTAGATAGATAGTGGAACTGGCTACGGGCACGTGCGCCCGGCCCCTTTTTATTACCAGGGTCACATGTCCAGTGACGCCTGTGCTGGATGGGTGTGGGGTGAGTGTAAGCCAGCCCTCAGGGAGTGGTTGGTGCTGGCAACAAATAGAACAGTGATCATCGGATCAAGCACACAAGACTCAATCATAAAGGGTCCATGACTTGTGGTGCACTGAGGTAGGGGCTCCAGCTCTGACATCACACACACAAGACTCAATCATAAAGGGTCCATGACTTGTGGTGCACTGAGTTAGTGGCACCTGAAGAGCTGAGCAGGGTATCAAGCTGATGATGGCATCCAAGACAGGTGTGAGCAACTTTGATAGGCTGGCTGTAAGACTCCTCCGACTCTGGCAGTTGTTGGTTGGAGGTGGTCCTGGCGGTGGTGGTGGGTGTGCAGCCAGCGATGATGGCGTGTCCTTGCAGGTCAGGATTGGATTTGATATGTGTGAGCCCTGCTGACCGCAGTGTAGGCCGGAGGCAGCGGTCAGCAAGGGCCCACAGCCATGTGGCGTTGACTTGAGCTGCACAGAGTTAGTGGCACCTGAAGCGCTCAGCGGGTGTGCAGCCAGCGATGATGGTGTGTCCTTGCAGGTCAGGATTGGATTTGATATGTGTGAGCCCTGCTGACCGCAGTGTAGGCCAGAGGCAGCGGTCAGCAAGGGCCCACAGCCACGTGGCGTTGACTTGAGCTGCACAGAGTTAGTGGCTCCTGAAGCGCTCAGCGGGTGTGCAGACAGCGATGATGGCGTGTCCTTGCAGGTCAGGATTGGATTTGATATGTGTGAGCCCTGCTGACCGCAGTGTAGGCCAGAGGCAGCAGTCAGCAAGGGCCCACAGCCACGTGGCGTTGACTTGAGCTGCACAGAGTTAGTGGCACCTGAAGCGTTCAGCGGGTGCGCAGCCTGCGATGATACATCGTCCGGGCGGGCCGCACTGGAAGCAATGTCTGTTGCCTACTGGACTGTGCCATCAATAAATCAAGACTCGATTTGAATTGGGGGACCTGCTGCCGCAGTGTAGGCTGAAGGCAGTAGTCAGCACACACATAACTCCGCAGTGCTGTGCTGGTGGGTGCGCTGGGGGCCTGTGTCGCGGAAGCCAGCGATCGGCTGAGGAGGCTGGCGGTCACGGCGGCGGACTCGTGGCAGGGTGAGGGTTGCCGCCCTGGCAGACACGTTGACCATCCTGGAAGTAAACCACGCCCAGAGCCCCGGCCTATTTAATCACACTCCTACGCTGGACTGGCATACGCCGGACAAGCCCACTCCGCTTACGCTTACAGGGGGGGGGACACAGCTACATGACCGAGGTCTTCCCCACTGCCTGAGGTAACATGGTTGCGTACACTGTCCACAACACTACAAACACCAGCAGTATATGTCCACATGGACATGTCTGTGCTCTGCATACTGAAGTCTGTCCAGCACATCACCGCCACACTTGGCATTGTGTGCATTCTTATTCATGGGTGACTTTCCTCCTTCACACATACTTGGTTCCCACCTCTCCCCACATTCTGCAATAGTGTGGCTGAGGGGCCATGCCGTTTTCGGAAGGTCAGCTGTCTTGTTCTGCGCTGCCTGGGTGGTAGTCCGGGGGGAGAGCCGGGGGGGCGGGCCGGGGGGGGGGCCTGGGGGTGGTGGCGGTGGGTGTTGTGGACCTCTTGGGTCTCCGAGCTGCATGATCAGTAGCTCCATGACATGTGTTGGTCTACAGATGTGGCTCTGGGCTGGGCTCCCTTTTAATACTGCAGGTTGTCATCCTGCTTAACACCAGTAAAAGGCAGGTGTTAAATCCCTGCTGCTAACGCGCCTTATCGCCTGTTTTTGGATCGCATCGCAGATCTGGCTGGTCGTTGAGAATATCGCGAAGTGGTGTTTTCGTGTGTTTTTACACGGGAACGCCTATTTTGCATATCATTAGCGTTAGTTGTTGCTCTCATCTCTGGCGATGTTTTTTGCGGAAGCTATCGCTGGAAAACTGGCGATATCTAAAGTGCTAAAGTGCTGATAAATCGGCGATGAGTCCTTGAGAATATGCCCCCTAGTCTCCTACATTGCATTCTATCCCACATTCATGATCTCTGCTAGCTCAGTCCCACTGGCCTCTAGCCCTCTCAATCCACTCTCTTTAACTGGAATCTCCTAGCCTAAGGTTTGTTTAAGTCGATTTGTTACACCTTTACCCAAACTAAACCTCAAAGTTTTCACTATAGTGCAGTGGTTTCAGTATACTCTCCATCCACCTACCATCCTACGCTGCCATGCACGGCCCATTGCTAGTGCTGGTATCCCCTTACACACCATCTCAACAATGTACAAGACTATGGAACTTCGCTACCTACATCCTTTAAAGTTAACATCAGTAAGTGTAAATTGTATAACTCCATTACTTAAACACCAAAGGTGCAGATATCGCCCGTATTCAGAAAACTCATTGGCTCTCTTTGAAATCGGAAGATTAAACGTAAATGGGTTGGGCGTGTAACTAGTTACAACCACACACATCCCCCTACTGATTCACTAAATACTTTTTTCAGTGGCTTTAAGAAATGCAGAATAACTGTCCTTATCAGGAAAATCCCTTTGTACAAACTGTTTATGTCTTGAACTGAATCATAAGGCTGTGTGTTTTTGCTTTGAGGGCTGTGGCTTTGCTCTTTGCTAATTGTATGTTTGTTTTATCACTAATCAGAGTAGAACAGGTTTATCCAAATTATCGATCAATAAATTGTTATTTTAAGATTTTTTAAGCTGTTGGTTTCCTTTCAGGATACAGCTGAAAATTTTACTTTGACCTTGCACCATCATAATCAAATGAAATAATTCTCGCAAAGAACTGTAAACAGATTCTGAGAGAGATGTTAATGTGGGTGTGCATTTATTTTGCTTTTGTCTCTGCAGTTTATGACCTGCTGAACTACTGATGCAGAACAATCTGTTTATTTTGCAATGAAGGGGCGACATTATAGTTCAGTTTGTATAGCCCATGTGGCGTATATATCACTGTAGCTGTGTGTTATTTTTTTCAGTTTTATTTCTGCTGAATTTTAACTTGATTCATTTTGCAAGTGCATCCACTTTCTGAAGCTACAGAATGGGTTTGGCAAGTAACCTTTCCAGGCTGCTCTCCAAAAGTATGTTAAAACGAGTAGTACTATCTTAGATAGAAGATACCAGAAGACAATCAAGTTATTTATGAGAGATTGGACTACAGTTTCAAAACAATCTTTAACCTCTTCGGTGCTCAGGACGGCCCCTGGCCATCCGACGTCACGGTGGGCGTGTGCGGAGGACGGCTGGGGGCCGTCCGAAACACGCCCACTCATTAATTCTCCCGCACAGCGAGAGAATTTGCGCAGCGCCCGAAGGGGTTAAGAGGGGTATTTTGAAGTTCATCTTGTTGCAAACCCAGTTCAAGGAATATCTCTTTGTATTGTCTTTTTTTGGGAGGTCTGAGCCAGACTGGATCAGTTATGAGTCACTAAGTATGACATCAATCAGATTGCATTGAAACAGGAGTATAAAAACAGAATAATTTTAAAACATATGTTTGGACAGAAAAGTCCCCTGCATGGTGACAGATGAGCACCCTTGCCCTGAGTGACCCAACTGCATGGATGTCTGGATCCCTGGTACTGATATTTGGTCATCGGTGGTCACAGATCATGCATGTCCGCTCTAACCTAGGCCTGTCTCATGGAATGCTGTCTGGTTAGATCGGGAGGGGAACACCAAGAGCCACCCTCATAGTGGTAGAGGGCAACTCGGCTTACCAGGAGTGAAGTGACATGAGTGGAGGCTGGTGGCAGCATACCTGTTTTTTGTTTGGTTGTGATTAATAGTGTGAACAGGCCTTTCTATCTGTGTGATGGGAGTGGCACCTGCCGGCCCACTCATGTAAATATTTGCTGATGTGTACTTAACTCACCCTTGGTCTATATGAAGAGTTTGTGTAGTGCCGGGCAGCTTGTGATACTTGTCTGTGTGTGCTGGCATGTATGTGTGCCTGTGTGTGGTACATAACATGGAGGGCTGTGGGTACAATTTTGGAAGTCTAGTGCCTGGAGAGGCTAGTGGAGGTGAGGACTGCAAACCGCAGACAAATGTGCCTTTCTGGCATTCCTGAGGGCTGGGGAGAGAACACACACACACTGGAGGAGGGGGAGCTGAGCATTGTCTGTGCACATGAAAAGTCTCTTTGATTCCAGGAAGTGTTAAGGGTTAGTGGAACTTGGGCTCATTGTCAGGGAGATGATGTGACTGATAAGGCTGGCAGTGGGGACCAGGGACTCTTGACAGAGGGAAAGGTGTATGCCTTTGATCCTCTGTGAGGCATATTTCAGTGGAGGCTGACAGCCAGATGGGATGCCCGGTTACTTCCTTGACCAGTGTTGTGGGTCAGTCAGCATTGAAGCCACTCCTGATGTGGCAGACTGTCATTTTGGCAAAAAGCAGGGTTAAAGGAGAGAGAATTTCAAAGGAGTTGACAATCACAAGCCAAATTTCAAAGAACCAGATGCTAAATCACATTTGTGTTTGTATTTGGATTATAAAGGTGGGAGCATTAGTCCCACACTTTGCTCAACAACACTGTTCAATAGAAGAGAAGCTCACCAAAACCTCTAGCTGTTAAAATCAGGCCTAGGGGCCAAAGTCTGTTACTCTCCCTGTTGGAAGAGGGGCCATAACCCTGGAAGTCAAGACTACTCACCCTGAACCTGAAGCACCAGTCTTGTGCCTGCCTGCCAAGACCAGTGAACCGCATGAGGAGGAGAAGAACACTTGGAGGGAGTGTGGTCCAGTGAAGATCCTGCTGAGTGGACCCTGGGGAGTGAAGTGTGAGAAACCTCATCCAGTTGGGACAGCTGCATGGATAAAATCATTGACCCCCCATGTGTCAGAAAGGGGCCACTGTGAAGTGAAAGCCATCACCCTTGTGCCGAGCCAGTCGGTGACCACTGTATGCCAGGTGGGGGCCTCCATGAAGTAGGGCACTTGTGTAGAGCCAGTCATTGAACCCAATATGCCATGTTGAGGCCTCCATGAAATAAAGGCAATTGCCCTTGTGCAGAGAAAATTGGTGAGCCCTGTTTGCCAGACAGGGCCATCGTGAAGGCATGTCCATTGCCCTAGATCGTTGCGCTCAGGCTGTTGTGAGGAACACTTACCAATTGTGAGGAGATGCGTGAAAGGACATCCAACACAGACACAGGCTATCTGGAGACTGAGGAGACCCAATGCATCATAAGGGAAAGACAGCAAGAGGTCATGGACCCTCAGCATTGGAAAAGAGGAGCCCATAGAGATGTGCCCCAGTCCTCTCACACTCAGTCGGCTGCTATCAGGTTGGTCAAAACTTTTTAAGGCCAGCAGCCCGGTTGGGGGCTTGCACAAACTTAGCACGTAGGGCTGCTGAAGTTGACTCTTGAGGACAAAACTTAGACTTTGTCATGTGGGGAATAGTGTGGGCCACATCAGAAAGTTGCCCCCAGTATTGAATGGGGAATAATCAGCCTCACTAGAAAGAGATGGAGGCACTCAGGGATACCCCCCAGAGTGATGCTAGCGTGCCAATTGTAGGAGGCTGTGGATAGTATTTAGTGTGTTACTTCTATACTTTATGTGCTTATATTAAAATACTACTTTTTCAAAAAAGCAAGTATTTGGCTGGACAATTTCCATATTTTGATTACTGTTTGTACTTTGAGTCTGGCACCTATGTATGCCTCACATACCTACATTCCTATCAAAGAATCTTGGACTGCTTGACTTGCGCTATCACTGAGAGTCATGTGCTGAAAGGGGTAGTGCTTGGAACAATTAGTCAGGGTCCATATTTGGTCAGGTCCTGGGACAATAGGTGTAAAAGGCTAAAATCTACACAGTTGTGCCCAGAACCCCTGCTTGCCCTGTGGCCCTTCGAAAGTGGTTCAGACAATGGCTTAATGCCATATGCCTATGTGCCCCAAAAAGCATGAAGTCCAGAAAAGCCAACTAGGATAGCTAAAGGCAAGGGAAAATTCAGGGCTTTAAAAAAAATGATTAAATCTCCATGAAGTTGCCTCAGGTTGTTGCATGAAATGTGACATGGTACCACCTAAAGCTGATCCAGGTAGTAAAACAAATGTGATGAAATGTCTATGAATAGAAGATGCTGAAATTATTCATGGTACAAAAAAAGGACTCCCTCCAGGGTCTCGCTAGAGGACAGATGTTCCCCATACGTAAGAGTTCTACGTGTGAAGAAACTCTGTAGATTGTAGAGTTGGATCTTATACACTGCCCTTGGGGCCACCTGACCGACTCATCAATTCGTTGCCACTGTGCTTTGTTGGTCAAGACATAGGCCTGAGTATATTTTTGATATTTTTGTTATTATTATTTGCACACATTTTATACAGCAGAGTGACATTACATTATGGTCCTGAAGAATGCCTGGAACATCTAAGTCACATTTGGCAGAAACATATTGACCGTATACAGGGTAAATATCCATAACCCTGTTTCACTATGCTTTTAACCTCGATCCATGAGGACACAGGAATAAAGTTGTTTGGTCCTTATTGAGATAGTTTTAAATCACTTTTTCAGTTGCACGCTGCGCCTCACTTTCACCCTTGAGGGATTTACACATATACGTGCTACCAAAACACTCCTGCTCCTTTCCCCTGAGTGAGGGTTCTCGTCCAAACACTTGTAGTGCCCCCACCATTTTCTCCCAGTTCTTTTCTTCCGTTTATCCTGTGTCTGGCTACTCTATACTCTGCGTGAGCTTAATAATTCTTGGTAGTAGTATAGGACCTGTGGTCTAATTTAGTAGCGTATACTTCCCCCGACCCCTTGTGTGGGATACACAAAATAAGGACTGCCAGATAGTTGCCCACCATTGAGAGCCCAGAGACTGTTGTCAAAACTAACCACTTGGTCAGAAGATTGCTATATCACTGATTCTGCAGAAAACACATGATTTACATTAGAGCTGAATTAGTGACTCATTAGTTGACTCCCAGCCAGCACCCTCCATCTGCCGGTAGTCCTTCATCAGAATATTGGTTTTGTTCGGAGCTACTTGAGTATCCAAATCCTGAAGCAGTAGACAATCTCATCCTATTTATGTGAAAGTACAGTAATTTTGCCAAATTCAAACAGATGGGTTCTAACAGTATAGTAAGCTGTATATTGTGGTCCCATAGGTAGAGGTTACTTCTCCAGCTTATTTGCCAAGTCTCCAGCTGCAAGGCCAGAGTGGAGGATTCCAGGTGAGTTTTATCACCTAGGCTCCTTTATGTCTTCTTGACAAATTTCTGTAGGATATCTGCAGTTTTCCCAGCCCCCTATTTTCATATATATATAAAGATGTTAGGTTGTAGGAAGAGACTAGATTAAAGTCCTGGAAGGGTTTGTTCCAAGCAACCCAAAGATACATAAACAGTGACCAGTCCTGCTTATCACAACAGCGAATTTCCAGGGAAGTAGCAATCGTCCATACGCAACCCCATTGCTATGCCAGGGGCCAGGGTGTTGAAGTGCATTATGTTTTGCCTTGCCCGAGATGTTTGTTCAAAATGGAGTGACCTTTAGTGTCCGCCCTGAGGGACTCAGGGAGCTACTTATTAAGGGCCTGGCTTGATGTATGTCTTATGAAACTTAATTTGTAATCATCTATATACACCTGTAAACTGCTTTTTTATTTCTCTGCTCTTTTTCTTAATGTGGGTTACTTAACCAAGCTCTCTGTTTCTTCTAATGAAGCGCCTAATGCTTGGTCTGTGATGAAACTGCAAGCAGAGGGTGACTATAAGACATCATTGTCTCCTTTCTGAGCTGGCTACTTAAATATAAAATTAACTAGAATAGTGATTTGTCATCCATTTACACCTTCTCCTATCTTCCATTCTAGCAAAAGGGGATAATATATTAAACTGCGCAATTCGTTCATTCATGTCTGCGAATTTCTATTTTTCTATGTTAGTCTTTCAGATGTGCACTTAATTGAAACCTAAGCAGCGGCATATCTTCCATTGGTGCAGCAAGTGCAGTGGTACCAGGGACCAGAGACTTGAAGTGCCCACTAAATCTTGATTATTACAGTATTTCACAGTTCAAGCAGCAGCTAGGGGGCATTTCCCTCCTTGCACTAGGGCCCATGACATACTGGCTACATCACTGAACCTCAGCTGGTGCAATGGTATACAAAAACAATTTTCTCATTGTAAAAGTGGGTCAGTATTTGTTTCATCTTAGCAAAAACTGGGACTATAAATAAAAACCTTGCTTTGCTTATCTTGCACCTATTGCTTGACAGTGAAAGAATGTTTTGAGGCAGTGAGATCACGATGCCAGAACAGAAAGTAAAACTTGGATGGTACCTGTAGAGGAGTTGAATTCTATAGAGGATAGCTCACAACCGAACTGTCTCTGTCCTTGGGGACCTGGTGCCTTCATTAGAATTAATAACATGGACTACTCCGGGAACATTCGACAAAATGGAGCTTATCCGTGCTGCAGTGATGGAGACGCACGGTGCTGATGCGAGTCAGCTGCTATGCTGTCTCTGACCTTCAAGGTGTCCCAGAGTCTTGGGAATGCGGAAGAGTGTTCTCATTTCTCAACCGCAGTCCCCAGTCTGCATCAGAGGCACAAAATATTGTATCTGACAAACACTGAAATAGCACTTTTAAACTTCTGTGTTGTAGCTTTATTTAGTTGCTTATTTACCAATTAAATAGATCAAGCTCTACAATAGTTGTTCCCTCGTTGTTAAGAGGAATAATGTAAACTTGTTTTATTAAAATAATGAATATGGGCCTTTCAGTCCAAAATGCGTATTCCTTATTTGCTGCACGTTTGTGGTAACTTTAAATTAATCTTGTGGGCGTTAGTTAATATCGCTTCTGAAAGAGCAAGGTTTTCTATATCTCAATCTTCGGGTGCAATTAGTAAAAAAAAAAACACCACTGATAGTATGGACCTTTGTGCGTCGACAAGGAGAAGTAAAAAGGAGCAAACATCTATATTAAACACCTAGCTATAAATCATTAAAGACTTTTAGTACACTCAATACAGAGAATTTTTGTTTGAGTTAAAGGGTTCCATTTACAATTCCCTGACACAACATCGATTACATAAATATCGATGTAAAAAATATCGATTAAAAAATATAGACTACAAAAATATCGACTCCTATACTGAAACAGGCAAGTACAAAAATATCGACTAAAAAATATTGACTTTTATGTAAATATAAAATAATATATAATAAATATATTAAATATTAAATTTAATTTAACAAAATAAAATAAATTGAATATATATTTTAATAAAATATAACAAATAAACTTAATAAAAAAAGATAAACACACAAACATAATAATTTATACATATATATTTACTTTAAAACAATAAACTATTATTTTTAATTTATGTTAAAAGTTTAAAATTATATAAAAAATAAAAATATATATCAATGATTTAAAATATAAAAAAACAAAATTCTATAATAAATTAAAACACACTATTAAAAAATATTTAAACTTAAATTTCACAATACAGTCAGTGCAACAGTAGGGAAAGTGTTGGACAGTGGAGGGGTAAAAATAACTATTCCCACTCCAGTGAGTGCAACAGTAGAGTAAGTGTTGGATAGTGGAGGAATTAAATTTACTATTCCACCTCCAGTCAGTGCAACAATAGGGAAAGTGTTGGATAGCGGAGGGGTAAAATTTACTATTCCCACTCCAGTGAGTGCAACAGTAGGGAAAGTGTTGGATAGCGGAGGGGCAAAAATTACTATTCCCACTCCAGTGAGTGCCACAGTAAAGTAAGTGCTGGATAGCGCAGGGGTAAAAATTACTATTCCCACTCTAGTGAGTGCAACAGTAGGGAAAGTGTTGGATAGCGTAGAGGCAAAAATTACTACTCACACTCCAACAGTTAAAAAAAATATATATATATATTAAAAATTAAAACAATTATAAAAATAAATAAATACATATTTTAAACATTTTAAATTAAATATATAAAAGAAAACATATTATAATATTAATTACATATAACAAATACCTACAAATATTATATAAAATGAAATAATAAATACATTTAAAAAAATAATTCTTTTAAACTAGAAAATATTTACAAATAAACCCATTAATTAATACATAAATGTATTTATTTTATTTCCTACCCTATAGCACCACACAAATAACACACTTCAACATAAAAAAAAATACTTCCATAAAAAAACTAATAAACAATAATTAACTACACACACTTTAACACTATAATATCCACAACACACACCTAAATTAAACAATAAAATAATAAAACACACTTAAAACTTATTTTTAAATTAAAAACTATTACTATTAACAACTAATTATAAAGTAATTCAAATGTATTTAATACCCACCCTTTACCCCATTAAAAATAAAAACAACACACAAAAAAACAATTACCCAAAATAAATATCAAATAATTAACATTAATTAACAACTTTATATTAATTAATTAAACACAAATTACTTCCCACCCGTTACCCCTATAAACACCACAACACACACCTAAAATTAATTACACAATTGCCATAATACTTTTTTAATTAATTTAATTACTATCAATTAGCAAATAATTATTAATAAAAATAAATAAACTACTTAACACCCTTTACCCCAAAACACACACCTAAAATTAATTACACAATTACCATAATTAATTACCAAATAATTAATTAAAATTAATTAACAACCAATTATTAATTCATATATTAAAAATAAATTACTTCCCACCCTTTACATCTATAAACACCAAAGCACGCACCTAAAATTAATTACACAATTACCATAATTAATTGCCAATTAATTAATTATTATTAATTACCAACCATTTATTAATTAATTAATGCTACATTACTTTACACATTTAACACTATACCATCTCAATTAATTAAATACAAAATAATCAATTCATTTAATATAATTAAATTCCCTCCCATCCTATTCCCCTATAAACCCACAACCCGCTACGGAACTAAAAACGCAAAATTCAAATAAAAAAAAAATAATAACTACTAAAACTTGAACACATATTAAAAATACAAACAATTCTTATAAAAAAACATACATCACATACATATAGAATATATACTAAAATACATAACATTAATTAAAAAATCGATATTTTTAACAACTATATTTTTGCAAACGATATTAAACACTTTGATATTTTTAAAATCGATATTACTTACCTTAAGTCGATATTGTTGACCACGATATTCTTGCTGTCGATATTTTTGAAACACGATATTTATGACTCGATATTTGTGCAGCTCGATATTTAAAACTCAATATTCTGTCTGCACACCTAATATTTCATTAATTATTCAATGACTATTAGTCTTGTAAGTATCAGCATTAAAAGTTAACATCATCCAATAATCATGTTTCAATATAAGAAAGAATACAATATTGGTTAAAATTACAGTTAATATTGTAATAATATAACACGTGCTATATAAAAGAAGTTCGTTAATCTAAATTAGGAATAAAATAGGAATAAAGTAGAATGTGTCAGTTCAGTTACCCAATAATAGAGTACTGATGAGAGAATCAATTTATGATCATTAAGCCTTTGCATAACAAGCTGGAAAGTATTCTCAGCTATAAATCAGCAGACATCAAAGATGTAGGTTAAGCATACCTCTCATGTAGAGAAGTATATAGAAACTCAGAGATGAGCCTCCAGCAAGTGCAAGTGAGACAAGCTCTAATGAAAAAGCCCACTCTGAGAAAAAAGCTCAAAAGAAAAAAAGCCCTCTCCTACTCTAGGAACATGCACTAATGTAAACACACAAAATATAGATGGCAACATGTCCCCTTTCATCATCTGCATCATCCAATAGGATTTTGATAAACTCCTGGGAATAGGTGAACTCCCCATCTTCTCACTTCTGTAAAATGGTCTATAGATGTTAGTCATTGAAAATATACAACATCCACATTCTGCGGTCGAGACAGCTCTTCATCATTCCTGTTGTCTCCTCTCCTCCCATTGAGAACCTCACTATCAGTTGCCTAATACAACACAAATGCCTATTCACAAACTGACAGAAGGCTTCTGGAAAATTACATCTGTAGCAAAGGAGAAAACATTGTTTGGAAAACAACAAATCAATGTAGAAAACAGGACTTTCAGTGTTAATGTACAACTTCAATTAATATGACATCAGAAGTTAAGCTAAGTTAATTCAGCACTTACTTACTTCATTTGTAGGCTCATAATATCTAAGTATGATTACCTTCTGCAAAAATTGCAGTTAGTATATGTGCTATTTAAACATAGACTTTTACATATTTTTAATAAAAAAGTTTTTGTTTGCAAATGAAATTGGCTCCTGCACTTCTCTGAGAGTGCCATTGGTCCCTGTATGAGATCTGTCATGCAGGATAAACATCATGTGGACACGATGTAACTCATGAGTATACTTCGTGGCTTGTTTGAAATGGTGAAATGACAGTGGATACTGAATCATTAGTGGACAAACCATGCTAGCCAGCAGATCACACATACGCAATCTACCTTGCAAAGAGCATGATGGCGTGAACTTGTTTACCGTAGCATGTACATGGTAGAGTTTAGTGGGAATGGAAAATTGCTGTATCTCTGCAATTCTCCCACACAACCAAACTCACTTCTCCCCCACTTTATTTAGAATTGGGGGAACCACTGATTGTCCGCCAGTGGAGCTGGAAGTTGGGCAAAATAGTGGCCTATCCACCTCAGTATCATTAATTTCCATGCATTGGGAGGTCTACCCTGTTTAAGGTGGTCTTCTGGATGCAATTTTTCTGCCTGGTTTCATCATGTGAGCAATGGCAAATCCTGACAACAACAAAAAAACAATGGCCACCACATGCAATGAAAAAACTGCCTGTGTGTCAGGGCCATTTTCATTCTGTTTTTCAGAAAGAAACCCCACTTTCTTTTACCACTCTTCTGTGTTGTTATGAAAGTATGGAGGGTTGCATGTTTTTACTTTTTTTCCTCTTTTGGTGAAGGATCGCAGAAGCCCATGACCATATTTGGGTTTCTTTGTGCAGCTATCCAGTGCTTAATTTGTAAAACAATAGGTGCCAGGGCCCTCGCCAGGATGCCACTGCTGCTTGCACCACACATTACCCCTGCCAGTGCTACCAATGATCGTAACAACACAATTACTAACCATCACACTTCTACAAGTGTGACAATTCAGACTATTACAGGCCTCCAAACCTATAAGAATGGTTTGGGCAGCAGGTAACAGTCATTTTTAATGTATACTGAATTAATAAACATCTGTTGTGCTACTTTCAAAAGTAGACAGACAGCGCCGTCATGAAGCATACTGTCACAAGCGCCTGTGTTGACAATTAAGTGCCGGTGCTTAGCACCGGAAACCACTGGCTCAAATTAAGCACTGCAGCTACCTAGACTGAGTAAATGTTGAGCACCACAGAAAGGGCAGTTAGAAACACATGATATTCTTGGTCCATATTATAATGTTTGTTCTGTTATTAATTTCTACTTCCACATAGAAACCACATGCATGTAAAGAAAATACTGCAATGTATATGTTTTCATCATTATTTTGAGTTTCACATTATCACCCTTCCCAGTCTGATGTCTTTAACATAGATTCAATACAGCATGATTTATTTGCTTGCTTCACATTGCCTACTGGTATTTTGAGGAGTACTGAGAGTTTTATTCAATAGCACAATGGTGGTAGCATGTTCTGTTGATTTAACCTGTGATGTAATTGTCTTTGTTATTACTACTGTTATTGTTGCTAGTATTAAAATAATGGTGGTTATAAGTTTCCCCCATAGTATACTACTACTACTATTACTACTACTACTACTACTATTACTACTACTAATAATAATAATGATAATATCAGTAATAATTATATTATCATTATTATTGATATTATGATTAGTAGTAGTGGTAGTAATAGTGAAAGCAGTAGTGGAAGAAGTAGTAGTATTGTTATGTTTAATATTTTTAATATAATGATAGTTGTTTTGTTGTTGCTATTTTTGCTGTTATTGTTATTATTATTAATATTCTTTTTCTTGTTATCATAATTATTTTTACTGCTGCTACAACAACTATCATACCATTCCTCACTTGTGAACTCAGTTATAGTCACAATGAGCTCCAAGCAGTTCCATGAAGGAGTAGAAGCAATGCTCATGAAATCACACAGATAGCGAATCAGCTCTGTTCCATGGATACTATTCACTGCCCAGTTACTGACAAAAGCCAATTTCTCAGCATGCATATTGCTTGTGAATGACATGTTTTTTTTGATAGAAAACATGTCAATCACATTTTAAGCCTAATAAACTAATACTATTTTCTTGCAATTTCCCTGTCCTTGTATGTTGAGCACTTCATGCCACAACGATACTGTTTTTTTGCGCCATACAACCTGCTTGTGTCAGGATTTACCCATATAGGGGCTGCTAAATAAAAAATGTTGCCTTGTGTAAATTTGGCAGGATCTGAGGATATTTCCATATGGAGGTGTTAATTGCAACTGTGGAATCCCTGTCAGATGTTTGGTATATTGCACTGTATATGCATCAAAGGAAGAGTAAGTGTATGTCCCAGGGTACTAACTCGTCAAAATGTGGTACACCCACAATGTCGTAACTTTGCGGATTTAACAACATTTGCAACGTCTTTTCCACATATCCTTTCAGTGCTAAAATTACTCCCGAACGGTGCAGGTATAAATGGTCCCAAAAGTGTGTACATTTATAGCAATGAAAGCACCCAGAGACCTCCACTGGCGATGTGAACCTGTTAAGTGCATTCAGAAAACAGTACTTAAGTTACAACTGTTAATCACTGTGCAGATGTTAAACATCGTTCACAACAAAGTCAATCCAACGCATGCTGTTACAACACGGTCATTACAACGACCGTGTTGTTACATCGCATACCATTACATCGCAAGTCATTACAACGACTTGCTGTAGGGGGCAGAAGGTGTTGGATTTTAAATCCAACACCTTCCCTACTGTTGCACAGACTGGAGTTTGAATAGTAAATTATACTATTCCAAACTCCGGTGCCCCCCCTACAGCAAGTTGTTGTAATGACTTGCGTTGTAATGGTATGCGTCGTAACAACGCGGTCATTGTAATGACCATGTTGCAATGGCATGCGTTGTAAACGCGTGCATTGTAACGTGTCCTATTCCTGTGCAGATACAGCCAAGTATCCTTAAAGTTATGAAATGAATTAAACAGAGGCTTCCATTTTTCTTCCAATTTTCATTTTTAGGTATTTGTTAAAGGCAGCTCTATTTTCTGGTGAGCAGCCATTTGGAGGCACTGACAAGGAGTTATTTCACTGCATTCCTGCCACAGGAGCCTATACGTGAAATAATAAAGCCAATTCAAATTATATTTATTGCGGATTAAACACATGCTTGAAAACATCATCAAGAATAAAAAGATAAGAAGTACAGTATATAAATTAGGCAAAATCACAAAGTTCATGACAAATAAAACATCTTAGCTTATAGAGGCATACAGTAAATTACGACATAAAATCATTAGTATATGACAGATGTGGAGAATTAACCGTTCTCAATTGAGAAAAGGCACATCCATGAAATCATATTAAAACCAAGCCTTTCACAATTCCCATACCACTTATCATGATTCATATAAAGGACAACGTGCAATAGTCTTACTCGTGACCACCACAAACTTGTGAAAAGAATTAGAAACAGAATTTGATCAATCATAGGCCACCGAGTTCATAGCATCTTAACTAATGAAATACCAATTTCGAGCACAATTTACTCTTCAAAATCACAAATGTATAAACTTATTCAGGATATTGAAATAATTGGCATGGCGATGCAGGCCTGATTCATCAACCTCCTTGCCGAGGGAAGGAGGGCAAGGTCTGAGGATTTTGGATGAGACTGGATCGTGATGGTACCGTCAAGTTAGCAATGGAATTTATTACCGCAGGAGGACTGACAATATGCCTAATGTTTTCTCAGAACTGGTACACATAGACCTCAATACTGATTGTTCTATAGAGGGCTCTAAAGAACATGATGGGTAGGTTGTGATTATGTGAGCTATAGCTTAACATCAGTGTATAATTTGTGAAAAGAATAAGGACAAGAGCCCCAAAGGTTATCTAAGGACCCTGCCATCTTTGCTGCCTAATGCTGGGATTGCCACATTCAAAAGCTGCCTCATCTTGATTCCACTTTATGCCTCTTTTTCGATCACCTACATTTCCTGTCTTTTTATCCCATTGTTGCAGGTTCTTTTTCATCCCTCCTTTCTCACTCTGTCACTCTTCTCCTATTTTTCTCTTCCTCTTTATATCACATTTTCTGCCTTCTCTCTTGCACTGGGGCAAAGTCTGATGATGAAAAATGGTCCACAACACTGAGTGCCAATCCACACTGCTGAGAGTTTGCAGGCAGAAGGACCAGGAATTGAGCCAGGTTATCTGCTTTGTTATCCTGCTAATGGTTTAGGAGTGCTGGGTTTAAAACTATAACGTATATACAGCAGTAGTGGCTGGCAGGGAACTGGGGTGGAGGGGCAGGGGGGACAAAAACAAATGCCCCTTACCTCTTCCGCCAGCCGCGACACTCCTCCGCTTCTCCGGTGAGTCCAGGAAGCACACAGGCTCCCCTAAGCCAATCACAATGCTGCAAAGTAGCATTATGAATGGTTCCCAAGTCAATCACAATGCTGTAATGCAGCGTTGTGATTGGTCTGAGGGCCGTGTTCCCTGTGCATTACAGGCTTGTGGGGAACATGCAAAGTGCGCGTGACTGTTTTGCCGGCCCAAGACGTCTGGCCAAACCATCATGCACACTTGGAGTGTGCAAACCACTCCCCCCCCGTGCCACCTGCCCCGCCCACCCTAACGGGGCCCCGAACCTACGAAAAATAAATTGATTATAACAAAGTTTTCTGTTCTGAGAGCAGTGGGGCGACGCTCCTCCATCTTGGAAGAGGAGTCGCCCCTGATATACAGAAATGAAAAAGGGACTATGCAGGTTGAGGCTGGTGTGAGTACAGTTTTTGATTATCTACAGACAGACAGCCAATAGCAAATCAATAAAGAAAAAAACGTGTGCTTGAATGTCCTATGAGGAGACAAGGGGATTTGCATGATGCAGATTTGTAGCAAGCAGTTTGAAGCTGGAAGGAACTTAGATTGAGAGTTTCTCAGGATTTAAGATTCACAATTGGATCCTGTCTTGAAAGCTGTTTTATCTGGGCAATATCGAGCCACAAGCAAATAGCTCACAGAGCCCTGAAAGGTTCAGATAGAGCGAGTTGAGCCCACAGGTATCAAGGGCACTGAAGAGAGGGAAGAGAGAAGAATACGGCAGAGAAAGAACAATTTGAGCAGTGAATGAACCCCCCCTCCCCGCCTTGGGATGTAATAGGAAGTTTGAAGCTTGGGATATGGTCATATTACTTATTGGCATAAAGACCTGGAGCCAGAACCAACTGCTCGAACAACCTTGTACCTTACACAGAGGATCACAGTCATTTTGTATTTCCTTTCCAGAGTGAATTGAGATTTACTTGGTTCTCAGAAGGACAATAGGTGTGGCAAAATAAGAGAAAAGGGAGGAGACTATGGTCTACAGGCTCGGCTGGCACACTGATGGGGGGATTTAGACCCTAATATGCTGCCCGTCAGCTCGCCTGGTCAGCAGACACCTTTGCCTTAGCTCCCCTGGTGGAAGGCTTCCTGTCAAATTTAGACATCCTCCACCAGGCAGGTAGGGATCAGTGTGGCAACTTCACAGATTTTTTTTAACTTCACTGAGCAGGCACTATGTTTAGTGCTCCCACTCAGCAAAGGTTTTTTGTTTTCAAGAAAAAGACTCTTAAAGCTGGAGTTTGTTTCTTGGACACATAAACAAATATCCGTGATGCACAAGGAGTTTTCTCCCTGTGTGTTGGGCCATTGTACATTTTCCATTCCTTGGATGACCATCCCTTTCATTGTTCTCTCAGGTAAGGAAAATGTTTGACAGTAGCCCTGCAGTAATGATGGGAGGGTGACCATCACTGTGACCTGATGGCTTTGTAGAGTTCAGGCAGTTAGGTCAACAGTAGGCCTGGGTGGTGAACTCCGCTCCATTCGCGGAGTTTGCAGAGTTTTTCACACTCCGAGGAGCACATGGAGTTCTGAATAACTTCAAGTTGGTGAGCGATGAAAATCCACCTCCTTCCGGCGAGATTTCTCAACGCGGGCGGTCAGATTTCTCAACACAGGCAGTCGCGGAAGGTTGTGACTGCTTGAGTTGAGAGACCCTCCGTTTGCGTTGAGAAAGCTGCCGTTCGGGTAGAAAATCTACTCGAGCGACAAGAAAAGAAGCAGCGCCCTCTTGCGCTGCACATGGTGCAGTTCGTGCTGATTTTACAGCACGGGACAAACACCCGACACTGAAAATCAATGCGAATGGCATGACCAAACGCACTCCGCTGCTTGTGGAACTCCACGTGCCAGAGTTTTTTTGTCACTTCGTGGAGTTCCCTGTAGCGGCACTCCACAAACTCCGCCCAGGCCTAATCAACAGTTTGTGCCTAAGGAGCCTGTTGAGGCTTTGTTGAAATAAACACAGTGCTTCCACGGACTCTGAATAGAATGGGGGCACTGTGAGTTTGGCAGGTCCAATGCGCTGCCAATTTAAGGTGGTGTTATCCCTCTGCCAACTCTAAATTACCACCCGGGACAGAAGAAGTGGATTACCAAGCTGTTTGTATATCATGGTCAGTATTTACTGAGGGTTTCTGAGAAGATGAGTTTCCTGCATGATGAGAGAGTATTTCCAGAAGACGTTCAACAATAGGTGTGTTTCCTGTCTGAGCACAGGTGATCCATGTTATCAGTGTTACATGGGAACCATGGGATAGACGTTGGTGTGCCTTAAATGTTGTTAGGTGCTGTCCATTTCAGATTGGATCTTTAATATCTGATCAGATAATACTTCATGTCGGCAGAAATACCACAGCCATAAAAGCACAATACAAATGTTAAAAATGTCATTATCTGATCTTTGATATAATTTTTCTTTGTCCTAGGGATAACCGTGGCCTAATTTTAATATTTGCCCAAGTCGAAAGAAGGATATGCAACTAGCAGACTCTTGTTACAAGGGTAGTTCTAAGTGACACAATCACGAGCTAACGGAAGGGTCTGAAGAGATAGATTACAATACAAAACTTATACTGACTCGTTTCAAATTTCTTTAAAAAAATGCTTTTTACTGTAAAAAAAAGCTATTTAATCATTTTAGCAGTTATAAAAAAACACATACATTTTATAATTTTTAAACAAAACTCAAATCTTTTACAGATCCTTTTGTATTTGTCACCCCAAGTGGGACGGGTATGCCCAGATGCTTGTTTCCGGTCCAGGTAGGACCTGGCTTGGCAGTTCAGGCTGGACTGTTCCCATGAGGCACAGGGTCAAGACTGATTTGCATATAGCCAGGTCTAAACTGGGGTGGCATGGTGAGCAAAAGAATGATGGATTTAACCCAGATCTCTTGACTGGGGGTGAATGCTTTGATTTGTTCTTCATTCCGTCCATCAATTTTGTTGACCCGGTCAGCTTCTAAAATAGAAATACCATTTTTTTGATTTACTAATGTCCCTTGATGATGGAAACTTATGTACAAAAACATATAAGAAAACCACCAATTGCAACAGCCTTTTGCAACTTGACAGTTACTATCCAAAATCCCTACGGGACAACTTGCCATATGGGCAGTTCTTCCGCCATTGGAGAAACTGATGCACATTGAGAGATTACGATGCCCAAGCTGAAACACTCAGTAGGAACCTGTCCTCACGGAACTACGCATCAAGAGTAATTAAACGAGCTAAGAAAAGGGCATGAAACAACCACCGGTAAGCTCTCCAGGAAACCAACACAAGACCCACTGAAGACATCATCACCTGTATAACTACTTTTACCCCCAGTTCCAATGGGATCAAATGCATCACCATGAAACATTGAGGCGTTTTACGCACTGGGCCCCATGAGATTTCACAGCCACGGTTTGCCTTTAGATGAACTCAGAACCTAAAGGATCTCCTTGTACACACCAGACCCCATATTCAACAATCCTCTACACAAAACACCCTGTAGGACTTACCACCAGTAATGGGACACTATCCATGTGGGTCTTGTGGAGTGTGCTCTCTCACCCAACATTCCAAAAAGATCAAGTTGGGTCCACGATTCACCTAGACACAGAAGAATCACATGAATTGCAACACAAGAAACTGCTTCTACTTGATCACTTGCCCATGTGGCCTCCATTATGTGGGAATGACCACAAGGGCTATCAAAACAAGAAAGATGGAACACCAGATTAACATCCACTGTGGAGGCAATAACACCAAGCCGTGCATTCACCTCAGTGACTCCCAACACTCTCCAGATGACCTCAAATGCACCATTTTGGAAGCAAATCCGTCATGGAGCAATGCCAACCTTTTCAAAAGGGAACAACAGTGGACCTTCCGTCCCTCCACCAACAGTAAGGGTCTGAATGATGAGATCCCATGGCGTGAGCTGTTGATCCCCAGTAGAACCGTTGTTATATCATGGTTGTCCACACTGGGGACTGATGCCATGATTGGAACAACCTACTATGAACACTTGTGCACCCCACATGTAATTGGCGCTTATGTTCATATCTTCGAGCTGGGCTTAAGCTACATTACCCATTAATTATGGCAGCTCCCTCAGATACCTCCATTCATGAACTCCCATACTAATAAATATGGATCACCAGCCACTTATAATGAGGTACTGTGTCGGGACATTTTGCCTCGTAGGTACTTTCCCATTCACTCTGGGGACTTCAGTACTCTTCCACCTGTCACTTTTACAGGCCACTTCAAACATGCTCTGTAGTATTACACTGTCAATACCTTAATGAGGTGGCATTACACCCCCACATCTCTCTCCTCATCAAGGGGACCCACTCGTTTGATACCATTATGGGCAAAGCTGTTCCTGTGACCACCACGAGGGACAGCTAGGGGGCATGTGCACCCTTTTTCTCACTCTATGACTATACATATTTTCCCTTTGATTCTAGCCAGCCTCGCCTTGGTTCTATAACTCAGCCGGCCCTGTTACGTGCGGATAATATCTGTTTCTTAACAGAGCTCCATTTTCCAAACACACAAGTCTTTTTTCTTCCTCCAGCAAGGTCTCCTTGATTTATTCTTGGATTGGTTTGTGTTTGGATATATTTTTTCATTTCATATGACCACATTTCTGTAATTATTTCTAGTGTTCTGTCATCCCTCCATTCTGTATCAATGCTTATTCATGTCAATACACAGTGGTCCACAACATGCTCTAAGATGGCCGCCTCTTTCAGAACATAAAGTCACATACAAGGAGTCCGCTGCCAAGAGCATGAACATGCCCCATCATCCCCCATTGGCACACGCTACAGCTGAGATCAATTTCTCCAATTACCGGCATTTTGAAAGACCGGCCGCCTCCCCTGCTCAGTCTTGATCCAGGAGAGCAGAGGAGGCTAGCTCTTTCATGCTCCCCGTGCTGAAACCATAAGAGTACAGCCGTCTCCCATGTGCATTTCTTCTCCACAGTATGGCTTTTTACTGCATGTTTGTGACTCTGTTTTGCACGGCCTTGCTCCTACAGTTAGCAGCTGTGTGTTACCCTCTGCTTATTGACCTATGGGGCATTTTTGACTGATTCAAAGGGTAAGACCCTCCGCTCTTACCTATGGAAATCCTATCACTTATGATATGCTTTGGGAAACTGACACTGATTTTATATTGTCTGTCCAACATATGTTCACTTGCCTGTAATGTTATTTTTTTGTACTAGTATGTTTACTTCACTTTCTTCACGTTGTGGTGACTGATCAGCACCATCAATAGCATGTGCATGTCTACCTTTTGGAGACACCTCCATTTAGTGTGCTGGACAAATGATCCTGAGGACACTTTGGACCATACATGCAAAATATGTATTTGCTTTGCGTTGTTTTTATTTTTCTCCTGTATCTTTCTGGTTGGACAGTTAATTTTAATCTTTTATTGAACCAGGTATCTTCTTTTAAGGGAATACCTACATTGCACAATACTTTTTAGGTGTGGGGTAGGGTTACACCCCCCTTTTTTTGGTCCTTAAGAAGCACCGTGGATCCTTTTTTCGGGCCATTGGTTGCAAAACATGTCGACCTGAACACACTCACAGATTTTGGGTACCAGGGTACATTATCTGGCTACAGTTGCCCCAACCTTATGAAGATTATTTTTAACCCTGCCAAGATAATCAACATAATAAATTCCAGTACAGTATCTCTTAGACAGTTTTAGCTTCCCTTCAATTTATTACACACACCCAGTCCACCCTGCATATTCTTGATGCCTTCACATAGATACCTCTCATCACCCGGCAAAAAAATAAAAAGATCTCCGCTAAAGCGACCCTTCATGGGGTCTCTAGGGCATTGCATTGCCTGCCCTATGAGGAGTATGCCCGATGATGAAGCATGACATCCCCAGGGATGTGTGAGGGCACCAAGGAATAATCCTTAGGATTTCCATTTCTCCATCCTCCCCCTTTTTTTCTCTTCTTTACTTTCTGATAGTAATAGAACCTCTAATGCCTGTTGTACTAGCGATTTTGGAGCCTGAGTACTGGACCTTTTTTGGCTCCTAGCCCCTCCCCTTCCCTTTTTCTTGTTTAAAACAACAAGTTTTCCAACCATGACTTGAAAATGCCACATATGTGATGAACCTCCTGTAAAAATATGTGGTTTATCAAACGGATTATTATAGAACAAATATCAGGTATCGTGTTCCAAACTTGCAACCAAAAAACATGTGCATGTGTACAATCAAAAAATACATGACGATTGTCACTATCCTTCTTATGACAAGACAAACCTTTATTATTAGTGGAGAGTTTGAGCCTGGTAAAAGACGTAGGGGTTAAGAATAATCTATTGTTGAAAAAGAATAATGATCACTCTCCCAATGTAATTCAATTGTAGACTTTGGGCTATTTTCAAGGAATTTGTACAATATTTTATAAATGTAGGAGGCACATACTTCTGGTGAGAAATTAAAAACAGAAAATTATCTTTGAGTGTTGTCTGTATAAGTGAGGGTAAAGAAGAAAGGCGTCAAGTATTTGCCTTAAGGCTTATATATTGAGTGGCGGAATGAGAGGGAATTGCAAATATGAGTTGCACGTTTTAAAAGTCAAGAGAGACCCCATCAAAAAGAAGCTGACCTACGGTTACTTATAATCTCATTTCTCAAATCATAGCAGACTTAAAATACACTAAATTAGATAGAGAACGAGTTAGTAAGGGTTTGCTAAATTGACAGATGGGTTGTGATTCTTTTGAAAGGAAAAACCAAATTTGTTTAAGTGTAAAAGCAGAATGGTATTTCTTAAAGTCTCGCAAACTAACCCCACCAGTATATTTAGATTGTTGTTGCTTGGCCAAAGTTATATGTGTTTTCCATTTGTTCCATAAAAACTGTGGCAGTAAAGTGTTAAGAGATTTTAAATATGCATGCGGGAGGGTAACAGGAAGCACAAATAAATAAAAATAAACAATTGGCAACAACATCATTTTAATGGTGGCTAGCATGCCCCCGATAAAAAGAGGAGACCATCAATCAGACAAATTCCCTATATTTTTGTTTTAACTGCAACAAGATTAGCAGAAATAGTATCTTTAATGGAATTAGAATATAATATGCCTAAGCATTTACATTTTTTAGAATTTCATCTAAAACCTAAATCTTTAAACATAGCAATATTTGTTCAAGGTTCTAACTTCAGATTTGTCTATATTTGGTTTATAGCCCAATACTTCAGAGTACTCATTTAGTAGATGAAAAGATTCAAGGATGGTAAGCTAGGGGTCTGACACAAAAAGCAAAATGTTGTCCACATGTGCAGTGAATTTAATTTCCATAAGTTTGGGTTTGTAACCAAAAATGGCAGAAGAGCTGCAGATTTTTTCAAAAAAAGGTTCCAGAGACAAAATTTAAAGAAGAGGGGATAGCAGGCATTCCTGTCGAGAACCCCTGTGCAATTGGAAATATTGCTTACCATTTACAAAAATAGAAGTAGAGGGTGCAGAATATAATAAGTTAATGTATTTGAGTATATGAAATCCCAGTTAATAAGGTCAAATGCTTTTTCTACATCTAATGTTATTGTGGCTATAGAAGAGATAGACTTGGATAGACTTGGAGGCAAAGTGGATAATGTTGCGAAAAGTCGTAGAGTGATTTGAAACATAATGCCCCCTTACAAAACCTGATTGCTCTATACCAATGAGACCTGGAATAACTTGGTTAATATGTCAGGCCAGTACATTTGCAACATTTTACAATCAGTGTTTATTAGGGAAATAGGTCTATAATTTCCACAGAAGGACAGATCCTTGTTCTTTTTGGGAAGCAAACATAGCACAGACTCAAGGAAAGTGCCATGAGCCCTGTTTTGGAAAAGAAAATATTGAATGAAGAGCAATAACTTCAGTACTAGAATATGTGAAACGGAGAACAGAACTTGATAGAAAAACTGTCTGGACCAGGGGCCTTATCTTTTGGAAGTTTAGTAATACCTCTCAAAAGTTCTGCCATGGAGACTTCAGCATCTAGGGAAGAAAGGACAGCTTGACTGTCTGTGTTTTTAGGAATAGATTTAAAGAAAGGATCCAGAGCCTCCCCATTAGGGGATGACTCTGGTATCTACAATTGAGTATAATATTATGTGAAGAATTCCAGAATTTTCAAATCAATAATGTGTCTGTTGCTGTTTTTATCAGTAATAACAGTTATCTTGGAATTTTGCTTCCTGACTTTTAAATAGTTGGCAAGCTGCTTTCCAGCCTTATTACGGCTAGGCCTGGGCAGAGCTTGTGGAGTTTCACTCCACGGAATTCTGCGGAGCCACTGGAAAACTCTATGGAATTCCGTGGAGTTACGCTGAATGGCGGAGTATTGCTCAGCCAGTTTATAGCTGAGCCTAGAAGCTGCTCCTGCTTTGGGGGAGGGTGGGGGATGGCTCACAAGCCTTATCTACAAGTCTCTGATACAGATCAGTGGGGATCAGGGGGGAAATCCATACCACGCGGCGCTATAACCACATAAACACTTTCATGTGTGGGATTGGCTCTGGAGTCTGGACGCTCTATCTTATTAGTGGTGACTGTTTTTTTTTAATTAACACAGTCATGTATTTCCCTTCTGGCTTCTTGGTTGGGATATTTGGTTCCCGGACTCAAGTGTCCCCCTGCCCACTTCACGCCAGCTGTGAGACCCCTTGTCTGCCCTCCAGGTTCCATCTAAGGGTGGTGCCTTTGCATATGGTGCCTTTCACTTCTAGCTCTTGGAGTGGGAGCGCACAGAACTGTGAGCAGTGAGCACTGAAATGTGCACTCCGGGGAGGTTGGATTTTTTATATTTTGAAGTGCTACGTTTATTAAACTCCGAATCCAATAGCAGACATAATGAGTATCCAGCACAATAGCAGGGGCAATCATGAATAAGAGAAATGTTGGAGACACTAGCAGTGGTATTATGGGTAGTGACAGAGCAACAACTACTAAATTAAGCATCAGGGGCAGTTGCAAGGCTGCTATGAATGAAAACTTGGGAGAATATAACGCACACGGGAACAGTGACTGGAGAATGGGGGCAATAACCAAGCATATTTAAATGATGACAGCATGGGCACTGGAGCAAGAACTTACTTGGTAGGTAGGTACTAAGGGTCGATTCCGATTCGGGCCGGAAATTTCTCCGACCGAGCCGGACCCGGAGAGATTTCCGACCGAATCGGACCCGTGCAGTCCGACCGAAGCGAGTACGATGCGTCCGTATGTTATCGGACTCGAGTCGGTCGGACTCCCATTGAAGTCAATGGGAGCCGGTCGTACTAACGCGTACGCGGGCTCCCATTGACTCAATGGGTGCGAGTCGGACAAGGGCGCCCCCTACAGCGGGTGCGCGGCAAGCGATTCGCGCCGTACACGCACAGGTAGGGGGACCCATGGGTCCCCCTGTGTGCGACTCGCGCGGCTACGCGTACAGGGGGTCCGACACAGACCCCCAAAGTACGGCTCCGACAGCTCTTACGAGCCGGACGGCGCGGCTCGGTCGGACTGCTCGCGGCGCGCATCGTACTTACCCGGCCGGGAAGCGTCTCCATTGCGCGGTGCGAGTCGAGTCCGAGCGAGTCGGTCGGAGCGGTTCGAGCCGGGAGCGAGTCGGTCGGAGCGGTCGGGATGCCCGGACGAGTCGGTCGGCGATTTCGCATCGTACTCGCTCGGCCGGACCCGCGTACGGTTCGGTCGGGAAACAGGGCTCCGAATCGGATCCGGTAAAGCCGAATCCGATTCGGAGCCCTACCGGCCGAGATCGGAATCGGCCCCATAGTAGGTAGTACAGCACGCACTCAGGTTCATGGCATGCACTGTTGGCCAGGCTTGTGTGCCGCTGCACCATTGTCCCGCAGGATGGGCTCATTCTGCCGGCTATTCTGCAACTCGCCTGCGCCTCCTCTCTCTTGCACCTGCCAGTTTGAACTGTCTCCAGCTGAGCACAAACAGGCATGGGAGCCACAGCTTAGTGACCATCCAGCACAACAATGAGAAGAGCTGATGCTGAGAGTCTCGACCTATGAGGCTGCAGACATTGAGCCTTTGTGCCCAGGAGCGTGCCTTATTGGTTGTTCAGGTTTAGCTTATAGGAAAGTGAAGAAATACCACGAAGCACTTGAAATACCATTTTATTATTCAATATACAGCGGGCAGATGTCAAAACACTGCAAATAGGAGCGAATTAGGACTCTCTTTGTTGTCAGCAGCCTCTGGTCCTTAGATCAATGCTCTGGAATAAAAACTGCAGTTATAGATTGAATGAAGCTCGAGCCCTCTTCTTTGCACACTGCACATTCCCAATGGTAGCAATGCCATTCCTGTATGTTCTGCTATTTAGAGCACACCAGCCCGGTAAACTCCACTCCGCCGGCAGTAGGCTGAGTTTTTTGCTGAATCCTGCGTTCCGCTTGGAGCACGGAGTGCCAAAACGCCGTGAACTCCACCAGCGGAGCAGAGCGAAGCGGAGTGCACTGCCCACCCCTAATTACGACCACCATAATATTTGACATTTATTTTTAGTAAAGTACCACAGGCATTGTCGAATTTTTTTTGTTGTACTGCAATTTGGCCTTAGTCCATCGAGCTTGAGTGTTCAAGAGTTTTAATTTTGTTTATTAGCATCAAGGAGTCTTTATATGCCTTCTTCTTTTTTGGTAGCCACATAATGTATAATAAAGTCTACAGTAGTCACTTTGAAAGCATCCCAGATGAAATTCATCTGAGTTTCTGAGTGAGATTAAGTTAAAAAAACTCATTTGAAATTTATGTGTATTGCTCAACAAACTTTTTGTTATGCGTGGCCCGCCTCCGTAAGCATTTAATGGTCCCGGGGAGCCTCCCTTCCTCGTCATCATCATTCGACCGCCTCCTCCAGCGCTCCCTACAAGAGCTGGCTCATCTCAAGTGAGACAGCCCAGCAGAGGCACGAGCAACACTGGTCCGGCGCAGGCAGCAGAACAAAGCCCAGGAGATGGCCAACATCTCCACAGAACTTGGTGCCCTCAAAGCCCTTTTTTATTCAACATTTGTTTTGGTGGGAGCTCATGTTGTGGGTGGAGAGGGTGAAAAGATAGGATGGGGAAAGGGTGGAAGAGACTTTTTTTGCTTGGGGGTGGATGGGCCTGTTGTAGATCGAGGGGGTGGTATTGAATTGTAAAAAAATGAATGGGCTTTACTTTCTCATTATCTATATTTCCATTGCTAGTTAGTGTGGTATAGCATTGTGTTTTTGACACAAGAGTGTGACGAGAAGCTGCCCTCTGAATTTGTCACACATTATACATTGACTTCTCCCTCTAGACTTTCACTACCTGCAGTCACTTGCCATGTATTTATTTATCAGTAGGTGACTCACCTCTCCCTGCAGTACAGTAATTAATTATACCCCGCCACCAGAGTGGCACTGTCTGGGAACAGAAAACAGGTGAATTCTGTTTCATTTTATTGATTGATGAGATTTTGCAGCACCCAACCACGTATCAATTACACTGCATAGTAGTAGTGTAGTTACTACCCTTGTCCTACTGTCTGTAACTTTTATTGACCACTAATGGAGTCTGCCAACAACATACATAAATATGGACCCACACAGCGCTCCGCAACCAGGAGTTAGGCTACTTCGTTCAGTGGGCCTAACCTGGTCCCTGTAGCTGGCCTGCGCTCCAACGCAGTCGGCCTGAACTTGTGTTTTTGTCCCGGTCCGTCACGACCAAGTATCCCTTGTTGGTGCTTTGTGCTTTTTGATGCTATTTTATTTATTTAGTTAGAATTCAAAGTCTCCGGTTCTACTAATTAGATTGCTATCATTTAGGTCTTGTTTTATTAATTAAAATATACTCTATTTTTCTAAACCTGGTTTGGGATCTTTGTGTGTGGTGTTTTCACTGTTTTTACTGTTTGAAGTGTTGCGTAAACATTTTACACATTGCCTTCTAGTTAAGCCTGGCCACTCTGTGCCAAGCTACCAGAGGGTCAGCACAGGTTAATTTGGGGTTTGCTGGTGCCTTACCCTGACTAGGATTGTAGTTGCTACTTGACCAGAACTCACAGTCCAGTCAACCAACAACCCAATTTCTAACATATCTACATCTATATAGTTAGGTGAATATGTTGGTTCTATTTTAAACTTGAAAAAACACTGAAATTCACCAGTTATAGTTATCGGTAGTAACTATAACTGGGGGTCTAAACTCTAAAGTAACTATAACTCGCGCCCACACCCTGCGCACCATTGTCATAAATTATGTCATTTCATATGTCATTACGAAGGTGATCAGTGCAGCATTGAACATGTCACAAGTGATGTAATATGTAAGGGTATAAGCAGTGTATGGTGAGGGTGCTAGATATACATAAATTTTGCACCCTAATTTCCCAAAACCTACTGAACGGATTTACACCTAAATCACTAAAAACACACTTTCAGGATCATGATCTAGCTTTCTCCCAAAATTTGGTGGATTTCCGTGCAGTCGTTTTTGTGGTATTGCTGTTCAATTTTCATATAGAAAATAGCATGGGGAAAACATGTTTTGAGACTGCCCTTCCCCTTTTTCTCAGCCTCTATTTGACTGATCACCCCAAAACTTTATAGGAAGGAACGTAGATGGCTCAGCCTTGTTTTGTTGAAATTTTCATGAAGATTTGTCAAATGGCCCCAAAGTTATTAGCAACCCAAAAAATCCATTACCTATGGAAACGTGGTCCTAACTATAACTACATAGGGGAAGATTTACTACTTTTTCATGCGGCGCAGTGCAGCAGCCTCAAATGCTATGCTGCGCTGCGTGAAAAGGAGAGAGGAGGAGAGCGCCAAATGTACTAAAATAAGGCACTCTCCTCCCCTTTCCTTAGCACCGGCGCTGAAATCAGCTGCCGTGCGCCACAGATCCACCTTTGCGCCAGGGTGCAAGGGTGTCTCTGTGATTCTAGCATAGTTTTTGTACTGGAAGGGTATCCTTCCAGTACAAAATACTATGCTGAGACTCACTTCAAACCTTTTCCCTCTTTGGAGTGCGCTGTACAGAGCAGCACACATGCAAAGTCAGGAAAGGAAGGAGAAATGAAAGCATTTCTCCTTCCTTGCGCCTACTTTAAAAGGGCACAGTTTTCTGACGCTAAACCATGTCTACTTTGTTTAGTAAATTGGATTTAGCATCAGAAACCTTGGGTGGTTGCATGGGAATGCCCATGCTCCACCCATGGTACACCCCCTTGGCGCTAAGTTCTAAAAAGCAGCGCTATGCGCTTGTTTGCGCTACTTTCACGTTATTTCCGGCGCTAAATAAGTTTAGCGCTGGAAAGTAAATCAGGAAAAAAAGATTTTGTGTCACTTTTGTGACTCAAACACGGCGTAAAGTCTTAGTAAATCTCCCACATAGTATCAACTGCCACTGTGTAATAGATATATATATATATATATATATATATATATATATATACATATTATCTACTGGCGGTCGCCAGTAGATAGTTATAGTTAGGACCTATTTTCCATAGGAAATCCGCAACATTCTATTTGAAATAACTCTTGCGTCGGTTGACGAATCTTCGCGAAATTTTCAAACTTTATGGCCCGCTCCGGTCCGCTCCTACCCTGAAAGGTTCAGGGTGATTCGTCAGGCGGGGGCCGAGAAAAAAGGGGGGTCCCAAAACGTGTTTTCCCCATTCATTTTCCCATAGGAAACTTTAGCCACGGCTACAGCTCGAACTGCTGAACGGAATTACACAAAATTTGGCAAAGAGGTAGTTCTTGGTTCAGAAAGAACCCTTTTTGTTAAATGGTGTAAATCCGTTCAGTAATTGCGGAGAAATTAAAAAAATAAGATTCAAAAATCAATTTCCCATAGGAAACTTTATGCAAGGCTACAGCTCGAACTGCTGAACGGAATTACACCAAATTTGGCAAAGAGGTAGTTCTTGGTTCAGAAAGAACCCTTTTGTTAAATGGTGTAAATCCGTTCAGTGGTTGCTGAGAAAATCAAAAGTAAATACACATATATATCTGGGCTGCAGCCTAACCACACATGTCATCGTGAGATCTGATTGGCTGTCAGCACTTCATCCTGGAATTGCTGGCAGCCATCTTGGGACCAATATAAATGATAGTACCCCATTGAAATGCATTGTAGTGAATCGAAGATTTTGAGGGTTACCAAAAGGAGAACTATAAAGGGTGATAACAGACTTTAGTTACATTAGAATTCATTTGTTGATGGTACCATACTAATTTCAGGAATTGTGGTGTGTTCTAAGGTGATTTTACCCTGTGAAAAACCTTCTGCTGGGATATCATGAATCATGTTTGAGAGAAAACTATTTTCACATGCTTGTCCCATACAGTTTTGGAAGGTGCTCCAGAAGCTAAAATGAGAGCATATTTTCTGTAAATTCACATTATCTTTCTCAGTCATGTGAGAATGAAGTCTGACATTCTCAGTAAAACATGTACATCCAACAAGGGCAGAGACTGTCAGTTGATTCCTTTGTGTTCTACTGCAGTTTCCCAGAGTGTTCTAAAGAACAACTAGAGTGCTAACAGCCTTACTTATGACAAAAGTATGGCACACCTGAAGCCATCTTGATTGGAATAAACTGGTAACACTTAAAACATTTAATTTAAAAAGGAACAAAATGATGGGGTTCATCTTGTCATAGAAATTATGGTTAGTGCTCTGGAAAGAAAAATTAGGACATGTTTCAAGTGTGATCTCAAATATCTTCCTGTTATATTTCAACAGGAGCAGCCTGTCAGTTGATGCCTTTGTGTTCTACTGCAGCTTCCCAGAGTGTTCTAAAGAACAACTAGAGCGCTAACAGTCTTACTTATGACAAAAGTATGGCACACCTGAAGCCATCTTGATTGGAATAAACTGGTAACACTTAAAACATTTAATTTAAAAAAGAACAAAATGATGGGGTTCATTTTGTCATAGAAATTATGGTTAGTGCTGTAGAAAGAAAAATTAGGACATGTTTCAAGTGTGATCTCAAATATCTTCCTGTTATATTTCAACAGGAGCAGCCTGTCAGTTGATGCCTTTGTGTTCTACTGCAGCTTCCCAGAGTGTTCTAAAGAACAACTAGAGCGCTAACAGTCTTACTTATGACAAAAGTATGGCACACCTGAAGCCATCTTGATTGGAATAAACTGGTAACACTTAAAACATTTAATTTAAAAGGAACAAAATGAGGGGGTTCATTTTGCCATAGAAATTATGGTTAGTGCTGTAGAAAGAAAAATTAGGACATGTTTTAAGTGAGATCTCAAATATCTTCCTGTTATATTTCAACAGGAGCAGCCTGTCAGTTGATGCCTTTGTGTTCTACTGCAGCTTCCCAGAGTGTTCTAAGGAACAACTAGAGTGCTAACAGCCTTACTTATGACAAAAGTATGGCACACCTGAAGCCATCTTGATTGGAATAAACTGGTAACACTTAAAACATTTAATTTAAAAAGGAACAAAATGAGGGGGTTCATTTTGCCATAGAAATTATGGTTAGTGCTGCAAAAGAAAATTTAGTGCATGTTTTAAGTGAGATCTCAAATCCTCTTCTATTTCATTAGAAAATTCTGACATGCAGACTGAAACAATCACTTTCAATACCAGCAGTAGACTTCCAGTTAACTCCTTGGTGAGCAGTAGCTTTACTACAGTGATCTAATGAACAACTAGAGTGCTAACATTCTGAATTTATGGCAAATGTGTGACACATCTGAATGCCTTCTTGATGGAATCAAAGTAAAAACTGAAAGCATTTCCTACTGAGGAGACTGCAGTAAATGAGGAAATTAGGAAACTTCATAACAAAGAAGTCTTCCAAGATGGCCACCAGTGAAAAAGAGCCCAAATGTAGCACAAATATTACCCAGATGTAGCCCACATATAGCCCAATGACAAAAGTGTGCAAAACACTTTTTATTTTTAGTTTTTTTGCAGTTTTATGTAGTGCAGACTGGTCAGGTATTGGAGCGTTGCATCTTAAAACATGACCCCACTACACTACAAAAACACCACTGCACTACCCTAAACCCTAAAACACTACCCCCTACACTACACAAGTACCACTGCACTATCCTAAACCCTAAAACACTACCCCCAGCATGACCCCCTACACTACACAAACACCACTGCACTACCCTAAACCCTAAAACACTACCCCAACACCACTGCACTAACCTAAATCCTAAAACACTACCCTCAGCACTGACCCCTACACTACCCAAACACCACTGCACTACCCTCAAACATGACCCCCTACACTACACAAACACCACTGCACTACCCTAAACCCTAAAACACTACCCCCAGCACGACCCCTACACTACACAAGCACCACTGCACTACCCTAAACCCTAAAACACTACCCCCAGCACGACCCCCTACACTACACAAACACCACTGCACTAACCTAAATCCTAAAACACTACCCCCAGCACGACCCCTACACTACCCAAACACCACTGCACTACCCTAAAACATGACCCCCTACACTACACAAACACCACTGCACTACCCTAAACCCTAAAACACTACACCCAGCACGACCCCCTACACTACACAAGCACCACTGCACTACCCTAAACCCTAAAACACTACCCCCAGCACGACCCCCTACACTGCCCGAACACCACTGCACTGCCCTAAACCCTGAAACACCAGCCCCTGCACGACCCCCTACACTGCCCGAACACCACTGCACTGCCCTAAACCCTGAAACACCAACCCTAGCATGACCCCCTACACTGCCCGAACACCACTGCACTGCCCTAAACCCTGAAACACCACCCACTTCACGACCCCTACACTGCCCGAACACCACTGCACTGCCCTAAACCCTGAAACACCACCCCAGCACGCCCCTACACTGCCCGAACACCACTGCACTGCCCTAAACCCTGAAACACTACCCCCAGCAAGACCTCCTACACTGCCCGAACACCACTGCACTGCCCTAAACCCTGAAACATCACCCCCAGCAAGACCCCTACACTGCCCGAACACCACTGCCCTAAACCCTGAAACACCACCCCCAGCACGACCCCCTACACTGCCCGAACACCACTGCACTGCCCTAAACCCTGAAACACCACCCCCAGCATGACCCCCTACACTGCCCGAACACCACTGCACTGCCCTAAACCCTGAAACACCACCCCCTGCACGACCCCCTACACTGCCCGAACACCACTGCACTGCCCTAAACCCTGAAACACCATCCCCAGCACGACCCCCTACACTGCCACAAACACCACTGCACTGCCCTAAACCCTGAAACACTACCCCCAGCAAGACCCCTACACTGCCCGAACACCACTGCACTGCCCTAAACCCTGAAACATCACCCCCAGCAAGACCCTCTACACTGCCCGAACACCACTGCCCTAAACCCTGAAACACCACCCCCAGCAAGACCCCCTACACTGCCACGAACACCACTGCACTGCCCTAAACCCTGAAACACCAGCCCCAGCACGACCCCTACACTGCCCGAACACCACTGCACTGCCCTAAACCCTGAAACACCACCCCCTGCACGACCCCCTACACTGCCCAAACACCACTGCACTGCCCTAAACCCTGAAACACCACCCCCAGCACGACCCCCTACACTTCCCGAACACCACTGCACTGCCTTAAACCCTGAAACACCACCCCCTGCACGATCCCCTACACTGCCCGAACACTACTGCACTGCCCTAAACCCTGAAACACCACCCCCAGCAAGACCCCCTACACTGCACGAACACCACTGCACTGCCCTAAACCCCGAAACACTACCCCCAGCAAGACCCCCTACACTGCCCGAACACCACTGCACTGCCCTAAACCCTGAAACATCACCCCCAGCAAGATCCCCTACACTGCCCGAACACCACTGCCCTAAACCCTGAAACACCACCCCCAGCAAGACCCCCTACACTGCCCAAACACCACTGCACTGCCCTAAACCCTGACTCACCACCCCCAGCATGACCCCCTACACTGCCCGAACACCACTGCACTGCCCTAAACCCTGAAACACCACCCCCAGCACAACCCCCTACACTGCCCGAACACCACTGCACTGCCCTAAACCATGAAACACCAGCCCCAGCACGACCCCCTACACTGCCCGACCACCACTGCACTGCCCTAAACCCTGAAACACCACCCCCAGCACGACCCCCTACACTGCCCGAACACCACTGCACTGCCCTAAACCCTGAAACACCAGCCCCAGCACAACCCCATACACTGCCCGAACACCACTGCACTGCCCTAAACCCTGAAACAACAGCCCCAGCACGACCGCATACACTGCCCGAAAACCACTGCACTGCCCTAAACCCTGAAACACCAGCCCCAGCACAACCCCCTACACTGCCCGAACACCACTGCACTACCCTAAACCCTGAAACACCAGCCCCAGCACGACCCCCTACACTGCCCGAACACCACTGCACTGCCCTAAACCCTGAAACACCAGCCCCAGCAAGACCCCCTACACTGCCCGAACAACACTGCACTGCCCTAAACCCTGAAACACCACCCCCAGCAAGACCCCTACACTGCCCGAACACCACTGCACTAAAGCCTGAAACACCACCCCAGCAAGACCACCTACACTGGCCGAAGACCACTGCACTGCCCTAAACCCTGAAACACCACCCCTGCACGACCCCCTACACTGCCCAAACACCACTGCACTGCCCTAAACCCTGAAACACCACCCCCTGCACGACCCCTACACTGCCCGAACACCACTGCACTGCCCTAAACTCTGAAACACCACCCCTCAGCACGACACCCTACACTGCCCGAACACCACTGCACTGCCCTAAACCCTGAAACACCACCCCCAGCACGACCCCCTACACTGCCCGAACACCACTGCACTGCCCTAAACCCTGAAACACCACCCCCTGCATGACCTCCTACACTGCCGGAATACCACTGCACTGCCCTAAACCCTGACCACCACCCCCAGCACGACCCCCTACACTGCCCGAACACCACTGCACTGCCCTAAACCCTGAAACATCAACCCCAGCAAGACCCCCTACACTGCCTGAACACCACTGCCCTAAACCCTGAAACACCACCCCCTACACTGCACGAACACCACTGCACTGCCCTAAACCCTGAAACACCACCTCCAGCAAAACCCCCTACACTGCCTGAACACCATTGCTCTGCCCTAAATCCTGAAACACTAGCCCCAGCACGACCCCCTACACTGCCCGAATACCACTGCACTGCCCTAAACCCTGAAACACCACCCCCAGCACGACCCCCTACACTGCCCGAACACCACTGCACTGCCCTAAACCCTGAAACACCAGCCCCAGCAAGACCCCCTACACTGCCCGAACACCACTGCACTGCCCTAGACTCTGAAACACCAGCCCCAGCAAGACCCCTACACTGCCCGAACACCACTGCACTGCCCTAAACCCTGAAACACCAGCCCCAGCATGACCCCCTACACTGCCTGAACACCACTGCACTGCCCTAAACCCTGAAACACCAGCCCCAGCACAGCCCCCTACACTGCCCGAACACCACTGCACTGCCCTAAACCCTGAAACACCAGCCCCAGCATGACCCCCTACACTGCCCAAACACCACTGCACTGCCCTAAACCCTGAAACACCACCCCTGCATGACCCCCTACACTGCCCGAACACCACTGCACTGCCCTAAACCCTGAAACACCACCCCCTGCACCACCCCCTATACTGCCCGAACACCACTGCACTGCCCTAAACCCTGAAACACCACCCCCTGCACCGCCCCCTACACTGCCCGAACACTGCTGCACTGCCCTAAACCCTGAAACACCACCCCCAGCATGACCCCCTTTACTGCTCGAACACCACTGCACTGCCCCAAACCCTGAAACACCACCCCCAGCATGACCCCCTACACTGCCCGAACACCACTGCCCTAAACCCTGAAACACCAGCCACTGCACGACCCCCTACACTGCCCGAACACCACTGCACTGCCCTAAACCCTGAAACACCACCCCTATACTGCCCGAACACCACTGCACTGCCCTAAACTCTGAAACACCACCCCCAGCACGACCCCCTACACTGCCCGAACACCACTGCACTGCCCTAAACCCTAAAACACCACCCCCAGCATTACTCCCTACACTGCCCAAACACCACTGCACTGCCCTAAACCCTAGAACACTACCCCAGCACGACCCCTACACTACCCGAACACCACTGCACTACCCTAAACCCTAAAATACTACTCCCAGCACAACCCCCTACACTACCCCAACACGACTGCACTGCCCTAAACCCTCAAACACTCCCCCAGCACTGACCCCCTACACTACCCGAACACCACTGCACTGCCCTAAACCCTAAAACACTCCCCCAGCACGACCCCCTACACTACCCGAACACCACTGCACTGCCCTAAACCCTAAAACACTCCCCCAGCACGACCCCTACACTACCCAAACACCACTGCACTGCCCTAAACCCTAAAACACTACCCCCGCATGACCCCTACACTACTCAAACACCAATGCACTACCCTAATCCCTAAAACACTACCCCCCGCATGACCCCCTACACTACCCTAAACCTTAAAACACTACCCCCGCACGACTCCCTACACTACCCAAAGACCACTGCACTACCCTAAACCCTAAAATACTACCCCCAGCACAACCCCTACACTACCCCAACACGACTGCACTGCCCTAAACCCTCAAACACTCCCCCAGCACGACCCCCTACACTACCCGAACACCACTGCACTGCCCTAAACCCTAAAACACTCCCCCAGCACGACCCCCTACACTACCCGAACACCACTGCACTGCCCTAAACCCTAAAACACTCCCCCAGCACGACCCCTACACTACCCAAACACCACTGCACTGCCCTAAACCCTAAAACACTACCCCCGCATGACCCCCTACACTACTCAAACACCAATGCACTACCCTAATCCCTAAAACACTACCCCCGCATGACCCCCTACACTACCCTAAACCTTAAAACACTACCCCGCACGACTCCCTACACTACCCAAAGACCACTGCACTACCCTAAACCCTAAAACACGACCTCCTACACTACACAAACACCACTGCACTACCCTAAACCCTAAAACACTACCCCTACACTACACAAACACCACTGCACTACCCTAAACCCTAAAAACTACCCCCAGCACAAACCACTACACTACCCAAACACCACTGCACTACCCTAAACCCTAAAAACTACCCCCAGCAGTACCCCTACACTACCCAAACACCACTGCACTACCCTAAACCCTAAAACACTACCCCCAGCAGTACCCCCTACACTACCCAAACACCACTGCACTACCCTAAATCACTACCCCCAGCACAACCCCTACACTACCCAAACACCACTGCACTACCCTAAACCCTAAAACACTACCCCCCCACGACCCCTACACTACCCAAACACCACTGCACTACCCTAAACCCTAAACTACTCCCCCAGCACGACTCCCTACACTACCCAAACACCACTGCACTACCCTAAACCCTAAATCTACCCCCAGCATGACCCCCTACACTACACAAACACCACTGCACTACTCTAAACCCTAAAACACTACCCCCAGCACGACCCTCTTCACCTAAACACAACTGCACAATTTGTTACAGGCGTTGCAACGCAGGCCTGTGGTGCTTACTGGAAGTACCTAGTGGGCTAGTTGGGCCCCAGGGACCCTCAGGATTCAAGGTGACCTAATCCCCCATTTTAAAACACACCACGGGGCGCGTTTGCACAGTGGTGAAGGGAGGGGGCGGGGCCTCAGGTGACATGTGCGCAAACACGCCCTGTGGTGCGTTTTAAGTTGGGGAATTAATTCCCTTTGAATCCTGAGGGACCCTGGGGGCCAACTAGCCCACTAGGTACTTCCAGTAAGCACCACAGGCCTGCGTTGCAACGCCTGTAACAAATTGTGCAGTTGTGTTTAGGTGAAGAGGGTCGTGCTGGGGGTAGTGTTTTAGGGGGAATCACTGACCCTACATTCATCCATACTTCCACACTTGAAAGATCATAGGCATGACACATCTGTGTGGATATGAATGTTTAGTACACATTCAAGGGAGTGTTGCAGCTGGATCAGTACAGGGCCATGCCAACCCCACTTCACATTGTCGGCCCGTGGAGGGCCAGCCAGAGTCCTTCAGGGAATGACAGGTACATCAGGAGAGGAGGACTTCAGTCCGCAGTCTGATAGCTGTGTCATTGGCGACCAAACAGAATATGGCAGTCCATGTCGAGGCCAGAGGTGAGTGTCACAGAGTGCATCGGGGGACAGTGGAAGGTGATGATGCAGAGGGCAGAACCAAGCAGAAACAGGCCACATGAAGGAGATGAATGCTACTGCGTCCTCCTGACCACGAGGGTGGGTTCATCCGCATCTTCGTCCTCTGCTGTTGCATGGGCCTCACATGTGGGTGGTGGTGTACTGTCCCCAGCACTGTGTGGCACAGACACATCAGGGGCCGGAGATGTGGATGGGGTGGTAGCAGCAGCATGCATCAGCGCCAGGCCTTGTGGCAGCAATGCCATGAGGAAGGTCTTCAGGGCATTGAGGGACCCAGCTACCTCTCGCTGGTGTGCAGCCGTGGCAGCCGCACTTTCCGCCTGCGTCCGCTCCATGTTCTCCATGATCCTCCGCATGTGTCCCAACTCCCGGGCGAGATCACTGGAGGAACTCTGGCTAGACAGTCGTTCTTGTTGCAGAGTCAGGACTCTGGCGATGTCCGCCATGGTCCGTTGGAGGGCATGGAGCAGACTGTGGGCGTCCGTTAGGGACTGTGAGTGGTCCCTGATGGGACTTAGACACCCACGTATGGCGTCTAGTTTGGCTGCCATGCGGTCGAACCCCACCTGCACCTGTTCAGCCAGCTTCTCCTAGCACCCCAACACACGGCATTGGAAGGCCATGTGTTCGTCGTGGGGGTCCTGGGAGGCAGCCGTGGTGGTGGGTGCTGCCTGCTGGGTGTACTGTGCAGGGAAGGGCTCCTCGTGGCAGCTGGGTTGCCCTGATCATGGAAGTGGGCTGCGGAGACTCTCCACGAGCTGCTCGAGGGCGTCTGAGTCGAAGGTCATCAGAGAAGAGAGGTTCGGACTGCTCTGCAGTAGGTGTTTGATTTCCCCCTGCAATGTGAAGGGGAGATGCAGTTTGACATCGTGTACACATGTATGTTGACGCATTGTACATGTCTGCATTCAGACTGCATGACAGTGTACATTCTGACTGTTTGGGGGGAGCTGCCTATTTGATGCGGGACAGTGGACATTCCGACTACATCACGGATGTGAGTTTGTACTTGTACATTGTCAACTCACATTTCCCTGCAGTGCCATATGTGATTGTCCAGTTTCTACGCACATGCGGCACCTGTTGTGTCCTCTGTTCTGTTGTGGACGTGTTGCGGTTTGTACCACCTCGTTGTCAATGTTGATGTGCTCTGCATGTTATGTGTGTGTGCCGCATTTTGGAGGAGTCGCCCCTGCAGCTCTGATTTAGCTGCCCTCCTCCCTTCCATGTGGTGTGCCTCTGGGTTCTGTGCTTCTGCAGTGCTGAGATGTTGCATACCTGTGTGCATTGGTCTCTTGGTGGGAGTTGTGGGTCTGGGGCACGGTTTGTCCGCAGATGTGCTATGCTTAATTGTGCATGTGTGCCATTGTGCCCATCTCCCCCCGTCCCCCCAGTCCCTGGTGGTTACTCACCCTGTTGCTGTTGTGTCCGGTCATGTTGAGCAGTGTCCGGTCCCCCGACTCCTGCCACCGTCTCCCCACTGATGACTGTGGACACCATTTCCTCCATCTCGTCCAGCTCCTCCTGTGGCTCAGGACTCCCACCTCCAGTCTGCATTGCTGCCTTCCGGTTGTTTGCGAGTTTCAGCTTGGTTTTGCGCTTCACATCATTCCAGCGCCTCTTGACCTCGTCCATTGTCCTCTTCAGCACTCCGACTGCATTCACCTTGTCCACGATGGTCTGCCATATTCCATTTTTAGTTGCCAGTGACACAGTGGAGGTGACGAACAGTGATTGATGGTGTTCTATCACCTCCGTTATCAGGATCCTGTTTTCCTGCGGACTGAACTTCGTCTTCCTCTTCTTCTTGTCCTTGCCCTTCCCTGACCCCGAGGTCCCAGGCTGGTCCTCCGTGGGGCTTGTGGGGTTCTGGTTGTCCTGTGTACTTGCTCCGGCTGCCTCCATTGTGCTTCGTTGTTGTTTGGCTTTTGTCGGTATGTTTTTTTCTACTTTTATGGTGCATTTTCCAGCATGACGTGTGGGAATTGCAGGCCTGTGGCTGGTTTTCGTAGTTTTTTGTATCGCGATTGGCGTCATCGCTACTATTTTCACGTGGGGTTTCGCGTTTTTGCGGCGTCGCGTTGTTTCTAACGCGTTCATTTGACGCGATGTCCTGTGACTATCGCATGGTACTGCCGTGTTGTGAATACCACGTTAACACGGAATTGTTTTCCCGCGATGGACTGCGATGTGTAGGGTTGCGTTAAGCTACACTTGCGGTAGTTATCACACGTTCTTGAGAATATGCCCCCTTGTCTCTCAGATAATACATTTACAAACCCACAGCACACAGCCTTCAGAAAGTTAGCATTCCCTCTGTTTTACCGAACCACATTCTTGTTTCATCGACATTTTTTGACTCTCGTTCTAATTTGTTTATCTCTTTCTTCTCACAATCTCCCTGTATTCCCTCTTTCTTTTCTCACTTCCTCTTGGATGTGATCTATCTTTTCCCTCGGAAACAGATCGCACTTCCACAAAAAACAAAGTGAGCATCGGATTGAAAAATGCTAGGCAAAATATTTGGATTCGACTGACTGGCACTGAGCTCTATTTATATTATGAAGATGTTTGTTTTGCATTAAAACATCATCAGCACAATGGATGGGATGCAAACATGCCATCTTAACTGGTATCATGAATAAGAAAGTATGCTTCATTAATTTTAATCAATTCAACCTGAAAACATGATTAAACTCAGGTAGGCTAATGGATGACAGAATAGGAAATGCACATATTATGAAGGCACACTGGAATTACTTCACTCATCAGTCAGTCCTCTTAAGTACCGTGCCATTATGTATCCTTTCAAAACTTCAGAAGAAATATGAGAAATGGTTAGAATACATCACACAAGAGAGGACGAATCAGGCAAACGTGCGTGTGACGTTTACAGCAGATGTTTACCAATCTACCCCATTTAAAGATGTTGCGATTACAAAAGGGCCGATTCACAACGGCATGACAATAGATGTGTAAATTATGCCAAATGGTGCCACGTAAAGCCTAGAAAAAAGCTATAGAAATGTAGAGTCCAACACAATACAACGTAATAGTTGCTCATAAGCGCAGTGTGCAAATGTTTGGATGTTTACATACATTCCCTAATAACTCAGAAGTATTACACACCTTCATATTATGCAGATGTGTGCATAAAATACTTTCAACTGCATCTTAGGTCTGTTTCTCGAATTTGCATGTGCATAATGTGAAGACACTACCCATTCCTAGGTTTACAAATGTTGTATAATTCTTAGGTGTTCTTTACTTGGCTACCTCTTACATGATGGCTTTGTACGACAAAGCATCCCTTCTGAACATATTCTGAAAAAAACTGGACTGAATTGTACAATTTCCGACAGTTTCTGGGCTACGTTCGCAAGATCCATTTTTGGTGTAAGTTAGGTGCTCACGAAAGTGTATGAAATGCATCCCTACATTTGTGTGAATATACAAAAATTACTACTTTGTTGGTGATAGCCATATTTGTATTGCCTGTCCCTGCCCACTTCGGTGAAGCCCCTTCAGGCTTTCTCTGAGTCATAATGTACGTGCCCTTAATGTATACTTGCTTACGGCACATCAGGAACATATATATCTGACCTATGGCCATGCCATATACAGCCTTTATGATTCATACAGAATGTACGGATGCTAGCATTACATTTTGCTGTAATGTATCTGGTTTCCACCAGGATAACACTTTAGGCACTTGGTCTAAAAACAATTTGCTGTCAATATATGCAACTTGCTTGTTGAGAGTCATGGTACTAGGCATTAACTTGATGCCGTTAGGATGTGTAAAACCTTTAGAAAGTGTCAATGTCCCTGTATTGTTTTTAAGATTCTGAATTTCCATTGTTTACAATGTGCATTTTGTTGAAGTTTCATTATTTATCCAATGGCTTGTGCAATGAACACACTACTTTCATTTTAGGTTTGTTCAGAAAATATCTTTTGTGTGATACTGTTACCTTCCTGTCAGTGTTACAGTTTCTCCCAACGCTGCAGTTTGTCTTTGATCATTAAGAAGAAGTCCTGTCAATCTGAAAGCGAGACCATCACACTTCTCAAAGAAACTGACAAATGGGCTCGGCAGCCATTTGCTGTCCGAGGGCTCGCGCTAGGATTTTAAACTAGTCCTGAAAGAAAACCCACAAAATGAAGCATTGATAATGTGGGAACTGCTTCAGGGTGTGCTAAAACAAACAGGGGTTACTGTGTTCCAAATGGAACAACTGGACCTTTTTACCTCTGTTGCCCTAGGGATACTTTACTATTGAACTCAAACTGAACACTATGGGGGTCATTACAATGGCGGGCGGATCGCCCCGCCGCGCCGGCGGATGTCACCGACGGCCCGGCGGGGGCGATCCGCCCGCCATCCACACAGCAAAGAATCCCCGCCATATTATGATGGCTTGGGGGTCCGCGGTGGACGGAAAGACCGGCCGCCGCTTTTCCGCCGGTCGACTAGTCGACCGGCGGAAAACAAGGTTAATATGGTGGCGGTGTCTGCAAGACACCGCCATCCATATTACAATGCCTGCGGATATCAGCCTTTCCATGGTGGCGTTGCCGCCATGGAAAGGCATATGGTCTTCGCTGTCGGGGGCACGTAGCGGGCCCCCAGGATGTTGGGGGGGTGGGGGGTGCACATGGGGGGTACCTGTGGTACCCCCCTGCATTTGTATGTACAAGGTGGCAGGCACCGCGCGTTGCCTGTCACGTTGTGCATGCAAATGCACGACATGCATTCACAGCATTGTGGCGGGCGGTGAGCACCGCCCGCCACAATGCTGGTAATAGGGTGTCCCACCGCCACGGTGGCGGTGGCATCCTAATGTCAGGTGCGGGACCGCCGCACCCCTTGCGGACGGTCCCGCATTCCGTTACGGTGGCGGGCGGACTTTGTCCGCCCGTCATCGTAATGACCTCCTAAGTACACGCTTTAGAATATGACTCTCAGAGAAGAGAGGTTGGGTAGTCCAAGGCTTACTCAGGGATATAAGAGGTTAGAGACTCAGGGCAATGCAATAGTAGGTGATAATGTCAATGTGCAGCAAGTGCTTTGTTTTATATAAAAAAAATAGTCCCTCAATGCTAACATACAACTCAGTACTACACATATAAAGCACGGATCAGTGACTTAATATCGAGGGACAAAATATCGAGTTTACAAAATATAGTCGCCAAATTATCGAAAACTAGAATATCGACCACCAATACTTAATAAACAAAACACTAAAATATCGAAACCACTATATAGACTAAAATAAATATTGTTTCTAACTTTATCGAACATCAAAATATCGAAACATAAATTATCGAAATACATTCAAATAACTAACAAAGAGACATAATATCGACTCCCAAATTATAGACAGCCAATATTATCGTTTTTGTTATAAAATCGAATAACTGATACACAGTAAATTAAATATATCTTCAGAAAAAAATACATTTTCACAATATAAACATATACAAAACATTTAATAAAGATAAAATTATATTTTGCAAACACATTAACACCAAATAAAATTATTTTAGCAAATATCACTTTAGTCCAAAATAAGGGGCCCATTACGATACCCGGCGTAAAAATATCCGCCAGGCATGGAATCGGCAAAATACCGCCCGCATACACCGTCTGAACACCGACCACGCCATTACGATAACACAAACCGAAAACCGCCATCGGCGGAAAAATCACACAAAATACCGCCCGCCATCGTCCGAGTCGGAGTCAAACCGCCCGCCACGGACGGAAACACGCCCGACAACACAAAACCGCCCGCCCTCACGGCCGACACACCGCACGTGAAATTACGATCGCACCGCCATGAGCGCGGGAAAACCACAAATATACCGCCCGCCAGCGCAAACAACGCCGATGCCAATCGACACGGCAGAAACCATGGCGCCCACGTCCCTGCACAGAAACCATCCGCTCACAAAACCAATAGCACACAACATGGCCAATAACTCCACACAGCAAGGCACGCACAAATACACAAGCACAGTACACATCCCGAAAACACCCCCCGGACAAACAAAAACTACAAAGGCCAGAACACCAGACACAACACACCTGAAAACAACAGACCATGAGGACACACCCACATAGGTAAGTACAAAAGCAGAACTCCCACAGACCACAACCCCTTGCAACATTGCAAACCAGAGAGGAGAGGAGAGGACACAGTGACACAGCAAGGACAGCAGCACACCACAGAAACGCACACATCACAACCACCACCATCACCAAACACCGGCACCACAAACCCCCTGCACATTACACAACACACACCGCACCAGCACCACAAACACCATGGCACCACAAAGAATGCCCAAGTTCACGCCCATGGAGCTGACGGTCATGGTCGACGAGATCATCAAGGTGCACCCACAAATCTATGGGAACATGGTCCAGCACACACCACTAGCCACCAGAAACAGAATGTGGAACCGGATCGTAGACCAGGTCAATGCAGTCGGGACCCTGCCCAGGAACAGAGTCGAAATTAACAAACGGTGGAATGACGTCAAGAGCCTGGTCAAGAAGAAGGAGGGCAAAAACAGAGAGCTGGCTGCAGTCACTGGCGGAGGGAATCCCGCGCTCTTCAAGACCTTCAAAGCGTGGGAGGAGAAGGTGCGAGTCATCATCCATCCCGAGATCCTCGCCGGATTAGCAGGGGAGTGGAGGCTGGTAAGTACAAACTAATGTATACCAGCACACCGCTATGTACTCACATGCACTACCACCATGCCACAGCTCCCAGGGACAAACACCCCCATGTCCAGCACACAATACACAACACATCACACACACATACAACAGACACCACCACACACAGCCCAAACAGAACAACTGTAAGATGCGTGGGGACATGTGTACACTCAGCCAGCCACGTAACCACCAACAGGTCCCCAAATATGCCAGAAGCGCCACAACGAGCACCCACCACACCCATGTGTCCGCCATAGCTGCACTAACCGACAAGTAACAGTTAAGTGGCAGGAACACAAAGTGCAGTGGGTGGGAGGGTGGACAGCCCAAGTACAAAACACACCAGGTCCCTAGTCCCACAGTACAGCAAGGAGGAGCATCCCCCACACCCCACAGCCACGTGTCAGCCACCGCAGTGCACAACGACAGCCGAAAGGTAGACATCACGGTCCACAGCAATCGGTATCAGTGGGTGTCCAGCCACCACTACGACCCACAACACCCCCCCACCCCCACAGACCTGCAACATGGAGCACCCCCCGCTTAGAGCCATGTGGCATCCAGTACAGTGCACGCACGAACAACTTGCAGGTGGGAAACTGGACAGGGCTGGATTACTGGAGGCATGAGGACCGGAACACGACCAACACATGGGACATGTCACGTAGCAGACGAACACGCAGCACCGCCCACCGTCACGAACAAGTGAACAATGTGCACACGGATATGAACCACAGAGTCACACCCCACATGACCCATCACAAACACAGCAACACCCAAGGAGCCACGTCTGCATGCACAAGCCACACTGAACATAGTACCACACGGCAGCCACTGTGCAACCCATCACACACAACCGAAACACCATTGAAGTCCTGTCCATGTAGCCCCCACTGCCTGTCAACCCCACACCCCACAACTACGCCTATGTAAGACAAACAACACTAGACGCAACAGAGCGGAACAACAGAAATGCACACGAACACCACTGAACCCATCAAACTCACAGACACACCATGCACATACAACATACCATCCATCCCATCCGTCAGCCCCAGTCTCATGAAAGGCATGTCATCCGCACAGCTGCCACACATACAGCAGTCACGCTAAGACACATGCCCATGACCAACCATGTGCCAGAAGTCAATTAAGCGCACGACACACTGTGAGCAACAACACACAACATGGGCCACACCCCCCGAGCACTGCAGTGATGCACATGGCACAGGGCAGCACGCACACCAAGGAGATGGGACAACTGCAATACGTTGGCTGGCACACAACTATCACTCACTCATAACGATGCGTCCAATGCCATGTCCAGTAACCACAACAGACAGCAAATATGCAGGGCATGTCAGGCATGCACACACCTCAGACCATGCACTGTCATGCTGCCACAACACATATCACGTTCGGCACCCATGGCTCACAGCATGTACCCCAAAAGCATATCCCCTCCCAAATGCGAATCTGGGGCATGGCCCCCATGTTGCCATATGCGTTCCTAAGCGTTCCATATGAACTCCAAAAGCAAAGTAAAAACCAGACCCAGGATGGGCCAGGAGCCCGCATACACCAGAGTCACAATGAGTAGGGGCAAAGCAACACACCCATCGGCATGGCCAATCCGTCCCATGCCACATGTGCACAGCACACAGTCCCATTGCCTAGCACACACAACTACAGATGCCACAGCCACACACTCGCCTCCGGGAAACCCATGTACGAGATTGCACGAACTGCCAATGTCAGACGACTAATACATACTTCGCCAGGTGCAACACAATAACAAATCTCATTCTCTCCACAGGTGACGAACTGCTGGACGCTGGGGATGGAGACAGCAGCCAGCACAGCCAGCCTACAAGCCCCCAACGAGGACACACGGATCTGGAGGATCTGTCCACCTCTTCGGACACGGACCACCAAGCTGGCCCATCTGGCGTGGCAGGGCCCAGCCGCTCCCCAGGACCCCTCCTACCCACCAACCCATCATCCAGGGATGCTGAACAGTCCCAGTCCCCTGCTGCCACTGTCGTTGTGGCCACTCCCACGGTCATTGCGGCCACACCCACGGTCATTGCGGCCACTACCACTGCCGCAACCGCCACCATCGCCGCACCGACCACCACCGCCACCACCACCACCACGTCTTCGCTGGCACCAGCCCCAGCGCAGGTGGTGGCCCGGCCGACTGGATCCACCCTGGGAGCCACAGCGAGGACCGCGGTATGCAATGTGGCTAGTGGGCAGGCCGGTGGCAGCAGGACTGGTAGGAGGAGCAGGGTCAGGGAAACGCCAGCCTCCCTGGGAGCCATGCCCTGCCTCAAATGGCCAGAGTCCTTGGGGCCTATGAGGAGGCCCAAGAACAATGGGTCAGGTCTGCCACAGACACGCGGGAGGTGCTGGGGGTGCTGAGGTCCATGGACGCCCATATGGGCCAAATCGTGTCCCGTATGGACCAACTCGTGGACCTCATGGGCCAGCTGGTGGTGGCGGTGGGGTCACAGGCAAAGCCAGCAACACCACCTCCGCCACCACCTGCTAGGGCGCAGGGTCGGCCAGCAGTGTCCACATCCCCTGCGACCACAGCCAGTGAGCACACCTCACCCACCACCAGCAGGTCGCCACCACACACCCCCTCCCAAACGTGGAAGGGGCCGTCCGAAGAGGAAACAGGTCTCCCGTTAGGACTTCGCACGCACCAGTCGCAAGTGAGGCAGCCAGCCAGCCTTCCGCCAGCCTGCCTTGACCAGCCACTGCATTGACTTGCTCTACGATCCCACTCCACACAGCCAGCTGGATGGCATGTGTGTGTTGGACCATGGACATAGAACCAGTGGGTACACCCTGAGCTTCACGCAGCCATGACCGACAGCTCATTGACACTGCACGCACCACTTTTGTCATCACCTTACGCACAATCACATGTCACAGTTTGTAATAAATGCACCTTTTTCACTAACTGCTGTCTGTGCCCTGTGTTTTATTTGTACGGAATACAACGGCCACCTTGGGCGGAAAGGCACCTGATGCGTGGCATGGCAATGGAATCCGGACGGCCTGTAGGGACCTAGGGGTGGGAGACAGAACAGGAGCACATTCAATGAGTGTGTCACACACCCATCACACAGTACATGTCAACAACTACAAGCAATGTACACACATCGCACAGAGCAATAGGGCACAATGCCACAGTCACCAACAGTGGCATACTACCCTGGCCATGGAGCGTTGACACACAGCACGTAGTGAACAAACGGCCACCCTGACACAGCACACACACACCTGCACAGATACAGCCACATCAGCCGTCGTACATGGACACTCACCGTCAAGTGAAGTAGCGGGCGATGAGCTGCTGCCGCACATTCCCAGCTTCCTCCTCTCCGCTGTCCTCCTCACTCGAGCTGTCCTGGTCTGCGGGCTGGGGCCCTGGTTGATCTCCGTCATCCACAATGAGGGGGATCTGCTTCCGAATGGCCAGATTGTGCAGCATGCAGCACGCCACCACTATCTGGCACACCTTCTGTGGGGAGTACGCCAGCGCACCCTCGGTGCGGTCCAGGCACCTGAACCTGGACTTGAGGAGGCCAAAGGTACGCTCGACCACACGTCTGGTCCTCCCATGTGCCTCATTGTATCGATCGTCTGCTGGGGTGCGAGGATTCCTCAATGGACTGAGCAGCCATGCCCCATTCGGGTACGCAGAGTCACCTGGGTGTGAGGGACACAGAGAACCGTTGCTATTCCAACTGGACAGGGGACAGCATCGCACAACCAGCACGCTACACCACTCCACATACTCACCGACAATACAGCCACGATCCTGTTGCAGATTGGACATCAGTCGTGGCAAGATGCTGTTGCGCATTATGTGTGCGTCATGGGCCGAGCCTGGGAACTTTGCACACACGTGGGTGATCACCATGTCCGCAAGGCACACCACTTGCACATTCAGGGAGTGCGTGTGCTTCCTGTTGCGGTACAGGTGCTCAGTGGCCTGTGGTGGGACAAGGCCAACATGTGTGCAGTCAATGGCTCCCACGACGTGTGGGATTCTGCCAAGGGCATAGAATGCACCCTTCACTGCCGCCAATTCACGAGCCCTGGGGAAGCGGATGTACCTGTTCCGGTAAAGCATCATGGCTGCCAGTACATCCCTCAGCACCTTGCTGAACATGGGCTGGGACATCCCACCTCCACTGCCCACTGTGTGCTGGAATGACCCAGTGGCAAAGAAATGCATGGCGGCCATCACCTTAGCCGTGGGGGTGACAGCAGTCGGATACACCCTGCGGGGACGGAGATGGGGCTCTAACATGGCACACAGTCGATGCAGGGTTGGCCTGTCCAGCCGAAACTTCCTGATAACCTCTGTATCGTCCATGTCCGCCAGCAATTGGTATGGGCGGTCAATGTTCGGTCTCCGCCTGGGGGAAATGGCAGAGGACACATGTCAAAGCAACACGACACATAGCAATTTCGCATACACATCACTGACATGACTGAGCAAGCACATGTGCCACAGCCCAGCTGTCAAGCTGGGACGGCACGGCCACAATACACTTACACAGGTCTCCCAACAATGGCAATGGCAAGTGAGACATACCACTGCCATGGTCATGCACATGGGGATCTAGGCCCCAATGACTTGCGGGGCGTGCTGATGGGGACTGACTGCATATTCGTCAAGCGGCAACGCCACGGCGACATGAGTGTCTGCTGAGCATGGAACTGCTTCTGAGGCTGGATGAGTATGGCACACGACGACGACGATGTGGGCACGGGCTGAGCGGCCAATACAAGTGGGACCTGTGGCACGAGGGGATATGAGACAGTAGTAGGTGTCAGCACTGCACCCTATGTACAGCACTGTATGGATCACAGCTCCCGAAACATTGACTGGTGTCCACATTGACAGCCCCATGCCAAGACGGCTGTGTGCTTGCAGTCACACGTCACAGGTGAGAGGTTACATTGCACGTGCCAGGTGGCAGACGTACATAGTGGGAGCTGGCATGTGTGTGCATGTGTCTCCTGTTCAGGATCCACCAGATGGGCGCTGACTTTGTACTGACCATTGGACACAGCATGTTCCGTGGAAGGCTTGTGTGCGTGGGATGGTGGCACTGGATGTGCCTCCGTTGGGTGGGGGCCATGCACAGGGCGGGTACGTCGATGATTGCGCATTGTTGGTCACGGTGGGTGCACCCACTAAGATGTGTTGCCCTGTGTTCAATTCCTATGTCCGCATGATGATGGACTGTAGATGTGGGCAGACTACACATTGGTCGATGTGCTGTCTATATGCATGTGCCTTCACACCAGGCACAGCTGCCCCTGCACATGTGACCCCTGCTGGACTCGCTGCTGGGTCTGTGGAGCTGATGCACCTTCTGTGCGTGGGGCGGACAGCTCTCCTCACTTCCCTCATTGCGCATGTCATGTCTTTGCCGCAGGTGACATGGATCATGGAGGGCCCACATGTACGCGTGGGTAGGCTACACATGATTGTTCACTGGTCGCCACCCCCAGTCAGTGTTTCGAATGGGAAGGTTGTCGTGCTGGTGGTATGTTCGATGTGGCGGATGGGCGGGCCTAGGTGCGGGCTTACATTCCGGACATGGGGGTAGTTGAATTGGCGACTAGTTGCAGTACACACGGGACACGTCTCTTCCTTTCCACATCTGGGTCATCCCTTGTACTAACTGACAGTGATACAGTCATCTTCGCCCCAGCCCTCATGTCCTCCCCTCGCCCCCCAATATGCATGCTCACCTGCGAGGCTAGCGCTTGCACAGGCAGCCCCAAGCTCGCACCAGAGAGGGCAAGGAGTGTATGTGTGGGTCCAGTTGCACGAGTGGGCTGTCTCAGGGTATGATGTGTCACGGGACGCCGTCCACCTGCGTGGTGCCCCAAATGGTGACCCGGCCTGCATGGACTATGCATCACAGTCTTCGCCTTCCGGATCCGCCACCTGCGACACCCAGTGGCTGTGGCTGCCCTTGCGGCCAGGCCGCGTCCGTCTGTGACTGGTGGCCCACACATTCACTCTTTGGCCTCTCTGGGGAGGGCTCAGGGGTGGTGGCGCACGCGCTTGCACATAGTCGCAATGGCATGTGGCGTGGTTGGTATGATGGGCAATGGATGGGATGGTGCGAGCCACCTCCCGTGACGTCAGTGCTGGTCGTGCTGTGGTGCGTCCCCCTACACTTCCATTTGACTTTTTGCCATGCTAGATGTTGAGGTTCTATTGCCTGCGTGATATGACCAGGAGGAGCGCGAGGAGACCTCTCACACACCATGCTCCACTGCCATCCCGTGCCCTGTATCGCCTGTGCGGATTGACTATGTTGGGGTTACACCTGGTCGACTGGGGCTGTGTGTGCCTTGTCAAGGGGCATGGCGGGCGCACAACAGGATCCTGCTTGTCCACGGAGGGTGGGCTGACGTGTGCGCCTGGTACCGCTATGTACGTGTTCCTGGCTGCTGTGCACACACGTGTTCACTCCCCCCGACAGGTGTCCTCTCACTATGGCCAGGGAAGCGGTGGTGTACTGTTCATGACCCCTCCCAACACGGCGTGCTCCAACTTGGCATGTGCGCATCTACCCGTCACACCCACCCACCTGTGCACTGCGTCCATACGACTTCACACGGCACATGTGTGTCTTCCACAGTTGTGCTACTCATTTGCATTGTCATCCAATACCAGTGGACTACATGGTCATGTCACGACTGCCGTGTACTTCACATACTCTCATCCTCTCTCATTCGTACATGTGAAATGAGTCAGCGGAGACAGTTTTGGTTTCAAACATTATATTGAGTCTTCTGTCCTCTGTGATGCAGTATAGTGGACACTACTGGCAGCGGAATACATGTAGAGGATATACTGAGCATGATTGCAAATGGGATAGGGTGTGGGGTTACATGTGATTGGCTGTTGCATGTGGGATGTGGGCTTCAGAGTGACATCTGCTTGGCCAAGGCTGTGCTAATGTACATTTGCGTATAGCTGCGGAGCTGCGGACTTTGACACAGACGGTATACATGTAGCCTACCAGACCGCTTGGCATCATGGGCACAGTCCATCTCAGTTCCATGTGACAGGTTTGCTGCGGTTGTTCCTCATGCACGCGTGCATGTGAGATGACATCAGGACATGTGCTTGCGTGCATGCAGCGGCGTGCCACTTGTTGTTGCACTGTGGTGGTTACTGGACATGTCACAGTCACTGGGGTCGTGTTGTTGTTGTATGCACTTGTCGTCCATGCAAAGGTCCTGGTATGGGATTCCCGGGCGGGGGTGGGAGGGGTGCAGCACCCACAGACTCCAGGCGACCTATTCATGTCCACTGAGCGGTGTGTGTGTCCATGTGCGCTGGATCCATGTCGTGTCCTGGTTGTTCGTGCAGTTCCGTCCATGTGGGTGCGATACACAGAGCCCATGCCACTGCCTCCCACGATGCATGCGGTGTTCCTGGATGTGATGGGGAACAGTGTGCATGTCCCGGTCATATCCGATGTCATGGCGATGTCGTTGATGGTGTGGTTACAGTTGCCGGTCGCTTGGTATGGCTGTTGTGGTGGTGACTGGCCAGATCCGTGCGGAAGCTAAGCATGTGTGCGGGGTTGGACATCAAAGGTCACTCGGGAACCTGCGTTGTGGTCCGACGTATTTACAGGTTGTCAGGTATGCGATGCCGTCCAGCAGGGCTTCCATGTCATTGGTGGTGTACATGTTTGCCAGCCAATGTAGCGGATGGTGGCTGTCAAGGTGTTGTTCGTACGTTGTCCCTTGGAGGACCATGATGGGGCATGCTGGGTGGCATTCGATGTAGCTGTTCTCGATGATCCGTCGTGTGGAGGCACAGTGGTCCCATTTCAGTGCGGGTGCGATGTTGGCCACATACGCCATGCCCCCATAGGCAGAGCAGGCCCTGTCGTGTGCGTCCAGAGGGAGGAGTAGTGGTAGCAGGTCCGCCTTCAGACATGCCGGGTTGGAGAGGCATATCTCGACGGGATGCTGGTAGGTACACCTCCGACAGTAGAAGACGGGCATGACGCAGCTGAACAATGTGATGCGGTAAGTCAGTCGGTAAGTTACGTTCAGCAGGGACAGGAGATCGCATCCCAATGTATGGAACAGGTTGGTTTTGTACAGCTTGAGCTGTTCGTCGTAGTTGGGTAGGTGTGTTGCGGTTGCCATTTCGCAGCGGTGCGTTGTGGTGGCGTGCTCCGGCTGTGTGTGCAGTCTGCAATGTGCACGCTCCGGGGTTGCTGTGAGCTCTGTGTAGTCGTGGGGAGACAGGACTTGTGTTCTGTTGGCTTGTTTGGAGGACACGGGCCCTCTTCCCACATGCTTCTCAGACAGTTCAAGGTCGGTGCTGTGTGACTCCTTCCAATTAACTTGCATGTGGCCGACATGGGGAGTGTTTTCTTGTTTCTTCCCCGTCCGTTGTGTGCTTCTGTGATATGCGCTATCTGCCCTGTGGTCGGTCTCCTCGGCATGCCTGTGTTGGTCTATTCTTGGACAATGGCTGTATTCACCGGCTTCTGTCGTGGGGCTGTGGTTTCGGTGTTGGAATGGAAGGTCATTCAGTGCTGTCTGCTCTCCCTTGTGTGGGCGGCAGGCTGCCTTTCCGCTCTGCGTTGGGCCTTGTGTGTGAATGTTATTCTTGGGCCACCTGTTGTCGGTCCCCGTGCTCTTTGGTGTTCCGTTTTATATGTCTTGTTCATATGTGCAGGGTGGTATGGGTTTTTGAGTGTGGTACTGGCGTTCCTCTTCCCGAAGGGGCCCTGCTTCTCCTAGTTGGTGTTGCCGCCGCTGTGTGCTACGCCATGTTTGTTACACTGGGGTGTGTCCTGCTGTTGCGTGACTTCACTGACATGTGTGCGTCGGTTGTGTGGCGTTGGGTGTTGTCCGTGAATTGGGCGTTGGGGACATGTCTGTGGCCGGCCTGTCACGTGTCATGTGCGTTCGGGGTGGGGCTGATGTGTGTGCTGCTTGGTTGTGTCCCTGTGTCTGTGGGCGACGCATGCATGGCGCTGCAGTTGGCCTCTGCGTTGTGCGCATGTGTGGCGGCGTCATCGGCGCTTTGGGGCCGTGACGGGGTGGTTGGTTCCTGGTCCCAGGTGGTGTGTACACATGTGTTCCGCGAGGTTACGATTTGGCCTGTGTGTCATATGTGGATGCAATGGTGGATGTGTAGTGTACACGCGCTGTTGTCCGCTTTTTCCGCCCTTGCACTGTGTGCGCTGTTTGCGTGCACTTGTTGTGTGTGTGCCTACCTGCGTCTCCGCGGTGCGTTGCGTCCTTGGTGGTGCATCAGCAGAAGCATGGGGAGGGCCTGCAGTGCTGGATTCATGCTCGGGATGCCGCTTCTTCGTTTTCCGTGCTCTGCGTCCGTGTTACCGCCTCTCTTTCACGTGCGGTGTCTCTTAGCCGTGGGAGCCGTTTGTTTGCGGCATCGTAATTTATACGCCGGGCGGGACGTGTTTCGTCGGACGGTGTGTGTCAGTTGTGCTGCGCCGCTACGTGTACGGGCGCACTTTGATGGCGGACGGTGTTGCTGGCTTGCCGGCGGTGTTTGGCCTACTTTACGCATCGTAATTGGACGGGCGTGTGGACTGCTGCGTGCCGGCGGTAACTGGTGGTTTTGCATCCGCCAGCACGGCGGTTGTGCTTCCGCCCGCCATCGTAATGAGCCCCTAAATACTTTAAAAATATAATGCACTAAATATATAACATTTTAATCATTATAAAACACATTTCACCAACAGAATATGGTAAAAAAAAAAAAAAGGGTAACAACTTCTTAATTAGCGTCTTCCATATAAGGAAACAAACTGATAAAAAAAATACAAAACTTGCACAACAACAAATAGAATGCTACCACTAACAAATAGCACCAATAACATAAATTAACTAATTAATTAAACAGTATAAAAGCAAAGAAAAAGTTATGTTCATTTCCACTTCAACCCTACAAGAAAAAAGAAGAGGAAACTCTGCCAGATTGCTTCCTGATCGCACACTTTGATTTCAAAACAAAGCTTTGAAACTGCATTAAGTAAGTAAATTAACATTTTAAATAGTACAATACTGCTAACATTCTCCCAAATATATGTCAAATTCATAATACACTAAAATGTATTTTTATTTATTTATATCTCCTCTACAGAATTTTCCAACAGCAGCAAAAATAATCTACAACAGCTAAGAAAATAAAGTTAATCAAAAAGTAAGGAGGACATTACGATGACGGGCGGACAAAGTCCGCCCGCCACCGTAACGGAATGCGGGACCGTCCGCAAGGGGTGCGGCGGTCCCGCACCTGACATTAGGATGCCACTGCCACCGTGGCGGTGGGACACCCTATTCCCAGCATTGTGGCGGGCGGTGCTCACCGCACCGCACCGCCCGCCACGATGCTGTGAATGCATGTCGTGCATTTGCATGCACAACGTGACAGGCACCGCGTTGTGCCTGCCACCTTGTGCATACAAATGCAGGGGGGTACCACAGGTACCCCCATGTGCACCCCCCACCCCCCCAACATCCTGGGGGCCCGCTACGGGCCCCCAACAGCGAAGACCGTATGCCTTTCCATGGCGGCAACGCCGCCATGGAAAGGCTGATCTCCGCAGGCATTGTAATATGGATGGCGGTGTCTTGCAGACACCGCCACCATATTAACCTTGTTTTCTGCCGGTCGGCTAGTCGACCGGCGGAAAAGCGGCGGACGGTCTTTCCGTCCGCCGCGGACCCTCCAGCCATCATAATATGGCGGGGGGTCTTTGCTGTGTGGATGGCAGGCGGATCGCCCCTGCCGGGCCGGCGGTGACTACCGCTGGCCCGGCGGGGGCGATCCGCCCGCCATTGTAATGACCCCCTAAGTATTTTAAATTGCTATTTTAAACAACACCCTAAATTTAGAAAAGAAAAACGAACTCTTTCCCAATTCCCCTACCACCTACAACAAATATATTTAAATATCTTAACATGATTTTTTCTTATATCAACAGAAAAACCTTCAACATTCCGAAAATAAAAGCTTCAACACATCAAAAGAACATTTTTCTTGCCATCAAATTCAACAGTGTAAGTATATTGCAAAAATGTATATTTTAGAAACAAAATAATAGACTGTATTATATTAATTAAATTCTATATACATTTTCTTTAGCATTAAAGACACCACCATGACTGAAGGCGCACAATTCATAGAGTCCCAGAAGGGGAAAATGCTCCTATGTTATATGGGTTATGTGTATACGCAGGAATAACAGAAAGATTTAAAAGTGTTTTGGAAATGTAGCAAGTATTATTCTAACAAATGCTATGGAAGAGCCATAACCCACGAAACTACTGTTTTATCTGTGAAAGAGCACAACCACCCCCCAAATATAACCGAAATTGAAGTTAGGGATGCTCTGGAAAATATTAAAGAAGCAAGCAGTAGTACAGAAAAACCAACTAGTGAAATATTAAAGGAGCAATTACTTAGAGTACCCCAACATGCATCTGGACAATTACCATCCATAGATGCATTAAAAAAAGTTATAATTAGACAGAAAAAGAAAACGACAACTACCATGCCTGTCCCTAAAACATTCCAAGAAGTACTTATCCCACCTGAACTAAGCATTACCCATAATAATGAACAATTTATTTTCTTTGACAATAAAAGCAGTGAAAAACGAATAATTATGTTTGCCACTGCAAATAACTTTATACTTAATAAAATTACAGCAAAGTGACACCTGGATGATGGATGGGACATTTAAAATATGTCCCAAACCATTTTTCCAGCTATACACAGTGCATGCTATATATCAAAATACTAATATTCCCTTCATCTATTGCTTACTCCCAAATAAAATGCAAACTACCTATCTAGAAATTCTCAACCAAATAAAAAACGAAAATACTAATTATTTTCCACAAAAAATAATAATCGATTTCGAGCAAGCAATGATTAACGCAATACTAAAAACGTTCCCTCATACAGCTATCCAAGGGTGCTACTATAATTTTAACCAGTGTCTGTGGAGACATCTCCAAAAGTCAACACTAAGGGGGTCATTACGATGACGGGCGGATCGCCACCGCCCGTATGGCGGTGGCGATCCGCCCGCCATTTCACTCCGCCCGCATGCCATTTCCCCCCACCATATTACGATGGCTGGGGGGTCCACGGCGGACGGAAAGACCGTCCGCCGCTTTTCCGCCGGGCGACTCGTCGACCGGGCGGAAAACATACATTATATGGCGGCGGTGTCTGCAAGACACCGCTGTCCATATTACGATGATCGCGGAGAGCAGCCTTTCCATGGCGGCGTTGCCACCATGGAAAGGCATACGGTCTTCGCTGTTGGAGGCCCGTAGCGGGCCCCCAGGATGTTGGGGGGGTGCACATGGGGGGTACCTATGGTACCCCCCTGCATTGGCATGGACAAGGTGGCAGGCACCGTGCGGTGCCTGTCACCTTGTGCATGTGAATGCTCAACGTGCATTCCCAGCATTGTGGCGGGCGGTGCTGTGAACACCGCCCGCCACAATGTTGGGAATAGGGGATGCCACCGCCACCGTGGCGGTGGCATCCTAATACTCACGGCGGGACCGCCGCTCCTATGGTGGACGGTCCCATTCACAGTTACGGTGGCGGGTGGACAAAGTCCGCCCGCTATCGTAATGTGCCCCTAAGTGTTCAATATGCAACAGACAGTACCTTAGCATATCAAATTAAAAAACTTGTAGCCCTAGCCTATGTACCTGTGACTGATGTAGCAGAGCACTATAACCTGCTAATAGAGAGCCCCTACTACAAAAGAAATGAGGAGAAATTAAGCCCACTACTGGATTACTTTGAGGATACATGGGTAGGTAGACTACATAGATCAGGGCACAGAAGATTACCTAAGTTCCACATTCCGTGGTGGAATGTGTACCTTAGTACCCTAAACAAGCAAAGCAAAACTAACAACGCTGTTGAAGGATGGAATAATGCCTTCCAGGCAACAGCAGGCAGAGGGACACCTACACTTCACAAATTACTACAATCTATCCAAAAAGAGCAAAGTTACCAACAACTTAGAATAGAACAATCCGTTACACTAATTGGACCAAAAGTAACTAAACAAACTAAAAAAATGTATGAGCTTCTACAAAGTCAAGTTACACTCTTCCCAACAACTAGAGGCCTAGAATACTTATCCCTAATAGCAAAAATCATACTTTACATCTAAAGTAAACAGTAACTAATACATTTTCTTCTAAAAGCCAACATATACATGTATATATATTATTTTGATATTTTATAAAACATTAATAAATTGTCATATATATATTTTATAATAATATAAATATATATTGACAGCTTAATAATATTTTACAAAATATAATACATATTAAAATATAATAAAACAACATTTCCCTCCCACATAAAATATTGAAAATTACTTACAGTTGTTGTAGCTCCAAAGCTAACTTTACACATCTTCTACATCCATCCAGGTGTCGGTTTCTCCAAATTAATTTAAAATGAACCCCCAAAAAAATGCAAAAATGCAAATATCGCCAAAAACAAATCCTCTCTCGATAAATCCAATTGGCAAATATCATAAAAAACCCGAAAAAATAGTATAGTAAAAAAAATGCTCCATGAAAAGGCGAAAACTTAAGAGGGTGTTAAATAAATATTAGTTTACAAAACTAATACACACCTTTTAGAAAAAAAATGGCAATCTTCTCCAAAACGCAACGTCGTAAAACTAAATTCTGTAAAAAAAGTAAAACATACCCACCCACACAAAAATACACATATACAACTGCAATATACTGTTAATAGCTGTTTAAAAATAATACACATAAAGTTATAGACATATTATAGAATCTAAACACTAGGGGGGTCATTACGATGATGGGCGGATCGCCACCGCCCGTATGGCGGTGGCGATCCACCTGCCATATTCCCCCACCCACATACCAATTCCCCCCGCCATATTACGATGGCGGGGGGGAGCCCGGCGGACGGAAAGACCGTCCGCCGGTTTTCCACCGGTCCAACATGGGACCGGGCGGAAAAGGGCACTAATATGGTGGCGGTGTCTGCAAGACACCGCCATCCATATTAGGATGGTGGCGGAGAGCAGCATTTCCATGGCGGCAACGCTGCCATGGAAAGGCATATGGTCTTCACTGTTGGGGGCCCGTAGCGGGCCACCATGATGTTGGGGGGGTGGGGGGTGCACATGGGGCACCTACGGTACCCCCCTGCATTGGCATGGACAAGGTGGCAGGCACCGCGTGGTGCCTGTCACCTTGTGCATGTGAATGCACAACGTGCATTCCCAGCATTGTGGCGGGCGGTGCTGTGAACACCACCTGCCACAATGTTGTGAATAGGGAATGCCACCGCCACTGTGGCGGTGGCATCCTAATACTCAAGGCGTGACTGCCGCTACTATGGCGGACGGTCCCATTCACCGTTACGGTGGCGGGCGGACTTTGTCCGCCCGTCATCGTAATGACCCCCTAGGCCTCAAACACCAATTCTAGTCAAAACTAAAAAAATCAAACATACACCTAAAACACACCAAAAACACAACTACCTAACAGTAAATACACTATACACCACCTAACTACATCCAAATGAAAGTAATAACTTAGTTCAAATAAAGAAAATTAGTCTTACCTGTCTCAACGCGAAGCAGCTCCCAACCGCGATATAATCCCCGGCGAAATGACCCAAAACAACAGGTAGCGGTTACAAAATTAGTCCCCCTAAACAAAAATGGCTGGTTAAATATTATAATTAATCTTAAATAATATGAAAACATGCAATAAAGTTATAAATGAATAACAGATATATTTTTTAAAAATGTAACAAATGTTTATATACATTTAAAAAATATTGTAACATTTTTTCAACATTGTTAATTTATAATAATAAATAATATATTATATATATTAATTATTATTATAAAATATTTATTTGTATTACTTACTATACTTTATAAATAAATGCATAAAATGTATGCAAATGTTAAATAAATACATACCTTTTTTAAAAATAATAAAAACAAACAATGTAATTATTAATATTATTAATAATATACATATTAATAATATTAATAAAAATATATCTTGTGTAAATAGAAAAAATGTTCTGTAAAAATAATATTATGTTTTGTTAAATACAAGTATATTATAATGCAATATTCTTTTTCAACAAATTATACTTTATATTATAAAATGTGAAACATGGAAAAATAAACTGATAAGTCATATACCAATATTATTTTGTATAAAAAAATGTTTGTCACAAACATGCAAAATACTATTTTATGTTACTAATTAAAAATACATGTATTATAAAACATAACAATGTATTAATTATATATGTTAAAAAATATATATTGTAAACATTGTAATCTGTTCAAAAAATGTAATGCAAAAAAATAAAATATGTAAATATTTTCACCATATGTCTTCATCTATATAACATTTTCAAAATAAAATTTAAGTTTTTCATCTAACTCTATCCTAATAAAAATAAAATGTTTGTTTACTCTATTTGAAAGTCTGATTATTTTGCAATGTATGTTATTTTATTATGTTTATTAAAAATGCATATATTTTACAAAAATAGTGTTGTACATCAATAACAATTTAAATATGTATTATAATATTTATTAAACAAGAGACAATTAATATTATAATACATACATATAACAGCTGTATTTTTTAAATATATCATATTCACATATATACAAATATATTTAATTTAAATTAGCTCCACCAAATACTATTAATGCAAATAACTTAATAAACTCTACACATATATAATTTATTACTCCCACTACATTTATTATTAATTAATAAAAGCTTAAATATACTAAATAAATATAATATACTATTCCCACTCCACTTACTATTAAATCAGGGAAGGTGTTGGTCAGTAAATAAATATAATTTACTATTCCCACTCCATTTAGTATTAAATCAAGGAAGGTGCTGGATAGTAAATAAATATAATAAACTATTCCCACTCCAGTTAGTATTAAATAAGGGAAAATGCTGGATAGTAAATAAATATAATTTACTATTCCCACTCCAGTTAGTATTAAATAAAGAAAGGTGCTGGATAGTAAATCAATATAATGAACTATTCCCACTCCACTTAGGGGCCGATTCTGATTCCGGTCGTAAACCGTACTGACCGACTCGGACCCAGAATGGAGACCGACCGACACGGACCTGCGCCGTCCGACCCTCGCAGTACGATGCCTTGTGTGTGAATTACAACCCACCCGCACGGAACACAAGCCGCACGCCCGACCCGTTCGGAAATCATTGATTCGCTCGTAAATTGACCGGGAATCGTACCAACCGACACGCATTAGGATTTGACGCGAGCGAAACGTACCCGCGATGCACGAGCCGCGTAGTACGATGCAATACTTGTGAAACGCGACCGACTCGCACGGAGAGCGAGCATGAAAACCGAGACGTACAGCAAATAGTGACTAGCAAACAATAGAGCCCTTCGCGTCCGAGGCGTACACCAACGTCGAAACCCAGCAGATTGTCAGTGTGATACAATCGGATCACCCCGCGTGAGCCACAGGCAGCGTCTGACCCGGTCAAACGAACGTCTCCATCATGCACAACACAAGCAAAGGAAATAAGACAAAAAATTTTTTTAAAAAGCAATGACACAGCCAATTTATAAATAAATTTTTAAAAAAAGGAACAAAGACACACCCACAACTCCAACTATATACAGGCCAGAAATCCCTACCATGATCCTTTGCAAACTACAGGCATAGGACAGCAGACAACCCCACCACACTGCGGAGACACACCACAACACACACAAAACACAACAACTACACCATTTGCACCACTCAAAAACCAAATCACATATCCACTGACAAACTCACACCCACCACACTCACTTACACCCTCACACACACATCAATCACCACAACCACCCAGCACCATGCCCCCCAAGAAGAATCCAAAGTTCACAGATAGTGAGGTGAAAGTCATGATAGACGAAATACTCAGGGTAGAGCCACAGTTGTTTGGCACATTGGTCCAACAGACCCCCATGTCACAGAAAACCAAGATGTAGGAGAGGATTGTCGACAAGGTTATAGCACAAGCTCCTTGTCGGTGCACAAAGGACGACATACAGAACAGGTACTATGATGTGTGCAGGAGGGTCAAGAAACTCATCAACAGGGATCATGCCTTGAGCACAGACACTGGCGGTGGACCTCCTGCCAGACCAACGCACTTCAGGGCCTGGGAGGAGAAGGTGCGGGCCATCCTACCACCGGAGAGCATCCATGGATTAACAGGAATACCAGAGCCTGGTGAGTACACAAACAATAGACTCAATTTTGTGCGGCAATACACATATATCACTCTCAAGGGGACTGTTAAACCAATTCCTGCCAGCAAAGCCATAGCAACATAAAGGCAAGTCTCCTGTGATGTGTATGCCAGTTACCCAAACACAATACCTGCCATCCCACAGCAAAATGGAACTACGACATAACATGTACAAACCTAACGACAAATACTGCAAGGCATTAGCATAAATCACCAACAAACACAGTCATCCATCTCGCCAACAACGTCACACCACCTCACAGGAAAGCTGAGTCAAAATGAAGGAAGGTTGGGCTGCTGGGAATGTGCATGTAGCAGAAAGCATGATGGGAGTTGAAGTCACAGCCAACAGTCCCCACCCACATGTTCCAGCAAGCTCCCACTGAACCATGCTCACCTCACAGGGAGTGCAAAAGCACTGCCAAGATGGCTGACACTAGGCCCTGCTGTGGGGAGCACAAGGCCCTGCTGGGACTTGGGCTCAAACAAACAACAGGACACCAATGCCTGACAGCCTGAAAGGTAACTCACACTCCCTGCAATGGAAGCATGCTGCATGGTGGGATAACTGGACTGGGGGAGGAGTACTGCCTGCTCTGACCACATCTACCAGCAGGTACTTGCACACACACCCCCTTAACACAAACGCAACACAACCCACCTGGTATAATGCATTCCCTCAGAATCCATTTAAATATCCCACAAAGATTAAACACACTGGGTTCTGCAGTGTGAAGCACATGGGCTTGTTGGTACTTTTGTGCAAACAAACACCAGGACAACACTGCCTGCCAACTTGTCAGCACAGGCACACCACCACATAGGGAAAAAGCTTCACAGGAAGTAAGGTCAGGTATTGTGGGAAGGTGGGTGTAGCCAAAAGCATGATGGGAGTTGAAGTCACAGCCAACAGTCCCCACCCACATGTTCCAGCAAGCTCCCACTGAACCATGCTCACCTCACAGGGAGTGCAAAAGCACTGCCAAGATGGCTGACACTAGGCCCTGCTGTGGGGAGCACAAGGCCCTGCTGGGACTTGGGCTCAAACAAACAACAGGACACCAATGCCTGACAGCCTGAAAGGTAACTCACACTCCCTGCAATGGAAGCATGCTGCATGGTGGGATAACTGGACTGGGAGAGGAGTACTGCCTGCTCTGACCACATCTACCAGCAGGTACTTGCACACACACCCCCCTTAACACAAACGCAACACAACCCACCTGGTATAATGCATTCCCTCAGAATCCATTTAAATATCCCACAAAGATTAAACACACTGGGTTCTGCAGTGTGAAGCACATGGGCTTGTTGGTACTTTTGTGCAAACAAACACCAGGACAATACTGCCTGCCAACTTGTCAGCACAGGCACACCACCGCATAGGGAAAAAGCTTCACAGGAAGTAAGGTCAGGTATTGTGGGAAGGTGGGTGTAGCCAAAAACATGATGGGAGTTGAAGTCACAGCCAACAGTCCCCACCCACATGTTCCAGCAAGCTCCCACTGAACCATGCTCACCTCACAGGGAGTGCAAAAGCACTGCCAAGATGGCTGACACTAGGCCCTGCTGTGGGGAGCACAAGGCCCTGCTGGGACTTGGGCTCAAACAAACATCAGGACACCAATGCCTGACAGCCTGAAAGATAACTCACACTCCCTGCAATGGAAGCATGCTGCATGGTGGGATAACTGGACTGGGGGAGGAGTACTGCCTGCTCTGACCACATCTACCAGCAGGTACTTGCACACACACACCCCTTAACACAAACACCAAAATACACACCTAGAATTATGCTCCACAAGAGAGTGAGTGAAAAGTCTCTACCAAGAACACAGACAATGGCCTCTGCTGTGGGGAGCACAAGGCCCTGCTGGGACTTGTGCTCAAACAAACAACAGGAAACTACTGACTGACAGCCTGAACGTAAATTGTGACTCCCTGCAATGGAAGCATGCCACATGGGGGATTACCTGGCCACTGTGGGTGAAGGAGGTCCTGCAATGACTCCAAATGCCATCAATGCCGCATCAAAACACACCTTCTCTGCTCGAACAAATTGCACCCTGGGACCAGTCACTCCAAAAGTAAATGCCTTGGCAAGATGACTGACACATGGTCCCGATGTATGAATTGGCTGCAAGTCACACCTACGCACTGGCCAACTCAAACACATTTACACTCACAGCCATTGGAACTGTAGGTATCCTCCCACTGTCTGGAGATTCAGTGTCCCTGGGGTGTCCCCTGACCTGCCTGTGAAGGTGTGTTTCGTAGATGACAATTGGGGAGATGCAGACATAGTACATAGCACCAAGCACACACAATGTCACATTTACATCATTGACAGTGGACACCTGACAGTGACTAGAATGGACACACACATATAGCTGACACTGTAGCATGGTGTCATACACAAAATGTGCAGTTGTGAGCTGCATGTCAATACCACATCGGTCTGCGTTGTACGCATCATTCACACAACACATCACTCACTGTCATGGACAATCCAAACACAATGACTATCCTGGACTGCATCGGATGACGCATGCAACTCACAGCAGCAGAACTGTAACACACACACCTCTGCCCATCACTGTCATGAGCATGGAAAAGAAAGAGTGCCGCTGTGCCCAATCCCTCTCACTGTGGAGGAAATTGACAAGATAAAAGACGTTAGCACTGACAAAACTCTGCACCAACATCAGTAGGCACGGTAACACCATGACTTGTTTGCAATGAGATGTGAACTAGGAACACAGATAACCAGAAAGTATCTCACATTGGATCACAGGCATACCGGACTGTGACCATGTTGCACAGACCCACCAATGTGACGCACAGAGCAACGCAACAAATTCCACCACACATGCACCAAGCTTGATACATACCCTAAGTGGAATTGTACGTATGTCATCGTTATAGCACAAATGTGGACAGGGATGATACAGCTGTGTCAGGCATGTGATGGAACCTGAGTAGCAATGGACATGTACAGACAATTGATCAATACATGAGCTGGTCATGCACACAGCTTGACGTGCACATCGAAATGCTTCAGGTTGCCATGACAAAGTGCACCAACAATATCAACCTCAGTCTGTCACAACTTTTGACAATGCAATGTACAGACTCTCATTATGATGTCCATTGGCAAATGTAATGTGTGTGAAACGTTGATGTTGGTAGAAACATAACATACATTGTGTGTCTCCTCCAAACACAGGGGATGCTGGGGACACAGCACGACCTGAAGAAGAGTCCCAGTCCCAGACTCTGGCGGACCCTGAGCTCACCGGTGTGGATCAGTCCCTGTCCTCTTCGGACGACGACCCTGAACTACCTGGCACCTCCGGTGTGACTCATCGTGCAGCCCCAGCAGCAGTAACATCAGCACCCCTGCAACCACACCTGCCACATCTGATACCACACCGAGTAGCCCTGCCGACACGGACAGGCCGAGGCCACTGAACAACAACGGAACAGGTACACAGGGCACCCTGGAATCAAGGGACAACACCACCGTCGCAAACACTCAAGTGGGCCCAGTGTTGCCTGTGCCGGCCACGGCAGCTCCCGCCCGTGTGGGTAGGGGCGGTGGGAGGGTGGGCAGGCAGAGGACACGGCCTGCAGAGGGGGCTGGACTGCATGATGACCCACACCTGGGACGCATCATAGATGCGTACCAGGAAAGCACCGGAGGATTTGGACAGGTAGTGGGGATCCTCAAGGACATCAAAGAACAGCATGCTGCACATCATGCCCGCTTGGACTCCCACATGTCCCGGATGGAGTCCAAGTGGGACAAATTGGATGAACTAACAGCGGTGCATAGGGACATACTGACCTGCCTCCGCCAGATCATCACCAACATGTCCACACCTCCCTGTGCGCCCCCAACATCTGTTGCCACAACATCCGCAACTGCCACAGGGAGGGAGGAGGACTCTGGCGGAAAGTCCTCTGCACCGCAGCTGCCTGCACATGAGGGTCCCCCGAGAAAGAAGAGGGGTCGTCCAAAGAAGGGGAATTGAGACGCTGATGGCCATGCATATCCCCCAGGAACTCAACACCTGTTCTGTATGTCGGCCCTTGTGTGCAAACCAATTAACCTTGTCGACTGACACACAAATCTCCCACTTGACATGGAGGGTCAAAGCTGTGACAATGCAGCTAATGACTGTGGATTCTACTCTGGACATTTCATCTCTTAAGACTACCAACTCACCTGTGAATTTTGGATTACCATCACATTGTACAGCACTTCAAATTCCGTTCACCATCCTTACACATGTCTGTAAATAAAATCACATTCACACAATACTTGCCTCTGTCGTGATTTATACTTTGTCTGTGTCATGGCGATGATGATTTGAAAACACTGTGCATGCAAACTACCACAGCAATGTGAACACCGTAATGTGAGTCATGGTAATGTGACACATATGAGGGAGACACACCACTAGGGCAACACAAGACATACTCACCATGTCCAGCTAACTCATCCTCATAAGTGATGTCAACAGGAAATACAGTGGAATGCACATACACCACACCCATCCTGGGTCAGTGGCAAGCATTCCACAGGTACAGGATGCTAATGACTGTCTGATGTGTAGCTACACACGGAGCATATCCCAAAGTGAAGCACAGGTTTATTACAGATTCACAACGTGAAAAGCCCACAACTGATGCAAGTTAACCTCACGTAACAGTGAGCAAACATTAAACAAGTTGTAAACAAGGAAAGTCCAGGGGTGTGTGGCACATCATTGGTTGGGACAACGACTACTTGCACTCTGGAACAAGGATCTGGGTTTTGGGGTTCAGACCTCACCATACAGCAGCCAAAGTACCCTGTGAAGGACAGACAGAAAACACAATCAAAAACCTTGAATTACAGCATACAACAACAATATACATGCCCACAAATGTAACAAAACTACGTACACACAACATATCAATCAGCTAAACACTGTTTGGGAGTACAGACTACCTGAAAGGACACATCACAGCAAGCATCCTGACAAGTAGCACACAGTCACACTCAAGCAGCACAAGTGCACCACCAACAGATATCAGGCAAACACAATACTTTGAAGACACATCAGTGTATACTCACATTCATGTGAAGAAGTTGAGGATCAGCTGGCTACGAACATCATCCTCACCCTCATCATCACTGGCATCATGCCCCAGGGCAGGATCCTCCATGGCTGGCGGAGCTTGGTCATCGTCATCTTGGATCAGAGGCAACTCCTTCCTCACTGCCAGGTTGTGTAGCATGCAGCACACTATGAAGATTTTGCACACCTTAGCAGGTGCATATGGGAGGGCCCCTCCTGTCTTGTCCAGGCAGCGGAATCTGCTTTTCAGGAGACCAAATGTCCGCTCAATCACTCTCCTGCTCCGACCATGTGCCTCATTGTAGAGCATCTCCGCCGGTGTCACAGGATTCCTGAGGGGTGTCAGCAACCACGGCATGTTGGGGTATCCGGAGTCACCTACATAAAGACAATAGCACATTAGATGAGTCTTAAAAGAGGGTGTAAATAAACTTTATCAAAATCACATAATAGTGAAAAGTCAGTACACACCGACAAGCCAGGCACGCTGGTGCTGCATCTGTGACATAATCGTTGGGATGCGACTACTCCGCATGATGTAAGCGTCGTGCGCTGAACCTGGGAAACGTGCACAAACATGTGAAATGGTCATGTCGGCCAGACATACCACCAGTGCATTGATTGAGTGGAAATGTTTCCTATTCCAGTAGGTCTGCTCATGTGCCTGTGGTGGTACCAAAGCCACATGTGTCCCATCAATGGAGCCAATGACATGTGGCATCCTTCCCAGGGCATAGAAGTCACCCTTGATGTCAGAGAGTCGTTGTGGTGTTGGGAAATGGATGTAGTGGTTGAGGAAATGCAACATCTCGTAGCACACGGCTGAACATGGTCTGGGACATCCCACCAGCAGTAGCAACTGTGTGTTGGAAGGTACCAGTGGCAAAGAAGTGTAGGGTTGCCATCACCTTCACCTTGGGGGTCAGCGCAGCAGGGTATGTCCGGCCAGGTTGCAAGTGTGGTGCCAACTGCTCCGCCAAATCTTCAATCAGTGGCCTAGTGAAGCGGTACCGTCGCATGCAGTCACGTTCAACTATGGTGGCAAGGTCAGGGAACGGTCTGTGGACAGCTGGTCTCCTGCAGTACATAGATGAGCAAAGACAGTTTGTCAGTTCCCCTATCTAGGTGCCAGTGTACATGCTAAATAGCACATGAAACAACAGGACACAAAGACATGATGTATGTGCTGTAGTGTATGTGCACACATGTCAGATACATGCCCATCATCTGAAATCTCAGCTCTACAGGTCCACACAACAAGGTCCATGTTGTGCTGTGACCAATCTATGGGCTCTGCCACAGTACATCAGTATGAGTGTCACATACCAGACACACACCACAGTCACTAGTGAGGACAGATGTCTACCACACATCACAGGTTTTTGACAGACACACACAGGGACCTTGTGTCGCCACAAGGACACCATCATGATGTAGCGTCTCATATACACACCACAACGCACACATGACACGTGTTTTTGCATCTCACACATGGTGTCTGTGACTCACAGACGCCACATCAACTCACATTGACAATACACATGTATGTGGTGACCGTTTGACATTGAGCACATGAAATCAGAGTAATCTCCGTAGCTAAAGGCACACATACTGTGGATGAACATCACAATTTTGGCACTGGGACACCCTGTGACACACATCCCATTCCACCTAAGAGTCAGGGTGTATGTCACATGTCATACACAATGTACCCCGGGAACTGTGTACATGGCTCATGCCCTGAACTGTACAGTCATCAATCACAGTGGTTATGTGTCCAACACACAGCAGTATCTGTCCCCATGACACCTTGCCCTGCCTGGGAGTGGGTGCCACTAAGTGACACATACCAAATCACATGTTTACCCACATATGCACCCACAGGTAATGCAGCCTGACATGCCCCTTGATAGACTGTGTCACAGGCTCTATTGTTGTTGGTGTGCCCATGAGTCCATGGGAAGCTATTGTGGGTGGAACACTTAGCACATTGCCTGCAATGGGGACTGACGCGGGTGACCAATTCAAGAGACGCGTCGGACACCTAGGGAACGAGGCGAGCGCACGCCTTGCACACCCGCCTTGCACATTGCCTGCAATGGGGACTGACGCGGGTGACCAATTCAAAAGACGCGTCGGACACCTAGGGAACGAGGCGAGCGCAAGCCTTGCACACACGCCTTGCACATTGCCTGCAATGGGGAGTGACGCGGGTGACCAATTCAAAAGACGCGTCGGACACCTAGGGAACGAGGCGAGCGCACGCCTTGCACACACGCCTTGCACATTGCCTGCAATGGGGACTGACGCGGGTGACCAATTCAAAAGACGCGTCGGACACCTAGGGAACGAGGCGAGCGCACGCCTTGCACACCCGCCTTGCACATTGCCTGCAATGGGGACTGACGCGGGTGACCAATTCAAAAGACGCGTCGGACACCTAGGGAACGAGGTGAGCGCACGCCTTGCACACCCGCCTTGCACATTGCCTGCAATGGGGACTGACGCGGGTGACCAATTCAAAAGACGCGTCGGACACCTAGGGAACGAGGCGAGCGCACGCCTTGCACACCCGCCTTGCACATTGCCTGCAATGGGGACTGAGGCGGGTGACCAATTCAAAAGACGCGTCGGACACCTAGGGAACGAGGCGAGCGCACGCCTTGCACACACGCCTTGCACATTGCCTGCAATGGGGACTGACGTGGATTTGGCCCTTGTATGATTCGTGTTGTGAAAAATCAGTTGGCTCCCTACAACAATGTATCAGACTCGTTGGTGTAATGGGTTTGAAATATTTGAACGATGCGGAAGGCGTGTACGAGCCGTGCAATGCGATGGATTGGCCAGATTCATAGGATGCAAACGTGTTGGACCTATCGCTTTGGACGCATGGGACAGAATCTGCCTCTGCAGCACAGATATAAGGCTGTCTGTTCCCCTGAGAGCTCACTTGCCTGCACTACATGCTCCACATTGACATCTCTGCTACCACTGCTGCTGTCTCTGCATCCTCTGGCTCAAAGAATGGCACGTACTGTGGAGAGGGCCCCAGCCTTCACAGAGGAGGAGAACAAGGCCCTGCTGGACAGCCTCCTTCCACAGTACAGCAAGCTGTATGGGACACCAGGGGAGCAGGTGAGTGTGCAGTCCACATCCCTTTTTCATTGTGCATGTTGTCTTACTGGCACTAATGGCATTGTGTACACCAGTGGCTAGCATGCTCACTGAGTAGTTGTTAACCCCAAAGTGTGTATGTACCTGTAGTGGACAGGTACTGTGCATGAAAAGGGCATTTTGACCCAGTTATTATACTCAGGCAATGTTTCAATTTTGTAAATGCAGGACAACTGTCAATCACCATAGTTGCACTACCCGTGTACATCATATGCCCTTGTGATGAAGACATGTATATCCAACTGTGTGTTGCACAAACATGTTGCATTTCTGGTAATGGACTTTTATCCTTGTCATCCTCACAGGTTGATGCCCATCAGAAGCAGGAGATATGGCTGACCATTGCCCGGGCTGTTCGTTCTGTGGGGGTCTACAGACGCCGCATCCGCAACTGCCAGAAGAGGTGGCAGGACCTTCGTGGCTGGACCCGGAGGATCGCCAGAGTCCAGCTGAAGCTGTCGCCTCCTCGCAGAAGGGGCAGACGACGGACACTGACCCCCCACATGCACCGGATCCTGGCGGTGGTCTTCCCTGACCTGGATGGGCAGTTAAAGGCCAGACAGCAGCAAGGAGGGGGTAAGTGCATGCCTTTTCTGTGAACTATGTCTCACATGCTCTTTGCACTCCTTCATCCTGGTTACACTCCCACAGATCTCCTGTCTGCTTGAACAGGAGTCATGTTCCTAAATTAGTTCATGGACCATCCTCATCTGATACACAGGTGTGGCCCTTTCAGTCTATGACTTGTGTCACTTGAGTTGGGCGTCCCTGCTGTTGTCCAAAATTAAAGGTTGTAAACAGCATCTGCTACCGGTGCATTGTTTTGTCCTCATGAGTGAGGCAATTGATTGCCATGTGTCTGCATATTGCCAGAAATCAGACATGTACTCTATGTGGGCAAATGATATGTGTTCCAATTGATGCTTTGGCTCACCATATGTGTCTGTGGTATTTACCACACAGCCATGCAGCAGTTAAGACAATCTTGGGGCCTCATAATAATGTACATCATGTGTGTCACACATGCATGAACACATGCCTAGTGTTCAGGGTAATCCCATGTTGCACATGGAACTGGACAGGTATGCCTACTCCGGACATGAGGAACACTCTGTGCTCCTACTCCTGTGTGTCAGCCTACATTTAGTTAATTGTGAAATATGCAATATGGTGTCTGCCTCGGTGTCATTCTGGAGTGGCCTAGCATCTTAGACTCCTGTGGTGTTGAGCATTTTGGTTTTGGCAGCTAGCTGAGGTGTGGCTAATGGATCATCACAATGGGGAAAAACATAGGTGTGTGATCACTTGACGGTGCACAATGATGTATCATACATAATAGTGCAGGCAGCCTCAATTCGTTCTCATCAGACTGTGATGTTATCATGTTCACAGATTGGTGCTTGCAGTCACTCAACTGTCGCATTTGTATTACGTGGGATCATCATATGCCTTAAGATGTGTGTAGCAGTAGCAGAACATGTGCACTTGACAGCTGCAGGGCTTACATTCCCCAAAATGATTATGATTGTGACACAGTGCAGACTTTTTTATTTATGGATGCACTGCCCCTGTGACTTTATCCAGTGATGACTGATTAGCCAGACTGGCCCGTAGCATGGTATCCCACTTGCTAATGTGTATCCTGCCGTTATGTCAGTTGTACGGCATACACTCTATTGTGGCATTGACCATCAATACATGGGCACATCATGGTGTCTTGTGAAGGAAGCATATCCATTTTAATGACAATGAGTTTGGCCATCCCTTCTCCTGACACATGTACTGAGTCTGTGGCAGGAGATGGGATATGTGTGTACTGACACATTTCATTCACAATTTAAGATGTTCTGAGATATGTCTATGCGGTGCATGTGTGCACATATAAGTAGTGGCATACTACATGCACCAGACAGATGGGTCCATGGAGGGGAAGTGTATGAGTGGCATGGTTGACTGGCAGAATGACAGGTGTATTTTTCAATATGTGCCAGCACTTCTAGCAATATTTAGCAAATGCGGAAAATGCGTCATCTGTAATGTGCTGTTATGACTGTGATGTCTCAGGTGAAACGAGTGACTTATGTGTATCTGTTTATCCTGATTGTTTGCAGAAACATCTTCGGCTACTGGAGGAGACAGCTCCACGGACCAAGAGGAGCCGCAGAGCCAGACTGGGTCTGCTGGAGAGGAGTTGGAGGGACCCAGTGGCACAGAGGGTGAGGGGAGCCACACTGAGGATACCTCAGCTACAACCACCTCGGCTGAGGAACACAGCATCTCCAGTGAGGACTCCCTTGTGGAGGCGGGTGTCAGCAGACCCCAGACAACACCGAGGGAGTCTGTCCCCGCCACCACCACCATCTCCACCCTCCCATCTGCTCCCATCCCAGAGGTCCGTGGAGGCCCCCATGTAAGGGAGCATGTCTCCTTTGTGCCAGGCACCGCACCCCCTGCCCCTGTCTCCCCTGCTGCCCTGAGTGTGGAGTCTGTGGACTTGCTGAAGCAGCTCCATGTAGGGCAGACAGCGATGCTGAGTGTCCTCCATTCCCACACCAGTCTGTTGACACAACTGGTGTCCTTCATGGAGGGCATCTCATCAAACATGTCTGCCCTACATCAGACTATTCAGGCCATGGCCTCCACACAGACGCCAGCAGTGTCCCTCCTCCAACAGTCCCTCACCCCTCCTACCTCTGCCTCCTACCTCTGCCACATCCACAATCCCCACTGCCCTACCTGTCCAACACACACACACACCAGCACCGGCACGCACCACAACAGACACAGGCAGCACACAGCCACGCAAGCCAAAATCCAGAGCCACAGGCACGCACACTCCGGGGACTGATGGCACACACACAGGGGATGGGTCACAGATGCACAAACAGACATCCACAAGCACTCCGCAGTCCTCAGATGCCTCTCCCTCCAAAACCCCTTCCCTTGCCTCACCTGCAACCCTCCCTTCCCAGCAGCTCTTCCTCTGTGACCTTGGCCTCTTCCCCACCGATCAATCGCACGGACACTGAGGCCCCCATCCGCAAGTCCCCCCGGACTAGGAAGAGCAAGACCCCACCACAATCCCGCAGCTCAACCACACAGTATCCGTCCTGCAGCCCCCAGGCCACCACTCCACAGGTCCCCCAGCCACACCCTGCCCCTGGTTCACCCACACACCGATACCACATCCCCAAAATGATTAGGCCCTCCCCCCTACCACATGCACTTCCACCACCACCTCACACGCTCAGCCTGTTCCTGCCACTGGTGTGGAGTCTGTGTCTCCCCCCTCTGTCCTGCCCACCCCACCTGGACCCCATGACACTACTTTGGAGGTTGGCACTGCAGTGCTGAGCTCATCCACCCCGTCTGACTTTGGCACTGCAGTGGAGACCACGTCCACACCATCTGACCTGCCCACTGCTGTGGTGCCGGCAACCACCCCATCTGACTTCATCCCTGCAGTTGTGACGGTGCCTACTGTGTCAGACACCTCCACTGCAGTTGCCAGTGACACTCCAGCACCCACCACCCCTCCCCTGCCCCATTCTGCTGACCCCTGATCCTTTCCCTCCCCTGCCCCATGTATGCCCCTCCAAGGGGAGATGTCCCCTGGTCGTAGCAGTGCAGGCAAGCAATGGGTGACAACTTGTCACATGTCACCCTGGTTGATTTGAGAAATGGACTGGCCATTGGCCTTTTGACATTGTGGACTCGAATTACCAGTTTTGAGGAGTTATATTTTTTAATAAATCAAATTGTTGGTATTCATTGTTGTTGCATCTAATGTACATGATGTTGATGATGAGTATCATGGAGTTGATGTTGTACTTGTGTTTTGAAGGTACAACAGGATGATTTGTTGATGTGATGGACTCCATGTGGTCCATGGGATATGTGTACTTCTCTGCTATGTATCCATGACATCCTTTGCTGCAATTACAGGGTGTAATGATTGCAAAATGTTGTAACCAGGATTATCTCTTTGGGTTTGCTACTTCACATCTTTGGCATACACTGTTGCACATATGTTGTACTTACATTTTGGCACATGGTGGGATTCCCTGACTGGGCCCATCTACACTGGACAGGCAGGTTTGTGCATCCATGGTACACAAGTCAGCTGTGTCATCAGTGCAACTATCTCTACATGTGTATTGCGTATGTGCAGATGACTGAGGGACACTCCCGTACACATGTTGCTGTGACCAGAGCTTTCATTGTGTTGTAATTGTTGGCTCACTGTGCAAGTGGTGTGCTGGCTTGACAGGACCCTGCACAAACAACGTTTTTTTCACAGCTGACATTCCCCAGGAGTGGAGACCCCTCATGGCATTGTGTCATTCCGTGGCATTGCCTGTGCACATGGTGTGTGTTGTGTGAGCATGTCTGTGTGTGTTGCCTTCCCTTTTTTCGACTCAGCCTGTGTTCCATGCAGATGTTCCTGTTATGTGCACTTGCTGAGTTGTCCTGTGTTCATCAGACTTCTTTTCCCTGGGTTTACTGGGATGTAGGTGCATGGCAGACTACTGGTCATTAGGTTGTCATCCATGGCTGTTTTGGTTGTAATTTCAGGGGATGTTGTCAAACGCACATGGGACACATTCAGGATTCCCATTGGCACTTATGTGTTTCCAACAGCATGTTGTTTTCCCTATGTGGTATCTGTCAGTGTGAGGCTCACTCGTATGTGTGTGTGACTACTCCCACTCATCAGGGTCATTGCTGCAATGTTGGAAGGTGTCAACATGTGTTCTTTGTGGGTCTCCTTTGGTTCCTCATTGGTGTAGGTGTGTGGCAGGGTTCACAATGAATAGTGTTGTCTTCACATTATGCCCATGTTCCGCATACTGTGCAGTGTGGCAGACATTCACAGGTGTTGTTGACAGGCCATGTGTGTTGATTTTTGTGTACCTTAGATCCCCCCCACCACCCCTGGGATTGTAATGGGTGCTTGGGCAATGTCAACAGTCCCTGTGTGCCTAGCTGATGCACATTGTTGCAGATCAGGGTGTGGGGTTTTGAGGGTGGCCACATGTGAGTTGTTTCATGTCTAGGCCCCTACCCACATTTTGCACATTGGTTGCAGGACATGGCCATTGATTTGTGTTTATGGAGGTGTGATGTGAGTTTGTTGTTCTGGACACATGACCCAGTATGCACAGCTGACTGTGCTCCACAGTATAGGCAAAACAGACCTTTGTCATCACAGTGGGATTGGCGTACAGGCTACTGTCACCACAAATTAGGGTACTAGAGGGTAGTGCTGTAGTGGGTCTGTCTCTTGCTGTGTTGGTTGCTGTTCCACCCAGCTTGTGTCACATGAATACGTTGCTATACCACTCATCTGACGATGTATGCTTGACCACAAAGGGGTGCCCAGTTCATTAGTTACTTTTTGTATGGCACTGTGGACACATCTGTGTGATTGGAGTTCATCCTACCGTCATGTGTTGTGTACTAGCCTGGGGACACTGAGACAGACACACGTGTTGTGTATGATATGCAGTGTGGGTCTGCCTGTCTGTGTTTGTGCATCTGCACCTCTGCATTGGTATTTCTTTTGTGTTCCATTGTGTGGATGTAGTTTGGAGGTTTTTCCCTAATGTCCATGCATCTTGTAGCTCATCATCCTGCACATTGCTCATGTTTGGTATGTCCCATTGCTGCCATGGTATGGGACTTTGTCACCTAACATCGACAGTCTCCACAGGATTCCTCAGTTTGTGTGTCTGTTCGTAGAGATATGTGTGTATGCATCATGATGCTCACTTTTCACATAGTCTAATTGGTCACTGTGGGCATTGTCAGGGCACATGGCCAATGCTTGTCTGCACATGGCAGAGGGAGTTCTTGTGATACACAGCAATCTTTGCCTCTCAAATCTATGTTTGTATGTGACACAACCACCACATTGCCACTACATTGGTTGTGGATTTGGGGCCAGTGAGCACAAATGCTGGTCTGGTGATGCTGCTATTATTTTGTCTACACTCACCTTCTGGTCACTGTAGTGATGTGGGCTTTGGAACCCATTACCACAATGTTCCTGAGATGCTGGGGTTTTGAGCCCCACAGTCATCTTTTGTGCACACATGTGATGGGAGTCACATTGTATGTTCACTATCAGAATCAGTGTTGTGGGCATTTGGGACACACATACATAGAATCTTGCAAAGATGGTAGGGGTGGGGTTTGCTTAGTGACCCTATGCGTGTGAATGCTGGTGGTGCAGGGCATCCAGCCCCCTATGAGTGGGGATGGTAGTGGTGCAGGGCATCCAGACCCCTATGAGTGGGGGGTACTGGTATTGATGGACATCCAGCCCCTATGAGTGGGGATGGTAGTGGTGCAGGGCATCCAGCCCCCTATGAGTGGGGATGGTAGTGGTGCAGGGCATCCAGCCCCCTATGAGTGGGGATGGTAGTGGTGCAGGGCATCCAGCCCCCTATGAGTGGGGGTACTGGTATTGATGGACATCCAGCCCCCTATGAGTGGGGATGGTAGTGGTGCAGGGCATCCAGCCCCCTATGAGTGGGGATGTTAGTGGTGCAGGGCATCCAGACCTCTATGAGTGGGGATGGTAGTGGTGCAGGGCATCCAGCCCCCTATGAGTGGGGATGGTAGTGGTGCAGGGCATCCAGCCCCCTATGAGTGGGGATGGTAGTGGTGCAGGGCATCCTGCCCCCTATGAGTGGGGATGGTAGTGGTGCAGGGCATCCAGCCCCTATGAGTGGGGATGGTAGTGGTGCAGGGCATCCAGCCCCCTATGAGTGGGGGTACTGGTATTGATGGACATCCAGCCCCCTATGAGTGGGGATGGTAGTGGTGCAGGGCATCCAGCCCCCTATGAGTGGGGATGTTAGTGGTGCAGGGCATCCAGACCCCTATGAGTGGGGATGGTAGTGGTGCAGGGCATCCAGCCCCCTATGAGTGGGGATGGTAGTGGTGCAGGGCATCCAGCCCCCTATGAGTGGGGATGGTAGTGGTGCAGGGCATCCAGCCCCCTATGAGTGGGGATGGTAGTGGTGCAGGGCATCCTGCCCCCTATGAGTGGGGATGGTAGTGGTGCAGGGCATCCAGCCCCCTATGAGTGGGGATGGTAGTGGTGCAGGGCATCCAGCCCCCTATGAGTGGTGCAGGGCATCCAGCCCCCTATGAGTGGGGATGGTAGTGGTGCAGGGCATCCAGCTCCCTATGAGTGGGGATGGTAGTGGTGCAGGGCATCTAGACCCCTATGAGTGGGGATGGTAGTGGTGCAGGGCATCCAGCCCCCTATGAGTGGGGATGGTAGTGGTGCTGGGCACCCACCCCTAGGTGTGGGCACTGCTGGTGGTGTGGACCATGCTACCCCTGTGGTTTTGCTTTTGCTGGTGAACGGCATGTCCCCCCCCTATGTGTGTGTGGCATTTCGCGTGTTCGTGACGTTTGTTTCTGTGGGTGTCTGACTTACCGTCTGCGACGTACGCGTCTGTTCCTGATCCAGTCATAGATATGCAGTACTGGGATGACCTGCGCGATGGGATTCATCATTGGTTCGTCTCGTACTTGTGAATTGTTGCTCCGTCTCGTACACGTTGTGAGTTGGTCCGTTTCGTAGCAGTGGATCGTGTTGTGGTGCGAATCGGACCTGCTATTCATCTCTCCCGGATGCTGTGACGTGCTGCTAGTGGCGACCCGTTCGGCGCGTAGGATTTGCGCATCGTACTTGTCCGGCCGGAAACTATTGTGGAAACTGCTTCCGGGCGACTCGGATGGGCGTTTGGTTAAGCGGCTCGGACCGGAAATGTTGCAGGAATCGAAGCCTATGTGTCGTTCGGAATTGTGGCACTTTTGCGCATCGTACTTCATCGCCCGGACGGACCGGCTCCCAGTACGAGTCGGTCGCAAGGTAAGGCTACAGACAGCTCTCGGAGGGCTATCCGAGCGAGATCGGAATCGGCCCCTTAGTCTGCAGTCTGATGGTATCTTGGCTGCGGATATGTCGAGAACCACCAGAGAAGGTGAGCTTGGCTGCAAGATAAGTAGGGGTGCTGATCATGATGACTTAGTAAATGATGCAGATGGTTTTGAACATGGTGCCGGCTGGCAAGGGGAGCCAATGGAGTTCCATCAGGATGGAGGGATGTGATCACATTTCCTCAGGTCCTAGATGAGACATGTTGCGAAGTATATGATACTCTTAAGGGGTGCCAGTATGGAGTCGGGGAGCCCATGGAGCAGGGCTTTACCACTTTCTGGTTGCAAAGGTATGAGAACCTGAACAGCAGTTCTAAGTTGCTTTCCGGAAGACACGGTTTCAGTTTCTTTAGAAGAGAGAGCTGGTACCAGGCTGTCTTTAATTTATTTGTCAATGTGTTCCTTGATGGTGAGGTTCATGTCCACAAAAGGAGGAGCACTCTCAAGGCAGGAATCCATGAAAAGGGACTACAGATGCTCAGAGGTGCACACACACATCAAGATCCGAAGGACTAGTGGTGAAACAGGGCTTCCGTCATACTAGTCACAGTGCATTGAAGCTGGGAGACATAGAAGAGGGAAATGAAATGAAATGAAATGAATGAATGAATGAAAACAAGATTTATAAAGCGCCTGGTTACCCATGGGCATCCCCGCGCTGGTACCTGCTAACACACTAAGCTGAAAGCTATTCATTTAGGGAAGAGTAATGTTTTAATCTGCTTCCGGAAGATGAGGTAATTAGGTTGGTCACGGATCTGCGGAGGCAAGCCATTCCAGATCTTGGCCACATTATACGAGTAAAGGCGGCCGCCACTTCGTGCTCTCGTTATTCTTGGAATGGACAGTAGATGTTTAGTTTCTGACCTGAGGGCTCTGTTAGGACGGTATCGATGGATAAGGGACTGAATGACCAAAGGTCCCTTACCTGAGAGTGACCTGTGGGCTATACATAGAGCCTTAAACTCTATGCGCTCACGGATAGGGAGCCAATGTAAAGATGCCAAAGCTGGTTTAGCGGAAGACCGCTTTGGGATGTTCATAAGCATGCGCGCAGCGCAGTTTTGAACAATTTGTAGCTTCTGTATCGAGGAGCCAGGGGCTCCAAGATAAAGAGCATTGGCATAGTCAAGTCGTGACAAAATAAGAGCCTGAACTAGGACTCTTCTTGCAGGGAAAGGGAGTAGTGGGAGCACTTTACGGATCATTCGTAGGATCCCGTAGCAGCTTGCAGCTACCTTTTGCCCTTGTTCTTTAAAATCAAGGTTCTGGTCGAGCCAGACACCCAGACTTTTAATTTGATGTTTGGGGGTAGGGGCAGGACCAAAGGAGCTGGGCCAGAGTAGCTCAAAGTTTATATTTTCTTTGTTCCCTAGGAGCATTAATTCTGTTTTTGATCCATTGAGTTTCAAGAATGACTCTTCCATCCACCTTGATACTTTTTCTAGACAGAGGGCAAGACAGGGACTGGAGGGATCCCGCTGGTTGACAGAGACAACCAACTGGGTGTCATCAGCATACGTAATTATCCGAATCCCGAATGGTAGCACAATCTCTGCCAAGGACCTCAAATACACGTTAAAAAGTGTGGGGCTGAGGGAGGAGCCCTGAGGCACCCCACAAATCAGCGGTATAGATTTAGAAGAAATACCGTCTTCAAAAACTTTGAAAGATCGGTCTTCTAAAAATGATTGGAGCCAATTGAGCATAGTCCCCGCAATTCCTACCTCGCCCAGTCTTTCTATCAGCAGCTGGTGGTTAACCGTATCGAAGGCTGCGCTTAAATCTAGAAGGATAATAGCTGCGCAGCCTCCTGCGTCTAGGATTTTTCTCGCCTCTTCCGCTACCACCAGAAGAGCCGTCTCTGTACCATGTTGAGGTCTAAAACCCATCTGGGAGGAATGGAGACAGTTATTGCTCTCCAGGAAGGTAGATAGAACAGAATTCACATATTTCTCGGCGATCTTACTGATAGCCGGCAGCAGGGAGATGGGGCGATAGTTACTCCAGACTTCAGAGTCCAGGGTAGGTTTTTTCAATAAGGCTTTAACCATAGCCTGTTTCCATAGTGGAGGGACTATCCCTGAGGAAAGAGAGGCATTTATCAGGTCAAGGATTACTGGGGAAAGGATTTCAGAGGCCTGATTTAAGATGTTGGGGGCAGGATCAGTGGGGAACCGGATTTTAATTTACTCAAAATATCAAGCAACGTGGACGTGTTAAGTGGGGAATTTCCTCAATTAGGCTAACTCTCCCTTTGACCAAGTTTTCCTGATCTCTGATAAGTTGTTGAGATATTCTTTGAGGGAAGGAGGAGTAAATAGCTTGGATTTTGTCCGAAAAGAATTCTGCCATGGCATTGCATCGTGCTGAGGTATCTTCAGATACAATGGGGAGTGGGGATGGTAAGCAAGCCCTTAGTGATGCGGAAGATTTCGCGAGGAGAGTTAGCAGCTGCCAGAATTCTCTCTTCATAATATAGAGTTTGGGCCAGTTGAATTTCAATTTTATAAGTTTTAATGGCCTCTCTATAAATTTGTTTGTTGCTGGCAGAAAAATCCTTCCTCCATTTCCTTTCAGCTCTCTTACAAGTTTTCTTAAGTTCGCGAAGTTTAGGGAGTACCACGGATTACGCTTGGTTTCTGCCTTATTAAATGTCGTTTTATTTGGAAGGACAGAGTTCAATGAGGATTCTACCCAATAGTTAAATTTATTGTAGGCAGTTACAGGGTCAGGATCGGAAGTGGGCGTGGACAATTCCAACGTTGTTACCCATGAATCAATTGGTAATTTGGACCATATGCGTGAGCATTTCCTATGCCCCATGGTCGCTGTGGAAGTCACTTGCGGAATCCAAGTAAAAGGGATTAAGAAATGGTCAGACCAAGGTAGCCTAACAGGATCGCCAACTAAAAGATTCTCCAAATTGGAGAAAATGGGGTCCAATAAGTGGCCTTTCATATGGGTGGGACCTGCTACTTTTTGTGTAAGTTGGAAAACAGCTAGTCCCTCAGTTAGGTCATGTACATCTGAATGAAGGATATTCTCAAAATGGAGATTAAGATCCCCTAACAGCGTGAGGTTAGCACTACTATTGGCCAGTTTAGCTGCTGTCTCAAGGAGCTCATTATTAAATCGATTGAGGGGTCCTGGAGGTCTATAGATCAGGATCCCCGAGAATGTGCAGACATGGGAGATACGAATTGCAAAGGCAAGGCTTTCGCAATCGGTTAACGGACTTGCGGTGGTGCGTCAATCAAATTCCATTTTATGAATAATCGCAAGACCACCGCCCCTTCCTATACCCCTGTCCAGCCTTTGGATAGCGTAACCGGCCGGGAGTGCTTGGACAATAGGGAAATTAGCGTCACTATTGAGCCAAGTTTCAGTTAAAAACAGGAAGAGGAATGTGTCAAGCCAGGATCGCAATAGAGCTTAGTTCTGCAGTCCACTCAATCACACAAAAATTCTTTGAGAGCCACACACTTCCATACCAATATCCTAGACCACAAACGGAGTCAGAGACACTGTGGTGAGGCTCGCAGACGTTCTATGAAGTGGGCAATGAAGTGTGGATATCTTCACAATCACTACTTAGTTTTGTATGTGGTTCAACAGGTATGAATGCATATGGCACATGAGCAAACACCCAATAACTCTCAGGACATGGAGGCAGACTGAGGACGTTTATTGTCCGCTGGGGCAGCTAAGGCCAAACAGTGAGTCACAGTCACTGTCTAGTGGGTCCTCCTCAATGGGCCTTGTAGCACTGATGTAGGTTACAGTAGCATAATGCAAAATGATGAGTCCCCTCTGAAAAATGCTAGAATGTGCCCATTACACTTCTATTTCTCCCCGACATCCATCAGATTTAGACTGAATGGAACCCCTGAAGGATGGGGCCTCCCTGCGCCGCAACGGCTGCAGGGGTGTGCGAAATACCCCTGGTAGATTGCTTTGTTGAATCCCCCTGCACAGATTCCTCAGTTAGCAGATCTCTATTCCCCTCCTTAGGAGAATATGCCTCCTTACAACTCATGCCTTTGCCCCGCAGGCTATTACAACGCGGTCGTTACAACGACCGCGTTGTAACAACGCATACCATTACCCCACAAGTCATAACAACGACTTGCTCTGGGGGGGGCTGGATGTTGGAATAGTATAATTTACTATTCTAACTCCAGTCTGTGCAACAGTAGGGAAGGTGTTGGATTTGAAATCCAACACCTTCTGACCCCTCCGCAAGTCGTTGTTATGAGTTGCGGGGTAACAACCGCGTTGTAATAGCCTGCGGGGAAAAGGATTTGTGGTAAACGATGTTTACTCCTTAGGACAGCTTTCTCCTCCTTTAGAGCACCTCCAGCACTTCTCTTCTCTGAGGTTAGGCTTTTAATCTGGAGGACTGCTCCAAACAGTCCTTCTAGCAACTTTTCTAGATATTCAAGGCATTTAGGACTTGCTAAGAGCATTGGTAGTCAGAGACCTCAGCTGTGGAGCTCTAGCGGTAACTCAAGTATATTGGTATGTACCATGAATGAATGAATGACTATACTTGTAAAGTGCACAGTTACTCAGTGAGTGTCCTGGCGCTGGGGCAAATACAGGTTGGTAACACTAAACGTATAGACTAAACAGATGGGTTTTTACAGTTTGTGAAAGACAGTCTCACTGGTCATATTTCTGAGTTGAAAAGAGAGGTGATTCCAGATCATATAATATGGACCAAAAAGGAAGTTCCTCCTCGTATTGACCTTTTAAAACGAGAGACCACTATCAGCCATGCATGCCCGAGCGCAACGCCCTGGGAGGATTGTATTGTTGAATCCTAGTGTTAAGGTGGGGTGGCCCCTTTCCATGAAGGGCAAGGTGAGCTAACACTAAGGCTTTGAAAACAAATCTCTTGCCAAAGGGGAGCCAGTGAAGCTGTTTTAGATATAATGGCATCGAGGTTCACCTAGTGAGCTTGAGTAGAAGAAGAGCTGCCATATTCTGCACTGCTTGCAAGTGCTGAATTAAAAAATCCGGTAAGCCCAAGTAGAGAACGTTTTAATAGCGCAATCTAGATAAAATTAGAGCTTGGACAACTATAAACTCGTTCCCAAGGAAGAAAGGCCAAAAACCTTTTCAGTGCTTTCAATATATAGAAATACAGTTTCACTACAGAGGAAACTTGGGCCTTAAATGAGAGACGATCATCAAACAATACCCATAGGTTTCTCACCACCTCCTTAGGAAAAGGAGGAGCCGAGCAATCACTCAGCCTATCCAGGTGATGGGTTGTGTCCAAAAAGCAGAATTACCATCTTGTGTGGATTGCATTGCAGATTGTTGAATCTCAGCCAGCTCATAACTGCCCTCATACAGGCAGAAGATGTTTCCTTAGATGGTGCCGAATCACCCTCATACAAGAGCAGCAACTGGGTATCATCTGCATAACCGGGGACACATATATTTTAAATAAAGTAGGACTCAAGGCTGATCCCTGCAGCACTCCACATTTAAGAGTCTTAACATCTGAGAAGTAGGGTTTCATTCACACTGCCTGCTCTCTAAGGCTCAGAAAAGAACTGAACCACATTAGTGCCGAACCTCCCACCCCGATGTCTGCCAGGCGTTGAAGTAAAATATCATGTGATACAATGTCAAACACCTTTGAAAGATCTCATAAGATCAAGGCGGCATTATGACTAAGGTCCAATGTTATCTTAATGGATTCTGTAATTTCCAGCAAGGCAGTTTCCATACTATGACGAGCTCAAAAACTGGATTGAGAGGGATATAGGAGATTGTATGTTTCCAAGAACTCTGTGATTTGTATATTAGCAATTGTTTCTAAAATTTTAGAGTCAGTTGGCAGATACCTTCCTTGTGGTAAAGTGTGTCATGGCACAAAGGCCCTTGGTTTGTACTTAGTATTTATGCCTGGCCGGAAGAAACACATTTGGATTCCAACACCCTGATCTGTCTTGGGTTATGTCTGTTTTTGAGGATGTTGGTGAGGACTACATAGGTTGCCAGATCCATTTTGTTTGATCAGAAGAATCAGCAGGAGAGGATATAGAACTGGATGTGCCCCGACAGAGGATAAGAGCAAAAGCACAAAGGATGGAGAGTTACCCCAGCCAGGAACTAAACAAATATTTTTGCTGTGACACTCTTAGGGAAGGGGAAAGGTAACAAAGAAATTATTTTTCAATTCAAAATGCAGTCATACTATATTCACCAGCTGCAGGCGCCTAGCTATGAAATTTCTAGACCTAGGGCCTGATTTAGAGTTTGGTGGATGGGACACCCTGTCACAAACGTGATGGATATCCCATCCACTTTATTACAAGTGCCATTGTATATAACAACAACCGCGCAGTTGTTGGTCAATATGCCTAGGAACCAATCCGCCCGACAAGCCCTAAACTCCCTTCATTGGCTCCCTGTGGCTGAGAGGATTATGTTTAAATCCCTCTGTATTGCCCACAGGGTGCTGATGGGCATAGGGCCTCTGGTTTCCCATTCCCTGCTTTCTTTCTATCTACTTCTCCTGAAGAACTTTGCGCTCCTCTAATTCTCACATGGCCAAAGTACCCCAAGTTAGAAGGGAAAGATTTGGAGGGCGTTCCTTTTCATATATTGCAGCCAGGTTGTGGAACACCCTCCCTCTTTCTCTACATTCTGCAAAGCAGGTATTCCCCTTTCGAAAAATGCTGAAAACCTGGCTATTCCAGAATATCTCCCTACAATAGAGGAACTAAAAAAAACCTTCTGATGCTTCTCTGCCGCACTATGAGCTCTGGGATGCTCACAGGTAGCTATGCACTCTATAAGTGCTTCAAAGAATAGAATAGAATAATGCACTGGTAATACAGTGGACGAGATATCCATCACTTTAGTGATGGAGTAACCAGTCCGCCAAAATCTAAATCAGGCCCTTACTCTCAAGCAACAAAAAACCTGAGCAGGCCACCTGAGGTCACTATTTTCTGAGTCATCTATACATAGGAGTCCCAAAATTCATTTTTGCTGCCATAAAGTCAGCAACAACTCACACACTTCACGCTCAACTTACTGCATACATCCATCCAGAGCAAACACACATTCATCTTCCAGGTGTCACACAAAAGGGGCACATGAGTCAATTGAGTGAGACAAGGCGGACGTTTTACCAGACGAGGCCTGTAGATACTCCCCCTTGCAGGATACAGGCAAAATGGACATAGACCTCCACCATAAACACATGATGCCATTACTGCTAGGCTCTTGCAGATCAGTTAAAGGACAGTGGTCACTTTTAAAAGAAGGCACACACAGAGCCCTGCTCTATTATCTCATGTCATCACAAGAGAGATCCTCGGTGAACATGTGTGTTTAATTATCAAGTTTGGTCAGGTAAAATATTTTAAATGTATGGTGTTGCATAGAGTGGAACACAGGGCAAGAGTGCATGCGTTCCAGAGCCAAGCAGAAGCTTTTTCTACCAACATAGAGTTTGCCACAAAAAAGAAGAGAGTCTTATTCAAGTTACTCAGCATATTGCTTTGTTTGCCAAGCACAAGGCAACTCTTCAGAGGTGATAGGGATGGGGTCACAGTAGATGAACCACACAATTGAAACAGCCAATAAATTACACTAATAGGAGTTTCTGTTTTCTGTGTTTTAATTCTTGTGAATGTTGATACTGTATTCCAGTATTTTCCTAGAATGTGGATTTCAGTGTTTATCAATGTTTACAGATGCTGAGATAACAAGAAATTGGGGAGGGCAAAGATTTTCCAGTGTATAAAGAAAAAGGTTTGTACAGCACTTGGCAGAGTCCATAGATATGTATGCAGTTGTTAGACCTGTCAGCCTTACGTTGGTCTTCCTCCAATCTTTTTCCATTTACCCTCCACATTTTGCTGAATCATTTTGTTGGCCTTAGGACTCTGATCACTTTGCCACTGCTAATCCGAGCTAAAGTGCATGTGCTTCTTCCCTAAACATGTGTAAATGGTGTATACACGATTAACATATTTTATTTACTTGTAAGTTCTTTCTAAGGTGGTATACCATATACCCAGGGCCTGTAAATTAAATGCTACTAGTGGGCCTGCAGCACTAATTGTGCCACCCGCACAAGTAGGCGTTCAAACCTGTGCAGTTTACTGCCACTGCGACTTGGCATTTAAAACTACTTGCCAAGCCTTAAACCCCCCTTTTCTTTCATATAAGTCACCCCTAACGTAGGCCCTAGGTAGCCCTAAAGGCAGGGTGCTATGTAAGCAAAAGATAGGACATGTATTTTTATATTTTGCATGTCCTGGTAGTGACAAACAACCTATTTAGTTTTTCACTACAGCGAGGCCTACTCTTCTCATAGGTTAGCATTGGGAATTCGTTAATACGCTTCAAAACTGCAATTCCTGCTCTAAGAGGAGTAGCTTTTTATGTTTCATATGTTTGGAATGGTGTTGATAAATCCTCCTTGCTGGTGTAGTTGGATTTAACATTATGTTAGAGATGGGGTCTCTAGTTGGCAGAGGTTTGCACCCTGTCCAAGTAGGGACCACCATTCTAGTCAGGGTAAGTCAGATACACACCCTAAATTAACCTGTGCTCACCGTCTGGTAGCTTGGCACAGAGCAGTCAGGCTTAACTTAAGAGGCAGTGTGTAAACTATTTGTGTAGCACTTAAATTACAGTAACTCAATGAAAAGACCACAATAAGACTCCACAGAGTTTAAAGAAAATAGAGAATATTTATCTGTGTAAAACAAGATCCAAAACAACAATAATCCAATAAGTCGAAGTCAAGATATGAATGTTTAAAGATTAAATGGGAAAACAGTGCTTAGAAGTCATTAGTGGTCAAAAGGTTACTTGAGGTCGCAAGGGATCAGTGCAAATTCAAAGGTCAGGCCAACCGCGATGGAGGGCAGGCCAGCTACAGAACCCAGACAAGTCCTGCTGAAGAAATACCTTGAGTGAGCTTTTGTCAACGTCGAGAGTCGACTGCATCATCATCAAGCCACCAAAGGGGGCCCAGCATCGTCGTCGAGCTCTGTTGAAGTGAATGCAATGTGTCGTCATCGAACCTCGCAGTGCATCATCATTGTTGAGCCGCGCAGGCTGTGGATCTGATGTCGTCGAGCAGTCTCTGCATCGGCGTCGAAGGGTGATGCGCCGGAAATTCTCACACAGTCTAGGCAATGCATCAGTGTTTGCAGAAATCATCTGCAGAAACCACTTCTGAGGCCCAGGACTGGAGGGAGCAATTTAGGCAAGTATAGACAGATGGCAGAGTCCAGCAGAACCAGTAGGATTGCAGGAAGTCTTTTCTGTCCATGAGACTTCAGAAAAACAGGCGGCAAGCCCTTGGAGTCACTCTGGGTTTAAGTGAGATGGGTCCAGTCCTTGTCCTCAGCAGGGCAGAGATCAGCAGGCAGCAGTGCAGCTCAGCAAAGCAGAGAATCAATTCCTCAGAACAGTCAGTCACAGCAAAGTGGCAATCCTTACAGCACAGCAATCTTTACTCCAGCGGAGTTCTTCCCAGGTCCAGTAGTGTACTGATCTGGTAGGATTAAAGTCCTAGTACTTATACCCAAAAGTGCCGTTGATGTAGGGGATGACTTCAAAGGAGTTTTCTGAAGTGCACAAGGATCCCTTTCAACCCAGTCCTATCTGCCAGGCTATCTGTGGGGGGTAATCAGCCCTTTTTGTGAGGATAGGACACAACCTATTCAGATGTAAGTGTGAGCTACCTGTCCCCCTTCCTCCCCAGGAAGGATATCAGAATGCAGATGAATGCGCGCCTAAGGCAAGCCCGTCTGCGCCCGTCCACGCCCGACCGGGACCAGGGGCCAGGAACCCTGCCCCTTTACCCACTGGTCGGCATAAATCACCAGGGAGCAACTTCTAGAGCTTAGGCCGTTAAACCCCCCTCCGTGTGCACTGCAGATGGACCCAATCTACCTTTCTGGGTCTAACGGAGTCTGTCAGCATTGCGGATTCAAGACTACCGCCCCCAGGGACAAGTTCCTCAGGTCCCCCAATTCCCAAAATTCCACTTGGCATCTTGGACTGATTAACGCCCGGTCAATCCCCAGACATGCCATAGACATCAGGACTCTGTTAGAAGAGGATTCCCTTGATGTACTATTCATCAAGGAAACATGGCTCAAGGGAAGCTCTGGGCCAGATATCAATTTGGCACTCTCCCCAGGATACCATATTCACAGATTAGATCGAGAGATTAAACCTGGGGGTGGAGTCGCCATCATCTTAAAGACTGCCTTCAATTGCACCATGATTCCACTCTCTCTTCCGCAGTGTGAAAGTGTACAGTTTCACATCACTCTCTCACCCTCCTATTTCCACTCTGGCATCCTTGTCTACAGACCGCCGGGCCCCTGCGCCAGCTTCCTAGAGGCATTGCCTGATACCTTAGCTAGCCTATCCCTAGCAAAAGATTCCACTACCTTGTTAGGCGACTTTAATCTGCATTTTGAAGTACTGGACGCACCCTCCTCCAAAAGATTACAAGATGATCTGGAGGCTCTTCAGTTCACACAACTGGCGTCCACCTCCACTCATGAAAAAGGACACACGTTGGACCTTATATTCTCAAATGACCCCCAGGTCATGGTATCAGAGGTAACCCCAGTCCCCTGGTCCGACCACTGTCTTATCCGGTTTGGGTTACCCAAACCTGTTAAACTAACTAGGGACAAGGGGGAATCTATTATAACCAGGAGCTGGTCAAAGATCGACACAGATTCTTGGTTAAACACTCTAAAGAACACATTGCCCACTCTGGATGGCAGTCCAGAGGAGGATTTTACGAATTGGGAAAACTGGATCAGCCAGTCACTGGAGTTGTGTGCCCCACTAAAAAAACTGCCCAAACATAAAAATCAGCCCAGAAAAGCCCCATGGTTCAATGAACATTTGCTATCATTGAAGAAGCATTGCAAGAGATTAGAAAGGGACTGGAGGAAGGACTTCAACCCTGGAAAAAAAAAACAATTACAAAACTTCCATCAGATGCTACCATAAAGAACTAAAACTGGCACAAGCCAAATTCTACGAGGAGCAAATCACCCAGGCACTCAACTCCCCAAAGGAACTCTTCAGAGTAGTCAAAAATGTGACTACCCCACAAGAAACCAACGGTCCCCCGAGGGCCACGATAGAAAGATGTAACCAAATAGCCTCTTTCTTTCACAAGAAAGTGACAGATATTTATGGTCTCTTTCAGAACACCACTCAGCCCGCTCGTGAAGAGCTCCACGCGAACAGCGTTCCAGCCTCTGCCCTTAGTCTAACACATTTTCCAGGGCTTGAGGAGGAAGCTATCCTCAAGCTGCTCAAATCCATCAAATCAGGCTCCCCATTAGACTCCGCGCCTCCGCATGCCATTCTCAAGGTGACAGAGGCCATCCTCCCCCCCTAGTGAAGATTCCTAATAAGTCACTTGAGTCAGGGTCGGTCCCTTGAGCCTGGAAGCATGCCATAATAAGACCTATTCTAAACAAATCCCATCTGGATCCAGACATACTCGGCAACCTACGACCTATCTCTCTTCTCCCCCTCCTTGGCAAACTCCTGGAAAGGCATGTCAATCAGACTTTAGTCAACTATCTGGAGGAGAACAAGCTACTCCACCCCACGCAGATGGGTTTCCGCGCCCTTCGTAGCACAGAAGCAGCGCTCTTGGTAGTCACCGAGGAACTTAAAGCCATACTAGACAATGGAGGGTCAGCTGCCATAATATTGCTCGATCTTAGTGCGGCATTTGATACCGTCAATCACACCATACTAAAAAATAGATTGAGGGAAATAGGTATCAGGGACAAAGCGATGGAGTGGCTAAGCTCCTTTCTGGACGACCGGTCTCTCCAAGTGATGGATCAAGACTGTCTTTCGGATAGCCTGCCTATAAAATTTGGAGTGCCACAGGGCTCCTCCCTTAGCCCCACTCTTTTTAATATATATGTTAGACTGCTGGCCACCATCATGCAGGAGTTTGGCATTTTAGGTGTTTCGTATGCTGACGACACCTAGTTGATTGTCTCTCTGTCCCAAGATCACAACCAAGGCAATATTCAATTGGGGCCCTGCCTAAACAAATTGTCCCATTGGATGTCAAACTGTTACCTGAAATTGAATGGCGAAAAGACTGAACTCATGATTCTAGGCAACAGGGACATTCCCAGGCCACTGATCAACTGGCCGTCTTGTATGGGCAACCCACCGGTTCCCAAGCCGGTGGTAAAAAATGTAGGCATCTGGCTGGATAGCCCCCTCTCAATGAGCCAACAGGCAAACAAACTGTCTGGTATCTGCTTTTGACTTCTGAGAATGCTCAGAAAGATACTGGAACTTATACCAGAGCAGCTTAGGAAAACCGTCTTGCAGTCTCTGATAATCTCATGTCTGGACTACGGGAACTCTCTCTACCTGGGTTCTCCCAAGTATGTGATTAAGAGGCTCCAGACGGTGAAGAACATGGCGGCAAGGCTCCTGCTCAATCTCCCCAGACACACCTCAGCACGAGAATTCTTAAAACAGCTTCACTGGCTACCAGTGGCAGCGAGAATAAAGTTCAAATCCCTGTGCATCGCTCACAGGGCAATAAATAACAAAGGCCCAGAAAAACTCAGACATCTGATCAGGGCGCATGTACCCATCAGACCACTAAGGTCCTCCCACCTACACCTCCTCCGCACCACTAGAATTAAAAAATCCAGATGGGGAGGCAGATCTTTTGCACACCTGATTCCAAAACTGTGGAATGAGTTACCCCTGGACCTAAGAGGGCTGCAGAGTGAATTGCAATTCAGAAAGAAACTGAAGACCTGGCTTTTTCCTTTAAACCACTAACAGGCTCTATCTCTTACCACAGCTCTCATCGTCAGCGCGGGGAAGCCTTAGGGTAGCCATGCACTATATAAATCCAAATCAAATCAAATCCAAATCAAATCAAATGAGTCCTCTGTTTAGGGGAGAAGCACATGCACTTTAGAACTGGTCAGCAGTGGTAACGTGCTCAGAGTCCTAAGGCCAACAAAAGAAACTGCAAAAAAGTTGAGGTAAGTAGGCAAAAAGGTGGAGGAAGACCACCCCAAGGATGACAGGTCTAGCACATTACTATTTTAGAAAGGCCACCTTTAGAAAGTGGACATTTCTCAGCACATACTGCTCTGTGTGCCTGACAGACTGTCTCCAATAGATGTCTGGGGTGGGTGACAGCTACACCTTGTGCATTCCCTCTAGACAGCCACAAAACAGGAAGGATAGATGTGTTTGAGTACCCATCTACATACATCTGCATTCGGATGGCCTTGCCTGGGCAGGATGGAATGGAGGGGCTAACACTTCACTTGAATAGGTAGTGTCTTGTCCCCACACAAAGGGCTGATTTACCCTCCATGGATAGCCTGGCAAACAGGACTGGGCTGAAAGGGGAATGTGTGCACTTAAGAGAGCTGATTTGAAGTCACACCCCCACATCAAAGGCAAGTTTGGGTATAAGTAATGGGTCTCTGACCCCCTAAAAACTGACACTTCTGGCTCAGAAGGACTGATGTGTTGCTTAAAAAACTCATTTTTGGACTGCAGACTTGGGAGGCCTGCTTTTCTCTTGTGTTTTACTGCTGCCTGTTGCTCTCAGACTCTGTGAAGGAGAGCTGGACTCTTCCTTCCCTCCCAGTGTTTTCTAGGGGCTTGTTGGCTTGCCTCCTGTTGCTTGGGACTCAGGTAAATCAAAGTCTCTCCCCCTTCCTCTGTGTCTGGCTCACTGGAAGTGTCCCAGGTACCTGCAACATGGATTTCGATGCATCTCCTGTCTGAGTGTAACAGAACCAGCATGCCAACCCGGTTGTGGGAGTAAAATCAGTGCATTGCATTGGAACCAGCACTTTGCCTCCTGAAATCGATGCATCGGACAACGTATAGCCACTGCTGCAGCTTGGTAGATTGACGCATCCCCTTTACTGCATGGCTGTAATCGGTGCAGCGCTCGGCACCTCTCGACTCCAGCACCCATCTTCGGAACTGACACATAGCCTTCACTGCGTGAAGAAGATCGACCCATTTCATTGTTTGCAACCAGAAAAGGTACTTTGTTCACCGAGCCCTGTGGATCCTGTAGGCGCTGTGGCGTACCAATGGCCACCGCACCCCTGGCAGTGCGAGGGGCCCTGAGCTTTAGGGGCCCCCTCAGCACAGTACCCTGGCCTGAGAGCCTCCTGAGTGAGTCCGAAGGGGGACCCTTCTATGTACATTGCAGGGGGGCCCCCCTCTAGTTTCATTAAGCCATTGTGTAGCTGGCCTGCGCTTTCACGAGGTTGGCCCAAACTTAGACTTTGTCCTAGTGTGGCGTGTTCTAAGGTAACCTTTTCAGCGTTAATTGCTTCTAAGCGCTTTATTGCTTTTATTCTCTTAAAATTCAATATCTCAACTTCAATGCTTTGGATTTTTGTCGTTTTGGTCTGGTTTTGTTTATAATATAATAATCTATTTTTATAAACCTGTGTGGAGTCTTTTTGTGGTGTATTCATTGTGTTACTGTGTGTGTATGTTGCACAAATACTTTACACATTGCCTCTTTAAATAAGCTTTACTGCTCTGTTCCAAGCTACCAGAGGGTGAGCACAGATTATCTTTTAGTGTGTATCTAGCTTACCCTGACTAGGAATGTGGCTTCTGCTTGGACACACTTCATACCTTTGCCAACCAGAAACCCAATTTCTACCAGCAGTGTTCAAATAAGATAAAAGGGGTGGGTCAGAAACATGTAACTGTGAACAGTGGCGGAGAGCACTATTTACAGAATGTAGTTTGTCTAGAAGTCTATTCTCTTTTATGAAATTGATTCCCCTTTGCTGAGACAAGAATTTATGTAATTATTTATTGATTTATTGAGTTATTAAATTATTTATTTATCCACTTACTCATTTAAATATGTGCATGATGTATGGAATGCCAAGCTAGCTACAAAGAAGCTGTAAAAAGGGGTTTACAGGATAGGTGGCTATAAAAATTGGATGACACACTATCGGAATGGCTGCAAAATATTCAGTGGAGACATCCACCCCTTTTCAACACAATTACAATAAATATTTCCTGAGTACATGCTCTATTCATCACATTTAAATTAAATTTAATAGGCAAGATCCCGCATTTATGAGCGAATTGACAATACATTTCAATACTTTCACTAGGAGACTAAAGTAACTTATCTACATGATTATAATGTTTGTACAGAAAGCTGTCCCAGCACCACTGTGCGCCATGCAGGAACTGTGTGACTGTCTTTAAATGCAGTTTTTCCAAATGAAGCTCTGTCTTTCACCTTCTGAAAACTGTGAGTCATTTGGGATAGTCAAAGGAAGATATAGGGATTCAAGGGTACCTGATGATGCTATGTTCATGGTAAATCTTCTGTGGATGCTTCCAGTTGTTGTGAACCATGCTGATCTTACCAACAAACTATCCAGTCTCATTGGCTGATGTATCATAGACGTTATTGCAGCACTGATCTCATCAAAAGCCGCACACCCACCCTAGGGTGCAGGTGGGAGCTCAGAAGCATGTGGTCAGCCATGATCTGCTGCATATGATTTTAGATCCTCTGTTCGGAGGAAGGATTGAAGGACACATTTGAGAGCCTCTAGGATCACTGACAGGATTTTTTAAGGACAAAAATATTGTGCGGACAGAATATCATTTCAAACATATTGAGGATCAAAATATTGAGAAGGTAAGTGTAAATAGTTAAGTATAGATTTACTATCCTTAACCCCACATCTACGTACCTTGAATTTTTGAAGATATATATATTGTAAAGGTAAAAATATGTAGAGTTAAGTAGAGTAAAACTTTGCATACCAATAGAAACGTATTCTTTTTAAAAAATATTTGTTTTACTGAATTTCATAGAATAAAAATCATAACAACAGATGTGACATAAATTCATGATGTGTAGAATACATCCTTTTGTCTCCTCTCCCCGTTCCACACACCTTGACATGCTCTGCCAAATCTTATTTTCACCCCAACCCATTTCACACATACAGCAATCAGCAATCACAGCGAGTGAAGACAATCACGAGGGGGCAAAGAACCCAGGGTAGCGGCCAGTTCGAAACCAGCAGACATAATGGCAAGGGGTGCATCACTAGACATGTAACTCTAGGCCACACCATGATGTGAAGCATCATTGGGTCCTGCACGCTAAGCAGGAGCAAATGCTTGCGTTAGAAGGTAGGTGCGTAGAGGGAGCTATATATCCTAGGCCTTGAAGCAGGAGGCAAGACAGAGGCATACAAGGTTGATTTTAAATTACAGTATATTACGTCCGTAATCCAGTCCTTGAATTTAGACGACTATCCTCGCCCCCATCGGCAGGTGACACGTCTCTTAGCAAGCAGTACGGCCAGCGCCACATATCTTCTGTATGCTTCAGCCAAGTCTTTGCATTGCTCAAGACGAGCCATGAGAGGAGTCAGCTGTAGTTCTTCTTCTACCATAATGGAGAGAGAGGCTCAAACCTCCAGCCAATAGGATTGTACCAGCCTACATAACCAAGCCAGATGAAGGAAATCTGTGCCAACCATCCCACATCTGGCACAGCAATCAACTGGCCTGAGTCCGAATTTATGCAGTTTGACAGGAGTGTAATATACCCTGTGAAGGAACTTGTGATGAATAATACTGAGTCTACTACTGGATGACATCTGCTCTGTCTGTGCACAGCAATAGTGCCAATATTCATCAGTGAATGCAATACCGAGCTCAATTTCCCAATGTTGCTGCACCTGTCCCAAATAGCCTGGAGATTTAGTTTGTCCTGAACGATACAATGATGAAACCCAGTGTCTAGTGTAAGTGGCTTGAAGCAAGGTATGAGGTCTGACAGATGCAGGGGGGGATCGGCTCGGAAATCTGCTACGCTTGCCTTAGAATTGCATTTCAAGAGGATATACGTGAATACATCCAGGGGAGAGACCGGAACGTCTCCTATATAATCAGCCTGTGTAATAAATAGGCTGTCATGATACAGGTCACCTCAGTGAGTGAAATCTCATCTTTTGAGCTGGAGGCTACACTGGGTTTCATGTGTGGCCGGTAGCAAGGGGCGATAATCCAGTGGGATTAGAGGAGAATATAGTAACCTCTTACCCACTTTGAAGCATAGTCTCTGTTATGCACCTGGGGCCTGATTCACAGAACTAACTTACGTCAAAAACGTAAAGTTAGTACTTTTTGGTATTCACAGAATACACTTACTCATTTTGGTATTCACAGAATGAACTTACTCATTTCGGTATTCACAGAAGTTAGTAGTCCTAACTTTAGGACTCCTAAATGCCTTCTGTGAATACCGAAAAGTCTTAAAGTTAGGATTTTTCTCAGTTTAGGAGTAGTAAAGTTAGGACTCCTAACTTTACTACTCCTAAACTGAGAAAATCCTAACTTTAAGACTTTCGGTATTCACAGAAGGCATTTAGGAGTCCTAAAGTTAGGGCTACTAACTTCTGTGAATACCGAAATGAGTAAGTTCATTCTGTGAATACCAAAATGAGTAAGTGTATTCTGTGAATACCAAAAAGTACTAACTTTACGTTTTTGACGTAAGTTAGTTCTGTGAATCAGGCCCCTGATGTGCATGCCACTGTAGACAAGACAGCTTAGAGATTCCCTGAAAGGGTGCCTATGAAGGAAGCAGGAGGAATCGGTGCCCTACATCCTCGCTTTACAGCAAAATGGGGGAGAAATGGGATGGGACGTTAGCAATGGATAGCATGGTGGGCTTGGGTGCACAGAAAATAAAGCTCTATGGGGCCGAATACGATGGCGGGCGGACAAAGTCCGCCCGCCATCGCATTTGCAAAAGGGACCACCCGCCATAGGTGCGGCGGTCCCGCAATACACATTAGGATGCGCCCGCCACACTGGCGGGCGCATCCCGTATATTTTACATTGCGGCGGCACCCGCCGCAATGTAAAATAAACACGTTGTGCTTTTACATGCACAACGTGACAGGCACCGCGCGGTGCCTGCCACATTGTATGTGCTAAAGCAGGGGGGTACCATAGGTACCCCCCATGTGCACCCCCCACCCCCCCAACTATATGGGGGCCCGCTGCGGGTCCCCAACAGCAGGGACCGCCAGCCTTTCCATGGCGGCAATGCAGCCATGGAAAGGCTGCTCACTCCCGGCATCGTGATATGGATGGCGGTGTCTTCCAGACACCGCCACCATATTCACCACGTTTTCCGCCGGTCGACGAGTCGACCAGTGGAAAAGCGGCAGACGGTCTTTCCGCCCGCCGCGGACCCCCCAGCCATCATGATATAGCGGGGGTCTTTGTTGTCTGGATGGCGGGTGGATCGCCCCCGCCAGGCCGGTGGTGACCACTGCCGGCCCGGCGGGGGTGATCCGCCCACCATCATAATCGGCCCCTATGTCTGGGGCTTCAAAACCTCCTTCCTGAAATGGTAATGTGAGGGTGTTCCATTGTACATGGGGCTGCTTTCTCGCCCATGCTAAATGATTCAAATGAGTTGTCAGTGTGAGGAAGAAAGATTGAGTTACTGGGACTGGGATGTTCAGAAAGAGGTACAGTAGCTTAGGCAGGAGCACCATCTCCATTAGGGCAATAATCCCTGCAAACAACAATGGGAGAGAGATCCAGTGGGTAATTTGATCAGTGTGAGTAGTAAGTGCAGTGCCATAATTAGAGTGTAGTATTACCTCCCTATCATGGGATATCACTATATCCAGGTACTTAAGTTCTGCTGTGCACCACTGTAGTGGAACGTCTGTGGTGAAAGGTGTTATGACCTGCGTGAGGGGAGAGAGCTGCAAATTCTTCCAGCTGATTTGAATTCCTGACAGCCCACCAACCCTGACGAACTCTCTCAATAGACCATTGAGACTCAGGTGTGAATCTTGGAGGAATAATGTAATGTCATTAGTGTAAAGGGAAATAAAAAAGTGTCGACTGGGGCTAGTGCAATGCGTAGTCACAATACTGCTGCTGCAACTTGGCGGCTAAGGGCTCAACTGCCAGAGCAAAAGGTTAGGGCAATAACGGGCAACCCTGCCTATTACACCGTGTAATCTCAAAGGGGTGGGAGGTCGCACCTTTAATGCACACTCTGGCTACTGGGTTAGAATAGAGGAGTGCAAGCCAGGACAAAAATGTATAGGGGAATCCCTTCCTGCAGGGAACAGCTTGCAGATAGTCCCATTCGAGAGAATCAAAGGCCTTAGTGGCGTCTAAAAAGACAGCTGCAGCTGCCAGGTCCAGACAAATATCCTGCAACACTGCAAACAACGTTTGCATATTGTAGGAGATAGATTACCTGGGTATGAAGCCGGACTGATCAGGGCAGTCCGGAAACGTCATAAGGAGGGTCAGCCTGTTAGCAAGTAGATTAGCTAAGATTTACATCACAATTAATCAGAGAGAGCAGTTGATACGATTTACAGTGATCAGGGGGCTTGCCGGGTTTGAGCATAGTTGTAATTAATGCTTCCTGCCCCCTTCCTTCACCTCTTTAAAGACAGTAAGTAAAACAGGAGCCAGGATATCCGCGTAAGACTTATAAAATTCTGCAGGTAGCCCATCAGGCTCCGGTGCCTTACTGTCCTGCAACTGCTGTATCACCTTTACAGACCTCATCAAAGGTGAAATCCTGTTAGAGGAAAGTGCACTGAACATCACTTAACCATCCCAGAGCTACATCCTCCAGGTACGAAACCACCCAGACAGGTTACCTCTGCCGAGATGTGGAAAGGGTACTGTAAAAGGCCGAGAACGTCCACAGTATACAGCTGATCCCTCTCCCCCGAATGCCTAGTACATCATTAGCAGCACAGGGGCACTTTATCATAGTAGCCAGCATTTTGCCTAGGCCTGTGCAGTAGCATACTTTACTTGTCATGGTAGAGGCTCTCCCTAGTGGCCACATCGTGATATTCCGACAGCAAAGATTTGATTTGTTGTGCTAGCAGAAGGTCCGAAGTAGTAGCTTGCTGTGTTTCTAAATTCTTGAGATCTTTCTCCAGCCTGCATAGATGATCTCTGAGAGAGTGCAGCACCCCCCCACTCTTGGCAAGGCACAACCCTCTAACGGTGACTTTAAAGGCCTCCCAAATTCTGACAACCAGCGGCACAGTTCTGTCATTACGTTTAAAGTACTTGTAGATGTCCTGCCTGAGCTTCTCTTTAAATTGTTGGTCTAACAGCATGAGTGGAGAGAGGTACCAATTAACACTTAGAGGGGCTTGTGTGGGGATGGATAGCACAAGCAAGAATGATCGCAAATGTACACATAAGATGTTTAATCTCATGTACTCAGTAGCCCACACCCCTGGAAATCATCCAGTAGTCAAAATGGGACCAGTTGCCATGCACCCCTGAAAAAAAGGTACCTTCTCTAGCAAGAGGGTGGTGAACTCGCCATATGTCCAGCAGATCGTGGTCCCTCATAATGTGGAAGTGATGTGAGGCAATGCTACAATAACTAGGTGGTGTGTGTGGTTGGTCCAGATTCTCTGTTAGAGCACAATTAAAGTCTCCTCTCCAAAGTAATAGAGAGGTTCCTATGGAGGCAAGAAGACCCCCCAAGCAGTCAAAAAAGGCTGTGTCATCGGTATTTGGCACATAGCAGTTAACTACAGTGATCGTGTGTGAGATTAAATCCACCCACATAATCGCATACCTACACTGATTTTTTTGTAAGCAGATTGTATCAGGTTTTCAGAGGCAACCAAGACATTCACTACGACCACCACGCAGCATGGCGCCAAGTTACACGTTGTCATAATGAGCAATACAATCTGTTATTATTAAGCAAGAAAGAAACAACCGATAATCAAACGCATACCTACCCTGATCATCCTTCATGGATCCCTGTGGTGTATCCAGCACTCCTCTCTGAACAAGAATCACTGTACCCCTTGCATATGAGGAGTAGGAAGAAAACACCCTGTAGGATGCCCCTTTCTCAGCAAATTATGGAGAGTTGTGAATGGCAGGTGAGTTTCCTGCAACAGGGAAATGTTTATACTGTGTCTTTATAGATTGGATGGTATATGCCTGCAATTGCATGGGCCATTTAGACCGCAAACATTCCAGATAATACAGTTATATAACATGTGTGGAGAGGTAGGAGCAATGTGTGATCTAGTGGTCATCTCGGAATGAGGAAGATGGAGCATTATGTTCTCGCGATATCAGTTGGGCCATGGGACGTGGAACTGGAGTACTGAGCAATGAGTATAGGATACACATATCATGTCACAACAATAAACAATAAAGAGGAACAGAATCCCCCCCTCCCACATTGAAGGCCCAATCCCGTCAGGAAGACAATCTCACCCATCCCAGATCACCATGGACATGTGGATGTAGAACAACGCAGCCAATAGTTAGACAAAGAAAATGAACACCAACATTGAGGGGTAACCTGCAGAGTGCAACCAGTGAGGTATTGGGGGTCATCCTTGATGTGCCGAGGGTAACAGGGGAAAATGAAGAAGGCCTCAACAAGCGGGGAAGATACGCTAAGGGGCATCCGCATAGACAGGCTGAAGGTGCAGGGAGAAACTACTAAGATGCAGGGCCGATCCATATTAGGACCCCAAATTTTTGTGACGCGTGTCCCAGTTCATGAACATGGACCCTAGCCCAGTTCAGCTGATGGAGAAGCAGAATGGAACGAAATAGCCGAGCGTGCCCCTCCAGTGTCACAGGCAGGAAGTTTACGTTAAAATTCCGATACTTGTGAGGGGTGGTGAAGAAATGCCAAGGCTGCCCGGGGGGCCACGTAGGGGACCCTCCAACAGGGCGGCCGCCTTAGCGCCAGGAAGGCACAGAAGTCTGCAGACTAGGCTCCCTGGGCTAGGGACCAGGGGGGTCGGCTGGCCGCGTCACTTCCGGCCGTGGGAGGGGGACAGGGGTACAAAAGCCTTCCCCCGCCACCTGGAGGGTCTCTTGATCGCTGCCCGTCTCGCTGTTTGAGGTCCCCTTTAGCGCCGAGGTTCCACGGGGGTGGCCTTCTGGTCTGGCGTCGGCGTCGTGCTGGTTACATCCCTGGTCGGCTTCTTCTGTGTGCGGTGAGTCGTGCCCCTATCCCGGGGGTGCGCATTCTAGAGTGGACGGGCCTCGTTCACTTGCGGGGTTGTGGAGCTTGTAGCTCGGAGGTTGTGTTGTTGTGGTAAGCCGCCACGCATGACCTGTCCCTTCTGGGGATTTTGACGGGGGGCGGCAATCTAACACAGTCCGAGTAGTCCGGGTGTGTATTTGCCCCTTTGCGCAGAGCCTCCACGCCGTGTCGTTGCCCACGTGGTCCGCCAGTACCACAGGTCCGGGTTTTGCGTGAGTGCCGGGTAGGATGATTTTGGACGACCCCCACCCTGTGACTCGACGGTACTGGGGGTGCCGGGTTAAAGGGGCTCCCCTCGGGATAGCTCCGCGAGTAGAGGACGGGAGTGGTGTTTCTCCGGACTCCTGGTGGGTCGGGGTGCTGTTTCAGCAGCAGGGGTCAATCAAGCAGCATGCAGGGTCGGTGTTTGAGGTGGGTGCTGGGCCCTGTTGCTCCTACCTCCTGGCGGTGTCCCCTTGGGGGAAGGGCAGCCTCTGTTCCCAGGTTAGCGTTGCCGCGGCATGGAGAGAGTGCGGCGTTGAGGCCTTGGCTGCCCGGGGCGGTGTCCCATTGCGGCTCCACAGATTCAAGCGCCCTGGCATGGGGCAGCGGGTGCGCAGCAGGTGTGCGCTTGCCATGGTGCGGGGAACATACTGCAGAGGGTGTGTGCGCTGCGAATGTGTCTGGCTTCGGCAGGAGTCACTGGGGGGCCGGATCAGGGTCAGTTACAGCTGCGGTGGGATTGAATGATCTCCTGTCTTCCTGTACGGCTCGCGCTGCTACTTATCAGGAACAGAATCACACACACAGGGCTGTGGTGTGAACAAAGGTCTTGGCACAGGCGAAGAGAAGTGCAGTTTGAACGGTGTGCTTTGTCGCGGACGATTCGCAGCGTGCCTCTTGTGTCCTGGCTTCCTTCTTTTCCTGGGACCCTGGTGGCCGCCGGGCACGTCTCCGTGCTTCAAGTTTCCTCTACGGCCCTTGTGATGCACATGGTGGAGGGCCCAGCGGGAGTGTCTGCATGTGGCCTTTGTCCCTCCCTGGAGTGGTTCTCGGACTGTTTGGCGCTTTGGTTGGGGGTCAGGAGAGCCTGGCGGCTTGGGCCTGGCTACACTGTGTAGGTCGGCGTCGACGGACATTGGTAAAGGGGGTGCAATGGAGCGCTTGATGTTGTTGCTCCGTGCTCAGCGGAATCCTAAAATTACCAGTGATACCCCTTTGCTGCCTCTGTTTGTGTTTGCCTCTGTCGGGGTCGAGAGGAACGGTGGTCTTGCGGGGCTCGCTCCCACATCCCTATGGGAAGGGCACAAGTTGGGGGGTACCTAGTCGCTGCCTGCATATCCAAAGTGTTTGCACTGGAAGTGCAACGCGGCCCCTCTTATTTTCACGTGTTTGTAATGCTGCAGAGGGCGCGGGTCTATGCACTTATGGCCCAACTTTATAGAATCCGGCGCCCCTTTGAGCAAAAGCATCCACGGCGGGGGCTGGTGCTCTCTTCCGAGACGTTCCTCCCCTGGCCCCACCTTACCCTTGATGGAGGGGATGACCGCAGATAACTTCTTGCCTTTCTGCTCCCAGGTTTCAAATCTTCGTTTAGGGATACATGAGCACAGTATTTAAGTACGTTGTCTTTGCCCGGCTTGGTTTTCAGCCCCATGCTGGGTGGCTTGTGATCGAGCGGTCTTGTGGCTCGCTGGCCCGGTGCAGCGGCTCATGGGCAGAGCATGATTTTCAGTTGTGTGGTGTCCGCGTGGGAAATTTCTCTTAGAGTGCTCCTCCTTAGCGCTGTGCCGTACCCGTGGCCTCCCAGAAAACAGCGGCGTTGCCGGTTTGGTTTGGCGCTCGGATAGATGATTTCCACCACAGAGTATTCGAACCCCGAGTCAAACATGCGTGAGTCAGTGCGGCAACCGGGGTGAAACACAGCTTCTGACTGTCAAGAAGCCCTTTAGATTGCACATATTATGCAAGTTAAGAATCCAATTGTCTCAAGCAGTTCAGACAGGAAAAGTAGAAGGGAATCGCGTAGCTTGGAGCGTTCAAAAGATGGTCTCTTCAGCGAAGGTGATGCTGGTTTTACCAACTTCTGAACAGTGGTAATACATTGCCATGTGGCGTCTGCCCGATGGCGTGGGGAGAAATATTAGTTTGGCGATGGCGCATTGTGCGCTCCAGTTATGCACGGAGTTCATCCTAAATTTTATTCCTATATGGGCCAGTTCTTAATTTGAGCAGGTGCTCTCCGTGGCTCGGCACTGGCACTTATAAGCGGGCGTGGCACTTAGGACAGCTGCACATTTAAAAATGAGCAAATAATAAGTTGTTTAATAATTCAATACATGTTCAAAACAACTAATACCTGCCACCCAGACAATTCTTAAAGCTTAGGGGCTGGACCAGTCTGAATTGTCCCACTGGTAGCAGTGTGATGGGTAGTAGTTGGGTACGCTCTGACATCGGCAGCGCTGGCAATGTGGGGTGCAAATTGCGGTGGCCTCATCACAAGGGCTCAGGCACTTATTCCTTTACAAATTATGCACTGATATGGGGCCATCCGGTGACTGTGCCACCAGATGATGCCGCCACATTGTTATTGCCCCCCCCCTTTTTCACCCGAGTTGTCATATTTCTATTCCCGATTTGGGGGGCTGTCAATTTCGCGTACAGGCTTGAGTTTGGGGCAGTGGTGCTGCTATGGGGGGGAGACCATCATTGGGATGTTTGGTTACATGTTTCACCTGGGTCCATGCGGCGCAAGTGACTTGAGCGGTGAAGGACCTAGGGGACATGCGTGATGTGACATGGCATTTGTCTGGAGGGTGGGCACTGTGGGATGACACAGGCTGGGTGGGCTTTGGCATACACGTGTGTCTTGGAGCCGATGCACATGTTGTCCACAAGCAAACGCAGATCCAGAATTTTACGTTTCAAGTTACTTGGTTTTCGCCCACAACTACTGAAAGCAGACTGGGGCAGGAGCTTAATCACAAAGGCTGGGATTCGGCAAGGGTGTTGGGACCGCTCATAGGCAAGGGTTCAAGCCCCCCCACCGGATGTGGCATGGTCATCTACACCACACACTTACACCCCCCCAAAAAAAAAAAAAAAAAACAGGGTGATGCCTTTAAATTGTGTGCTTTGACCCATTAGTGCTCCCATCCTTGCTTACCCTCATCAGATGGGGGTCCTTGCACCAGCTCTGCAACGAGCAGAGCCAGCATCGGTTTTCTTTCTGTGCAGTGAGGGGGCGTGGGGCCTGACGTACCACATAGTTTCTCTGCGGGTCGGGCAGACACAGATTTCCCCTGTACCAGACAACCTCATTTAGAGTTAATAGATTTGTTTTAAACTTTTAAGACCGAGAACTAGACCAGCGCCCCCATGGCCAGGCCCGTCCGAGATGCCGGGGGTCCATAAACCGGGGTTTGGTCACCTGCATGATTTGGCGTGCCAAGGGGAGGTTGTGCTGTCTCTTCACGTCACGGGTGGGCTTCTTCCAGGTTTTCCCATGGGTGAGCACATCATTGTGTCTTTAACCTTATTTCACCATGTATGAGGCAAGCAAGGTAGCACCTGGTTTCGTTTGGTATTTTTACAGCATTACCTGGTCGCCTACATGTGTAAGTTAGGAACGTGGCAATATTGGAGGAGAGACAGTCATGTGGCTAGGCCTTTCTCCGTCCCAGCCAATATCCAGACCGTATGCCACATGTGCATACTGCTTGGAGAGGGAGAGGGCAGTGATTTTATTAGGTTGTACTGGCACTTCTATGCTTGCGCCACCATGGGTGATCACATTCTGTCTTATTTATATAGGGAAGGAATGCTGCCTTGGTACAGATAGAGCAGAACGTTAATCTGCTGTGACCAGGAGGGCCCGGCGAGAAGGGAGGAATCTTTCTCGCAGTGGGGGTTTGACCTGTGATCAGGAAAGGGAAAAGACTGGCTTGCAGACCCTCACCTAATTCATGGCCTGGGATTATCTGGTACTGGTAGCTGCACTCTTTGATGTGAAAAGAGGAACCCTTGTTCTCGCGGGCCTGCTGCAAGACCATGCAAAGACACAAGTTAGCAGGAAGGAATTTAGCAAGCCCTGCACTCTAGGAGACTATAATTGCACACATGACCCAAAAGCAGGGAGCATATTGAAACTACTCGGGGCAACCTTTACTAAGGTCATCCCTGTAGAGGTGTGCCTCCCCCCTCAGCCTTTCACCCTCCTGAGGACGATAAATTGAGTACCTTCGAGGTGGGTAGCAATAACAACTGTAAATGAGTGCCAGGATATATACAGTATTTATTTAGTGGTTAAACAGGTACTAAGGTGGGGATACCGTTGGCAGCATTTCCCTGCCTGAAAGTACGTAGTGATGAAGTAATAGTGTCCCAAGTTGCGCAACAGGATATACTTTTGTATCGGAAGGTTGTTAAAAGCTTCCTTTGGTCTAAAGAGTGCCAGGCAATCGGGGACGACTGGTACAAGAGACGAATATGAGTGGTTACTCAGCACTGTTTGTTAGAAGGGATGTTGTTTAAAACAGCTCAAACTAATTAGCCTTAAACGCATGATGGAGATGTTTTAAGCGACATGCCTAAAGCTGTAAACCTTGTGCTAAGGGATGGCATGCCAAGGGAGATATCCTCCATATTTCATGGCATAACGCCAACATCGGGAGGCAAGAAAGAAGGTGATGGAGGGGGGAGTGATGTATCTTGGGCTGCTCACACAGGCAGGCGATTTCTGCGGGGGCTTAACTTGGCTTGCTACCCGGCAGTGGTCTTTTCCGACTAATGTGATAATGTTGAATGGGTTGCAAGCAGGCGCCAAGAGATGGGTCCTTCAAGACCATCCAGGATTTCAACATGGTTGGATTCATGGTTGGCATAGGGGCTTTCGGCTAGCCGTGGGGAAGGACAAGGCCCCTCTGGCCTTCGTGCAGAGCCTCTTGGGGAAACTCATCTTTGCTGCTAGGGTAATTCCCGCGGGGAGGGTCTTTGCGCGCAGGCTGGCCAGAGCTACTGCTTCGGTCACAAAGAAGCACCACATGGTAAAACTGAGCAGAGGCATGAGAGAGGATCGGCTAATGTGGGCGGACTTTTTGGAGAACTTTAATGGGTCAGTCATCTGGCGCGCACCCTGGGCCAACAGCGCAGAATTGTCACTGTTCACAGATGCGTCTGGAAGGGAAGGGTTTGGGGTTATCCTGGACAGGGAGTGGTGTGCCGAGAGGTGGCCTAACTCTTGGCACAAGAGAAGGATCACTTCCAAGATCACTGTGTTGGAACTCTTCCCCATAGCAATAGCTCTCCACCTTTGGCCGGGGGTGCTGACAGCGAAGAGGGTCCTGTTCTGGTCCGACAACCTAGCAGTTGTCCAAGCAATCAACTCACTTTCAGCAAGCTGCCCCTTGGTATTGTGCCTGTTGAGAGAGCTGGTGAAGGCATGCTTAAAAAACAATGTGGACTGCAGGGCTCGCCACATTCAAGGGGTGCAGAATGTGGCTGCTGGCGCTCTCTCTCGTTTTCAGTGGTGCCGTTTCCGAGAGGCGTGGCCGAGAGCGAGAGAGGAGATGACCCCTTTCCCACAACACCTGTGGCGTCTACTGAAGTGGAACAGCGGATGAGGAGTTTAGGTGAGCTGTCTCTGGCACCTAGGACGGTGAAGCGCTACAGGACTTGTGTGGACAATTTTTGTGCGGATATGGGAGCGTGGGATGATGTGGGGTCTTCGCTAGAGCTCAGAGTGCAAAAGTTTATCCTGTGGGCCAAGGATGGTGGGAAATCCCACCCCTGGATCTCGGGTCACTTGTCAGCCATCAGTCATCACGCCCGGTTGAGAGGACTACCTGACCCGACCAAATCCTTTGTAATCAGGGCTGCACTTAAGGGATGGGCAAGGAGTGAACCCCGATCCCCTGACAGCAGGTCTCCCATCAGTTACCCGATCCTACAAGGGATGCTGGACAGCATGCCCAAGGCCACCCGCTCGGGGTACGAGGCAATACTATTCTCTGCTAGTTTTGCGCTGGCCTTCTTCGGGGCCTTTAGGATTGGGGAGATAGTGGCGCGATCCAAGCAGGACACCTCGGGGGTGGCTTTGAATATCAAGGACGTTACCATTAACACATCATGTCTCAGGATAGTCGTGAGACAATCTAAAACTGATCAGGCAGGAGAAGGGAGAGTAGTCCTGTTACAGGGGCTGGGGGACGCTAGGTATTGCCCTTTGCTCTTGGGCAAGGCTGATTTGGCCCTTCGCCCGGGGACTGCGGGGTACTTCCTGGTGCATGAGGACGGGTCTCCGGTGACAAAGTTTCAAGTAGACCACATCATGCAGACTTGCTTGCAATTGTCAGGACAGGCAGGGGGAGACAAGAGATTCAGCAGTCACTCCTTCAGGATTGGGGCGGCAACCACTGCCTTCTTATCAGGGATGCCGCCAGAGCGAATTAAGCAAGTAGGGCGCTGGGAGTCGCAATGCTACAAACGATATATAAGGCCTTGAGCGGAAGGATATGGCGAGAGGACTCTTAGGTACTATGTGGCAACAGACAGGTGTTTTAAGGTGTACGGTTTTGGCCCGGATTGCCAAATGATGTTGCAGTGAGGTGGTTTTGTTGTGCAATTGTAGATTATTGAATATAAACGATAATAAATTTGGTTTTCAAACACAACATCTCTTTATTTACCAGGAACCAAGGTCTGGGTAATTGGCCATTCAAGCATCGTTAGAGTGGCATGGTGGGCTGAGATAAGAAAGTGGCAACATGGCTTCTCCGCCATAGAGATCATGAGGCTAGGTTACCCGGGTATGCGCTGGAACGAGCTGATGAGGAAGCTGCAGCAGAGACTGGGGGGAGGGAGCGGTCCACCTCACATTCTGGTCATACACTTGGGAGGGAATGACCTGACGACTCTGGGGAGGAGAGGACTGCTCCAAGACATGAGGGACATCATGTGTCAATTGAGTATTCAGCTGGGGGCATGTGAACTGTGGTGGTCCGAATTTTTACCTCGCCAAGTTTGGCAAGGAGCCCGATCGGGAGAGGCAATTGAGATATCATGTAGGAGAGTGAACAGCGCCATGCGTAAATCACGGAACAAAGCGGATTTGGCTTCATCAGGCATGGTTTACTTCATGCCAAGTCTACTGGATGTTGGGAAGTGGATGGGATTCACCTCTCAAGGGTGGGCATGGACCTATTTTTGCTGGACCTTGGGGAGGCCTTGGAAGCAACAGGCTGTAGGTAGGAATATCTGCCTTGGTGGGGGGCCCTGGTGGTGACGGTGGCCACCCCCAGAGCTGTGGAGGAGTTACAGGGCGATCCAGAGTCTGCAAGGTACAGAAGGGTACTATATTGCAGCAGCACAACAGGGTGCTAAGCCAAGGATACCCAGGGATGTCTTAGCGTGTCCCCTGGAAGAACTACGGCGCCCCGTTAGCCTACAGGCGGTTGTGGGTCTCAGCAACCGGAGGCTGCCTGGAACGCTCCGCCCACCTGTGGGGGGGCGTGAGTAAGGGAGTGGACTGGCGGTCCACTGAGGGGAGAGGTGGACTCTCCCAATAATTGGTAACCACCGGTTGGCGACGGCCACGGTGCAAGTTGGCTCATCAGATGGGCAGGCGGCATAGGGGCTGGCCTGCCCTGGGATCGCCCGTAAGATAACCCACCATGTTGGCATATTGGTTATGCAAATAAACCTGCAGCAAAATTTCTCCACTAAAAAGGTGTTGTGTGGTTTATTTATGTATGTCACTGTATGAGAACTGAGTGTTGCCGATATTGGCACTATGCCAAGGCTGCCCAGGGGGCCACGTAAGGGACCCTCCAACAGGGCAGCCGCCTTAGTGCCACAGGAAGGCACAGAAGTCTGCAGACTAGGATCCCTGGGCTAGGGAACAGGGGGGTCGGCTGGCCGCATCACTTCCGGCCGTGGGAGGGGGACAGGGGTACAAAAGCCTTCCCCCGCCCACTGGAGGGTCTCTTAATCGCTGCCCGTCTCACTGTTTCCCGCCCTACCGCTTACCCTGCGAACGGCCAAAGGGTGGTACGGGGAGGGGAAGAATCTAACTTATTGTTTTGTGTTGCAGGAGGAGTTACAGGGCGATCCAGAGTCTGCAAGGTACAGAAGGGTACTATATTGCAGCAGCACACCAGGGTGCTAAGCCAAGGATACCCAGGGATGTCTTAGCGTGTCCCCTGGAAGAACTACGGCGCCCGTTAGCCTACAGGCGGTTGTGGGTCTGAGCAACTGGGGGCTGCCTGGAATGCTCCGCCCACCTGTGGGGGGGCGTGAGTAAGGGAGTGGACTGGCGGTCCACTGAGGGGAGAGGTGGACTCACCCAATAATTGGTAACCACCGGTTGGCGACGGCCACGGTGCAAGTTGGCTCATCAGACGGGCAGGCGGCATAGGGGCTGGCCTGCCCTGGGATCGCCCGTAAGATAACCCACCATGTTGGCATATTGGTTATGCAAATAAACCTGCAGCAAAATTTCTCCACTAAAAAGGTGTTGTGTGGTTTATTTATGTATGTCACTGTATGAGAACTGAGTGTTGCCGATATTGGCACTATGTTGCTTGCCATGAAAGGTTATCCGAGCTGGGTAAAGCATGGAGTAGGGAATAGCAGCCTGTCTGAGCTTTTGTTTGACTGGGATGAGGTTGCTGTGCATGCCTCCATTTTAAGGTGCTGGAAAATTTGAGACATGAGGTATTATTTACTTCCTCCCACGCTCTTTTATAGCATTCGTTGACAGTTGTTTGCAACACTACATTGCAGAGCAGAGGCATCCACCTTTATTACGCTTCAGAAATTAGGGCCTTGACCCCACATGATGATATACTTTGTTTAATTCAATGTGTGTTTGCTAGGAATACAATTGGAATTTACTCATTGTGACTCACATTGTGAGGGCAAAAAGAGAAAAAAAAACGAATATTTTACTCATTCTTTACCATTGAATTTATCAGGAACTCGGAAATAGTGATTCTCGAGAAGAGATGATAGTGCAGATTATGTACATATGCATATATCCTAACTTTGATACCATAACTTTTTAGTGAAAATTCTAAATACGACGCTATTGTCTCCGTGTCATTGAAGGATTAGCATTGCGTTCACAATATTTTTCCACATCCTCTTGACTTGGATGGAAGAGGTTGTCTCTAGAAGTGCCGTAAATGTGTATTCACACCTAAGTATGCTCAAATTGTTTTCAGAGCACTTCTGAGGACCTTATTGTGATTGCTGGATGGCTGAAATCTAAATAGATTGCTGGTGTATGCCCTTCAATTTGTATTGGTGCCTGCTGCTTTGTTGAGCGAAATTTCTGTGGTTTTGGACATCAACCAAATGTTTTATCCAGTGGGGTTTTTACTGGTAAAAAATAACAATACTTTAACACGCTTAGGCATTGAAAAAATCAACATGACACAGACTAAACTCACCACATTCAAATGAACCAAGCAGAGCTAAGTATTAGAAAAATGAGGGATACAGCGCAGGTTCGATTTAACATGTGTGAGTTCCATTTGTGAATACAAAGGGTTAAATAACGCAAAAAGATAATCAAGTAAACATGCAAAAAGGAATCTCTCAGCCGGATATTCTCCAAGTTATTACACAAACCAACTATATGACCCTGAGCAAAGAAGCAACCTCTCAGCCAGGCATACTCTGAGTTAGCACAACTAATTGACCCTAACTGACTAACACAAACTAATGGTATGACCCTAACTGGAAAGGCTGCATCACAGCTGTCACCAACAATGCCACAGGCTGAAGAACACTTTCAGGCACACAACTAAATGCTAAAAAGCAGACATGCGTACATTAAAAACTCATGCTTGAAAGAAAAGGAAAACTGTGGACTACGCTCAGGCTTACAAACTTTTTGGAAAGTTGTCAAATATTACCATGCATATCCAAATAGCACATACACGTGTGCAACCATCAGAATGAGAAGAGCCCTCCCTGGCCTTCTCTGCAGGGTCACCCCCAAAAGTTGCCTTTACCCTCCAATGTATTTGCTGAATTACTTTTTGTTGGCTTTAGGACTCTGTGCACTTTACCACTGATAACCAATGCTAACGAGCGTGTGCCCTCTCCTTAAAACATGGCAAAATGGGCTTGCACCCAATTGACATATTTAATTTACCTGTAAGTCCCTGGTAAAGTGGTTCTGCATGTACCCAGGGACTGTAAATTATGCAACTAGTGGCCCTGAAGCACTGATTGTGACACCCTCTTAAGTTGCCCTTTAAACATGTCTCAGGCCTGCCATTGCTGCCTAAGTGTGCAGTCTTAAACTGCCATTTCGACCTGAAAAATAAACCTTTTGCCAGGCCCAGACCTTCCTTTTTAATACATATAAGCCACCCCTAGCGTAGGCCCTGAACAGCCCACAGGGCAGTCTGCAATGTATTTAAAAAGTTGGACATGTACTTTTAAGCATAACATGTCCTGGAAGTGAATTACTCACAGATTCATTTTTCACTACTGCAAGGCCTACCTCTCCCATAGAATAACATTGGGTTACCTTATTGCATTTAATACATGATAACTTTCAATTGGGAGCAGGTGCCAAGATCGAGTTTGGTGTCTATAGAATTGTAATTAAAAGCCCTCTTTAATGGTAAAGTCAGATCTTTAATCACAATTCTGAAAATGCCACTTTTAGAAAGTTGCCCTTTTCCTCTCCCAACCATTTGGTGCCTGCAGCCTGATCCGATGTCACATGACTAAGTGTAGTTGGCAGTTGGTCAATTTGTATTGCTTCCAGACAGTGAGACAAAGGGAAGATAGGTGTTGGCTGGATGGGCCACTCTGAATTAACAAGGGGAAGGAGCTGTCACCTACCACACTTGCAAATCACAAAGGCTTTGTCTAAGCGCTCTAAAAAAGGGTTTGACACTGATCTTTTGTGACCCCAGACAGGCTGGGGCCAGGACAGAGATGAAGGGGATGCCTGATACCTCAGGGGGTTGGAAACCACTAGAAGCATCCTCTACTTCAAAGTGGGCACCAGGTATAAATAATGGACCTCAGACCAACGCTTCAGTATGCTTCTGGACCTGTAGAAGACTCTGCCTGATAGAAGGACTGCTGTGCTGTTGAAAGGACTGTCACTCTGCTGAACTGCTGCTCCGAGGACTCATACCTTGTTGTGCTGCTGTGCTGCTCTCTTGTCTAGGTGAGAAGGACTGGACCTGCATCCTATACCCAGGACCACCAGAGTGACTCAAAGGACTAGTCTCATGTAACCAGCACCTGGATTCTGAAAATGTGAGTTCTACCCTGCCAAGTGGTGCCACCCCAGTCCTGGACCCTTGGAAGTGGGACTGAAGGTGCTCTGCCAAACCATCTGTGGACCTAGGAGAACCGATGCATCTCCTCTGCTGCGAGCTGCAACCTCGGACAGAATTGACGCATCGCCTCTGCTGTGTGGATTTACCCGACGTAAGGACTTTGCATCACCTTCGCAGTCTCATCGTTACTGCCGCTGCATGACGCATCCCCGATGCAGACTCTCACATCGCAAGGCCCTGGTCAACAGCATCCTCGACAATGATGCAGGACTCTGCACCGCAAGGTCTGCAGCTTCTTCGGAACAGCCGGTATGTGACTCATCCTTGATGCAGGACATCCCATCGCAAGCCCCCTCACCGATGGCCTCCTCAACAATAATGCAGGACCTTGCATAGCAGCCTCACAGCTTCTCAGAACCAACATTGTGCAATCTATCTCTAAGCAGGACCTCGCATTGCCTCGGCTGCGTGGCGCCTCATCAACGTGGGACTCGGCAACTCTTTGCAATCAGGATTTTAGGTACTCTTGTTCAGTGGGACTAACTGGGTCCCTATAGCCGGTCCATGCTCCATCGTGGTCGGCCTAAGTTTTGACTTTGTCCCTGTCTAGCATGACCAGATGTCCACAGTTGGGACTTTCTGCTTTTGGCACTATATTCACTGAAATCTTTAAAATTGCATATCTCCGGTTTTATTAATTGGATTTTGTTGTTTGTGTCTTGTTTGATTTACTATAATTTACTCAATTTTTCTAAATTGGTGTGGGACTTTTCTTTGGTTGTGTTTCCACTTTATTACTGTTTCAAGGGCTGCATAAATACTTTACACATTGCTTAAGTTAAATGTAGGAAAAGACAGGTCGTGCCAATTAGAATTCAGTTCTTGATCAATATCAATATCCAGAGGTCATATGTATAATTCCATGTTTATTTAAAAACAAGTGATAAAGGTAATTGAACAGCCGACACATGTTTCGCCAATATGGCTGGCAGGCCAAGGGCTTTTTCAAGGCATATATATAAAAGTTCCAATTGCGGTCCTTGTGAGAATTTTCGTAGGGCATGGAAAGACGTCTCTACAGTCACGTCTTGGACATTTATTCCAAGAACTGAATTACAATTTGGCACCACCTGTCTTTTCGTACAATTATCTCTTAAAACTTGGTGGATCATTGGGGCATAACCACCTTACAGGTTGCTCTGCCTTTGAATAGCTAATTAGGGTCCTGTCCGGTTGTGCATGAACCTACGAGCTACACACCCTTTCAAATATAACATTGCCTAAGTTAAGCCTGACTGCTCTGTGCCCAGCTACCAGAGGGTTGAGCACAGGTTACTTTGGAGTTTGCTTGTGTCTTTACCCTGACAAGGATTGTGGTTGCTGTTTGAATAGGGTTTCACCCCCCTCAACCAGTAACCCATTTTCTTACAACACCGGAAAGTATGTTTTGGAAAAACACTCAGTGACTTACCCAAATGAGAATTTCCACAAAGGTTCCAGCTTATTCAGACAAAGCTTCCTCACACACTACTAAAACATGCTACTCATTGTGCCTAGAGATTCACACAAGGAACAATTGTCATTCCATCAATCCATTTGAAAGATAGTGTAGCAAGGTGTGAATGCATAGAAGATTCAAGCGATGTGACACATCAAGATAGAAACAACAGCAGTAAGGAGGGGTCAAGAGCTGCTCCTTGGAGCTCCAAATGAATTGTAGATTCCTGCTGCTTGCCCAGCCAGCTGATACTGGTCACTTACCCTGAAGTATACAAAAAAGTGATGGACGGAATTCTTGAATTAATCTCAGCCACTGGTAATTGCCTGGGCCGCATCTTAGTCGATCGTTATTTTGCACACCAGGCCACCTCAGATTAAACCCAGCCATATGCAAAGCAGGTCAACCTGCTCCAGTATTGATAGTCCAGACCGAACTGTCATGCTAGGTCCTCCCTGAACTGGAACACTGGCGGATTAAGACTGGTTTTACTCTTAATAGAGCCCATCAGTCAGGTATAACTTGGTTCCAGTGATACAGTGTGCACGGGACCCACGTCTGGGCATACCTGTCCCACTTAGGGTGTCACGCTGAAGTATACAAAAAGTAATCAATGGAATGCTAGAATTAATCTCAACCACAAGTAATTTCTTGGGGCCACATCCCAGTCCATTATTATTCTGCACACCAGATACCACCTTAGATTGGACCCAGCCACATGAAAATCATTCTTGACCCTACTCCAAAAGGAACAGTCCAGCCCAAACTGCCAGGCCTGATTCTTCCTGAACCAAAACCCAAGCACCAGAAGACCAGTCTTTTCCTTATTGGGCCTCACCAGTCAGGTACAGCTTAGTTCCAATGGCACAGTGTGCATGAGACCCACGTCTGGACACACTCATCCCACTTGGGGCATCACACTGAAGTATACAAAACAGCGATCAATGGAATACGTGAATTAATCTCAATCACTGGTAATTACCCTGGGCCACATCCCAGTCCATCATTATTTTGCACCATATGCCACCTCAGTTTGGACCCAGTCATATGCAAATCAGCCTTAATCCTGCTCCAGTGGGAACAGTACAGCCTAAACTGCTAGGCCAGGTCCTCCCTGAACCGGGGCACAACCAACTCAAGACTAGTTTTGAGCTTATTAGGTGTCTTCATTTGGGTATTGCTTGGTTCCAGTGGCACAGTGTGCGCGTGATCCACATCTGGGCATATCTGTCCTACTAAGCATGTCGCACCAAAGAATGCAAAAAATTGGTGGGTGGAATCCTTTACTTAATCTCAGCCACTGGTAAACTCATTGGCCAATGAGTGACTGGAAGGAAAGCTAGGTTCAGGAGGTGGACTGTTACTTTGTCATAATGTAGTGTTCTTTAATGAGGTGTGTCTTTAGCCTTTTCCTAAACTGGAGCAGGATGGGGGTCCTTCTGATAGATACAAGGATGATGTTCCAGACCTTGGGTGCATAAATGGAAGATGCTGTTTCCTAGTTTTCTCTTGTTTGCACTTCTGCAGTCTGATGATGTCCTGGCTGCTCTTTCAACAGCCACCGGAGGTACTGAGCTTGTCAGCCAGAAATAAAGGGATGACTGGGATATGGTCATATTTCTTCAGTCCCTTGATGAGGCATGTTATGACATGTAAAATACCTATAATGGGGTTAATTTGCAGGCTGAGAGACTGGGGAGCAGAGTGCAGCAACCATCTAGAGGTAAGAGTACGAGGGCTTGAACGGCAATTCTTATGTTTCATTCTGTGAGGAATGCTTTCACTTTCTTCACTAGAAAGAGACGGTGAGGAGGTTTGTTATGTTGGTGATGTGTTTCTTGGAGGTGAGTTCAATGTCCAGGGTGACTCAAAGTAATTTGGAATTGGGCAATAGTTGGATTTCAAATCCAACCTAGTTCATGACATTGAGCCAGGTTTGTGCTGACATAGACATATACAGTTCCTACTCTCTCATTCATGATACTACAATGAGAATTTCCTACCTCAATGCTTCTCCTTCTCATCCCGTCCTCTTCCAGTCTGGTGGTAAGTGGAACATTTTATTCTCATACATTCTCTTTCAACTCTGGAATTAGTTTTGTTCATATGTGTCTTTTGTTCATTCTTTTGTTATCTGTGAAGGGTTCTGTGTCTAATTCCTATTAGTTTCACAATCTGGTTCCTACTTCTATACAGATGATGATAAACTGTCTTTTTGTTCTATCTCTTTACAAGAATACATTTATGCTTGCCTTTACAGTGTTGAAAAATGTGTGTTGTCCCATTTTCCAAAGCTCAATTTTTACAAACAGAGGTTCTTTTCATTAGTGGTATTTGGCATATTTTTTTATTCTTCTGCACACAATCTCAATGTTGGATTAATCTCCTCACTTTTCTTCTCAAATGTCCTCAGTTTCCCGGACAAGTCATTTTCATTTGTACAATATACACCAGTACAAGCAGTGCTCAACTCCACAATAAGACTAAGCTCAGATAATAAAAAAGAAATACCCATATTTCATCAATTCTTCAAGAGTTGCACTGCCTACTGCTAAAGACAAAGACCAAATTGGAACTTGAGTGCCTAAACTACAAAGCAATACATATGACAATACCAAGTTACCTAGCCAACCTACTGACAATATAAGGGGGTTCCAGATCATCAAGATGCATTCTTTTAAAACTGGAAACTCTCAAATTCAAAACTACACAGCATCTGAAACAGTCTCTCTAAGGAGGAACATCCAGCACTTGGAATTTCTTTTTGGTTCTCTTAACAACTAAGTCCACACTCTGGCTTCCAGTAGGGCTCTTCAGGCCCACTTATTCAAGATAAACCAGTCTGATAACATCTAAAGCACCACCATGTTTCATCTTATCCCTTCAATTATCTCAACATCCTTTGACTCACCATTTTTAAGATGACCTGTTAGATGTTGCCAGGGTTCTGTAATACATTTAATTACAGTCTGTGTTATAATTACCATAGACTAAGTAGGTTTAAGATAATTATCTTCTCAACCCTATATATTTAGATAATTCTTACCTCCTTGTGAGTTTCTCTTTTCTGACTCAATAGTAGATACTCTGCATTAGGTTCTTATGTGTAAAGCTCACTAATACCACTCATCACAGTTGGGCTATAGATTGATGGTAAATGAATTAGTGTACATAAGATAAATCCATTTATTTCCTTCTCTCCTACAAAGTTGTTTCTTTAATCCTCAGTCCTTTTTAGGTCAAGCATCAGCGTGCATGCGCTGTCTGCAAGACCTGGTGTAATCACTCTACGGAGTGAAAATTACATCTGCTTGCCTGCCATTGGCTCACAACTCCATCGCACCTATTTGCTGGCTCCTTAGTGGCCGGTGCTCCTGATACATCACTTCCGTTTTTACACTGTAGGTCTTTATCTGTTTCTTTGGGGACTACTTAATTAATCAGAGCACCCGCTTCACGGGCCGCCGTGCCATAACTTTTACATACGCAGCCGTCATGCTTATAAAGCAGCTACTAAATCCCCACCATAATCCGAACCATCCATCTTGTCCCCTAAAAAGAGCATGACTCCACTAAACAGTAAATCATCTAGCTTCACTATTTACACTGTAGCCACAACAAGAGGAAGCATTAAAGCCCAACCATGGCTCCCAGTGGGGCAGCTGGTTGCGGTCTGCTCTCTGCAGCAGCCAATCAAAAATCACGTTATTCTTCGAATCTCGCCTATGTAGAATTGTTTGACCCAAGCGTCACTATACGATGTAGGCTGCCAAGTAAACATGATTTATTCAAATCAAGCTTCATTCTACCCGGGGCTGGGGGTGTGTTGTTTGGACTCCAGTTTCAAATTTCAAGAATCTGCATTAAGACGCCTTCTCAAGTGGAGTGACAGCCTTTGAATGAATAAAAAAACTAGTGGGCTAACTTAATTTCCTGAATGTACCCCATCAGGGGGCGTCATGAATCTGCAACGCAAAACATTGTTAAAATCTTTCACGTTCCCACACAGAAAAATGAATTTTATGCCTGGACTGGAGCGAAGGATAATGCTTTCTTTTCTTTAATTTGTACAATAAGCGGCCATTTAAACATTAACATTTAGAAAGTAGTATCATGAAAAAAACTACAACAAATCACATGAAGCTTTAAACGTGTCCCAGACATCATAGGTAAACAGCCAATCAGAAAACACATATGTGTATCAAGCCAGCCCCTAAAACACATAGCCTCCTGTTTTGGAATTGTAACTGCTCACCAGACGAGAGAAACTGCGCCATGGGCAGAATAAAAATAGCGCCTTAATTGTGTCCCACAAGCCTGAGTCACTGAAGAGTGGAGTGTCATATTTGAATGTTAAAGTAAGTACGCTTAACATGTGGCTTCTAGTAGTTTAATTGTTCTCGCTTGTTAGGTCTTCATAAAAGTTTACATCATGTTTACAATAAAGTGCCAGTAAGCGAATCTGGAGCAAACAGTCCCCTCACAGCTCCACAAATGAGAAAGAGGCATTACCTCACATTTAACACCGGCAAAACAAATCCCAAATTCGGCTCAATGGTGAGAAATGGCAGACAAAACACAATTTGTTTAGAGTAAATTGTGTATATTCCTCCTGATGCTCTCTTACCGCCACCTCTCCTCACAAACTGGGTAAAATGTTGACACTGTCGAAGTAAAGCACGTACCGCGCACACTCTCATACATACACACAGACACTTCAAATAAACTTTGGTCAGCTTTTGGAACTCAGAGCTGCTTACGTTTTGCATTGAGCTAGTTAATAAATCCAGTGCGTTTAAAAAGTTAAAGACCTTGATTAATTAAACTCTTCGAAGACTGAGGATAGACCCCGCTGCGCAACAAGAGCTGAGACGGCTAAAGGGCGACCGCAGGAAGCTGATTTGGCGACTGAAACAAGAAGCAGATGAGTCTTTATACAGATACTTGGGGGTCATCATAGACTACAAGGGCAATTTCAAGCCACAATGCGAATCCATAAAAAAGAGAGGACTAATGACTGCAGTAGCTCTAAGGAATCTAAAAAACAAGATCACTGGACCAAGCCTCCTCCCTCTGATAAGGGTGATACAGGAAAAAATTAATTCCATCTATCACTTATGGCAGCGAAGCGATGAGAGGGAGGGACGCTGGCATTGTAGATGGCACTGTAGCAAGAGCACTGCGCATGACCTTTGGCTTGCCGGGGTACACATCCCCCGCACAGATGAGGCTCGAATTTGGGCTCCCAAGAGAAGAGCTGGCATGCAAAGGAACATACATAAAAAGCTGGTACAAAATATGCAGGGGAGAACCGAAAACGCTAAATGCCCTTCTGTGGAAGGAACTACAAGCCAAAGAGACTTGCCCCGCAAGGCGATATCTGGAGGCTGCTATCAATCAGCTGGGGCTACGACAACTATGGGAATGCCCAGGGACCCTGGCAGGCTTCAAAAAGCAGTAAACAATATAGTCAAGAAAGAATCACTCTTGCAGGATAAAGCCTCCCTGGCAGAGCGTGCACATGGCTGGCTCACTGTACAATCCTACACTAAACTCTCGCCCCAAGCATATCTTCAGACTGGCTTCTCTAAAAAGACGAAAGAGAAGTTCTTGAACTTTCGCCTAGGGCTGCTGCCCTCCGCAAATCACCTACTCCCTTGGCTACCTGCAAGCGGTGCGTAAACGCTGTTTGCATGTTTTATAAACAAATAAATAAAAGGCATTATCATTTACAATGCCAATAGATCATACTCTCGCAAACGTGAGACCTATTGCACTGCAAGTGCTTGTTTGATTTAACTACTGCTCTTCTCAATTTTTGGCACTCCTAAATATTTCATTACACGTTTTCTATTATTCAAAATTGTTGCGAATGCCTTCTCTTTTGTCTTATATATTTTGTCCATACCTCTACATATCTCTCTGAAGTTTGTTGGCTTCCTCTCTCTGCTCAATTTTGTTTTTTTTCTGTTTTGTATTTACATTTTTCCACTTCTTAGCACCCTCATATTTGTGTACTTTAGTGTCTTTTAATACTCCTTACCAGCCTCTGTGTTCTGCCATTATGTTTCTTTTGGCTGTTGACCTTGCTTTTTGTTCTTGTTCTTGCTTTCTGGAATGAGAATAGTTTTTCTGTTAGATTTGCTCCTACTTTATCTGCTTTTAAGGCAATGCTAAAAGAAGATATTTTGGTAATATCTCTGCAAACCGGCTCTTGCTTGTCCTTATTTTCCTATGGGCTGCTTTGTGCAGAACTGTCGGTAATGGTGGCTGCATTATTTTTCTTTATGTTGCGACCAGCCAATCAGATCACTTGGTCCTGCAGGACGAATTGTCTGATGGGAAAAAAATCTGACAAACTCAATCACCTCTTTAAATACAGAGGATGAATGGATTTATGCCACATAATGAAAAGAAACATGTTTTCAGAGTAACTGTCTCACTTTATGCCAAATGTGGTGTAATTCTGTTTATTCTGTATCAATTCCAAAATTTCCTGGATGGAGCTGCGGTTAATGAACTTTGTTTTAGAAAGTTTTGTCAAATGGCACCAAAGTTATTAGCAAAACAAAAAATGCTTTTCTTATGAAAACTGTGACCTAGCAATAGCAACACACATATATGTATATATATGTATGTGTGTGTGTGTGTTTGTATATATATATATATATATATATATATTCACTGAAAAAACCATAGGTTTTAGGGACAGTTATAGTTAGTTGGACATTGCACTCGTACAAAACCCGTGAAATTCCCCCGTTATAGTTAGTTCAGCTAACTATAACTCGCGCCCCGCAATGCACTGCTGATGACGTCACATATTACATCACTCATGACATGGTCAGTGACATCACTGATGACATCACTGATGACATCTCAAATGACATCACTGATGACATCATCCAGTGACTGTGTGTTTCTGTAAAGTTTAAATATTTTTAATATATATAGGGAAAGGCGTATTGAAGAATGAGTGGGTGTATAAGTGTCTGTATGGATGATTTAGTAGGTGCGTGACTAACTCTATAAGTGAGTGATTAAACGTATCTTACTGAATGCATGGGTTAGTGACTAAACTGGGTGAATGTCTGTATCCGTCTGTCTGTTGCTGTGTAAGTGGCTGCATGGGTTTGTGAATAGCTACATGAGTGGCTATATGAGTTATTGATTGGTTGTCTGAGTATCTGTATGGGTGCCTGAGTGTTTGTGTGGGTGGGGTGTGTGCGACTCTGTGCATAGATGTGTGAGTGGGTGATTCACTGGGTGGATGGTTTAAAGAGTGCATCTGTGATAGACTGTATGGGTGGGTAAGTGTGTGTAAGAGTGTGTTAGTGAGTGAATGTATGTCCCAGTGGTACATGTGTGAGTAACTACATATGTGAAAGGCAGTATATATGTGTGTTGGAGTATATAAATAGCTATAAGCGAGAGTGTGTGATTGTGAGAGTGACTGTATGGATGAGTGTGTGCTTGTATCAGTGATTGTATAAGAGCGTAAGAATGTGCTAGTATTTGTATGAGTAAGTGAGCTGGTGTGTGTATAACTGTATAGGTGAGTAAATGGCAGTGTGTTTAATTATTTGCATGACTGACTAGGTGTGTGAGTACCTCTATGGATGAGTGGCGGTGTTTGAGTGTCTATATAGGAGTATGAGTGCATATGATAGTCCTGTACTGAGTGACCGTAAGTATGAGTGACTGTACGGGTGAGTGAGTGGATGTGTTTGTAGACCTAAGAATCAGTGAGTGGGTATGTAGTTTTTGGTGTTGGAGTGTCTATGGTTTTGCGAATGGCAGTCTGTAATTTAGAGTGGGTGTATCAAAGGTTATATTAGGGTGTGAGGAGGTGCATCAGATTATCACGTGGATGATGTCATCAGTGATGTCATCAGTGATGTCATTTGAGATGTCATCAGTGATGTCATCAGTGATGTCACTGACCATGTCATGAGTGATGTAATATGTGACATCATCAGCAGTGCATTGTGAGGCGCAAGTTATAGTTAGCTGAACTAACTATAACGGGGAATTTCACGGGTTTTGTACGAGTGCAATGTCCAACTAGCTATAACTGTCCCTAAAACCTATGGTTTTTTCAGTGAATTTGTAAGGTTTTTAAATGCTAATTTCTAACTATAACGTGCCTGAAACCTATGGTTTTTTCAGTGAATTTCAAAGGTTTTTTAAATGCTAATTCCTAACTATAACATGTCTGAAACCTATGGTTTTTTTCAGTGAATTTCAAAGGTTTTGTAAATGACAATTTTTAAATATATTAATTGTTATATTTATTTTTTTGATACTGATTTACTACATTTTTTTAAACTATTTATTTGTAGATATTTTATTTTTTAAATTACATTGTAATTACATAATACATTACATTACAAAATATACTTTCTCAGAATGAATTGCTTTAGTTTAAATACTTTGCAAATAGGCAATAGACTTTTAAGTACAGTAGTTACAGTTGTTGCAATGGGCAACACAATTTCAAACACAATGCAACATTGAGCTCAATGTGAATTTCTAGTTAAATGCAATTAGTTACTTTATGGATTACTTTTCTAACCACAGGACTGGATCCTAGATTCAGTCCTGGGACATCTCCTGTAAACAGTTGAGTAAAAGCGTTTTGGTTACAGTAGTGATTTTTAAGGAATATTATTGTATTTTAAAAGTTGACACTTAGAAACTTTTTCACATAGAATCACCAATGTTATCCTATGGGAGGAAATTCACTTAGCAGGTAAGTAGTGTTATCGTTACTTTTTCTTACTCAGTGGTGGATCCTGGATCCAGCACTGGTGCATCTCCTGTAAACAGTTGAAAGAATGCGTTTAAGTCATACAGGCGATTTTTAAGGAATATTTGTAGTTTGTGAAAATCGACACTTTGAAACTTTTCTGCTGAAAACCAGACAATGGATTCCTATGGAAGGAAATACAAGTTACTGGTAAGTACGGTTAGAATTACTTTTCAGGGTCAGTGCTGGGCTAAAAGATGCAGCACTGGGTTCTCTCCTGATAACAGGTGAGTAAATCGGAATTCGTAGTTCGGCTGATTTTAGAGGAATATTATAAAGTTCCAAAACTCCACACACAGAAGAATTTCCAAGTGAAACCAGTCAATGTTAGCCTATGGAAGGAAATTCAAGTTACTGGTAAGTACGGTTAGAATTACTTTTCAGGATCTGTACTGGGCTCAAAGATGCAACACTGAGGACTCTCCTGATAACAGGTGAGTAAATTGGAATTCGTAGTTCAGCTGATTTTGGAGGAATATTATAAAGTTCCAAAACTCCACACTTAGAAGAATTTCCAAGTGAAACCAGTCAATGTTAGCCTATGGAAGGAAATTCAAGTTCCTGGCAAGTACGGTTAGAATTACTTTTCAGGATCAGTACTGGGCTCAAAGATGCAGCACTGAGGTCTCTCCTGATAACAGGTGAGTAAATCGGAATTCGTAGTTCGGCTGATTTTAGAGGAATATTTGTATGTTTCAAAATCGACACAAACTTTTTCAGCAAAAAGCAGGCAATGATATCCTATGGAAGGAAATTCAAGTTACTGGTAAACACGATTAAAATTACTTTTCAGGATCAGTACTGGGCTCAAAGATGCAGCACTGAGGTCTCTCCTGATAACAGGTGAGTAAATCGGAATTCGTAGTTCGGCTGATTTTAGAGGAATATTATAAAGTTCCAAAACTCCACACTTAGAAGAATTTCCAAGTGAAACCAGTCAATGTTAGCCTATGGAAGGAAATTCAAGTTACTGGTAAGTACGGTTAAAATTACTTTTCAGGATCAGTACTGGGCTCAAAGATGCAGCACTGAGGTCTCTCCTGATAACAGGTGAGTAAATCGGAATTCGTAGTTCGGCTGATTTTAGAGGAATATTTGCACAATGGTGAAGGAAGGGGTGGGGCCTGAGGTGATATGTCTGCAAACACGCCCTGTGGCGCGTTTTAAGTTGGAGAATTAATTCCTCCTCAATCCCGAGGGTCCCTCGGGGCCAACTAGCCCACCCTGTACCTCCAGTATGTGCCAGGGAGCTGCGTTGCAGAAAGGTGTTCAGAGGCCACGCCCCTTTTTACACCTCTGTGAAACACAGCTCTGTGGCGCTTTCTGGACGTACCTGGTGGGCTAGTTGGCCCCCAGGGACCCTCAGGATTGAACAGGATTTAATTCCCCATCTTAAAACGCGCCATGGGGCCTGTTTGCACACATGTCACCTGAAGCCCCGCCCCCTCCCTTCACCACTGTGCAAACGCGCCCCGTGGCGCGTTTTAAGTTGGGGGATTAAGTCCCCTTGAATTCTGAGGGTCCCTGGAGTCCAACTAGCCCACCATGTACCTCCAAAAAGCGCCACAGAGCTGCGTTGCAGAGAGGTGTAAAAAGGGGCGTGGCCTCTGTACACCTCTCTGCAACGCAGCCCCCTGGCGCATACTGGAGGTTCCTGGTGGGCTAGTTGGCCCCCAGGGTCCCCCAGTATTCAAGGGGAATTCGTTCCCCCTCGGCAAACGCGCCAGGGGGCGCGTTTGCAGAGTGCTGCAAGGAGGGGGCGTGGCCTCGGCGCGATGCCAGAATTTTTTTTTTTTTTAAAGGGGGCTGTGTGGCCCTCCTTCTTTTTAATTATTTTGGGCCCTGGGGACCCCATCCCCCAGGGCCTGACCCACTTTTTTTCAAAAACGGAACGGGAAGGGGACCGCGTGGGCCCCCCTCCCGTGGCCAATTTCGGCCCAGGGACCCAATCCCCCGGGTCATTGGCACCTTTTTTTTTTTTTAAATTTTCATGGAGGGGGGCTGCGTTGCCCCCCTCCTCAGGCCTCCTTAGGCCCCGGGGACCCCATCCCCCGTGGCCGGCCTTTTTTTTTTTTTTTTTCATAATTTGGGGAGGGGGCTGCGTGGCCCCCCTCCTGGGCCACTACTTGCCCCAGGGACCCCATCCCCCGGGGCTGGCCCTATCCTTTGGGGTCCGTGGGGGGACGCCAACTCCCCCACGGACCCTGCCGGCTCCCCGCCTCCTGCGGGAGCCGGCATTGCTTTTCCACATGGGGAGCTGCTGACATGCAGCTCCCCGTGTGGAAAAGCAATTTGCTTTGAATTTTGGAAGAGAGAGCAGGTTTCCTGCTCTCTCTTCCAAAATCCACAGCAGTTTGCTATGACAGGACGGGAGCCGCGAGGCTCCCGCCCTGCCATAGCAAACTACAGTGTCCCGGGGGTAGGCACCCCGGGACACTGCAGGAGCCGGCCCTGGGGGGTTGTGGTCCCCAGGGCCACCACAGGCTCCAGGAGGGGGCCGCACGGCCCCCCTCCCCACATCTACAAAGCACCGGGGAGGTGGTGGTCCCCGGGGCTTTGGGGTCCGAAACGGACCCCCACATTTGTTTAATTAGTGCCCCGGGAGGTGGCGGTCCCGGGGCGTGTGGGGTGGCTCGAGCCCCCACACAGGTAATTTAATTTTTAAAAAAGAAGCCCCGGGGGGTGGCGGTCCCCGGGGCTGCGGGAGGGCCCAGTGCCCTCCCGCACAATTTTAAATTCAAAGCCCCGGGGGTGGCGGTCCCCGGGGCTTGGGGGGCCTTAGAGGCCACCCATAAAATCTAAACCAACCCCCTGCATGCCCCCGGGACTTGGGCCACCCAGGGGCAAATTAGCATCGAAGCGCGGGAGACCGCGCATCGATTTTTTTTTTTATCGGCGGGATCCGCGCACCCTAAGCGCACCCCGCCGATTTAAAAAAAAAAAAAATGCTTTTTTTCTGCCCAGGGGGTCCTTGTGGGACCCCCTGCCCCCTGAGCAGACCTAGGGGGTCAGGGTGTTTCTACCCTGCCCCCTTTGTGCGTTTTGCGCACTTGTTTCTTGTGTGTTTTTTTTTTATCAGGCGGGATCCGCGCTCCCTAAGCGCATCCCGCCGATTTAAAAAAAAAAATGCTTTTTCTGCCCAGGGGGTCCTTGTGGGACCCCCTGAGCAGACCTAGGGGGTCAGGGTGTTTCTACCCTGCCCCCTTTGTGCGTTTCACTTGTTTCTTCTGCCTCGGTTCTACCGAGGGACAAAATGGCTGCCAACACTTCCTGATTTGGAGTGTTGACAGCCAGTTGACAGCCAATTAGCATGCAGCTCGTGATCGGGACGGTGGCGCAGGGTGCGCTCAGGGTGCGCGGATCCGACGCGGCCATAGATATATATGTGATTTTACTTGTGATTTTCTCAGGAACTACTGAACGGATTTACATCATTTAAGCAAAAGGCACGAGTCTGAACCAAGGGCTACCTCTTTGCCAAATTTGGTGTAATTCCGTTCAGCAGTTCGGGCTGTAGCCGCGATGAACGGTTCCTATGGAAAAATGAATGGGGAAAACACGTTTTGGGACCCCCCTTTTTTCTCTGCTCCCGCTTGACGAATCACCCCGAAACTTTCAGGATAGGAGCAGACCGGAGCGCCCCAACAAGTTGGAAAATTTCGAAGATTCGTCAACCGGCGCTAACGTTATTTCAAATAGAATGTTGCGGATTTCCTATGGAAAATAGGTCCTAACTATAACTATCTACTGGCGACCGCCAGTAGATAATATATATATATATATATATTATCTACTGGCGGTCGCCAGTAGATAGTTATAGTTAGGACCTATTTTCCATAGGAAATCCGCAACATTCTATTTGAAATAACTCTTGCGTCAGTTGACGAATCTTCGCGAAATTTTCAAACTTTATGGCCCGCTCCGGTCCGCTCCTACCCTGAAAGTTTCGGGTGATTCGTCAAGCGGGGCCGAGAAAAAGGGGGTCCCAAACGTGTTTTCCCCATTCATTTTCCCATAGGAAACTTTAGCCACGGCTACAGCCCGAACTGCTGAACGGAATTACACAAAATTTGGCAAAGAGGTAGTTCTTGGTTCATAAAGAACCCATTTTGTTAAATGGTGTAAATCCGTTTAGTAGTTGCGGAGAAATTAAAAAAATAAGAGTCAAAAAATCAATTTCCCATAGGAAACTTTATGCAAGGCTACAGCCCGAACTGCTGAACGGAATTACACCAAATTTGGCAAAGAGGTAGTTCTTGGTTCAGAAAGAACCCTTTTTGTTAAATGGTGTAAATCCGTTCAGTAGTTGCTGAGAAAATCAAAAGTAAAACACATATATATCTGGGCGGAGCATAACCACACATGTCATCGTGAGATCTGATTGGCTGTCAGCACTTCATCCTGGAATTGCTGGCAGCCATCTTGGGACCAATATAAATGATAGTACCCCATTGAAATGGATTGTAGTGAATCGAAGATTTTGAGAGTTACCAAAAGGAGAACTATAAAGGGTGATAACAGACTTTAGTTACATTAGAATTCATTTGTTGATGGTACCATACTAATTTCAGGAATTGTGGTGTGTTCTAAGGTGATTTTACCCTGAGAAAACCTTCTGCTGGGATATCATGAATCATGTTTGAGAGAAAACTATTTTCACATGCTTGTCCCATACAGTTTTGGAAGGTGCTCCAGAAGCTAAAATGAGAGCATATTTTCTGTAAATTCACATTATCTTTCTCAGTCATGTGAGAATGAAGACTGACATTCTCAGTAAAACATGTACATCCAACACTGGCAGAGACTGTCAGTTGATTCCTTTGTGTTCTACTGCAGCTTCCCAGAGTGTTCTAAAGAACAACTAGAGTGCTAACAGCCTTACTTATGACAAAAGTATGGCACACCTGAAGCCATCTTGATTGGAATAAACTGGTAACACTTAAAACATTTAATTTTAAAAGGAACAAAATGATGGGGTTCATTTTGTCATAGAAATTATGGTTAGTGCTGTAGAAAGAAAAATTAGGACATGTTTCAAGTGTGATCTCAAATATCTTCCTGTTATATTTCAACAGGAGCAGCCTGTCAGTTGATGCCTTTGTGTTCTACTGCAGCTTCCCAGAGTGTTCTAAAGAACAACTAGAGCGCTAACAGTCTTACTTATGACAAAAGTATGGCACACCTGAAGCCATCTTGATTGGAATAAACTGGTAACACTTAAAACATTTAATTTAAAAAGGAACAAAATGAGGGGGTTCATTTTGCCATAGAAATTATGGTTAGTGCTGTAGAAAGAAAAATTAGGACATGTTTCAAGTGTGATCTCAAATATCTTCCTGTTATATTTCAACAGGAGCAGCCTGTCAGTTGATGCCTTTGTGTTCTACTGCAGCTTCCCAGAGTGTTCTAAAGAACAACTAGAGTGCTAACAGCCTTACTTATGACAAAAGTATGGCACACCTGAAGCCATCTTGATTGGAATAAACTGGTAACACTTAAAACATTTAATTTAAAAAGGAACAAAATGAGGGGGTTCATTTTGCCATAGAAATTATGGTTAGTGCTGCAAAAAGAAAATGTAGGGCATGTTTTAAGTGAGATCTCAAATCCTCTTCTATTTCATTAGAAAATTCTGACATGCAGACTGAAACAATCACTTTCAATACCAGCAGTAGACTTCCAGTTAACTCCTTGGTGAGCAGTAGCTTTACTACAGTGATCTAATGAACAACTAGAGTGCTAACATTCTGAATTTATGGCAAATGTATGACACATCTGAATGCCTTCTTGATTGAATCAAAGTAAAAAACTGAAAGCATTTCCTACTGAGGAGACTGTAGTAAATGAGAAAATTAGGAAACTTCATAACAAATAAGTCTCCCAAGATGGCCACCAGAGAAAAAAGAGCCCAAATGTAGCACAAATATCACCCAGAGGTAGCCCACGTATAGCCCAATGACAGAAGTGTGCAAAACACTTTTTATTTTTTGTTTTTTTGCAGTTTTATATAGTGCAGACTGGTCAGGTATTGGAGTGCTTTACATGAGCATTGGTTACATCACACAAGGACAAATTCATGTTGGTTGACCCCTACACTACCCAAACACCACTGCACTACCCTAAACCCTAAAACACCACCCCCAGCACGACCCCCTTCACTACCCAAACACAACTGCACTACCCTAAACTCAAAAACACTACCCCCAGCACGACCCCCTACACTACCCAAACACCACTGCACTACCCTAAACCCTAAAACACTACCCCCAGCACGACTCCCTACACTACACAAACACCACTGGACTACCCTAAACCCTAAAACACTACCCCCAGCACGACTCCCTACACTACCTAAACACCACTGCACTACACTAAACCCTAAATCTACCCCCAGCATGACCTCCCACACTACACAAACACCACTGCACTACCCTAAACCCTAAAACACTACCCCAGCACGACCCCTACACTACCCAAACACCACTGCACTACCCTAAACCCTAAAACACTAACCCCAGCATGACCCCTATACTACCCAAACACCACTGCACTACCCTATACCCTAAAACACGACCCCGTACACTACACAAACACAACTGCACTACCCTAAACCCTAAAACACTACCCACAGCATGACCCCCTACACTACACAAACACCACTGCACTACCCTAAACCCTAAAACACTACCCCCTACACTACACAAACACCACTGCCCTACCCTAAACCCTAAAACACAACCCCAGCATGACCCCTATACTACACAAACACCACTGCACTACCCTAAACCCCCTACACTATACAAACACCACTGCATTACTCTAAACCCTAAAACACTACCCCAGCACGACCCCTGACAACACAAACACCACTGCACTACCCTAAACCCTAAATCGACCCCAGCACGACCCCCTACACTACCCAAACGCCACTGCCATACCCTAAACCCTAAAACACTACCCCAGCATGAACCCCTACACTACCCAAACACCACTGCACTACCCTAAACCTTAAAACTCTACCCCCAGCACTACCCCCTACACTACACAAACACCACTGCACTACCCTAAACCCTAAAACACTACCCCAGCACTACCCCTACACTACCCAAACACCACTGCACTAACATAAACCCTAAAACACTACCCCCAGCACAACCCCCTACACTACACAAACACCACTACACTACCCTAAACCCTAAAACACTACCCCAGCACGACTCCCTACACTACCCAAACACCACTTCACTACCCTAAACCCTAAATCTACCCCAGCACGACCCCTACACTACCCAAACACCACTGCACTACCCTAAACCATAAAACACTACCCCCAGCATGACCCCTACACTACACAAACACCACTGCACTACCCTAAACCCTAAAACACTACCACCAGCATGACCCCCTACACTACTCAAACACCACTGCACTACCCTAAACCCTAAAACACTAACCCAGCACGACCCCCTACACTACACATACACCACTGCACTACCCTAAAGCCTAAAACATTACCCCCAGCATGACCCCATACACTACTGCACTACCATAAACCCTAAAACACTACCCCCAGCACGACCTCCTACACCACCCAAACACCACTGCACTACCCTAAACCCTAGAAAAGAAACCCCCACCCCATGCCCAATCCCCCTTACCTCTCACTCCTCGTGGTTCCTCTCTCCTCGTGGTTCCTGCTTCATCTCGTCTCTGAGGGCGGTGCACGTCGTTGTGAGGAAACGGAACAGCCTCTGTTTCCTTACAACGACATGGATTGTCTACATGTTTTAGAACGCATGGTCATTTACCATACATACCTTTACAACAAAATTCGTTGTAAAGGCATGCGTGGTAAATGACCATGCGTTCTAAAAATGCGTAGTAATGACTTCGTGATGTACAACACATGCGTGGTAATGCATGCGTTGTAATGGTATCGCAAAGTAAAAAAGTAGTTGTAACGGCTGTTTACCGATCGAAGCTGGCCCCTGTTCTTCAGTGAGACGTTTATTTGATTAATTAGGAGGAAGGAATGTGTTTTTTTACCGAAAAGTGCATTCCTGGCTGTTGTATTGTGAAAGTGTCCGCGTGGCCTGGTTTCACTTCCGGTGAGAGAGTGGAAGAGTCTGTTTGGATCTAAAGGAGTTCTGTTGTTGGACGGGGCCGGCGCGACATGTCATCAGAAAACATAGCTAATGGAAAGCGTCCTCCCTGAAGTGTGGAGCAGTGCCATGAGAGGTCAACGAGTGTGCGTCCCACCGCAGTATGACCGTACCGCATGACCCATGTGCCACCTCCAGGATACGGGAGGCAGAAGCGGCATCGCAGGTCCTCTTGAAGACCGTTGTAGCACTAATTCTACATTTTGGTACTAGGGCATTTTAACTTCGTTGTTCCTGCCAGATACAAAGAGAAGATCTTGTGTTATTCAGTGCCCTTGTTACCTTTTTTGTGGGTTGTGGTGCTTGTCAGTTCGCTGCCCCGCCGGTGCACACGACTGGGCACCCCACCTCGTGTGCCATCTGCAGGGCCTCTGCCCTCGGATCACTGGTTTCGGTTTCTGGAGTGGCAACATAAACAGTTGCTCCCAAAGGACTAGCCTGAACACTTAGGTGAATATCCCCTGCACCAGTATTCCACGGAAATTCTTTCCTAGCTCTCCCACGTCAACGAGGACGTCATAATAGCACGGCTCCGCTCGTGACAACGTATGACGTCATCGGAGCCATAAGAGAACCTCGTCGGCGTGCTGATGTCAGTTCCACCCATTTTTTCCGTGCCACACGAGGCAAACAGGGGACCAAGACATTTTCACATGTATACATAGTATAATAAATATATATATATTCACTGAAAAAACCATAGGTTTCAGGCACGTTATAGTTAGAAATTAGCATTTAAAAAACCTTAGAAATTCACTGAAAAAACCATAGGTTTCAGGGGCGTTATAGTTAGTTGGACATTTCACTCGTACAAAACCATAAAATTCCCCCGTTATAGTTAGTTCAGCTAACTATAACTCGCGCGCCCGCAATGCACTGCTGATGACGTCACATATTACATCACTCATGACATGGTCAGTGACATCACTCATGACATCACTGATGACATCTCAAATGACATCACTGATGACATCACTGATGACATCATCCAGTGAATGTGTGTTTTTCTGAAAATTAAATATGTTTTATATATGTATATCTCAAGGTCGATGGAAGAATAAATGGGTATATAAGTGTCTAAATGGATGATTTTGTTTTGTAAAATTGATTGTATAACTGACTAAGTGTATCTTAGTGAATACATGGGTTAGTGAGTAATGTTTAAATATGAAAATATCTGTATCAGTCTCTCACTTTGTGTATAAGTGGCTGCATGGGTTGGTGAGTAGCTACATGAGTGTCTATATGGGTTATTAGTTGGTTTTTGAGTATCAGTATGAGTGTCTGAGTGTCTGTATGGTTCGGTGGGGGTATTACTTAGTGCATAGATGCATGAATGAGTGACTTACTGTTTGTATGTGTTGAAGACAGCATGTGTGCAGGACTGTATAGGTGGATGAGTATGTGTATGGGTGTGTTAGTGAGTGAATGACTGTCTCAATAGTGTCTTTATGAGTAACTACATATGTTTTAAACTAGTATATGTGAGTATTGGTGTATATAAGTGAGTATATGTGAGAGTGAGAGATTGGAAGAGTTCCTGTACAAATAAGTAGGTGTTTCTATAAGTGATTGTTTAAGAGAGTAAGTATGTGTAAGTTTCTGTAGAAGTAAGTGTGGTAGTGTGTGTATAACTGTATATGCAAGTAAATGGATGTTTGATACTTTGTTTGCATGTGTGACTATGTGTGTGAGTAACTCTATGGATGAGTGGCGGTGTGTAACAGGATGTATAGGTGTATGAGTACATATGATGAGTGAATACATGTATGAGTGACTGTATAGGGACTGTTGGTGAATGAGTGGATGTGTGTGTAGATCTTGGAATTACTGAATAGGTGTGTTGTAACTGGTATTGGTATGTCCATTGTTTTGAAAATGTTAGTTTGTATTTTTGAGTGTGTGTATCAAAGGTTATATTAGGGTGAGAGGAGGTCTGCCACTCTATCACAAGGATGATGTCATCAGTGATGTCATCAGTGATGTCATTTGAGATGTCATCAGTGATGTCATGAGTGATGTCACTGACCATGTCATGAGTGATGTAATATGTGACGTCATCAGCAGTGCATTGGGGTGCGCAAGTTATAGTTAGCTGAACTAACTATAACGGGGGAATTTCTATGGTTTTGTACGAGTGAAATGTCCAACTAACTATAACGCCCCTGAAACCTATGGTTTTTTCAGTGAATTTCTAAGGTTTTTAAATGCTAATTTCTAACTATAACGTGCCTGAAACCTATGGTTTTTTCAGTGAATTTCTAAGGTTTTTTAAATGCTAATTTCTAACTATAACGTGCCTGAAACCTATGGTTTTTTCAGTGAATATATATATATTTATTATACTATGTATACATGTGAAAATGTCTCGGTCCGCCTGTTTGCCTCGGTGGCAAGGAAAAAATGGGTGGAACTGACGTCAGCACGCCGACGAGGTCCTCTTATGGCTCCGATGACGTCATACAGTGTCACGAGCGGAGTCGTGCTATTATGACGTCCTCGTTGACGTGGGAGAGCTAGGAAAGAATTTCCGTGGAATGCTGGTGCAGGGGATATTCACCTAAGTGTTTAGGCTAGTCCTTTGGGAGCAACTGTTTATGTTGCCACTCCAGAAACCAAAACCAGTGATCAGAGGGCAGAGGCCCTGCAGATGGCACACGAGGTGGGGTGCCCAGTCGTGTGCACCGGCGGGGCAGCGAAGTGACAAGCACCACAACCCACAAAAAAGGTAACGAGGGCACTGAATAACACAGGATCTTCCCTTTGTATCTGGCAGGAACAACGAAGTTAAAATGCCCTAGTACCAAAATGTAGAATTAGTGCTACAACGGTCTTCAAGAGGACCTGCAATGCCGCTTCTGCCTCCCGTGCCATGGAGGTGGCACATGGGTCACGCGGTACGGTCATACTGCGGTGGGACGCACACTCGTTGACCTCTCATGGCACTGCTCCACACTTCAGGGAGGACGCTTTCCATTAGCTATGTTTTCTGATGACGTTTCGCGCCGGCCCCGTCCAACAACAGAACTCCTTTAGATCCAAACAGACTCTTTCACTCTCTCACCGGAAGTGAAACCAGGCCACGCGGACACTTTCACAATACAACAGCCGGGAATGCACTTTTCGGTAAAAAAAACACATTCCTTCCTCCTAATTAATCAAATAAACGTCTCACTGAAGAACAGGGGCCAGCTTCGATCGGTAAGCAGCCGTTACAACGACTTTTTTACTTCGCGATACCATTACAACGCATGCATTACCACGCATGCGTTGTACATCGCGAAGTCATTACTACACATTTTTTTAGAACGCATGGTCATTTACCACGCATGCCTTTACAACGAATTTTGTTGTAAAGGTATGTATGGTAAATGACCATGCGTTCTAAAAAACATGTAGATGATCCACGTCGTTGTAAGGAAACAGTGCTGTTCCGTTTCCTCACAACGACGTGCACCGCCCCTCAGAGACGACGTGAAGCAGGAACTACGAGGAGAGAGGAACAACGAGGAGTGAGAGGTAAGGGGGATTGGGCATGGGGTGGGGTTTCTTTTCTAGGGTTTAGGGTAGTGCAGTGGTGTTTGGGTGGTGTAGGGGGTCGTGCTGGGGGTAGTGTTTTAGGGTTTAGGGTAGTGCAGTGGTGTTTGGGTAGAGTAGGGGGTCGTGCTGGGGGTAGTGTTTTAGGGTTTAGGGTAGTGCAGTAGTGTAGGGGGTCGTGCTGGGGGTAGTGTTTTAGGGTTTAGGGTAGTGCAGTGGTGTATGGGTAGTGTAGGGGGTCGTGCTGGGGTAGTGTTTTAGGGTTTAGTGTAGTGCAGTGGTGTTTGAGTAGTGTAGGGGGTCATGCTGGTTGTAGTGTTTTAGGGTTTAGGGTAGTGCAGTGGTGTTTGTGTAGTGTAGGGGGTCATGCTGGGGGTAGTGTTTTATGGTTTAGGGTAGTGCAGTGGTGTTTGGGTAGTGTAGGGGGTCATGCTGGGGGTAGATTTAGGGTTTAGGGTAGTGCAGTGGTGTTTGGGTAGTGTAGGGCGTCGTGCTGTGGGTAGTGTTTTATGGTTTAGGGTAGTGCAGTGGTGTTTGTGTAGTGTAGGGGGTCGTGCTGGGGTAGTGTTTTAGGGTTTATGTTAGTGCAGTGGTGTTTGGGTAGTGTAGGGGGTAGTGCTGGGGTAGTGTTTTAGGGTTTAGGGTAGTGCAGTGGTGTTTGTGTAGTGTAGGGGTTAGTGCTGGGGGTAGTGGTTTAGGGTTTAGGGTAGTGCAGTGGTGTTTGGGTAGTGTAGGGGTTCATGCTGGGGGTAGTGTTTTAGGGTTTAGGGTATGGCAGTGGTGTTTGGGTAGTGTAGGGGGTCGTGCTGGGGGTAGATTTAGGGTTTAGGGTAGTGCAGTGGTGTTTGTGTTACGAGGGGGTCGTGCTGGGGGTAGTGTTTTAGGGTTTAGAGTAGTGCAGTGGTGTTTGTATAGTGTAGGGGGTTTAGGGTAGTGCAGTGGTGTTTGTGTAGTGTAGGGGGTCATGCTGGGGGTAGTATTTTAGGGTTTAGGGTAGTGCAGTGGTATTTGTGTAGTGTAGGGGATCGTGTTTTAGGGTAGGGTAGTGCAGTGGTGTTTGGGTAGTGTAGGGGGTCATGCTGGGGTTAGTGTTTTAGGGTTTAGGGTAGTGCAGTGGTGTTTGGGTAGTGTAGGGGGTCGTGCTGGGGGTAGTGTTTTAGGGGTTAGGGTAGTGCAGTGGTGTTTGTGTAGTGTGGGAGGTCATGCTGGGGGTAGATTTAGGGTTTAGTGTAGTGCAGTGGTGTTTGGGTAGTGTAGGGAGTCATGCTGGGGGTAGTGTTTTAGGGTTTAGGGTAGTCCAGTGGTGTTTGTGTAGTGTAGGGAGTCGTGCTGGGGGTAGTGTTTTAGGGTTTAGGGTAGTGCAGTGGTGTTTGGGTAGTGTAGGGGGTCGTGCTGGGGGTAGTGTTTTAGGGTTTAGGGTAGTGCAGTGGTGTTTGGGTAGTGTAGGGGGTCATGCTGGGGGTAGATTTAGGGTTTAGGGTAGTGCAGTGGTGTTTGGGTAGTGTAGGGCGTCGTGCTGTGGGTAGTGTTTTATGGTTTAGGGTAGTGCAGTGGTGTTTGTGTAGTGTAGGGGTCGTGCTGGGGTAGTGTTTTAGGGTTTATGTTAGTGCAGTGGTGTTTGGGTAGTGTAGGGGGTAGTGCTGGGGTAGTGTTTTAGGGTTTAGGGTAGTGCAGTGGTGTTTGTGTAGTGTAGGGGTTAGTGCTGGGGGTAGTGGTTTAGGGTTTAGGGTAGTGCAGTGGTGTTTGGGTAGTGTAGGGGTTCATGCTGGGGGTAGTGTTTTAGGGTTTAGGGTATGGCAGTGGTGTTTGGGTAGTGTAGGGGGTCGTGCTGGGGGTAGATTTAGGGTTTAGGGTAGTGCAGTGGTGTTTGTGTTACGAGGGGGTCGTGCTGGGGGTAGTGTTTTAGGGTTTAGAGTAGTGCAGTGGTGTTTGTATAGTGTAGGGGGTTTAGGGTAGTGCAGTGGTGTTTGTGTAGTGTAGGGGGTCATGCTGGGGGTAGTATTTTAGGGTTTAGGGTAGTGCAGTGGTATTTGTGTAGTGTAGGGGATCGTGTTTTAGGGTAGGGTAGTGCAGTGGTGTTTGGGTAGTGTAGGGGGTCATGCTGGGGTTAGTGTTTTAGGGTTTAGGGTAGTGCAGTGGTGTTTGGGTAGTGTAGGGGGTCGTGCTGGGGGTAGTGTTTTAGGGGTTAGGGTAGTGCAGTGGTGTTTGTGTAGTGTGGGAGGTCATGCTGGGGGTAGATTTAGGGTTTAGTGTAGTGCAGTGGTGTTTGGGTAGTGTAGGGAGTCATGCTGGGGGTAGTGTTTTAGGGTTTAGGGTAGTCCAGTGGTGTTTGTGTAGTGTAGGGAGTCGTGCTGGGGGTAGTGTTTTAGGGTTTAGGGTAGTGCAGTGGTGTTTGGGTAGTGTAGGGGGTCGTGCTGGGGGTAGTGTTTTAGGGTTTAGGGTAGTGCAGTGGTGTTTGTGTAGTGTAGGGGGTCATGCTGGGGGTAGTGTTTTAGGGTTTAGGGTAGTGCAGTGGTGTTTGGGTAGTATAGGGGGTAGTGCTGGGGTAGTGTTTTGGGTTTATGGTAGTGCAGTGCTGTTTGTGTAGTGTAGGGGGTCGTGCTGGGGCTAGTGGTTTAGGGTAGTGCAGTGGTGTTTGTGTAGTGTAGGGGGTAGTGTTTTAGGGTTTAGGGTAGTGCAGTGGTGTTGGTGTACTGTAGGGGGTCATGCTGGGTTCTAGTGTTTTAGGGTTTAGGGTAGTGCAGTGGTGTTTGTGTAGTGTAGGGGGTCGTGTTTTAGGGTTTTGGGTCGTGCAGTGGTGTTTGGGTAGCGTAGGGGGTCGTGCTGGGGGTAGTGTTTTTGGATTTAGGGTAGTGCAGTGGTGTTTGGGTGGTGTAGGGGGTCGTGCTGGGGTAGTGTTTTAGGGTTCAGGGTAGTGCAGTGGTGTTTGAGTACTGTAGGGGGTCATGCTGGTGGTAGTGTTTTAGGGTTTAGGGTAGTGCAGTGGTGTTTGTGTAGTGTAGGGGGTCATGCTGGGGGTAGTGTTTTATTGTTTAGGGTAGTGCAGTGGTGTTTGGGTAGTGTAGGGGGTCGTGCTGGGGGTAGATTTAGGGTTTAGGGTAGTACAGTGGAGTTTGGGTAGTGTAGGGAGTCGTGCTGGGGGTAGATTTAGGGTTTAGGGTAGTGCAGTGGTGTTTGGGTAGTGTAGGGAGTCGTGCTGGGGGTAGTGTTTTAGGGTTTATGTTAGTGCAGTGGTGTTTGGGTAGTGTAGGGGGTAGTGCTGGGGTAGTGTTTTAGGGTTTAGGGTAGTGCAGTGGTGTTTGTGTAGTGTAGGGTGTAGTGCTGGGGGTAGTGTTTTAGGGTTTAGGGTGGTGCAGTGGTGTTTGGGTAGTATAGGGGTTCATGCTGGGGGTAGTGTTTTAGGGTTTAGGGTATGGCAGTGGTGTTTGGGTAGTGTAGGGGGTCGTGCTGAGGGTAGTGTTTTATGGTTTAGGGTAGTGCAGTGGTGTTTGGGTAGTGTAGGGGGTCGTGCTGGGGGTAGTGTTTTAGGATTTATGTTAGTGCAGTGGTGTTTGTGTAGTGTAGGGGGTCGTGCTGGAGGTAGTGTTTTAGGGTTTAGGGTAGTGCCGTTGTGTTTAGGTAGTGAAGGGGGTCATGCTGGGGGTAGTGTTTTAGGGTTTAGGGTAGTGCAGTGGTGCTTGTGTAGTGTAGGGGGTCATGCTGGGAATGTTGTTCATTTCTATGGCAAAATGAACCCCCTCATTTTGTTCCTTTTTAAATTAAATGTTTTAAGTGTTACCAGTTTATTCCAATCAAGATGGCTTCAGGTGTGCCATAATTTTGTCATAAGTAAGACTGTTAGCTCTCTAGTTGTTCTTTAGAACACTCTGGGAAGCTGCAGTAGAACACAAAGGCAGCAACTGACAGGCTGCTCCTGTTGAAATATAACAGGAAGATATTTGAGATCACACTTGAAACATGTCCTAATTTTTCTTTCTACAGCACTAACCATAATTTCTATGACAAAATGAACTCCATCATTTTGTTCCTTTTTAAATTAAATGTTTTAAGTGTTACCAGTTTATTCCAATCAAGATGGCTTCAGGTGTGCCATACTTTTGTCATAAGTAAGGCTGTTAGCGCTCTAGTTGTTCTTTGGAACGCTCTGGGAAGCTGCAGTAGAACTCAAAGGAATCAACTGGCAGGCTGCTCCTGTTGAAATATAACAGGAAGATAGTTGAGATCTCACTTAAAACATGTCCTAATTTTTCTTTCTACAGCACTAACCATAATTTCTATGACAAAATGAACCCCCTCATTTTGTTTCTTTTTAAATTAAATGTTTTAAGAGTTACCAGTTTATTCCAATCAAGATGGCTTCAGGTGTGCCATAATTTTGTCATAAGTAAGGCTGTTTGCACTCTAGTTGTTCTTTAGAACACTCTGGGAAGCTGCAGTAGAACACAAGGGAATCAACTGACAGTCTCTGCCCTTGTTGGATGTACATATTTTACTGAGAATGTCAGACTTCATTCTCACATGACTGAGAAAGATAATGTGAATTTACAGAAAATATGCTCTCATTTTAGCTTCTGGAGCACCTTCCAAAACTCTATGGGACAAGCATGTGAAAATAGTTTTCTCTCAAACATGATTCATGATATACCAGCAGAAGGTTTTTCACAGGGTAAAATCACCTTAGAACACACCACAATTCCTGAAATTAGTATGGTACCATCAACAAATGAATTCTAATGTAACTAAAGTCTGTTATCACCCTTATAGTTCTCATTTTGGTAACCCTCAAAATCTTTGATTCACTACAATGCATTTCAAAGGGGTACTATCATGTATATTAGTCCCAAGATGGCTGCCAGCAATTCCAGGATGAAGTGCTGACAGCCAATCAGATCTCACAATGACATGTGTGGTTAGGCTCCGCCCAGATATATATGTGATTTTACGTTTGATTTTCTCAGGAACTACTGAACGGATTTACACCATTTAAGCAAAAGGCACGACTCTGAACCAAGGGCTACCTTTTTGCCAAATTTGGTGTAATTCCGTTCAGCAGTTCGGGCGGTAGCTGCGATGAAAGGTTCCTATGGAAAATTGCATGGGGAAAACACGTTTTGGGACCCCCCTTTTTTCTCGGCCCCCGCTTGCCGAATCACCCCAAAACTTTCAAGATAGGAGCGGACCGGAGCGGGCCACAAAGTTTGAAAATTTCGCAAAGATTCGTCAACCGGCGCCAAAGTTATTTCAAATAGAATGTTGCGGATTTCCTATGGGAAATAGGTCCTAACTATAACTATCTACTGGCGACCGCCAGTAGATAATATATATATATATATTCACTGAAAAAACCATAGGTTTTAGGGACAGTTATAGTTAGTTGGACATTTCACTCGTACAAAACCATAGAAATTCCCCCATTATAGTTAGTTCAGCTAACTATAACTCGCGCCCCGCAATGCACTGCTGATGACGTCACATATTACATCACTCATGACATGGTCAGTGACATCACTGATGACATCACTGATGACATCTCAAATGACATCACTGATGACATCACTGATGACATCATCCAGTGACTGTGTGTTTCTGTAAAGTTTAAATATGTTTAATATATATAGGGAAAGGCGTATTGAAGAATGAGTGGGTGTATAAGTGTCTGAATGGATGATTTAGTACGTGAGTGACTGACTCTACAAGTGAGTGATTAAATGTATCTTACTGAATGCATGGGTTAGTGACTAAACTGTGTGAATGTCTGTATCCGTCTGTCTGTTGGTTTGTAAGCGGCTGCATGGCTTTCTGAATAGCTACATGAGTGTCTACATGGGTTATTGATTGATTGTCTGAGTATCTGTATGGGTGCCTGAGTGTTTGTGTGGGTGGGGTGTGTGTGACTCTGTGCATAGATGTGTGAGTTGGTGATTCACTGGGTGCATGGTTTCAAGAGTGCATCTGTGATGGACTGTATGGGTGGGTGAGTGTGTGTATGGGTGTGTTAGTGATTGAATGTATATCTCAGTGGTACATGTGTGAGTAACTACATATGTGAAAGGCAGTATATATGTGTGTTGGAGTATATAAATGGCTATAAGTGAGAGTGTGTGATTGTGAGAGTGGCTGTATGGATGAGTGTGTACTTATATCAGTGATTGTATAAGAGCGTAAGAATGTGCTAGTATTTGTATGAGTAAGTGAGCTGGTGTGTGTATAACTGTATAGGTGAGTAAATGGGTGTGTGATTAAGTTTTTTGCATGACTGACTAGGTGTGTGAGTACCTCTATGGATGAGTGGCGGTGTGTGAGTGTTTATATAGGTGTATGAGTGCATATGATAGTCCTGTACTGAGTGACTAAGTATGAGTGACTGTACGGGTGAGTGAGTGGATGTGTGTGTAGACCTAAGAATCAGTGAGTGGGTATGTAGTTTTTGGTGTTGGAGTGTCTATGGTTTTGAGAATGGCAGTCTGTAATTTAGAGTGGGTGTATCAAAAATTATATTAGGGTGTGAGAAGATGCATGAAATTATCACATGGATGATGTCATCAGTGATGTCATTTGAGATGTCATCAGTGATGTCATCAGTGATGTCACTGACCATGTCATGAGTGATGTAATATGTGACGTCATCAGCAGTGCATTGCGGAGGCGCGAGTTATAGTTAGCTGAACTAACTATAACGGGGGAATTTCTATGGTTTTGTACGAGTGAAATGTCCAACTAACTATAACTGTCCCTAAAACCTATGGTTTTTTCAGTGAATTTCAAAGGTTTTTTAAATGCTAATTTCTAACTATAACGTGTCTGAAACCTATGGTTTTTTCAGTGAATTTCAAAGGTTTTTTAAATGCTAATTTCTAACTATAACGTGCCTGAAACCTATGATTTTTTAAGTGAATTTCAAAGTTTTTTTAAATGCTAGTTTCTAACTATGCCTACAGAGGTAGGACATGTGAAGAAAGAAGAAAAAACGCACAGAAAGAAGCAAAAGATGTGCAGAAAGAACCAACAGAGGAGCAGAAAGAGGCCTTGTTGCAAAATCATCCTGTGCCCACAACTTTTTCAGACGGGTATTGGTGGTAACTGACTCTGACTAACCAGAGCCAGTGCTATGCTAAAAGACACTTAGAATACAGTGAAAACACCTACATACACTAGGGAACACTATGCGTTGGGGTACCCCTGTGATTAGCATGACCTCCTCTGCAAGTCCCTAGTACATAATAGGGCAGGGGGATTAAAACTACCTCTTAAAACGCGCTACAGGGCGCGTTTGCACAGTGGTGAAGGGAGGGGGGCCTGAGGTGACATGTGTGCAAACGCACCCCGTGGCGCGTTTTAAGTTGCGGGATTAAGTCCCCTTGAATTCTGAGGGTCCCTGGGGCCCAACTAGCCCCCAGGTACCTACAGTTAGGACCACAGAGCTGAGTTGCAGAGAGGCGTTCCGAGGCCACGCACCTTTTTCACCTCTCTGCAACGCAACTCTGTTGTGCTTACTGAAGGTACCTGGTGGGCTAGTTGGCCCCCAGGGTCCCTCAGGATTCAAAGGGAATTAATTCCCCAACTTAAAACGCACCACAGGGCGTGTTTGCGCACATGTCACCTGAGGCCCGCCCCTCCCTTCACCACTGTGCAAACGCGCCCCGTGGTGCGTTTTAAGTTGGGGGATTAGGTCACCTTGAATCCTGAGGGTCCCTGGGGCCCAACTAGCCCACTAGGTACTTCCAGTAAGCACCACAGGCCTGCGTTGCAATGCCTGTAACAAATTGTGCAGTTGTGTTTAGGTAGTGAAGAGGGTCGTGCTGGGGGTAGTGTTTTAGGGTTTAGGGTAGTGCAGTGGTGTTTGTGTAGTGTAGGGGGTCATGCTGGGGGTAGATTTAGGGTTTAGGGTAGTGCAGTGGTGTTTGGGTAGTGTAGGGAGTCGTGCTGGGGGGAGTGTTTTAGGGTTTAGGGTAGTGCAGTGGTGTTTGGGTAGTTTAGGGGGTCGTGCTGGGGGTAGTGTTTTAGGGTTTAGGGTAGTGCAGTGGTGTTTGGGTAGTGTAGGGGGTCGTGCTGGGGGTAGTGATTTAGGGTAGTGCAGTGGTGTTTGGGTAGTGTAGGGGGTACTGCTGGAGGTAGTGTTTTAGGGTTTAGGGTAGTGCAGTGGTGTTTGGGTAGTGTAGGGATACTGCTGGGGGTAGTTTTTTAGGGTTTAGGGTAGTGCAGTGGTGTTTGGGTAGTGTAGTGGTTCGTGCTGGGGATAGTTTTTTAGGGTTTAGGGTAGTGCAGTGGTGTTTGTGTAGTGTAGGGGGTAGTGTTTTAGGGTTTAGGGTAGTGCAGTGGTGTTTGTGTAGTGTAGGAGGACGTGTTTTAGGGTTTAGGGTAGTGCAGTGGTCTTTGGGAAGTGTAGGGAGTCGTGCGGGGGTAGTGTTTTAGGGTTTAGGGTAGTGTAGGGGGTCATGCGGGGGTAGTGTTTTAGGGTTTAGGGCAGTGCAGTGCAGTGGTGTTTGGGTAGTGTAGGGGGTCATGCTGGGGGGAGTGTTTTAGGGTTTAGGGCAGTGCAGTGGTGTTCGGGCAGTGTAGGGGGGTGGTGTTTCAGGGTTTAGGGCAGTGCAGTGGTGTTCGGGCAGTGTAGGGGGTCATGCAGGGGTGGTGTTTCAGGGTTTAGGGCAGTGCAGTGGTGTTCGGGCAGTGTAGGGGGTCGTGCTGGGGGTGGTGTTTCAGGGTTTGGGGCAGTGCAGTAGTGTTCGAGCAGTGTAAGGGGTCGTGCTGGGGGTGGTGTTTCAGGGTTTAGGGCAGTGCAGTGGTGTTCGGGCAGTGTAGGGGGCGGTGCAGGGGTGGTGTTTCAGGGTTTAGGGCAGTGCAGTGGTGTTCGGGCAGTGTAGGGGGTGCTGCAGGGGGTGGTGTTTCAGGGTTTAGGGCAGTGCAGTGGTGTTCGGGCAGTGTAGGGGGTCATGCAGGGGGTGGTGTTTCAGGGTTTAGGGCAGTGCAGTGCTGTTCGGGCAGTGTAGGGGGTCGTGCTGGGGCTGGTGTTTCAGGGTTTAGGGCAGTACAGTGGTGTTTGGGCAGTGTAGGGGGTCTTGCTGGGGCTGGTGTTTCAGGGTTTAGGGCAGTGCAGTGGTGTTCGGGCAGTGTAGGGGGTCTTGCTGGGGCTGGTGTTTCAGAATCTAGGGCAGTGCAGTGGTGTTCGGGCAGTGTAGGGGGTCTTGCTGGGGCTGGTGTTTCAGGGTTTAGGGCAGTGCAGTGGTGTTCGGGGCAGTGTAGGGGGTCGTGCTGGGGGTGGTGTTTCAGGGTTTAGGGCAGTGCAGTGGTGTTTGGGCAGTGTAGGGGGTCGTGCTGGGGCTAGTGTTTCAGGATTTAGGGCAGAGCAATGGTGTTCAGGCAGTGTAGGGGGTTTTGCTGGAGGTGGTGTCTCAGGGTTTAGGGCAGTGCAGTGGTGTTCGGGCAGTGTAGGGGGTGGTGTTTCAGGGTTTAGGGCAGTGGTGTTCAGGCAATGTAGGGGGTCTTGCTGGGGTTGATGTTTCAGGGTTTAGGGCAGTGCAGTGGTGTTCGGGCAGTGTAGGGGGTCGTTCTGGGGGTGGTGTTTCAGGGTTTAGGGCAGTGCAGTGGTGTTCGGGCAGTGTAGGGGGTCGTGCTGGGGGTGGTGTTTCAGGGTTTAGGGCAGTGCAGTGGTGTTTGGGCAGTGTAGGGGGTCGTGCTGGGACTGGTGTTTCATGGTTTAGGGCAGTGCAGTGGTGTTCGGGCAGTGTAGGGGGTCGTGCTGGGGGTGGTGTTTCAGGGTTTAGGGCAGTGCAGTGGTGTTCGGGCAGTGTAGGGGGTCATGCTGGGGGTGGTGCTTCAGGGTTTAGGGCAGTGCAGTGGTGTACGGGCAGTGTAGGGGGTCTTGCTGGGGGTGGTGTTTCAGGGTTTAGGGCAGTGGTGTTCGGGCAGTGTAGGGGGTCTTGCTGGGGGTAGTGTTTTGGGGTTTAGGGCAGTGCAGTGGTGTTCGGGCAGTATAGGGGGTCGTGCTGGGGGTGGTGTTTCAGGGTTTAGGGCAGTGCAGTAGTGTTCGGGCAGTGTAGGGGATCGTGCAGGGGGTGGTGTTTCAGGGTTTAGGGCAGTGCAGTGGTGTTCGGGCAGTGTAGGGGGTTGTGCTGGGGGTGGTGTTTCAGGGTTTAGGGCAGTGCAGTGGTGTTCAGGCAGTGTAGGGGGTCGTGCAGGGGGTGGTGTTTCAGGGTTTAGGGCAGTGCAGTGGTGTTCGGGCAGTGTAGGGGTCGTGCTGGGGCTGGTGTTTCAGGGTTTAGGGCAGTGCAGTGGTGTTCGGGCAGTGTAGGGGGTCTTGCTGGGGGTGGTGTTTCAGGGTTTAGGGCAGTGCAGTGGTGTTCGGGCAGTGTAGGGGGTCGTGCTGGGGGTGGTGTTTCAGGGTTTAGGGCAGTGCAGTGGTGTTCGGGCAGTGTAGGGGGTCGTGCTGGGGGTGGTGTTTCAGGGTTTAGGGCAGTGCAGTGGTGTTCGGGCAGTGTAGGGGGTCGTGCTGGGGGTGGTGTTTCAGGGTTTAGGGCAGTGGTGTTCGGGCAGTGTAGGGGGTCTTGCTGGGGGTGATGTTTCAGGGTTTAGGGCAGTGCAGTGGTGTTCGGGCAGTGTAGGAGGTCTTGCTGGGGGTAGTGTTTCAGGGTTTAGGGCAGTGCAGTGGTGTTCGGGCAGTGGAGGGGTCATGCTGGGGGTGGTGTTTCAGGGTTTAGGGCAGTGCAGTGGTGTTCGGGCAGTGTAGGGGGTCGTGAAGGGGGTGGTGTTTCAGGGCTTAGGGCAGTGCAGTGGTGTTCGGGCAGTGTAGGGGGTCATGCTAGGGTATGTGTTTCAGGGTTTAGGGCAGTGCAGTGGTGTTCGGGCAGTGTAGGGGGTCGTGCAGGGGCTGGTGTTTCAGGGTTTAGGGCAGTGCAGTGGTGTTTGGGCAGTGTAGGGGGTCGTGCTGGGGGTAGTGTTTTAGGGTTTAGGGTAGTGCAGTGGTGCTTGTGTAGTGTAGGGGGTTGTGCTGGGGTTAGTGTTTTAGGGTTTAGGGTAGTGCAGTGGTGTTTGTGTAGTGTAGGGGGTCATGTTTTAGGGTAGTGCAGTGGTGTTTGGGTAGTGTAGGGGGTCGTGCTGGGGGTAGTGTTTTAGGATTTAGGTTAGTGCAGTGGTGTTTGGGTAGTGTAGGGGGTCATGCTGGGGGTAGTGTTTTAGGGTTTAAGGTAGTGCAGTGGTGTTTGTGTAGTGTAGGGGTCGTGCTGGGGATAGTGTTTTAGGGTTTAGGGTAGTGCAGTGGTGCTTGTGTAGTGTAGGGGGTCATGCTGGGGGTAGTGTTTTAGGGTTTAGGATAGTGCAGTGGTGTTTGTGTAGTGTAGGGGGTCATGTTTTAGGGTAGTACAGTGGTGTTTGGGTAGTGTAGGGGGTCGTGCTGGGGGTAGTGTTTTAGGATTTAGGTTAGTGCAGTGGTGTTGGGGTAGTGTTTTAGGGTTTAGGGTAGTGCAGTGGTGTTTGTGTAGTGTAGGGGGTCATGCTGGGGGTAGTGTTTTAGGGTTTAGGATAGTGCAGCGGTGCTTGTGTAGTGTAGGGGGTCGTGCTGGGGTAGTGTTTTAGGGTTTAGGGTAGTGCAGTGGTGTTTTTGTAGTGTAGGGGTCATGTTTTAAGATGCAACGCTCCAATACCTGACCAGTCTGCACTACATAAAACTGCAAAAAAACTAAAAATAAAAGTGTTTTGCACACTTTTGTCATTGGGCTACATGTGGGCTACATCTGGGTAATATTTGTGCTACATTTGGGCTCTTTTTTCACTGGTGGCCATCTTGGAAGACTTCTTTGTTATGAAGTTTCCTAAATTCCTCATTTACTGCAGTCTCCTCAGTAGGAAATGCTTTCAGTTTTTTACTTTGATTCCATCAAGAAGGCATTCAGATGTGTCACACCTTTGCCATAAATTCAGAATGTTATTACTCTAGTTGTTCATTAGATCACTGTAGTAAAGCTACTGCTCACCAAGGAGTTAACTGGAAGTCTACTGCTGGTATTGAAAGTGATTGTTTCAGTCTGCATGTCAGAATTTTCTAATGAAATAGAAGAGGATTTGAGATCTCACTTAAAACATGCACTAAATTTTCTTTTTGCAGCACTAACCATAATTTCTATGGCAAAATGAACCCCCTCATTTTGTTCCTTTTTAAATTAAATGTTTTAAGTGTTACCAGTTTATTCCAATCAAGATGGCTTCAGGTGTGCCATACTTTTGTCATAAGTAAGGCTGTTAGCACTCTAGTTGTTCTTTAGAACACTCTGGGAAGCTGCAGTAGAACACACAGGCATCAACTGACAGGCTGCTCCTGTTGAAATATAACAGGAAGATATTTGAGATCTCACTTAAAACATGTCCTAATTTTTCTTTCTACAGCACTAACCATAATTTCTATGGCAAAATGAACCCCCTCATTTTGTTCCTTTTTAAATTAAATGTTTTAAGTGTTACCAGTTTATTCCAATCAAGATGGCTTCAGGTGTGCCATACTTTTGTCATAAGTAAGACTGTTAGAGCTCTAGTTGTTCTTTAGAACACTCTGGGAAGCTGCAGTAGAACACAAAGGCATCAATTGACAGGCTGCTCCTGTTGAAATATAACAGGAAGATATTTGAGATCACACTTGAAACATGTCCTAATTTTTCTTTCTACAGCACTAACCATAATTTCTATGACAAAATGAACCCCATCATTTTGTTCCTTTTTAAATTAAATGTTTTAAGTGTTACCAGTTTATTCCAATCAAGATGGCTTCAGGTGTGCCATACTTTTGTCATAAGTAAGACTGTTAGTGCTCTAGTTGTTCTTTAGAACACTCTGGGAAGCTGCAGTAGAACACAAAGGCATCAACTGACAGGCTGCTCCTGTTGAAATATAACAGGAAGATATTTGAGATCACACTTGAAACATGTCCTAATTTTTCTTTCCAGAGCACTAACCATAATTTCTATGACAAGATGAACCCCATCATTTTGTTCCTTTTTAAATTAAATGTTTTAAGTGTTACCAGTTTATTCCAATCAAGATGGCTTCAGGTGTGCCATACTTTTGTCATAAGTAAGGCTGTTAGCACTCTAGTTGTTCTTTAGAACACTCTGGGAAGCTGCAGTAGAACACAAAGGAATCAACTGACAGTCTCTGCCCTTGTTGGATGTACATGTTTTACTGAGAATGTCAGACTTCATTCTCACATGACTGAGAAAGATAATGTGAATTTACAGAAAATATGCTCTCATTTTAGCTTCTGGAGCACCTTCCAAAACTGTATGGGACAAGCATGTGAAAATAGTTTTCTCTCAAACATGATTCATGATATCCCAGCAGAAGGTTTTTCACAGGGTAAAATCACCTTAGAACACACCACAATTCCTGAAATTAGTATGGTACCATCAACAAATGAATTCTAATGTAACTAAAGTCTGTTATCACCCTTTATAGTTCTCCTTTTGGTAACCCTCAAAATCTTCGATTCACTACAATGCATTTATATTGGTCCCAAGATGGCTGCCAGAAATTCCAGGATGAAGTGCTGACAGCCAATCAGATCTCACGATGACATGTGTGGTTAGGCTCCGCCCAGATATATATGTGTTTTTACTTTTGATTTTCTCAGCAACTACTGAACGGATTTACACCATTTAACAAAAAGGGTTCTTTCTGAACCAAGAACTACCTCTTTGCCAAATTTGGTGTAATTCCGTTCAGCAGTTCGGGCTGTAGCCGTGTCCAAAGTTTCCTATGGGAAAATGAATGGGAAAACACGTTTTGGGACCCCCCTTTTTCTCGGCCCCGCTTGACGAATCACCCTGAGACTTTCAGGGTAGGAGCGGACCGGAGCGGGCCATAAAGTTTGAAAATTTCGCCAAGATTCGTCAACCGACGCAAGAGTTATTTCAAATAGAATGTCGCGGATTTCCTATGGAAAATAGGTCCTAACTATAACTATCTACTGGCGACCGCCAGTAGATAATATATATATATCCATACACTTCCTCCTTTCACGCAAGAAATGACGACGCCATGTGTGGTGCCCAAATTTTCTTTATTCGGCCTCAGTCGACTGAGGCCGAATAAAGAAAATTTGTGCACCACACATGGCGTTGTCATTCCTTGCGTGAAAGGAGGAAGTGTACGGATTCAACGGACCCACTCCTTAGGGGGTCTGAGCAGACGACGCGACTCGCGGTCTGGAGGTGGCGATTTTAGCCTAAGGGAGAGTGTGAAGGATATATATATATATTATCTACTGGCGGTCGCCAGTAGATAGTTATAGTTAGGACCTATTATCCATAGGAAATCCGCGACATTCTATTTGAAATAACTCTTGCGCCGGTTGACGAATCTTCGCGAAAGCTTCCAACTTGTTGGGGCGCTCCGCTCCGCTCCTACCCTGAAAGTCTCGGGTTGATTCGTCAAGCGGGGGCCGAGAAAAAGGGGGTCCCAAAACGCGTTTTCCCCATTCATTTTTCCATAGGAACCTTTAGTCGCAGCTACAGCCCGAACTGCTGAACGGAATTACACCAAATTTGGCAAAGAGGTAGCCCTTGGTTCAGTGTCGTGCCTTTTGCTTAAATGGTGTAAATCCGTTCAGTAGTTCCTGAGAAAATCAAAAGTAAAGTCACATATATATCTATGGGCGAGTAGGGTCCGCGTATCCTGAGCGCACCCTGCGCGCACCGTCCCGATCACGAGCTGCATGCTAATTGGCTGTCAAGTGGCTGTCAACACTCCAAATCAGGAAGTGTTGGCAGCCATTTTGTCCCTCGGTAGAACCGAGGGACAGAAACAAGTGCGCAAAGCGCAAAAAGGGGTCAGGGTAGAAACACCCTGACCCCCTAGGTCTGCTCAGGGGGTCCCACAAGGACCCCATGGGCAGAAAAAAGCATTTTTTTTTTTAAACGGCTGGATGCGCTTAGGGTGCGCGGATCCCGCCGATTAAAAAAAAAAAGCACAAGAAACAAGTGCGCAAACGCACAAAGGGGGCAGGGTAGAAACACCCTGACCCCTAGATCTGCTCAGGGGTCCCACAAGGACCCCTGGGCAGAAAAAGCATTTTTTTTTCAAAATCGGCGGGATGCGCTTAGGGTACGCGGATCCCACTGATTAAAAAAAGAAAGCACAAGAAACAAGTGCGCAAAACGCACAAAGGGGGCAGGGTAGAAACACCCTGACCCCCTAGGTCTGCTCAGGGGGTCCCACAAGGACCCCCTGGGCAGAAAAAAGCAAAAAAAAAAAGACCGGCATCGTGCCGAGGCCCCGCCCCCTCCCTGCAGCAGTCTGCAAACACGCCCCCTGGCGCGTTTTAAGAAGGGGAAGTAATTCCCCTTGAATACTGGGGGTCCCTGGGGCCAACTAGCCCACCAGGAACCTCCGGTATGCGCCAGGGGATGTGTTGCAGAGAGGTGTACAGAGGCCATGCCCCTTTTACACCTCTCTGCAACGCAGCTCTGTGGCGCTTTTGGAGGTACATGGTGGGCTAGTTGGACTCCAGGGACCCTCAGTATTCAAGGGGACTTAATCCCCCAACTTAAAACGCGCCACGGGGCACGTTTGCACAGTGGTGAAGGGAGGGGCGGGGCTTCAGGTGACATGTGTGCAAACAGGCCCCGTGGCGCATTTTAAGATGGGGAATGAAATCCCCTTCAATCCTGAGGGTCCCTGGGGGCGATCTAGCCCACCAGGTACGACCAGAAAGCGCCACAGAGCTGCGTTGCAGAGAGGTGCAAAAAGGGGCGTGGCCTCTGAACACCTCTCTGCAACGCAGCTCCCTGGCGCATACTGGAGGTACAGGGTGGGCTAGTTGGACCCCAGGGACCCTCATGATTCAAGGGGACTTAATCCCCCAACTTAAAACGCGCCACGGGGCGCGTTTGCACAGATGTCACCTCAGGCCCCGCCCCCTCCCTTCACCATTGTGCAAATATTCCTCTAAAATCAGCCGAACTACGAATTCCGATTTACTCACCTGTTATCAGGAGAGACCTCAGTCCTGCATCTTTCAGCCCAGTACTGATCCTGAAAAGTAATTTTAACCGTACTTACCAGTAACTTGAATTTCCTTCCATAGGATATCATTGACTGGTTTCACTTGGAAATTCTTCTAAGTGTGGAGTTTTGGAACTTTATAATATTCCTCTAAAATTAGCCGAAATACGAATTCCGATTTACTCACCTGTTATCAGGAGAGACCTCAGTGCTGCATCTTTCAGCCCAGTACTGATCCTGAAAAGTAATTTTAACCGTACTTACCAGTAACTTGAATTTCCTTCCATAGGATATCATTGACTGGTTTCACTTGGAAATTCTTTTAAGTGTGGAGTTTTGGAACTTTATAATATTCCTCTAAAATCAGCCAAAATACGAATTCCGATTTTCTCACCTGTTATCAGGAGAGACCTCAGTGCTGCATCTTTCAGCCCAGTACTGATCCTGAAAAGTAATTCTAACCGTACTTACCAGTAACTTGAATTTCCTTCCATAGGCTAACATTGACTGGTTTCACTTGGAAATTCTTCTAAGTGTGCAGTTTTGGAACTTTATAATAATCCTCTAAAATCAGCCGAAATACGAATTCCGATTTACTCACCTGTTATCAGGAGAGACCTCAGTGCTGCATCTTTCAGCCCAGTACTGATCCTGAAAAGTAATTTTAACCGTACTTACCAGTAATTTGAATTTCCTTCCATAGGATATCATTGCCTGCTTTTTGCTGAAAAAGTTTCTAAGTGTCGCTTTTTGAAACATACAAATATTCCTCTAAAATCAGCCAAAATACGAATTCCGATTTACTCACCTGTTATCAGGAGAGACCTCAGTGCTGCATCTTTCAGCCCAGTACTGATCCTGAAAAGGAATTTTAACCGTACTTACCAGTAACTTATATTTCCTTCCGTAGGAATCCATTGTCTGGTTTTCAGCAGAAAAGTTTCAAAGTGTTGATTTTTACAAACTACAAATATTCCTTAAAAATCGCCTGTACGACTTAAACGCATTCTTTCAACTGTTTACAGGAGATGCACCAGTGCTGGATCCAGGATCCACCACTGAGTAAGAAAAAGTAACGATAACACTACTTACCTGCTAAGTGAATTTCCTCCCATAGGATAACATTGGTGATTCTATGTGAAAAAGTTTCTAAGTGTCAACTTTTAAAATACAATAATATTCCTTAAAAATCACTACTGTAACCAAAACGATTTTACTCAACTGTTTACAGGAGATGTCCCAGGACTGAATCTAGGATCCAGTCCTGTGGTTAGAAAAGTAATCCATAAAGTAACTAATTGCATTTAGCTAGAAATTCACATTGAGCTCAATGTTGCATTGTGTTTGAAATTGTGTTGCCCATTGCAACAACTGTAACTACTGTACTTAAAAGTCTATTGCCTATTTGCAAAGTATTTAAACTAAAGTAATTCATTCTGAGAAAGTATATTTTGCAATGTAATGTATAATGTAATTTAAAAAATAAAATATCTAAAAATAAATAGTTTAAAAAAATGTAGTAAATCAGTATAAAAAAAAATAAATATAACAATTAATACATTTAAAAATTGTCATTTACAAAACCTTTGAAATTCACTGAAAAAAACCATAGGTTTCAGACATGTTATAGTTAGGAATTAGCATTTAAAAAACCTTTGAAATTCACTGAAAAAACCATAGGTTTCAGGCTTGTTATAGTTAGGAATTAGCATTTTAAAAACCTTTGAAATTCACTGAAAAAACCATAGGTTTCAGGCCTGTTATAGTTATGGTTTAGCATTTAAAAAACCTTTGAAATTCACTGAAAAAACCATAGGTTTTAGGGAAAGTTATAGTTAGTTGGACATTGCACTCGTACAAAACCCGTGAAATTCCCCCGTTATAGTTAGTTCAGCTAACTATAACTCGCGCCCCCGCAATGCACTGCTGATGACGTCACATATTACATCACTCATGACATGGTCAGTGACATCACTCATGACATGGTCAGTGACATCACTGATGACATCACTGATGACATCATCCATGTGATAATTTGATGCATCTTCTCATACCCTAATATAACCTTTGATATACCCACTCTAAATTACAGACTGCCATTCTCAAAACCATAGACACTCCAACACCAAACACTACATACCCACTCACTGATTCTTAGGTCTACACACACATCCACTCACTCACCCGTACAGTCACTCATACTTACGGTCACTCAGTACATGACTATCATATGCACTCATACACCTATATAGACACTCACACACCGCCACTCATCCATAGAGGTACTCACACACCTAGTCAGTCAAGCAAATAATTAATCACACTGCCATTTACTCACCTATACAGTTATACACACACCAGCTCACTTACTCATACAAATACTAGCACATTCTTACGCTCTTATACAATCACTGATACAAGTACACACTCATTCATACAGCCACTCTCACAATCACACACTCTCACTTATAGCCATTTATCTACTCCAACACACATATATACTGCCTTTCAGATATGTAGTTACTCACACATGTACCACTGAGATATACATTCAATCACTAACACACCCATACACACACTCACCCACCCATACAGTCCATCACAGACGCACTGTTGAAACCATGCACCCAGTGAATCACCCACTCACACATCTATGCACAGAGTCACACACACCCCACCCACACAAACACTGAGGCACCCATATAGATACTCAGAGAACCAATCCATAACCCATATAGACACTCATTTAGCTAGTCAGAAACCCATGCAGCTGCTTACACAACAACAGACAGACGGATACAGACATTCACACAGTTTAGTCACTCACCCATGCATACAGTAAGATACGTTTAATCACTCACTTATAGACTCAGTCACGCACCTACTAAATCATCCATTCAGACGCTTATACACCCACTCATTCTTCAATACGCCTTTCCCTATATATATTAAACATATTTAAACTTTACAGAAACACACAGTCACTGGATGATGTCAGTGATGTCATCAGTGATGTCACTGACCATGTCATGAGTGATGTAATATGTGACGTCATCAGCAGTGCATTGCGGGGCGCGAGTTATAGTTAGCTGAACTAACTATAACGGGGGAATTTCACAGGTTTTGTACGAGTGCAATGTCCAACTAACTATAACTTTCCCTAAAACCTATGGTTTTTCAGTGAATATATATATATATATTATCTACTGGCGGTCGCCAGTAGATAGTTATAGTTAGGACCTATTTTCCATAGGAAATCCGCGACATTCTATTTGAAATAACTCTCTTGCCGGTTGACGAATCTTCGCGAAATTTTCACAAGGACCCCCTGGGCAGAAAAAAGCATTTTTTTTTTTTTTTTAAATCGGCAGGATGCGCTCAGGGTGCGCGGATCCTGCCGATTAGAAAAAAACCCAGAAGAAACAAGTGCGCAAAACGCACGAAGGGGGCAGGGTAGAAACACCCTGACCTCTAGGTCTGCTCAGGGGTCCCACAAGGACCCCTGGGCAGAAAAAAGCATTTTTAAAAAAAATCGGCGGGATGCGCTCCGGGTGCGCCAATCCCGCCGAAAAAAAAAAAAATTAATTGGCCCCTGGGTGGGCCAAGTCCCGGGGGCATGGGGGGGTATTTATAATATGTGGGGGGGCCTCTAAGGCCCCCCCAAGCCCCGGGGACCACCACCCCCCGGGGCTTTAAAAATAAATGGTGCAGGAGGGCTCTAGGCCCTCCCACAGCCCCGAGGACCGCCACCTCCCGGGGCTTCTTGGAATATTTTTTATAAATTTATCTGTGTGGGGGGCTCGAGCCCCCCACACGCCCGAGGACCGCCACCTCCCCGGGGCACTAAAAATGTCAATATGGGGGTCCATTACGGACCCCCAGAGCCCGGGGACCACCACCTCCCGGGGCTTTGTCAATGGAGGGAGGGGGCCGTGCGGCTCCCTCCTGGAGCCTGTAATGGCCCTGGGGACCACCACCCCCCAGGGCCGGCTCCTGCAGTGTCCCGGGGTGCCTACCCCCGGGACACTGTAGTTTGCTATGACAGGACGGGAGCCTCGCGGCTCCCGTCCTGTCATAGCAAACTTGGTTTGCATTTTGAAACCTGCTCTCTCTTTCAAAATGCAAACCCAATTGCTTTTCCACATGGGGAGCAGCATGTTAGCTGCTCCCCATGTGGAAAAGCAATGCCGGCTCGCGCAGGAGGCGGGGAGCCGGCTGGGACTGTGGGGGGATTGGGGACCCCCCCACAGTCCCCAACGAAGAGGGCCAGCCCCGGGGGATGAGGTCCCCGGGGCAAGTAGTGGCCCGGGAGGGGGGCCACGCGGCCCCCCTCCCCAAAAATAATCATTTAAAAAAAATAAAAATAAAAATAAAGGCCTGCCCCGGGGGATGGGGTCCCCGGGGCAAAAGGAGGCCTGAGGAGGGGGGCCACGCAGCCCCCCTCCTTAAAAATGTATTTAAAAGTGTGGCCATGCCCCGGGGGATGGGGTCCCCGGGGCCGGATTCGGCCAAGGGAGGGGGCCACGCGGCCCCCTTCCCGTTTAATAAAAAAAAAAAAAAGGGATAAGGCCCTGGGGGATGGGGTCCCCAGGGCCCAAAAATAGGAAAAAGTAAGGGGGGCCACACAGCCCCCCTTGGGAAAGAAAACAACAACAAAAAACGATCGGGCCGCAGGCCCCGCCCCCTTCCTTTACCACTCTGCAAACGCGCCCCCTGGCGCGTTTGCAGATGAGGAACAATTCCCCTTCAATACTGGGGGTCCCTGGGGCCAACTAGCCCACCAGGAACCTCCAGTATGCGCCAGGGAGCTACGTTGCAGAGAGGTGTACAGAGGCCACGCCCCTTTTTACACCTCTCTGCAACGCAGCTCTGTGGCGCTTTTGGAGGTACATGGTGAGCTAGTTGGCCCCCAGGGACCCTCAGTATTCAAGGGGACTTAATCCCCCAACTTAAAACGCACCACGGGGCGCGTTTGCACAGTGGTGAAGAGAGGGGGCGGGGCTTCAGGTGACATGTGTGCAAACAGGCCCCGTGGCGCGTTTCAAGATGGGGAATTAAATCCCCTTCAATCCTGAGGGTCCCTGGGGGCCAACTAGCCCACCAGGTACCTCCAGTAAGCGCCACGGAGCTGCGTTGCAGAGTGTTGTAAAAGGGGCGTGGCCTCTGTACACCTCTCTGCAACGCAGCCCCTGGCGCATACTGGAGGTTCCTGGTGGGCTAGTTGGCCCCTAGGGACCCTCAGGATTGAGGAGGAATTAATTCTCCAACTTAAAATGCGCCACAGGGCGTGTTTGCAGACATGTCACCTCAGGCCCCACCCCTTCCTTCACCATTGTGCAAATATTCCTCTAAAATCAGCCGAACTACGAATTCCGATTTACTCACCTGTTATCAGGAGAGACCTCAGTGCTGCATCTTTGAGCCCAGTACTGATCCTGAAAAGTAATTTTAACCGTACTTACCAGTTACTTGAATTTCCTTCCATAGGCTAACATTGACTGGTTTCACTTGGAAATTCTTCTAAGTGTGCAGTTTTGGAACTTTATAATATTCCTCTAAAATCAGCCGAACTACGAATTCCGATTTACTCACCTGTTATCAGGAGAGACCTCAGTGCTGCATCTTTCAGCCCAGTACTGATCCTGAAAAGTAATTTTAACCGTACTTACCAGTAACTTGAATTTCCTTCCATAGGATATCATTGACTGGTTTCACTTGGAAATTCTTCTAAGTGTGCAGTTTTGGAACTTTATAATATTCCTCTAAAATCAGCCGAACTACGAATTCCGATTTACTCACCTGTTATCAGGAGAGACCTCAGTGCTGCATCTTTCAGCCCAGTACTGATCCTGAAAAGTAATTTTAACCGTACTTACCAGTATCTTGAATTTCCTTCCATAGGATATCATTGACTGGTTTCACTTGGAAATTCTTCTAAGTGTGCAGTTTTGGAACTTTATAATATTCCTCTAAAATCAGCCGAACTACGAATTCCGATTTACTCACCTGTTATCAGGAGAGACCTCAGTGCTGCATCTTTCAGCCCAGTACTGATCCTGAAAAGTAATTTTAACCGTACTTACCAGTAACTTGAATTTCCTTCCATAGGATATCATTGCCTGCTTTTTGCTGAAAAAGTTTCTAAGTGTCGCTTTTTGAAACATACAAATATTCCTCTAAAATCAGCCAAAATACGAATTCCGATTTACTCACCTGTTATCAGGAGAGACCTCAGTGCTGCATCTTTCAGCCCAGTACTGATCCTGAAAAGTAATTTTAACCGTACTTACCAGTAACTTATATTTCCTTCCATAGGAATCCATTGTCTGGTTTTCAGCAGAAAAGTTTCAAAGTGTTGATTTTCACAAACTACAAATATTCCTTAAAAATCGCCTGAATGACTTAAACGCATTCTTTCAACTGTTTACAGGAGATGCACCAGTGCTGGATCCAGGATCCACCACTGAGTAAGAAAAAATAACGATAACACTACTTACCTGCTAAGTGAATTTCCTCCCATAGGATAACATTGGTGATTCTATGTGAAAAAGTTTCTAAGTGTCAACTTTTAAAATACAATAATATTCCTTAAAAATCACTACTGTAACCAAAACGCTTTTACTCAACTGTTTACAGGAGATGTCCCAGGACTGACTCTAGGATCCAGTCCTGTGGTTAGAAAAGTAATCCATAAAGTAACTAATTGCATTTAACTTGAAATTCACATTGAGCTCAATGTTGCATTGTGTTTGAAATTGTGTTGCCCATTGCAATAACTGTAACTACTGTACTTAAAAGTCTATTGCCTATTTGCAAAGTATTTAAACTAAAGTAATTCATTTTGAGAAAGTATATTTTCTAATGTAATGTATAATGTAATTACAATGTATTTAAAAAAATAAAATATCTAAAAATAAATAGTTTAAAAAAATGTAGTAAATCAGTATCAAAAAAATAAATATAACAATTAATACATTTAAAAATTGTCATTTACAAAACCTTTGAAATTCACTGAAAAAACCATAGGTTTCAGACATGTTATAGTTAGGAATTAGCATTTAAAAAACCTTTGAAATTCACTGAAAAAACCATAGGTTTCAGGCACGTTATAGTTATAAATTAGCATTTAAAAAACCTTACAAATTCACTGAAAAAACCATAGGTTTTAGGGACAGTTATAGTTAGTTGGACATTGCACTCGTACAAAACCCGTGAAATTCCCCGTTATAGTTAGTTCAGGTAACTATAACTCGCGCCCCCGCAATGCACTGCTGATGACGTCACATATTACATCACTCATGACATGGTCAGTGACATCACTGATGACATCATCCATGTGATAATTTCATTCATCTTCTCACACCCTAATATAACTTTTGATACACCCACTCTAAATTACAGACTGCCATTCGCAAAACCATAGACACTCCAACACCAATAACTACATACCCACTCACTGATTCTTAGGTCTACACACACACACATCCACTCACTCACCCGTACAGTCACTCATACTTATGGTCACTCAGTACAGGACTATCATATGCACTCTTACTCCTATATAGACACTCAAACACCGCCACTCATCCATAGAGGTACTCACACACCTAGTCAGTCATGCAAATAATTAAACACACTGCCATTTACTCACCTATACAGTTATACACACACCAGCTCACTTAATCATACAAATACTAGCACATTGTTACGCTCTTATACAATAACTGATACAAGCACACATGCATCCATACAGCCACTATCACAATCACTCACTCTCGCTTATAGCTATTTATATACTCCAACACACATATATACTGCCTTTCACATATGTAGTTACTCACACATGTACCACTGGGACATACATTCACTCACTAACACACTCTTACACACACTTACCCACCCATACAGTCTATCACAGATGCACTCTTGAAACCATCCATCCAGTGAATCACCCACTCACACATCTATGCACATTGTCGCACACACCCCTCCCACACAAACACTCAGGCACCCATACAGATACTCAGACAACCATTCAATAACTCATATAGACACTCATGTAGCTATTCACAAACACATGCAGCCACTTACACAGCAACAGACAGACGGATACAGACATTCACCCAGTTTAGTCACTAACCCATGCATTCAGTAAGATACATTAAATCACTCACTTATAGAGTCAGTCACGCACCTACTAAATCATCCATACAGACACTTATACAGCCACTCATTCTTCAATATGTCTTTTCCTATATATATTAAAAATATTTAAACTTTACAGAAACACACAGTCACTGCATGATGTCATCAGTGATGTCATTTGAGATGTCATCAGTGATGTCATCAGTGATGTCACTGACCATGTCATGAGTGATGTAATATGTGACGTCATCAGCAGTGCATTGCGGGGCGCGAGTTATAGTTACCTGAACTAACTATAACGGGGGAATTTCACGGATTTTGTACGAGTGCAATGTCCAACTAACTATAACTGTCCCTAAAACCTATGTTTTTTTCAGTGAATATATATATATATATATATATATATGAACAGATACACCTCCAAGCACAAAGAGATGACTCCGGCACTCCAGCGATATATATATATATATATTATCTACTGGCGGTCGCCAGTAGATAGTTATAGTTAACCTATTTTCCATAGGAAATTTGCAACATTCTATTTCCAATTCCTTTGGCGCCGGTTGACGAATCTTCGCGAAATTTTCAAAACTCATGGGTCGCTCCGGTCCGCTCATATCCTGAAAGTTTCAGGGTGATTCGGCAAGCGGGGGCTGAGAAAAAAGGGGGGTCCCAAAACGTGTTTTCTCCATGTTAATTCCCATAGGAAATTGTAGACACGGCTACAGCCCGAACTGCTGAACGGAATTACACCAAATTTGGCAAAAAGGTAGCGCTTGGTTCAAAAAGCGACCTTTTTTTTAAATGGTGTAAATCCGTTCAGTAGTTGCGGAGAAATTCAAAAAGTAAGAGTCAAAAAATCAATTTCCCATAGGAAACTTTATGCAAGGCTACAGCCCGAACTGCTGAACGGAATTACACCAAATTTGGCAAAGAGGTAGTTCTTGGTTCAGAAAGAACCCTTTTTGTTAAATGGTGTAAATCCGTTCAGTAGTTGCTGAGAAAATCAAAAGTAAAAACACATATATATCTATGGCCGCGGAGGATCCGTGCACCCTGAGCGCACCCTCCCGATCACGAGCTGTATGCTAATTGGCTGTCAACACTCCAAACCAGGAAGTGTTGGCAGCCATCTTGTTCCTCGGTAGAACCGAGGCACAGAAACAAGTGCGCAAAATGCAAAAAGGGGCAGGGTAGAAACACCCTGACCCCCTAGGCCTGCTTAGGGGGTCCCACAAGGACCCCCAGGGCCAAAAGCATTTTTTTTAAATCGGCGGGATTCGCTCAGGATGCGCGGATCCCGCCGTGAAAAAAAAAACCGAAGCGCGGGCTCCCGCGCTTCTTTGTGATTTGGCCCCCGGGTGGGCCAAGTCCCGGGGGCATGCGGGGGGTTAATAAAATATTTGTGTGGGGGGCCTCTAAGGCCCCCCCATGCCCCGGGGACCGCCACCCCCCTGGGCTTTGAATTAAGTATGGTGCGGAAGGGCACAGTACCTGTGTGCGGGGGCTCGACCCCCCCACATACCCCGGGGACCGCCACCTTCCCGGGGCACTAAGAATTTTAATGTGGGAGTCCATTTCGGACCCCCGAGCCCCGGGGACCACCACCTCCCCGGGGCTTTGCACATGTTGGGAGGGGGGCCGCGCGGCCCCCTCCTGGAGCCTGTGATGGCCCTGGGGACCGCCACCCCCCAGGGCCGGCTCCTGCAGTGTCCCGGGGTGCCCACCCCTGGAACACTGCTGTTTGCTATGGCAGGACGGGAGCCTCGCGGCTCCCGTCCTGTCATAGCAAACTTGGTTTGAATTTTGGAAGGGAGAGCAGGAAACCTGCTCTCTCTTCCAAAATTCAAAGCAAATTGCTTTTCCACATGGGGAGCTGCAGCTTAGCAGCTCCCCATGTGGAAAAGCAATGCCGGCTCCCGAGGGACGCGGGGAGCCGGCGGGACCGTGGGGGGATTGGGGACCCCCCACGGTCCGCAACAGAGAGGGTCAGCCCCAGGGGATGGGGTCCCTGGGGCAAGTAGTGGCCCGGGAGGGGGGAGGCCACACGGCCCCCCTCCCCCAAAGAATCAATTTTTTTTTATTTTTTTTTAAAAAGGCCGGCCCCGGGGGATGGGGTCCCCAGGGCCTAAGGAGGCCTGAGGAGGGGGGCAACGCAGCCACCCTCCATGAATTTTTTTTTTTTTTTTAAATGTGGCGATGAACCCGGGGGATGGGGTCCCCGGGCCGAAATTGGCCACGGGAGGGGGGCCCACGCGGCCCCCTTCCCGTTCTGTTTTTTTTGTTTAAAAACAAAAGGGGGTCAGGCCCTGGGGGATGGGGTCCCCAGGGCCCAAAATAATTAAAAAGAAGGGGGGCCACACAGCCCCCCTTCTAAAAAGAAAAAGAAAAAAAAAGACCGGCATCGCGCCGGAGGCCCCGCCCCCTCCCTGCAGCACTCTGCAAATGCGCCCCCTGGCACGTTGTAAGATGGGGAAGTAATTTCCCTTGAATACTGGGGGTCCCTGGGGGCCAACTAGCCCACCAGGAACCTCCAGTATGCGCCAGGGAGCTGCATTGCAGAGAGGTGTTCAGAGGCCACGCCCCTTTTTACACCTCTCTGTGACGCAGCTCTGTGGCGCTTACTGGAGGTACCTGGTGGGCTAGTTGGACCCCAGGGACCCTCAGGATTCAAGGGGACTTAATCCCTCAACTTAAAACGCGCCACGGGGCGCGTTTGCACAGTGGTGATGGGAGGGGGCGGGGCCTGAGGTGACATGTGTGCAACCATGCCCTGTGGCGCGTTTGAAGTTGGGGAATTAATTCCTCTTCACTACTGAGGGTCCCTGGGGGCCAATTAGCCCACCAGGTACCTTCAGTAAGCACAACAGAGTTGCGTTGCAGAGAGGTGAAAAAAGGGGCGTGGCCTCTGACCACCTCTCTGCAACGCAGCTCTGTGGCGCTTACTGGAAGTACCTGGTGGGCTAGTTGGGCCCCAGGGACCCTCAGGGTTCAAGGGCACTTTATCCCCCAACTTAAAATGCGCCACGGGGTGCGTTTGCACAGTGGTGAAGGGAGGGGGTGGGGTCTGAGGTGACATGTGTGCAAACACACCCGAGGTGCATTTTAAGTTGGGGAATTATTTCCCTTTCAATACTGAGGGCCCCTGGGGGCCAACTAGGCCACCAGGTACCTACAGTAAGCGCCACTGCGCTGCGTTGCAGAGAGATGGTCCAGGCCATGCCCCTTTTTACACCTCTCTGCAACGCAGCTCTGTGGCGCTTACCGGAGGTACCTGGTGGGCTAGTTGGACCCCAGGGACCCTCAGGATTCAAAGGGACTTAATCCCTCAACTTAAAACGCGCCATGGGGCGCGTTTGCACACTTGTCACATTAGGCCCATCCCCTCCCATCACCACTGTGCAAACGGGCCCCCTGGTGCGTTGTAGGTTGGGGGATTAAGTCCCCTTGAATCATGAGGGTCCCTGGGTTCCAACTAGCCCACCAGGTACCTCCGGAAACCGCCATAGAGCTGCGTTGCAGAGAGGTGTAAAAAGGGCCGTGGCCTCGGACCACCTCTCTGCAACGCAGCTCTGTGGTGCTTACCGAAGGTACCTGGTGGGCTAGTTGGACTCCAGGGACCCTCAGGATTGAAGGGAACTTAATCCCCAACTTAAAACGCACCACGGGGCGTGTTTGCACAGTGGTGAAGAGAGGGGGTAGGGCCTCATGTGACAAGTTAGTTACTTAGTTTTAATCCCCCTGCCCTATTATGTACTAGGGACTTACAGAGGAGGTCATGCTAATCACAGGGGTACCCCAACGCATAGTGTTCGCTAGTGTATGTAGGTGTTTAGCATAGCACTGGCTCTAGGCCTGGTTAGTCCGAGTCAGTTACCACCAGTACTTGTCTGAAAAAGTTGTGGGCACAGGATGATTTTGCAACAAGGCCTCTTTCTGCTCCTCTGTTGGTTCTTTCTGCACATGTCTTGCTTCTTCCTGCTCTTTTCTTCGTCTTTGTGGACTTCTGTTGCTTCTTTCTGCATTTCTTTTGCTTCTTTCTTTGCGTTTTTTCTTCTTTCTTCACATGTCCTACCTCTGTAGGCATAGTTAGAAACTAGCATTTAAAAAACCTTTGAAATTCACTGAAAAAACCATAGGTTTCAGGCACGTTATAGTTAGAAATTAGCATTTAAAAAACCTTTGAAATTCACTGAAAAAACCATAGGTTTCAGGCACGTTATAGTTAGAAATTAGCATTTAAAAAACCTTAGAAATTCACTGAAAAAACCATAGGTTTTAGGGACAGTTATAGTTAGTTGGACATTTCACTCGTACAAAAACATAGAAATTCCCCTGTTATAGTTAGTTCAGCTAACTATAACTCACGCCCCGCAATGCACTGCTGATGACGTCACATATTACATCACTCATGACATGGTCAGTGACATCACTGATGACATCACTGATGACATCATCCATGTGATAATTTCATGCATCTTCTCACACCCTAACATAACTTTAGATACACCCACTCTAAATTACAGACTGCCATTCTCAAAACCATAGACACTCCAAAACCAATAACTACATACCCACTCACTGATTCTTAGGTCTACACACACATCCACTCACTCACCCGTACAGTCACTCATACTTATGGTCACTCAGTACAGGATCATACACCTATATAGACACTCACACACCGCCACTCATCCATAGAGGTACTCACACACCTAGTCAGTCATATAAATAATTATTCAAACTACCCTTTACTCACCTATACAGTTATACACACACCAGCTCACTTAGTCATACAAATACTAGCACATTCTTACGTTCTTATACAATCACTGATACAAGCAAACACTCATCCATGCAGCCACTCTCACAATCACACACTCTCACTTATAGACATTTATATACTCTAACACACATATATACTGCCTTTTATATATGTAGTTACTTACACATGTACAAATAAGATATACATTCACTCACTACACACCCACACACACACACACTCACCCACCCATACAGTCCATCACAGATGCACACTTCAAACTATGCACCCAGTGAATCACCCACTCACAAATCTATGCACAGAGTCACACACACCCCACCCACACAAACACTCAGGCACCCATACAGATACTCAGACAACCAATCAATAACTCATATAGACACTTATGTTGTTAGTCACTAACCCATGCATTCACTAACATATGTTTAACCACTCACTTATAGAGTCAGTCACGCACCTAGTAAAACATCCATTCAGACACTTATACACCTACTCATTCTTCAATACGCCTTTCCCTATATATATTAAACATATTTAAACTTTACAGAAACACACAGTCACTGGATGATGTCATCAGTGTTGTCATTTGAGATGTCATCAGTGATGTCATCAGTGATGTCACTGACCATGTTATGAGTGATGTAATATGTGACGTCATCAGCAGTGCATTGCGGGGCGCGAGTTATAGTTAGCTGAACTAACTATAACGGGGGAATTTCTATGGTTTTGTACGAGTGAAATGTCCAACTAACTGTAACTGTCCCTAAAACCTATGGTTTTTTCAGTGAATTTCTAAGGTTTTTTAAATGCTAATTTCTAACTATAACGTGCCTGAAACCTATGGTTTTTTCAGTGAATTTCAAAGGTTTTTTAAATGCTAATTTCTAACTATAACGCCCCTAAAACCTATGGTTTTTCAGTGAATTTCAAAGGTTTTGTAAATGACAATTTTTAAATGTATTAATTGTTATATTTATTTTTTTGATACTGATTTACTACATTTTTTAAAACTATTTATTTTTAGATATTTTATTTATTAAATTACATTGTAATTACATTATACATTACATTACAAAATATACTTTCTCAGAATGAATTACTTTAGTTTAAATACTTTGCAAATAGGCAATAGAGTTTTAAGTACAGTAGTTACAGTTGTTGCAATGGGCAACACAATTTCAAACACAATGCAACATTGAGCTCAATGTGAATTTCTAGTTAAATGCAATTAGTTACTTTATGGATTACTTTTCTAACCACAGGACTGGATCCTAGATTCAGTCCTGGGACATCTCCTGTAAACAGTTGAGTAAAAGCGTTTTGGTTACAGTAGTGATTTTTAAGGAATATTATTGTATTTTAAAAGTTGACACTTAGAAACTTTTTCACATAGAATCACCAATGTTATCCTATAGGAGGAAATTCACTTAGCAGGTAAGTAGTGTTATCGTTACTTTTTCTTACTCAGTGGTGGATCCTGGATCCAGCACTGGTGCATCTCCTGTAAACAGTTGAAAGAATGCGTTTAAGTCATACAGGCGATTTTTAAGGAATATTTGTAGTTTGTGAAAATCGACACTTTGAAACTTTTCTGCTGAAAACCAGACAATGGATTCCTATGGAAGGAAATATAAGTTACTGGTAAGTACGGTTAGAATTACTTTTCAGGGTCAGTGCTGGGCTAAAAGATGCAGCACTGGGTTCTCTCCTGATAACAGGTGAGTAAATCGGAATTCGTAGTTCGGTTGATTTTAGAGGAATATTATAAAGTTCCAAAACTCCACACTTAGAAGAATTTCCAAGTGAAACCAGTCAATGTTAGCCTATGGAAGGAAATTCAAGTTGCTGGTAAGTACGGTTAAAATTACTTTTCAGGATCAGTACTGGGCTGAAAGATGCAGCACTGAGGTCTCTCCTGATAACAGGTGAGTAAATCGGAATCCGTATTTCGGCTGATTTTAGAGGAATATTTGTATGTTTCAAAAATCGACACTTAGAAACTTTTTCAGCAAAAAGCAGGCAATGATATCCTATGGAAGGAAATTCAAGTTACTGGTAAGTACGGTTAAAATTACTTTTCAGGATCAGTACTGGGCTGAAAGATGCAGCACTGAGGTCTCTCCTGATAACAGGTGAGTAAATCGGAATTCGTATTTCGGCTGATTTTAGAGGAATATTATAAAGTTCCAAAACTCCACACTTAGAAGAATTTCCAAGTGAAACAAGTCAATGTTAGCCTATGGAAGGAAATTCAAGTTACTGGTAAGTACGGTTAAAATTACTTTTCAGGATCAGTACTGGGCTCAAAGATGCAGCACTGAGGTCTCTCCTGATAACAGGTGAGTAAATCGGAATTCGTAGTTCTGCTGATTTTAGAGGAATATTTGTATGTTTCAAAAATCGACACGTTGAAACTTTTCTGCTGAAAACCAGACAATGGATTCCTATGGAAGGAAATACAAGTTACTGGTAAGTACGGTTAGAATTACTTTTCAGGGTCAGTGCTGGGCTAAACGATGCAGCACTGGGTTCTCTCCTGATAACAGGTGAGTAAATCGGAATTCGTAGTTCTGCTGATTTTAGAGGAATATTTGTATGTTTCAAAAATCGACACTTAGAAACGTTTTCAGCAAAAAGCAGGCAATGATATCCTATGGAAGGAAATTCAAGTTACTGGTAAGTACGGTTAAAATTACTTTTCAGGATCAGTACTGGGCTGAAAGATGCAACACCGAGGTCTCTCCTGATAACAGGTGAGTAAATTGGAATTCGTATTTTGGCTGATTTTAGAGGAATATTATAAAGTTCCAAAACTCCACACTTAGAAGAATTTCCAAGTGAAACCAGTCAATGTTAGCCTATGGAAGGAAATTCAAGTTACTGGTAAGTACGGTTAAAATTACTTTTCAGGATCAGTACTGGGCTCAAAGATGCAGCACTGAGGTCTCTCCTGATAACAGGTGAGTAAATCAGAATTCGTAGTTCGGCTGATTTTAGAGGAATATTTGCACAATGGTGAAGGGAGGGGGCGGGGCCTGAGGTGACATCTGTGCATGGCGCGTTTTAAGTTGGGGGATTAAGTCCCCTTGAATCATGAGGGTCCCTGGGGTCCAACTAGCCCACCCTGTACCTCCAGTATGCGCCAGGGAGCTGCGTTGCAGAGAGGTGTTCAGAGGCCACGCCCCTTTTTGCACCTCTCTGCAACGCAGCTCTGTGGTGCTTTCTGGATGTACCTGGTGGGCTAGTTGGCCCCCAGGGACCCTCAGGATTGAAGGGGATTTCATTCCCCATCTTAAAAAGCGCCACGGGGCCTGTTTGCACACATGTCACCTGAAGCCCCGCCCCCTCCCTTCACCACTGTGCAAACGCGCCCCGTGGCACGTTTTAAGTTGGGAGATTAAGTCCCCTTGAATCCTGAGGGTCCCTGGAGTCGAACTAGCCCACCATGTACCTCCAAAAAGCGCCACAGAGCTGCATTGCAGAGAGGTGTATAAAGGGGCGTGGCCTCTGTACACCTCTCTGCAACACAGCCCCCTGGTGCATACTGGAGGTTCGTGGTGGGCTAGTTGGCCCCCAGGGACCCCCAGTATTCAAGGGGAATTACTTCCCCTTCTGAAAACGCGCCAGGGGGCGCGTTTGCACACTGCTGCAAGGAGGGGGGCGGGGCCTCCGGCACAATGCCGTTTTTTTTTTTTTTCCATTTCCTTTTTTTTATGGGAGGGGGGCTGCGTGGCCCCCCTTCCCTCAGCCACTTTTGGCCCCGGGGACCCCATCCCCCGGGGCCTGAGCATTTTTTTTGTTTTATTTAAAAAAAAAAAAAAAAACGGGAAGGGGGCCGCGTGGCCCCCCTTCCCTGGGCCTCTATTGGCCCCGGGGACCCCATCCCCCGGGGCATGCCCTCTTTTTTATTTATTTTTTAAAAAAAATATTTGGAGGGGGGCTGCGTGGCCCCCCTCCTCAGGCCATTTAAGGCCCCGGGGACCCCATCCCCCGGGGCCGGCATTGCCCTTTTTTTATAATTGGGGAGGGGGGCTGCGTGGCCCCCCTCCCGGGCCACTTATGGCCCCGGGGACCCCATCCCCCGGGGCCTGGCCTCTCGTTGGAGACTGTGGGGGTCCCCAATCCCCCCACAGTCCCAGCCGGCTCCCCGCCTCCTGCGCGAGCCGGCATTGCTTTTCCACATGGGGAGCAGCTAACATGCTACTCCCCGTGTGGAAAAGCAAACCAAGTTTGTTATGACAGGACGGGAGCCGCGATGTCCTGTCATAGCAAACTACAGTGTCCCGGGGGTAGGCTCCCCGGGACACTGCAGGAGCCAGCCCTGGGGGGTGGTGGTCCCCAGGTCCATCACTGGCTCCAGGAGGGGGGCTGCGGCCCCCCTCCCTACTTGTTCAAAGCCCCGGGGAGGTGGTGGTCACCGGGGCTCTGGGGGTCCGTAACGGACCCCCATATTTAAATCTTTAGTGCCCCGGGGAGATGGCGGTCCCCGGGGCATGTGGGGGGCTGGAGCCCCCCCACACAGGTTTTTTAATTTAAAAAAAAACAGCCCCGGGGGGTGGCCCTCCCGCCATCATTTTTTTTAAAAAGCCCCAGGGGGTGGCAGTCCTCGGGGCTTGGTGGGCCTTAGAGGCCCCCCCATAAACAATAAACCCACCCCCCGCATGCCCCTGGGACTTGGGCCACCCGGGGGCAAATTTGCATCGAAGCGCGGAAGACCGCGATTCGATTTTTTTTTTCCGCCAGGATCCGCGCACCCTGAGCGCATCCTGCCGATTTTTTAAAAAATAAATGCTTTTTTCTGCCCAGGGGGTCCTTGTGGGACGCCCTGAGCAGACCTAGGGGGTCAGGGTGTTTCTACCCTGCCCCCTTTGTGCGTTTTGCACACTTGTTTCTTTTTTTTTTCTCGGCGGGATTCGCGCACCCTAAGCGCATCCCGCCGCTTTAAAAAAAAAAAATGCTTTTTTCTGCCCATGGGGTCCTTGTGGGACCCCCTGAGCAGACCTAGGGGGTCAGGGTGTTTCTACCCTGCCCCCTTTTTGCGCTTTGCGCACTTAAAATGGCTGCCAACACTTCCTGATTTGGAGTGTTGACAGCCAATTAGCAAGCAGATCGTGATCGGGAGGGTGCGCGAATCCGACGCGGCCATAGATATATATGTGATTTTCCTTTTGATTTTCACAGGAACTACTGAACGGATTTACACCATTTAACAAAAGCGTTCTTTCCGAACCAAGAACTACCTCTTTGCCAAATTTGGTGTAATTCCGTTCAGCAGTTCGGGCTGTAGCCGTGGCTAAAGTTTCCTATGGGAAAATGAATGGGGAAAACACGTTTTGGGACCCCCCTTTTTTCTCGGCCCCCGCTTGACGAATCACCCCGAAACTTTCAGGGTAGGAGCGGACCGGAGCGGGCCATAAAGTTTGAAAATTTCGCGAAGATTCGTCAACCGACGCAAGAATTATTTCAAATAGAATGTCGCGGATTTCCTATGGAAAATAGGGCCTAACTATAACTATCTACTGGCGACCGCCAGTAGATAATATATATATATATATATATATATATATATATATATATTTTTTTTTTTGAAGAAAGAGTTGCTCCTCCTGGGAACTCCGCCCGTAGTACGGTGGCGCGATGAAGCCGGTAGAGCAATGCCGGCATAAATATGAGTCCACAATTGCAAATAAGCACGCACTCTCAGATTCCTATTAAAGGTTTTTTAATGTTCAAGGTTACGCGTTTCGGGAGCAAGCTCCCTTGATCACACACTGAACCAAGTGTACACCAAGTGAATACATAGACTCAGTACAGGGGAAATGAAATCGACATAGGACTGCACGATACCCAGCTACCTACGTAAAAGTGGCGGCCATATTGGAGTGACTAAATTCAGATTAAAAAGGCAATAATTCCTTAAAGAATAACAGCAGATATGTTATACCAAAAACGAAAATCCATTTCAATACATGAATATCAAATTAAGATGAATAAACATAAATCTACATCATGCTGAAATACAGCTAGCTCAAGACCGGAAGGCATACCGACAGAGCGTGTGAATTGCATTGTTTCTGGTCGCCAAGTGGCAAGAGAATTTCAAGTACCATGCAGTTACAGTAGACCAATACTAACGTCAAGTGACATAGTCATACAAATCCATATACTGTACAATAGTCAAATAGCAAGCGTGACTATAAGTGAAAAAGTAAGAAATTCCCAAGCAGGAAATAGAAAGGCAAAGAGAAAGAGAAAGGATAAATGTTATAAATCATCTTATCTTTAAAACATTAGTGCTCTAGTCGTGGAGACGAAGAAAAGGTTAGGAGGCCCGTGAAGTGTCCGCAGAATATCGGTGGGCCCCTTCCTTTCCTCCTGTGTAGAAAAATAGAAAACACAAGAATATAAAAAACAAGATTAAAAATGTGCAAACATTTTAAACAAATTGCTAGACTGTTCATTAGTTGCTTATATTAACCAAATTACTTTAAATCGAATGCAAAAATTGCTTGTACAGTCTAACTCATGCAGCTTGCTGATCCGGGAAAACAATATCATAAAAACCTATGTTGGTGTAAGCCAGTTATTCTTCCATAAGGTGCGTTGCTAATTCCTCGTCCAAATTGTGCCCATTCGGGTACCTCGTCTCGAGCTCAAGTATCCATTTAGATTCTTTTTTCCTCAATCTGAGCTCCCTGTTCCCCCTCTAAAGCTAGTTGTCACTTGTTCAATAACAAAGTAGCTGAGAAGTGAGCTGTTAGCGAGGTGAAAATCGGCAAAGTGTCTTGCGATAGGATAATGCGGATCCCTATTGTTTATGGCCCTGAGATGTTCTAGGACCCTTTTCTTAGCCATATGTGTCGTGCTGCCAATATACCTTTTGTTACATGGACACACTAAAATATAAATGACATGTGTGGTACTGCATGTCAAAAATTGTGAAATGGTATTTTTCTTCATAGAGTGTGGCACACTGTATTCTTTCACCATATGGCTATTTTTACAAGCTTTACAGTGTCCACAAGGGTAAAACCCTTTGAGATTGTGTGTGGAAGTCTTAGGAGGTATGGTGATATCCCCATGCATAAGCAAGTCCTTCAGGCTACGACCTTTGCGATAACTAATACTCGGTCTCTCGCTAAGGGTGGGGCCCACAATGCTATCACTTTTGAGGATATTCCAATTGTCTTGGAGAATTTTTTGTATTTTCCTTGACTTGTTGTTATAAGTAAGGATAACACGTGTTACTTGGGGCTCAGTTTCCTTGTTTTTCTCCTCTAGTGTACTGGGTCTGTCGATGTCTTTAAGTTTGGAAACTGCTCTCTGGAGTACCCACTCGGGGTAACCACGTTCCCTGAAGCGTTCTAACATAATTACCTGTTCTGCCAGATAGTTCTCATCCGTATTGCAATTCCTTCTTGCTCTCAGCATCTCTCCATAAGGGATACTCCATTTCAGAGCATCCGGGTGATGACTGAGAGCATGAAGAACGCTATTGCCAGCTGTGTCTTTACGGAACAGTTTAGTTTCAAGGGTGCCATTGACCACCTTAATTTTGACATCCAAAAATTCTATCTCTTCTCTGTTTATATTCTGAGTGAGAGTTATGTTGTACCTATTGTCATTTAGTTTGTCAATGAATTCAAGAGCTTCTTCCTCACTGCCTTCCCATATGAGAAAAAGGTCATCAATGTACCTCAACCAAGCCTTAACTTTATCAAGATACATAGAGAGACTAGTATCCCTCATAATTTCTTCCTCCCACTGTCCCAAGAACAGGCATGCAAAACTTGGGGCAAAGCAAGTACCCATAGAAGTTCCGAGTATCTGTTTAAAAAGTTCCCCATTAAACAAAAAGATGTTATTACGTAAACAGAGACCCATCATTTCAATCAACATATTAGTATGATCAAAGTACATGATATTTCTGTCATTAAGGTAATTCATGCATGCTCGAATGCCTTGGTCATGGTCTATGATGGTATAAAGACTGGAAACATCCATAGTGATAAACATAAAGTTAGTCTGCCATTCTATTTCATCTATTTTTTTCAAAAAATCTTTCGTATCCCTCACATACGATGGAAGGGAAATGACATACCCCTGCAAGAAAAAATCCACATACTTTGACACATTTTCAAAGACACTCCCCATAGAAGAAACAATTGGTCTCCCTGGTGGATTCGTGGGGTCCTTGTGCACTTTGGGTAAGAAGTAAATAATAGGTAATTTGGGATAGTCCCTTTTCAAAAATAGGTACTCCTCCCATGTTATAATACCATCCTCCTGCCATTTGTGCAGTTTATCCCAAGTCATCAGGATACTGTCATTGTATGTTTTGGTGTCGGTTTTCATATAGAACATGTTGTTCTCAAGTTGTCTGTACGCTTCAGTCATATACATGTTTCTGCTAAGTAACACAACGTTCCCTCCTTTATCTGCGGGACGGATTACAATCTCGCTATCAGTAGCCAAAGATGTAATGATAGATCTTTGTGCCCTGGTCAGGTTACTACCTTCAAAATTTGATCTAGTCTTCTGATGTTTGCAGTCCATGAGGGCTTTCGTAACTACTTCATGAAAAGTATCAACATTGTCATGCGAGAGGTTAGGGTAGAAAACAGATCTAGGTTTGAAGGGGGTTTTGGCAGCCCTATCAGTAGTTATATCAGAGTTTTCAATTATCGCAAGAGAATTTTCTACATTGCTGATGTTATCTAGATCCTGTAATATACGAAACATAGTCATATCACCTACTGTGAGACTGGTAGGATCGACATCTACCCCTACATGATGTCCTCGTGTGATGTCACCCTTTAGAGTATGCCATTTGGTCAGTTTAAGTTTTCTTATGAATTTAAAAATATCTATTCTGGTATTAGGGTAGTCAAAGGTTTCGGTGGGGCAAAAAGATAAGCCTAGGCATAGTGTTTTCTTTTCCAGTGCAGAAAGAGTTCGGCTTGAAAGATTAATAACAGTTTTATTTACCATATTGTCGTCCATCATGTTTATTTCCTGTTCCTTAAGCCACCACGTCTGGTTCCCATTGGCTTTGTTGCATTTTCTTTTTGTGCCCTGTGTTTCCGTCGGCTGCGTCGTTGTTTGCTCCGCCCCTGCCTCTTCCTTTTCCTCTTCCTCTTCCCCGATGTCCTCTCCCCCTCGGAGTTGGTTGAGGGGTCGTGATTAATGTTTTCTGTCTTCTCATTGTCCGGTACTCGTCTAAAAAAGTAGCTGGTCTTGTAATGATTTCTACTTCAGACGCAGTACTCGAGGTATGCGCCGAGACATCTGTGTCCGAATCACTAGTCACTGTAGTCAACGGGGTGCCTGTCCCACTGACAGTATGATTGGTAGCAGAGTCGTGGGGCTGGAAATTATATAAATGGTCATACTTTCTGCTGTATGTAAGGATTCTCCCAGTCTCGTAATCCGTACAGTCGCGATGAAGCTTACGTTGTTTTCTAAGCTTAATGTCCTCTTCGTAGACTGTCATTCTTTTCTTTAATTCTTCCTTGAAGTTGTTAATAGTTGTCTGATCGGTATCATTTTTAAAATCTTCTTCTAGATCAGCAATTTCTTTCATTATGATCTCTCTGTCCTCCCATGCGTATTTGATAAGAATGCAAAGCATGTTTTTAGAGCTGGAAGCAGAATTATTTGCCCACTCCTCTAACATACGCGGGTTCGGTGATTCATAAGATGGTGTTGTGTATATACGTAGACCTCGTGGGACCATATTTTTATCGACATAATCTTGAAGGGAAACTGCCTCCCACCATTTAGATGTTTCCGTTTTTTTCAATTTCTCGTACTTTCGCAGTTTTTGACTTAAAATATTGTCTCTGTTGGCTGGAATTAGCGTTGCATTGGCTTGTGTTTTTCCTGGTGCTCTTGCAAGTAATGTTTGGGCAGCCAGGCGTCTCCCGGATTCTTCATCCATGCTGCTGCCAATGGACAGAATAAGTGATCTGGATACAGTTGCCTTTCGCAACTGAAGTTAATGCCTCTCCACGGGACCTCGTTGATAAGTTACCTCAATGTAACAGTACTTTTCCTTTGTCCTTCTGTAACAGGAATCCCCTCCAAAATGGAGGTTCCGTATGCCGCTCTTCAAGTAGAAATGTCTATCCACGTACAAGTACAGGTGTCAGGACCAGGTGAGCAGATTACGCTCAATGCCAATAAGACAAGGTCAATATGCCTGTTCGATAATCATGACCAGCTCCGTTCGAGACGTGCAAATAGGAAACAACCCCCTAACACGCCAACCAGAGCCGCCCCCAAACCCGGAGCAAAACCCGAGACGGGATCGTGTGTTTAACCACACTTCCCCGTGGGAAAAACAGCGGTATGAGGCTTACCTCTGGGACGCGTATCAGCGGTGTTTCCTATAGTTGGTACTTGAAGTCCTCAGCGGTACTTGGAGTTCGTAGTAATCCACCATGCAAATTGAATAAAAGTCAGCGGCCGGCAGAGATCCCTCGATAAAGTTTTGAAGAAAGAGTTGCTCCTCCTGGAAACTCCGCCCGTAGTACGGTGGCGCGATGAAGCCGGTAGAGCAATGCCGGCATAAATATGAGTCCACAATTGCAAATAAGCACGCGCTCTCAGATTCCTATTAAAGGTTTTTTAATGTTCAAGATTACGCGTTTCGGGAGCAAGCTCCCTTGATCACACACTGAACCAAGTGTACACCAAGTGAATACATAGACTCAGTACAGGGGAAATGAAATCGACATAGGACTGCACGATACCCAGCTACCTACGTAAAAAGTGGCGGCCATATTGGAGTGACTAAATTCAGATTAAAAAGGCAATAATTCCTTAAAGAATAACAGCAGATATGTTATACCAAAAACGAAAATCCATTTCAATACATGAATATCAAATTAAGATGAATAAACATAAATCTACATCATGCTGAAATACAGCTAGCTCAAGACCGGAAGGCATACCGACAGAGCGTGTGAATTGCATTGTTTCTGGTCGCCAAGTGGCAAGAGAATTTCAAGTACCATGCAGTTACAGTAGACCAATACTAACCTTTAATAGGAATCTGAGAGCGCGTGCTTATTTGCAATTGTGGACTCATATATATATATATATATATATATATATATATATATATATATATATATATATATATATATATATATATATATATAGCTTATCTTCATATATGGTTTATGCAATGTCCTTTTTTCCATGTGTACTTGTTTTAACAAAAAATATTTACAAAAAATCAGAATGTAAGGATTTACATTTGTGCAATAGGATAAAATCACATTATTTGATTATTGGGAGAGTTGTTTCCCTGTGTAAAGTAATTGTTACATGCAATTTGTGAGGCAGTAATAAGTGTTTTTCCTAGGTTACTTTTCCTGTACTGTAGCGATAAACTCAAATTTTGCCTTTGCACTGTATAAATGAACATGTGAATATGTGTTTATTAGTATAATTGCTCTAAATAACGTGTTATTGGGTCATTATAAACACACACCACACACACACAGACAGGCACGCACATACACACACACACTTGTTTGCAGTAAACATACAGTATATATGCAGGCAATCTCTCTTCATGTGTTCATGCATATTTAATAATGACTTGAGGCTTCTCTTTGATAATCATGGTCGCCTTGCTTCAGCTGGGAACACATCTCTATTAGATGACTCCTGTTCCTATTAAACTTGTTCATGCCTTGAGGTGAGTTAGAAAATCAGCCAGTAACACATCAGAAAACGACATTTGATGAATAGGGAGACAGTGGGAACCATGTGTGCTGAAAGCATTTGCCTTATATTTCGAGGAAATGAAAAAGTGGGTTAACTGCAGTCTTATGTTTTCTGGAGATTTTTGCTCGGAGCAATAAATGATGTCAGCCACTGCATAATGTACGTGGTCACAAATTTCAGTCAATTACTACATTTTGAATGATGTTACGTGATCTCCCTATTGCAATAAAGCTGTAGGACGTTCTTCGTTTGTGTTTCTTCGTTTTGTAATCATGATACCTAATAAATATCTTCAGTTCTTTGTTTACATTTCTAAAGGCGTTCTGGGAACCCCATTAGATGAAAAATACCGCCAAAACCAAAGTAATCCCAAACAGTGCTTTATGTGAGTCGAGTTTATACGCTTATTAACCCACAATGCTACAGATGGTAATTGTCTCATGTTTTCAGCACTCTCATGGTGCATATATTACCATTCCCCTTGAGTGCTGAATTTGTGGCAGTGGTTGCATGTAGTGGGTACAGGCACACATTTTTGGGAACCGCCAATTATTTTTCATCTTCCGACCTCACAAGGGAGAGAAAGGCAGAAAAGGGAGAAGGAAAGAGCAAATGAAAGATAAGAAAACATTAGTAAAGGGAGAAAATAAGGATGAAAGAGAACGTGCAAGAACGAGATAAAAAGACTCTGCCTAAATCACAAAACATTTTTGAATGGCGCTACTTCATTTCTTTTGTAGTAAGTTAAGGCAGTGATTCATCCAAAAGCCTTTTACCACTGTATTATGAAAACAAGACACTGGAGGTGGTAATGTATGTCAAGACTGCTTGTGCACACTTGTTGGTGGCATTTTGTTTTGTTGGTGATGTGTTATGTTTTTTGCAGCTTGTTTTTTGTGCTCTGTTATTGTAATGTGATTGTGTTGGGCTGTAGTGCAGTTTTTGTGCTATGTTCTGTTTTGACTGTTTTTCAGTGATATGACCTGTTATGTTTTAACAGTGTTGTTATGTTATTTTGTATATTTTATTGTGTTATGCTAAGTACTTTACTTTAGCTATGTCAACAAATGCTGCAAGATTTCCAGTCAAAAGCATCCCACACCATGAAAGTTCCTGTGTGAAGAACCCATACACCATTGTCTAAGGTGGTAAAAGACCACCGTTCCTGCTCTTCAACTACATCAGACATCAGTCAGTCCAAAACAGTGGCAGAGACTGTGGGGCATATTATCAAGAACGGCGTTAAAATTATCGCCGGTTTAGCGGCAGAAAACTGCCGCTAAAGCGGCGATAATGGGCTTGATAATATGCCCTGGAGAATTCCAATAGAAGCCCATGTTCACACCAGAACATGGACTTCTATTGGAATTCTCAAGGGCATATTATCAAGCCCATAATCGCCGCTTTAGCGTCAGGTTTCTGCCGCTAAACCGGCGATAATTTTTAACGCCATTCTTGATAATATGCCCCATTGTCTTCACTTAGCACTCCCAGTGCTCACTTTATGTGATATATCATCAGAAGCGGAGGGGGGTGGAAGACTGAGGCAACCTCTCCAAAACTGCTGCGAAATCTCTCAAGCACTCCACCCTGAAAACTCACCCTGAGACCCTGATCTCTGATTTATGATACAGCGCTGACAAGGGCACAGTCATCAATTACCTTATTTTCTACTCCAGAAGAACATCCTCATGGCGCAAAACCATTGTGCACTTCCTCAATGTACACGGAACCAGGAGCATACCATATGGGACCAAGCTCACAATAGTGCCCTCCGCAATCTTGCGAGCTGACCTCACCATCACCCTTTACAAAAACGGCATCGTCTTGATCCAAGATACTACCAACAACCTCAATAAATTTGCGGACCTTTTTACCCTCCTCAAAAACCATGTGCATGACACATGCAGGGCAATAAACACCCGCCCCGACGACCCCCCACTAGCGTGCCCAGCCACCCACAAACCACCCCCCCAAGGGCTCACAACTCAGATCAACCTAACCCTTCTATCACGCCACCTAAGCCTACCAACAGAATCGTTCCCAGACCGTTGGTCTCCTCCCCGTCAGCTCGTCCCTCTGACCTTGAGACTGAAACTCTTCCATTGGCCTACGACACAAGTCGACCCAGCCCCTCTACCCTACCACCAATGCATGCCAATAGAACCGCTACCAAACACCATGCCAATAGAACCGCCACCAAACCACTGTCCCCCTGCCTTCAAGCGCCTTCCTCTTATATTGATATCGAAACTCTGCACTACAGAGCAGCCAAATTAACGCAGAGCATCCATTACTCCATTCTGGATCTAAAGAACCTCCTTCACCTTACTGAACTCTCCTTCTCTAAGTTCAAGCCTCCATGGAACCCCACCCCCTCCCTATCACAGAGCCCCCCAATCACCCACTACCGCTATCCTTGAGACACCTTCGCCCTCGCAAGCAACCATGCCACCTCTCGGAGGAGGAAATTCTAGCTCTCCTCCTCTCCTACAACTCTACCCCTGTCACCCCTAGTCCGCTAGACCTTACTGAAGAGGAAATTCTAGCCATCCTCCTTTCCTACAACTCTGCCCCAGTAACCACTAGTCCACAAGACGTGAATGTCGAACATGCCATCCGCACGGTCGCAATCAACCCCAACAGATCAGCTACCCTCCGCAACAGAAGTGTGGTTGATAGCAACCTAGCACCAGTACCCCTGTCCGCCCCATCGCACAACACTCTCTCTGACCCTCCTTTATCTGGCCTCCTAATTAATTGCCGCTCAGCAGTTAAACATGCCGCCGATATCGCAGACCTCATACTGAGCCAAAACTTTGACTTAACAATCCTGACTGAATCGTGGCTCAACGAATCCTCATCTCCTTGCCTGGACCTCCTAGTCCCTCCCAACTACAACATTGCAAGGCTGGACAGGCAATCTAGCAAAAAAGGGGGAGGCATTGTCTGCATTTACCGCTCTAACCTCCTCGTCACGGAACTCCTGGCAGACACCACAGACTCCTGTGAATACCTTGCACTTTCCATATGCAGCAACACCACCCAACTGTGCAATCTGCACATCTTTTATCACCCCCCAGGCACGAACGACGCCTTTACTGACCACCTCATGGAAATCATCACAGCCAAGGTTTCCTCCAACTCTAAAGACATTTTCCTTGGTGACTTCAACCTGCACTGGAATGACCCCAAGGATCCTCATGTCAACGCCATCAAAGATCTCCTGGCCGACGAAGCCCTAACCCAAGCCTGCACACTCCCTACACACTCGAAAGGCGCCACACTTGACTGGATCATAGCTAAGGAACCAATAGTCAAGCTTATCGCCATAGACCCTTGTGACTGGTCGGACCACCACGCTATCACTTTCTTATTACCTGGCACCCACAAGACAAGGGCACCGCAACAGGTGATTCCTAAACGCTGAGTCAGAGACACCAAGAACCTTGATCCCAGGGAACTGGCAGCTCGCTGCAAGTCTGACCTCCCCCCCCACATCACAACGGTCAGTGACCTCAATGATCATTACTCTGCGACGATAACTAACATTCTTGATGACCTTGCCCTGCTAAAACTAAAAGGAACCAAATCCAAAGACAGAAACCCCCGGTTCAATGGGTCCCTCAACAGCGAGAGGAAATCCCTCCGGCAGTCAGAAAGAATCTGGAGACAGCACCCCTCAGCCGCACATTTAAAACTTCTCCGCCAGGCCAGAAATGCCTACAACAGGAACATCCTCAACTCAAAAAAAGAATTCTTCAGATCCGAACTGGGGAACGCCAAGAACAGACCCTGCAAACTCTTCGAATTGGTCAAACACCAATCCAACAAACTGGCCAAAACAGCGAAAGAAACCCCCAAGTCACGAATATCATCTGAGGAATTCTCCTCTTTTTTCTCTGACAAAATCACAGCCTTAGGAAACGAACTTAGATCCGCAACTTACTCTCAACCCCTTCCAGATCTGCCTCACTCCGAGCCGCCTCCACAGGCTTCACCCAAAAGCCCTGTGCACTGGACCGACTTCAAAATCTATGACGAACACTCCGTCTCTAAAATCCTATCCACCTTAAACCCGAACAACCACTTTAATGACCCACTCCCCTCCAACTGCCTAACTGCCGCCGCCCAAGCCATCATTCCTAGCTGGATTACAATAATTAACGCCTCCCTTCTTCAGGGATCGATACCCGACTCTCTGAAAGCCGGCCAAGTCCTACCCATCTTAAAAAAGCCAGCGCTTGACCCTGCCTCCCCTGACAACTTTAGGCCTATCTCTAACATCCCACTCTTAGCTAAAGTTCTGGAGAAGTGTGTGCAACAGCAGCTGAGCCAACACATCACCAACTTCCACCTACTAGATGACTTCCGATCCGGTTTCAGGCCTGGGCACAGCACGGAAACCACCTTTCTCCACATCGTGGATGATGCCCTCCGAGCCCTTGACCAAGGCAAAACCTGTCTCCTAATCCTCCTAGATCTATCCTCGGCCTTCGACACGGTCAACCATGAAAAACTACTCGAACGCCTCAAACTCAGGATGGGAATGGATGGCTCTGTTCTTGAATGGTTTAGGTCCTTCCTCCATAACCGGTCTCAGAGATTCCTAATTAACGGTAACCTGTCTGCTCCCTCTCCGGTCACGGTTGGAGTCCCCCAAGGATCAATCCTGTCCCCTACCCTCTTCAACCTTTACCTCGAACCGCTTGCCGAAGTACTACACACCGCAAATATCTCCTACCACATGTACGCTGACGACACCCAGATTTACATCAAAATCTCCTCTCTCGAGGAGATTCTTTCCCTGAATGAAGCCCTGAAATTGACTGTCCAATGGCTCTCCTCCAACCAACTCAAACTCAACACAAAGAAGACAGAATTTCTACTAATTTCCCCACCCAAAACCAACCCTGAGACTCAGGTATGGATTTAGGCCATCACAGCCTTAAACTGTTCTCCGACCATCGTGGATTCAGCCAAATCCCTTGGAATAACTCTTGACTGTAACTTGAACATGCGGGACCACATCAACTAGATGGCCAAATCAGCCAGATTCCACTTGAGCTACCTAAGGAAACTGAAACCTTTCCTTGATACTCCCGACCTAAAAATGGCAGTCCAGTCACTAGTCATCTCTTGACTCGAATATGGCTGCTCTACCCTCTCGGGTCTACCCAAGATCTCCCTGGCACCTTTAAAAGCCTGCTTCAACGCGGCCGCCAGACTTTTAACAGGCTCAAGGAAATTCGACCACATTTCACCACATCTGAAAGCTCTGAACTGGCTTCCTCTACAGGCCAGAATCCAACTCAAATTGGCATGTATCACGCACAAGGCATTATACTCAAACTCCCCTACATATCTTGCCCAGAAACTCGTGTTATCTGGAGGAACCAGAAACTCCCGGTCCACCAGAGGCCTCTTGCTCCAACCGGCACGTTTTCGGAAAAAGAAAACTTACAATCGGGCCTTCTCTGGGGCCGCACCAAGAATATGGAACTCACTTCTGCCCGCCATTAGAAGAATCCCTTCTCTGGCTCGCTTCAAAAAAGATGCCAAAACCTTCCTAATGGGCAAATTCCTCACCTAAATTTTGCCTTCTAATCATCCAGAGACCTTGCTCTACTTCCGTCTAATGCATTTCCCTGGAGTACCCAGACACTATCCACCCGGCACCTCCGGGCATCCCTCCATGGACCCTGGGACTAGGCCTGGGCAGTAAATTCCGTTCCGCTCGCGGAATTTGCGGAATTTGGGTAATTTCGCGTTCTGCAGAGAACGCAGAATTGCCAAAAATTCCACGATCCGTGGCTTCACGGAATTTTTTGCTTGTTCGCGCTTTCAAAGTGCGTGTTCGCGAGATATTCCCCCCTGAGCACGCAAACAGCATTCGCGAACAGGAAAAAAGCATTGCGAACGGGCGGAACAAGCAATTCCGCGTGTTCGCGGAACTTTTGCGTGCTCGCAGAGATTTTTTACCATTTCGCGGAACTTTGCGTAACGCGACTACGCAAATTCCGCCCACCCCTACCTGGGACTTTGTTTCTCATATATTGTAAATGTAAAATATAATTACATGTTCCTTTTATCCCCTATGTATCTAGCACTCCCCCCCCCACCCCAAGTCTTTTGTATACTACTGCTGATTCCTGTAAAGCGCTCTGATACCCTAACGGGTCAAGTTCGTGCTCTATAAAAACTCTAAATAAATAAATAAATGAGGTAGAATCAACCACTAGCAGGCCCGGACTGGCCTACCGGACACCAGGCGTTTCAGTGGGCAGGCAGGCGGGAGGCCAGATTCATTGTCGGTGGGGCTAGTTTTGTTGCTGTGGTCCTGCCACGCTTTAAAACCATTTGTTTTTGCATTGGTTATTTAGAAGTGCTGCAGGTAGGAAGGTGGCACAGGTCCCCGGCAAAAAATCAAGCCTCCGTGGCAGTAAAACTGGCCCATGTCCTCAACCAGCCCCTCAAAATGCCCGGTAGCCAGTACAGTCCTGGAACCTGAGCAGCCTTGGCATTCAACAGCACCAGAGCTGGGCTTCAAAGAACAGCTTTGGGCTCTGGAATTATGTATTTTTAGCAATTAAACACTGCCTAGAAACATAGTAACCAGCTCTTAATGCATTGCCTTGCGCAGTCTGAGGACTAACCTACATAGGAGAGCTCTTGGTTGCAGCTTATTTTAGGATTTAGATCTGTTTTTATTTTTAAATTTAGACTCAATACAATACTACCCACCTACATCCGCTTGGCCGGTGGTGACGTACATAATAAGAGAAACAATGTATTGTAGGTGTAGAAATTGGAGAGTCAAATAAGGAGGAATAACAAGAGGTTAGATTAGAAGGGACAAAGAGAAGGGAAAGAGAAGCTGTTGCTCATCAGCAGTGGAGTCTGGGGGATGCAGTCAGGTACTGTGGTGTTCATTGTGTGCCTCTGCTGGTATTAAACACAGAATTCAAAAACAGCGGGGCCGGACAGTTCTCAAAATTCGGCAGAGAGGTACGTCAGGGCGGGTTGCCACATCTTGTCAAACATAGGAAGACGCTGTGTTGCTACAGCAGTTAGCTTCTCCATCCCCATTATGTCCCACAATTTGTGTAGCCAGTCTAGGTGTGTCAGGATATTTTCGGTGTTCCATTTACTAAGTTGGAGATGTTTGGCTGCCCCAAGTGCGAGAGTGATGCCTCTACCCCTAGGGGACGGCAAAGGGTAGGTGAGAGGTTTTGGGAGGCCCAATAGTGCATAGGAGGGGAACCTCTGAATATCTGTTGTGTAAATAGTGTTTATCGCTTCTAGCACCACTTCCCAAAAGGGTTGTAGCTTGGGGCATTGCCATAAAAGGTGAGTGAGGGTGCCCTGTTGGCCACAGTGTCGCCAGCAGTGGTCATCCCCATCCGGGGTCCATATGGCCATTTTAGCCGGTGTGAGATACCACTAGTGTGCAATTATAAGGAACATACTTTACTGGTGGTGGTTAAAGCAGATGTTCGGGCTCAGTGTAGTATGTCATTCCATTCCTTATGAGTGAAGGGTCTCTCACATTCCCTTTCCCATCTGGCCCGCCCTGGTGATTGTAATGGAGAGTGCAGCGTATTTAAAAAGGTGTAGAGGTCAGAGAGTAATTTCTTATCTGTGTGTCTCGTGAGAAGCCATTATTCAAAGGGTGTCAACACTCTACTAGTGTGCAGCCGGATCCACGGCTCTGCTACCGGCAGATATTGCCATCTTGCGTTCTCAAGGAGACCATAAGAGGCTTGGAGCATGGGGAAGCCCATGAGCCCGTCGGATCGAACAAGTCCCCGATGCGTTTGCAGTTGCGTCCTGCCAGGCCATAAATGCCACACCTGTGGCCGCTGGGGGAAAATTGGGGTTGCTTATCAAGGGAGTCTGGGGGGATATAGGCATAGAGAGCCCATGTCGTAGTTGAACTCGGTCCCATACTGCGATGGTGGCACGCATCACCGGGGAGACATAGACACTCGGCGGCCTACAAGTTTTCGGAAGCCAAGGAATTTTCCAAATGTGCATGCCCGCAATTGCCTGATCCACAAAACACCAATGCTTCTCCGTTAAGGTTCGCGATCACTCCAACATGTAGCGTAACTGCGCTGTTTGATAGAAGCAGCGGAGATTTGGGATTCCCAAGACGCCCGCTTGTAACCGCAAATACACACGAGTCTTGGCCATCCTAGTGCGCTTCCCTGTCCAGATGAAGTCCCAGATAAGGGTCTGTAGTTTAGCCAAGATTGTCAGAGGGTTGGAGCGGGAGAGTTTGCATCACATAGAGAATCTTGGGTAATATTGTCATTTTAATAGCAGCTGTGCACCCGAGCCAGGACATGTTAGGAGATCTCCAAGTGGTGAGAGTAGAATGCATAGTGGTTAGGAGGAGGCCATAGTTCTGGGCAGCTATGGACGGGAGTGTAGCGTGAATCTGGATTCCCAGATATGGGATCCAGCCCTCAGCCCACTGGAAAGGCATAAGGGAGTGTCAATCGAGCCCTCTCCGCCATTGGGATGGTTATACCAAGTGCTAGTGACTTTTGTAAATTGGTCTTAAAGCCTGAGGCGGCTCTAAATTCTGCCAGCTCAGTCACTACAGCCATTACAGTGTGTTCGGGAATCAGTAAGCGTCAAAAGGACATCATCTGCATAAAGCATGATCTTGTGCTCTCTCCCAGCCATCCATACGCCTGCAATATTAGGGATATTCCTTATACGCTTCGCCAGGGACTCCTATAGAGCGCAAAAAGCAGAGGAGACAGGGGGCAGCCCTGCCGTGTCCCGCGTGTGATGGGAAATGAGGTGAATTTCATTCCATTTACCTGCATGTTTGCTCGAGGTGCCTGATAACATGCCTGAACCCATTTACAAAACTGAGTGCCCATACCTAACCTCTGCAGGACACAATGTAGGAAGGGCCAATGCACCCGGTCAAAGGCCTTTTTGGCATCAAGAGAGAGAAGGAGCATTGGTGTCTGTGTGCGCTGCACCTTATCCACTAGGTGACACAATCGTTTAGTGTTGCCACTACACCCACACTCCGAAACAAACCCAGCTTGATCAGGGTCCACTAGTCCCTGTACATAGGGGGCTAATCTGTGGGCGAGCACACTGGTGAAAATTTTTGCATCAACGTTCAGGAGAGAAATCGGGAGGTAGAAAGCACAACATTTAGGGTCTTTACCCATTTTGGGGATCACCGTGATTGTAGCCAGACACAAAGGGGCGATTCCGATTCAGGCCGGAAAACGTACCGACCGACTCGGTACGGGAATTTAGTCCGACCGACACGTACCAGCGCTGTCCGATCCGCGTAGTACGATGCTATGCATGTGAATTATGACCGACTCGTACGGAACACAAGCCGAACGACCGAACCACACGGAAAGCTGCCATCCGGCCGGAAAATCTATGCGATTCGAACCGACCGACACGCACCAGGAATGAACCCGACAGATACATACCCGCGAACTCCGACCCGCGCAGTACGATGCAATGCGTGTAAAACCAGACCGAGTCGCACAGAGCTCAAGCCGTACGACCGACACGCATACAAAACAGGGAGCCGAAGCAACCCAATACTCCGCGACCGACGCGTACGCCGCACATGAAACCCAGCAGAAAGACAGCGTGAAAGACTCGGAGAAACTCGCACGAGACAACTGCAGCGTCCTACTCAGTCAGAAGAACGTCTCCTACATGCACAAAAAATACAAAGGAAAAAATACAACAAAAAGGGCCAAACAAGCAATGACAAAGTCAATAAATACTGGGGAAAAAAACATGGAACAAAGACACACCCACAACTCCACCCATATAAAGGCCACAAATCCCTACCATGATCCTTTGCAAATTCAACTGACCTGCCAGCACAGAACACCATCAGACAGCAACCACAGACACACTCACAACTCATCCATCACACAAGCCACACACCATTAGCACTTCCCTAATAGCACCCTCACATACACCCAGCAAAACTGACACTCACCCACCCTCACTTGCACATTCACACACACATCAATCCCCACCACCACCCATCACCATGCCCCCAAAGAAGAATCCAAAGTTCCTAGACAGTGAATTGGAAGTCCTGGTAGATGAAATCCTAAGAGTAGAGCCACAGTTGTTTGGACCATTGGTCCAACAGACCCCCATGTCGCAGAAAACCAAGATGTGGGAGAGGATCGTCGACAGGGTGAACGCACAATCACTATGTTTGCGCACAAAGGAAGACATCCAGAACAGGTGGTATGACGTGCGCCGGAGGGTCAAGGATCTACTCAAGAAGGAATACGCCTTGAGTCATCGCACCGGCAGTGGCCCTCCTGCCAAACCAGTATACCTCAGGTCCTGGGAGGAGAAGGTGCGGGCCATCCTACCACCAGAGAGCGTACATGGACTATCAGACATCCCAGAGCCTGGTGAGTACACAACCAATATACCCAATATTGTGTGACAAGACACACACATCACTGTCAAGGGGATAGTGAAACCATGCCCCGTTAGCAAAGCCACAGTAACCAAAAGATAATCATCCCAAGATGTGTATGCTAGTCAGACAAACACAATACCTGCCATCTCATAGTGATATGTAACTGTGTCATGACATGTACAAACCTAACAACAAATAGAGCAAGGCAGTGGCACAAATCTAACCAACAAACACTGTCAGACATTTTGCCACCACTAGAACACTACCTCACAGGGAAGCTGACTGAAAGGAAGGAATTCTGTGTATGCTGGTGAAGTGAGTGTAGCCAATAGCATGATGGGAGTTGTAGTCACAGATATTGGTCAGCCTCACAATTGGCCCATCAACACCACTCTGAACCATGCTCACATCACAGGGAGTGGAAAAGAACTGACAAGATGGCTGACACTGGGTACTGCTGTGGGGAGAAGAAGCCCCTGCTGGGGGTTGTGCTCAAAACAACAGCAGGACACCACTGCCTGACATCCTGAAAGCCAACTTGCACTCCCTGCAATGGAAGCACGTTCCATGGTGGGATGTCTGGCTAGGTGGGAAGGAGGACTGACAGCTCTGACCATAGTTACCAGAAGCTTTTCTCACACACCCCCTTAACACAAACTCCACACAACTCACCTGGGAGAATGCATTGCCTCACACTCTAATTAAATATCCCACAAAGAACTACCACACTGGGTTATGCTGTGTGAAGCACAGGGACACTTTTGGGACTTGTAGCCAAACAAACACCAGGACAACACTGTCAGCCATCCTGTCAGCACAGGCACACTACCCCACAGGGAAGCAGAGTCAAAAGGAAGGAAGTATGGGCATGCTGGGAAGGGGGTGTAGGCAATAGCATGATGGGAGTGGTAGTCACAGCTCAACATCCCCCACCCGCATGGCCCGGCAAGCTCACACTGAAGCATGCACACCTCACAGGGAGTGAAAAGCCACTTCAAAGATGTCTGACAATGGTGCTCTGTTGTGGGGAGCACAAGGCCCTGCTGTGAACTGTGCACCAACAAACAACAGGACCACACTGTCAGCCATCTTGCCATTGCTGTCACACTCACACACAGTGAAGTCCACTCAAAAGGAAGGAAGTATGGGCATGCTGGGAAGGGGGTGTAGGCAATAGCATGATGGGAGTGGTAGTCACAGCTCAACATCCCCCACCCGCATGGCCCGGCAAGCTCACACTGAAGCATGCACACCTCACAGGGAGTGAAAAGCCACTTCCAAGATGTCTGACAATGGTGCTCTGTTGTGGGGAGCACAAGCCCCTGCTGGGAACTGTGCACCAACAAACAACAGGACCACACTGTCAGCCATCTTGCCATAGCTGTCACACTCACACACAGTGAAGTCCACTCAAAAGGAAGGAAGTATGGGCATGTTGGGAAGGAGGGTGTAGGCAATAGCATGATGGGAGTGGTAGTCACAGCTCAACATCCCCCACCCGCATGGCCCGGCAAGCTCACACTGAAGCATGCACAACTCACAGGGAGTGAAAAGCCACTTCCAAGATGTCTGACAATGGTGCTCTGTTGTGGGGAGCACAAGGCCCTGCTGGGAACTGTGCACCAACCAACAGCAGGACACCACTGACTGACATCCTGAGAGTTAACCTGCACCCACTGCAAGGGTGGCATGCTTCATGGTGGGATAACTGGGCTGGGGGGAGAAGGAGGTCTGGATGTCAACCAAATACCACCAATGCTGGCCATACACACACCTACTCTGCAAAAACACATTGCACACGTGGGACCAGTCACTCCCAAAGTAAAAGCACTGGCAAGATGGCTGACACATGGGCATGAGAAATGATGTGCCTGCAATTCACACCCATGCACTGGCCAACCCAAACACGTACACACTCACAGCCATTGCAACTCTATGTTTACACACACTGTCAGGGGATGCAGTGTCCATGGGTGCCCCCTGGCCTGGCTGTGAAGGTGTGACTTGCAGATGACAACTGTGGAGAATCAGACAAACTACATAGCACAAAACACACAGGAAGTCACAGAGACATCATTGACAGGGGACACCTGACAGTGAATGCAATGGACACACCAATATACCGGACACTGTACCATGGTGTCAGTCACACAAGTTGCGGTTGTGATCTGCATTCCACTCCCACATCGTTCGGCAACATATGCATCCTTCACACAACACACCACTCACTGTCATAGACACTGTAGACACAAGCACCAAGCTGGACTGCATTTGAGGAGACATGCTACTCACAGCAGCAGAACTGCAACACACACCACTGGCCATCACTGTCATGACAATGGAAAAGCCAGAGAGCTGCTGTGCCCAATCCTTATCACCATGGAGGACATTGACAAGATTAATCACGTTTGCACGTACAAAACTCAGCAACAACATCATTAGCTACGTTAACAACATCACTTGTATGAAATGAGACGTGAACTAGGAACCCAGACAACAACACAGATACTCTCAAGAGATCCCAGGCATACCGGACTGTGACCATGTTGTCCAGACACACCAATGTGATGCACAAAGACTGGCAAAAACTGCCACCACACATGTCTCAATCTTGAAAGATATCCTAAGTGGAATTGCACGTATGTCCCTGTTAAAGGACAAATGTGGACAAGGATGACACACCTGTGTCAGGCACGTGATGGCCCTTGAGTAGCAATGGCCATGTACAGCCAATCTATACATGAGCTGGTCATGCACACACCTCAACATTCACATTGAAATGCTTCAGGTTGGCAGGACAATGTGCTACAACAATATCAACCTCTGGCTGTGGCAACTTAGCACAATGCAATGTACAGGCATGCATCCAGATGTACAGTCACAACTGTCATGTGTTTGAACCATTGATGCCTGTAGAAACATAACATACATTGTGTGTCTCTTCCAAACACAGGTGATGATGGGGACACAGCAGCAGATGATGAGGAGTCCCTGTCCCAGGCTCCGGTGGCCCCTGAGCTCTCTAGTGTGGAACAGCCTCTGCCCTCCTCAGATGGCGAAGACCTACCTGGCCCCTCCGGTGTGAGTCATCATGCAGCACCAGCAGGAAGACCATCTGCACCCCCTGCACCCACTGCTCCAACATCTGCCAACACACAGACCACCCCCGCCGACACGGACAGACCAAGGACACTGAATGACAACAGCACAGGGACCCCGGCCCCCCGGGAAGCAACGGACAACAACCCCAGTACCAACCCCCAAGGGGGCCAAGGGTCACCTATGCGTGCCACCACAGGTCCCGCACGTGTGGCCAGGGGTGGTGGGAGGGATGGTAGGCAGAGGTCGCTGTTTGCAGAGGGGTCTGGACTGCATGATGACCCACAACTGGTACGCATTGCAGATGCGTACCAGAATAGCACCGGAGAGGTCAGCCAGGTAGTGGGGATCCTCAAGGACATTCAACAGCAGCAGGCTGCCCATCATGCCCGCTTGGACTCCCACATGTCCCGTGTGGAGACACACATGTCTGGCATGGAGTCCAAGTGGGATACATTGGAAGAACTGACAGCGGTGCAGAGGGACATATTGACATGCCTCCGCCAGATTAGCACCAACATGTCCACACCTCCTGTGTGCCCACAACATCTGGTGCCGCAACAACTACAACTGCCACAGGGAGGGAGGATGACTCTGGTGGAGAGTCCTCTGCACCGCAGCGGCCTGCACGTGAGGGTCCCCCCGGAAAGAAGAGGGGTCGTCCGAGGAAGGACAACTGAGAGGCAGATCGCCATGTACATCCCCCAGGAACCCAACACCTGTTCTGGAAATTCTCCTTTGTGTGCAAACTGTTCACCCTGTCGAATGCAACCAAACTCTCCCACATGACATGGGGAGTTTAAGTTGGACTAATGTATCAGATGACTGTGGACTTTACTCAGGACATTTCTGCTACCAACACTTCCAACTCATCTGGGAACTTTGGATTCCAATCCCAATGTACAGCACCCACCATCCTGTACACTATCCTCACACATGTATGTAAATAAACTCACTAATACACCATACTTGCCTCTGTTGTGATTCCAACGTGGTATTTTGTCATGGAGATGATGATCTGCTAAATGACACTGTGCATGCTAACTGCTACAGCAATTCCAACACCGTCATGTGAGTCATGGCGATGTGACACATATGAGGGAGACACACCACTAGGGCAACACAACACATACACACCAGGGCCATCTGACTCATCGCCTACACTGATGTTGCCAGGAAATACAGTGGAATGCACAGACACCACACCTATTCAGAGTCTGTGTTAACTAGCCCACAGGTGCAGTAAGCAAATGTCAGTCAGATGTGTGACCACAGACAACGCACATCCCAAAGTGAAGCACAGGTTCATTACACATTTGCAACATGTTGTTTCCACTACAGATGCAAGGTAATCCCACGTGGCAGTGGCCACACAGTCAACAAGTGTTGAAGAAATAAAGTCCAGGGGTGTGTGGCACATCACCTGTAGGGAAACGACTGCTTCCACCCTGGAAGTTGAATCATGGTGTCGGGGGATCACAGTTGACCAAACAACTCTGAAAGTACCCTGTGAAGGACAGACATGACACACAGTCAAAAGCACTGAAGAACAGGACAGAACTGCAATACTCATGCCCAATACATGTCACAAGATACCTACACAAAACCAAGTTAGCATGTCAACACTGTTGGGGAGTACAGACTACCTGTAAGGACACATCGCTGCACGCATCCAGTCAAGTAGCACATGGCCACACTCAAACAGCAACAGAGCACCACCAACACATATCATGCAAACTCAAATCATTGATATAACATCTCTGTATACTCACAATCAGCTGAAGAAGTTGGTGATGAGCTGTGTGCGGACATCACCCTCATCATCATCATCATCACTGGCATCGTGGCCCAGGCCAGGATCCTCCACAGGTGGCGGATGTTGGTCATCGTCATCCAGGATGAGAGGCAACTCCTTCCGCACTGCCAGGTTGTGTAGCATGCAGCAGACGATGAAAATCTTGCACACCTTTGCAGGGGCATATGGGAGGGCCCCTCCTGTCTTGTCCAGGCAGCGAAAGCGGCTCTTCAGGAGACAAATGTCCACTCGATCACTCTCCTGGTCCGACCATGTGCCTCATTGTAGCGCATCTGGGCTGGTGTCATAGGGTTCCTGAGGGGTGTCAGCAACCACGGCATGTTGGGGTATCCGGAGTCACCTACATACAGACAATTGCACATTAGCTGAGTAGGAAAAGATGGTGGAATACAACATTGCAGAACACACACAATGGTACAAAGTCAGTACACACCGACAAGCCAGGCACGCTGGTTCTACATCTGTGACATCATCCTCGGGATGCGACTACTCCTCATCACGTAGGCATTGTGTGCAGAACTGGGGAAACGTGCACACACATGTCAGATGCTCATATCTGCAAGACATACCACCAGAGCATTGATAGAATGGAAAATGTTCCTGTTCCTGTATGCCTGCTCATGTGCCTGTGGTGGTACCAAAGCCACATGTGTCCCATCAATGGAGCCGATGACATGTGGCATCCTCCCCAGGGCATAGAAGTCACTCTTGATGTCAGTGAGTTGTTGACATTTAGGGAAATAGATGTACTGGTTCAAGTATGTTAACATTGCCTCCAAAACATCGCGTAGCACACGGCTGAACATGGTCTGTGACATCCCACCAGCAGACGCCACAGTGTGTTGAAAGGTACCGGTGGCAAAGAAGTGTAGGGCTGCCATCACCTTCACCTTGGGGGTCAGCGCTGTAGGGTATGGCCGGCCAGGTAGCAAATGTGGGGCCAACTGCCCCGCCAATTCCTCAATCAGTGGCCTGGTGAAGCGGTACCGTCGGATGCAGTCACGTTCCACCATGGTTGCAAGGTCAGGGAATGGTCTATGGACAGCTGGTGCCCTGCAGTACATAGGTGAACAAAGAAAGATTGTCAGTCACCCCACATATGTGGCATTGACCATACTAAATATCACATGATACATCATTACGAGACACAAGTACTTGATGTGTGTGCCGTTCTGTATGGACATATATGGCACCTCCATGGCCATCATCTAACATCTCAGTTCAACATGTGTTGACAACAAGTTCCAGGTTGTGCTATGGGAAATCATTAGGCTGTGTCACAGTACCCATGTACTGCTGTCAGGTTCCAAACACACACCACAGTGACAAGTGAGGACATATGTGCCCCAGGCATCACAGCTCTTTGACAGGTAGATTCCCAGGGACCCTGTATTGCCACATGGACACTGGTATGACATGGCGTATCATGTACACGCCAGCAAAACAACCATGACTCCCACAGGTAGTGGCCCCTGTTGCCTCTGCAGGACAGACATGGACGTCTGTGACACACACACGCACAACATCAAAGTCAATGCACAAACAACGTGGATGTGGAGACTGTCTCCCATTGTGCACATGGAATCAGAGACATCTGGAACACAACATGCACACAGACTGTGGAGGGCCATCACAATTGTGGCAATGGGTCACCCTGTGACGTACAAACCATCCCACATGGGACTCAGGGTGTATGTGACATAACATACACATATACAACCTGGAAATGTGACCATGCCACATGCTCTGAACTGAACAGTTGCACATCACAGTGGTCATGTGCACAACACACAAAGGATTCTGTCCCCATGAACACGTGCACAGCCTGGGAGTGGCTGCCCCCAAGTGCCACCCAACAAACCACATGTTGACCCCCATACACACACAGGTAATGCAGCCTTACATGCCTTAGGATACAGTGTGGACAGGCTGTGGTGTTGTAGGTGTGCCCCTGAGTCCCTGGCAAGTAATTGTGGCTGGCATACGTTCACCTGTGACAACCATGGTGACATATGCGAGTGACTTGTACAGGGATCGCGTCGTACAGCAATGGACCGATCCGTGCGCAAGCATTGGCCATTGCATATGATGTAGACGGATGCGTGTTGTGTTTCGAAATACGCTGCCGTACAGCAATGGACCGATCGGTGCGCACGCATTGGCCATTGCATATGATGTTGACGGATGCGTGTTGTGTTTCGAAATACGCGTCATACAGCAATGGACCGATCGGTGCGCACGCATTGGCCATTGCATATGATGTTGACGGATGCGTGTTGTGTTTCGAAATACGCGTCGTACAGCAATGGACCGATCGGTGCGCACGCATTGGCCATTGCATATGATGTTGACGGATGCGTGTTGTGTTTCGAAATACGCGTCGTACAGCAATGGACCGATCGGTGCGCACGCATTGGCCATTGCATATGATGTTGACGGATGCGTGTTGTGATTCGAAATACGCGTCGTACAGCAATGGACCGATCGGTGCGCACGCATTGGCCATTGCATATGATGTTGACGAATGCGTGTGGTGTGACGTAATACGCGTCATACAGCAATGGTCCGATCGGTGCGCACGCATTGGCTATGGACTGACATGGTAACGGACGCGTTTTCGAAGCTTTTATGAGTCGGATGCAGTGAATTCAGTTGGCCACCCACAACAATGTTGCAAATTCATGGGTGTCATAAAGTTGAACTTTTGAAGGATGCTGTGGGCATGTATAAGTGGTGCAATTCCATGGATTGGCCAGATTCAGAAGATGCAAACGACTTGGACCTATCACTTTGAATGCATGGGACAGTATCTGCCTCTGCAGCACACATATAATGCTGGCTGTTCCCCTGAGAGCTCACTTGCCTGCACTACATGCTCCAGGACGACATCTGCCACCACCACCGCTGCTGTCTCTGCATCCTCTGGCTACTGCAATGGCACGTACTGTGGAGAGAGCCCCAGCCTTCAGCACTGAGGAGAACTAGGCACTGCTGGACAGCCTCCTTCCACAGTACAGCAAGCTGTATGGGAAACCAGGGGAGCAGGTGAGTGTGCTGTCCACTGCTTTACTAATTGTGCTTGTTGTCTGACTAGCAAGACTTACAGTGTGTACACCAGTGGCTAGCATGCTCACTGAGTAGTTGTCACCCCCCAAAGTATGTAGTTACATGCACTGAACAGGTATAGTGCAGTAACAGTGCATTCCATCAAGGTTTTACTTCCCAGGCAATGATACCATTTAGTAACTGATGGACAACTGTTCATAGCCATAGTTGCACTACCTGTGTACATCATATGCCCCTGTGATTGAGACATGTATATCCAACTGTGTGATGCACAGATATGTTGCATGTGTAGTTATGGCCTTTTCACTTTGTCATCCTCACAGGTTGATGCCCACCAGAAGCAGGAGATCTGGCTGACCATCGCCCGGGCAGTACGATCTGTGGGGGTCTACAGGCGCAGGATCCGCAACTGCCAGAAGAGGTGGCAGGACCTTCGTGGCTGGACCCGGAGGATCACAAGGGTCCAGCTGAAGCTGTCGCCTCCTCGCAGGAGGGGCGGACACCGGACCCTGACCCCCCACATGCTCCAGATTCTGGCGGTGGTCTTCCCTGACCTGGATGGGCAGCTGAAGGCCAGACAGCAGCAAGGAGGGGGTAAGTGCTAGCCTTTTCTGGGTACTATGACTAACATGCTCTATGCACTCCTTTAGCCTGGTTCCACTTCCACAGTACGACTGTCTTGTCGTCCTGGACTCATGTCCCTCACTTGTGTCATGCCCCTCCTCATCTGATGCACAGGTGTGGCCCTTACAGTCTGTGACTTAGGTCACTTGGGTACTGTGTACTTGCAGTTACCTGTGGTTCAAGTTGGAGACAGCATCAGTTACAGGAACTTTTTTGTGGGCTGCATGGGTGGTACAATTGCTCACACAATGCCTGTGATCTGACATGTACTCTGGGTATGGCTTTAATATGTGTTCCAATTGCTGCTCTGACTCACCACATGTCTGGGGTATGTGCCACACACCCATGCTGTAGCAGAGACCAAGGTAGGAGCCTCAGAAGTAAGTACATCATGTGTGTGACACATGCATAGCCACCTGCCTAGTGTTCAGGGTAATACCATGTTGCACATGGACCAGGACTGTAATGCCTACTCCGGACATCGAAGGCACTCTGTTCTCCCACTCCCATGTGTCAGCATACATATTGGGCATTGTGAAGAGTGCACTCAGGTGTCTGCCTCTGTGTCACTGTGGTGTGGTCTTGCTTTTTGGACTCCTGGAGTGTTTAACAATTTGGGATGGCCAGCCATCTGAGTTGTGACTATAGGATCTGCACATTGGTTAATGCATAGGTCTCTGATCCCTTGACTGTGCACAATGGTGTATGAAACATTGAGGTGCAGGCAGCTTTGGTTTATTCTCATCAGACGGTGAAGTGCTCATGTGTATGGATTTGTGTTTGCAGTCACTCAAATGTCTCATTTGAATGACGTGGGATCATCTTAGTCCTCATGATGTGGGTGGCCAGGGGTGCACATGTGCACCTGTCAGCTACAGGGCTTGCATTCCCAAAACTTCCATGATTGTGACACAGTGCAGACTGGTGTTGTGTGTATGCACTGCCCCTGTGACAGGAGACAGTTATGACTGACTTGCCAGACAGGCCTGTGCCATGACATTCAACTTGCAAAGGGTGATCCAGCAGTAGTGTGATACGTCCTGCATGCACACCATTGTCGCATTGTCTATCAGGACATGAGGACATCATTGTGTCTGGTGATGGAACCAAAACCCGCATATCGACAGAGACTCTGCACATCACTTTTCCTGACACATGTACTGAGTCAGTGGCAGGAGATGGCATGTGTTTGGAGTGACACATTTCCATATGTTCTCTTGGATGTCCAACAACTGTGTATGTGGTGCATGTGTGCACATATGATTAGTCGCATACAACAGGCACCAGAGAGATGGGTGCATGGACAGGTAGGATATGTGTGGCATGAATGACTGTCAGGCAGACAATGGGCTTCTTCAAATCAGTGTCAGCACTTATTGCAATGTCTAGCAAATGATGGCAGGGCTTGCTCTGTGATGTGCTGTACTTACTGTGGTGTGTGTGGTCAGTACAGGTGACTAATGTTGCTCTGTTTATCCTGATTGTTTGCAGATAAATCCACGGCCACAGGAGGAGACAGCTCCACGGACCAAGAGGAGCGGCAGAGCCAGACTGGGTCCACTGCAGAGGAGACCGAGGGACCCAGTGGCACGGAGGGTGAGGGGAGCCACACTGAGGAGACCTCAGCTACGACCACCTCGGCTGAGGAACACAGCACTTCCAGTGAGGACTCCCTTGTGGAGGTGGGTGTCAGCAGACCACAGACAAAATAGAGCAAGTCTGTCCCCGCCACCACCACCATCTCCACCCTCCCATCTGCTCCCATCCCACATGTCCGTGGAGGCTCCCGTGTAGGGGAGCGTGTCTCCTTCATGCCAGGCACCGCACCCCCTGCCTCTGTCTCCCCTGCTGCCCTGAGTGTGGAGTCTGTGGACTTGCTGAAACAGATCCATGTAGGGCAGACATCAGTGCTGAGTGTCCTCCATGCACACACGGGTCTGTTGACACAACTGGTGTCATGCATGGAGGGCATCTCATCTGGCATGTCTGCCCTACATCAGACCAATCAGTCCATGGCCTCCTCACTGACGGCAGCAGTGTCCCTCCTGCAACAGTCCCTCACCCCTCCTACCTCTGCCCCAGCCACAATCCCCAGCACCCTACCTGTCCCAAGCACACACACACACCGGCACAGGCACGCACCAGCACAGACACAAGCAGCACACAGACACACATGCCAAAGTCCAGACGCACACGCATGCACAGTCAGGGGACTGATACCTCACTCACAGGGGATGGGGCCCAGACACACACACACGCATCCATGAGCACTCCGCAGTCCTCAGATACCTCTCCCTCCAAAACCCCTTCCCTTGCCTCACCTGCAACCCCCCCTCCCAGAAGCTCTTCCTCTGTGAGCTTGGCCTCTTCCCCACAGATCCATCTGAGCCAATGTACAGGTGGAAGAGGCCACCACCACACACAGAGGGGAGTGCCCCTCACACCCGGACACCCTCCCCCAGGCACAGGCAGACTGAGGACCCCATTAGGAAGTCCCTCTGGACCAGGAAGGGCAAGACCCCACCACCACCACCACGCAGATCCACCACACAGTCTCTCTCCTCCATCCCCCAGGCCACCACTCCACAGGTTCCCCCGCCACACCCTGCCCCAGGTTCCCCCACACACCAATACCGCATCACCAAACTGCTTAGGCCCTCCCCCCTACCACTTGCTCTTCCACCCCCACCCCAGACGCTCGGCCTGTTTGTGCCACTGGTATGGAGACCGGGTCCCCCCCCTCTGTCCTGCCCACCTCATCTGCCCCCCCTTCCACTCCCTTGGAGTTATGCACTGCAGTGGAGTCCACAACCATCCCGTCTGACTTGGGCACTGCAGTGGGGACCCAGTCCACTCCATCTGACCGGCCCACTGCAGTGGTGCCAGCACCCACACCATCTGACTTGTGCCCTACAGTTGTGCCGGCCCCCACTGAGTCAGACACCTCCACTGCAGTTGCCGGTGACACTCCTGCACCCACCACCCCTTCACTGCCTCCTTCTGGCATCCCCTGATCCTGTCCCTGCGGTGCCTGGCCTGCCCCTTGTATGCCCCTCCGAGGGGGATGTCCCCTGTCCGTACCAGTGCAAGCAAGCAATGGGTGACAAGTTGTCACATGTCACCCTGTTCGGACTGTGAATGTGGACTGGCCATTTCCCTTAGTTTCTTTTGGACTTCCAATTTTTCTTTCACATTGGCTGAATAAAGCGTCTTTTTGTTTACTAGTGTTTTTGCTTTTGTTGTACATGATGTAGATGAGTATCATCATGCATTTGCTGTTGTAATAGTGTTCAGATCAGGAAAATGAAGCGTTGCTGTGATGGACTCCATGTGGTCCATGGGATATGTGTCCTAATCTAGTCTGGATCCATAGCATCCTTTGCTGCCGTCTGAGGGTGTAATGTTCAGCATTTGACACAGGGATGTACGTTTGGCATTTTAATTTAACATCTGTGGCTTACACTGATGCACATCTGGTGGGCTTACCACTGTTCAATGTTTCTATTTCCCTGACTGTGTGCCCATCTCCACTGGACATGCAGTTTAGCACATCAATGTTGAAGGACTCATCTGTGTATACAGTGCAACTTGCTTGACACGTGTTTTGGGTATATGCAGATGACTGAAGTGACACTCCCGTACCCAGGCTGATGTGAGCTGAGCCTTCAGTGTGTTGTATTAGTTGACTCACTAACCGAGTGTTCTGCTGACATGTTTGAGTCGTGCACAGACAAGGTTTGGCACAGCGGACCTTCCACAGGAGTGGAGTGCCCTCATGGCAGTGTGTAATCCTGTGACATTGCCTGGGCCCGTGTTGTGTGTTGTGTAAGCATGTCTGTGTGTGTTCCCTTCCCTTTTCCTACACAGGCTGTGTCCCTACGGATGTTCCTGTTTGTGATGCTTGCTGAGTTGTCCTGTGTTCATCCAGCATCTTGGACCTGGTTTCTCCGTGATGTGGGTGCATGGCAAACTAATGTTCATCAGGTTGTCATCCCTAGTTGTCTTTGTTGTCAGGGCTGGGGATGTGGGCAAACGCAGATGGGACACAGTCAGGATTCCCCTTGGCACTTGTTGGTTACACAAGTCATGTAATTTACAGTTTGTGGTAGCTTTCAGTGATTGTGACACGTTGTGTGTGTGACTGCTGCCACTCCTCAGGGTCAGAGCTGCAATGTTGGAAGTTGTCTACGTGTGTTCTTTGTGGGTCACCTTGGCTTCTTCATTGGTGTGTGACTGTGGCAGGGATCCCATTGATTGGGGTGGATTTCACGTCATGCCCATGTACCGCGTACTGTGCAGTGTGTCAGACATTCACAAGTCTTGTTGACTGGCCAGGTGTGATGGGTTTCTGCACCTTAGTTCCCACAACCACCCCTGGGATTGTCATGAGTGCATGTGAAATGTCACCAGTCCATGTGAGCTTCACTGCTGCACATTGGTGGAGATCAAGGTGTGTGGTGTTGAGTGTGTGCAAATGTGAGTTGTTGCACGGCTAGACCCCTACCTCCATATTGGCCTTGGCTGACAGGCTGTGCTGATTGATTTGTGCTTGTGTAGGTGTGTAGGTGTGATGGTAGTTTGTTGCTCAGGACACATGGCTGTGGTTCACAGTGTGAACGACATCTACCTTTGTCATCACAGTGGAATTATCATGCAGGCTAGTGTCACCACAATGTGGGGTCCTGGGGGTAGTGCTGTGGTGGGTCTGTCTCTTGCTGTGTTAGTTGCTGTTCCTACAAGCTTGTGTGACATGTGTAATTTGGGCTCCCTCTCATCTAACAATGCCTGATTGCCCACATAGGGGAATCCAATCCATGAGTTACTTTTGTATGGCACTGTATACACATCTGTGTAATTGGAATTCAGGCCTCCTCATGTGTTGTGTGGTTGCCTGGGGACACTGGCACACCCCCCCATCACCTGTTGTGTTTGATATGCAGTGTGAGGCTGCCTGTTTGTTTTTGTGCATCTGCACCACTGCATTGGCATATCTTTAGTGTGCCATTGCCTGTATGTTGTTTGGAGGATTTCCCCTGCTGTCCCTGGGACTCCTAGGTCATCAGTCAGCACAATAATCCTGGTTTGTATGTCCCATTGCTGCCATGGTATGGTATTTGTTCACCTCACATCTACAGTCTCCACAGGATATCTACATTTGTGTGTCCATTGGTGCAGATATGTGGTTCTGCATTATGATGGTCACTTCTGGCATTGTGTAATTGATAAATGGAGACAATGTCAGTCCCCATGGCTGATGTTTGTCTGCACATGAGCAAAGGTATGTTTTATTTGCACTGCACTGTTTGCCTCACCCAATCTATGTTGCTATGGGACACAACCACTACTTTGCCACTGATGTGTTTGTTGTTCTGTGACCAGGAATGATCCATGCTGTTTGGCAGTTGCAGCTTTTTCCATGACAACACACCTTTTGGTCACTGTGATGATGGGGGTTTAGACCCCATTGCCACAATGTTCAAAATGTGCTTCAGCTAAGGACCCCACACTTACCTTTTGGTCACTGTGATGATGGGGGTTTAGACCCCATTGCCACAATGTTCAAAATGTGCTTCAGCTATGGACCCCACACTTACCTTTTGGTCACTGTGATGATGGGGGTTTAGACCCCATTTCCACAGTGGTCATGGTCTGCTTGCATTGTGAAGGCCACACACATTTTTGTGTGACACAAGTGATAGGGGGTCACATTGTATGTTCAATGTCATGTTCAGTGTTGTAGGCATTTGACACAGACTACATACTCTTGTCATGATGTTGGGGGGATGTCTTTTGCTGACATTCCTTATGTTGGAGTATGCTGGTTGTGTCATGCATTACCCGTCCTATGAGTGGGGATAGTAGTAGTGGTAGGCATCCAGGCCCCCATGAGTAGGGGTGGTGGTAGTGGTAGGCATCCATCCCCCTATGAGTGGGGATGGTAGTGGTGACAGGCATCCAGGCCCCCATGAGTAGGGGTGGTGGTAGTGGTAGGCATCCATCCCCCTATGAGTGGGGATGGTAGTAGTGACAGGCTGCCAGGCCCCCATGAGTAGGGGTGGTGGTAGTGGTAGGCATCCATCCCCCTGTGAGTGGGGATGGTAGTAGTGACAGGCATCCAGGCCACCATGAGTAGGGGTGGTGGTAGTGACAGGCATCCAGCCCTCCATGAGTAGGGGTGGTGGTAGTGGTAGGCATCCATCCCCCTATGAGTGGGGATGGTAGTGGTGACAGGCATCCAGGCCCCCATGAGTAGGGGTGGTGGTAGTGGTAGGCATCCATCCCCCTATGAGTGGGGATGGTAGTAGTGACAGGCATCCAGGCCCCCATGAGTAGGGGTGGTGGTAGTGGTAGGCATCCATCCCCCTGTGAGTGGGGATGGTAGTAGTGACAGGCCCCCATGAGTAGGGGTGGTGGTAGTGACAGGCATCCAGCCCCCCATGAGTAGGGGTGGTGGTAGTGGTAGGCATCCATCCCCCTATGAGTGGGGATGGTAGTGGTGACAGGCATCCAGGCCCCCATGGGTAGGGGTGGTGGTAGTGGTAGGCATCCATCCCCCTGTGAGTGGGGATGGTAGTAGTGACAGGCATCCAGGCCCCCATGAGTAGGGGTGGTGGTAGTGACAGGCATCAAGCCCCCCATTAGTAGGGGTGGTGGTAGTGGTAGGCATCCATCCCCCTATGAGTGGGGATGGTAGTAGTGACAGGCATCCAGGCCCCCATGAGTAGGGGTGGTGGTAGTGGTAGGCATCCATCCCCCTATGAGTGGGGATGGTAGTAGTGACAGGCATTCAGGCCCCCATGAGTAGGGGTGGTGGTAGTGACAGGCATCCAGCCCCCCATGAGTAGGGGTGGTGGTAGTGATGGGCATCCATCCCCCCATGAGTAGGGGTGGTGGTAGTGGTAGGCATCCATCCCCCCATGAGAAGGGGTGGTGGTAGTGGTAGGCATCCAGCCCCCCATGAGTAGGGGTGGTGGTAGTGGTAGGCATCCATCCCCCTATGAGTGGGGATGGTTGTAGTGACAGGCATCCAGCCCCCCATGAGTAGGGGTGGTGGTAGTGATGGGCATCCATCCCCCCATGAGTAGGGGTGGTGGTAGTGGTAGGCATCCATCCCCCCATGAGAAGGGGTGGTGGTAGTGACAGGCATCCAGCCCCCCATGAGTAGGGGTGGTGGTAGTGATGGGCATCCATCCCCCCATGAGTAGGGGTGGTGGTAGTGGTAGGCATCCATCCCCCCATGAGAAGGGGTGGTGGTAGTGACAGGCATCCAGCCCCCCATGAGTAGGGGTGGTGGTAGTGATGGGCATCCATCCCCCCATGAGTAGGGGTGGTGGTAGTGGTAGGCATCCATCCCCCCATGAGAAGGGGTGGTGGTAGTGGTAGGCATCCAGCCCCCCATGAGTAGGGGTGGTGGTAGTGGTAGCCATCAGGCCCCTATGGGTGTGTATGGCATTGGTGATAGCCATCCCGCCCCTATGGTTCTGCTGTTGCTAGTGTATGTCATTTCTGCATCCCTATGTGTGTGTGACATATGTCGGGGACGTGTCGTTTGTTTGTGTAGTGGGTGTCTGACTTACCGTCTGCGCCGTGCGCGTCCGTACCGGTTCCGGTAATAGATGTACAGTATTGGTAGGACCTGCGCGATGGGATTCATGGTTGGTTCGTCTCGTTCGGGTTTCTCGTGGCTTCGACTCGTACTCGTAGCTGGCTTGTTCGTCTCGTAGCCATGGATCGTCTTGTGGTGTGAATCGGAGCTTATGTGCAGCTCTCCCTGATGCTCTGACGTGCCGGACGTAACGACCAGTTCGGCGCATACGGAGTGCGCATCGTACTATTTCGGCCGGAAGGTGCTGTGTATTTACTTCCGTGCAACTCGAATCGGCGTTTCCGGTTCCAGCTCGGTCGGGGAACTGGACCTGGAATGGGTACGTACGGCTCGCTCGGAATTTTAGCAGGAATGCGCATCGTACTTGCTCGCTCGGACGACTGTTCGAATCGTTCGGGAAAAACGCGTTCGACTCGTATTTTTTCCGGACGAATCGTATTCGGTGCGCTTCCGGCCGAGATCGGAATCGACCCCATAGAGTCAGGCAAAGTGCCCGCACCGCTAAAGGTATTGAACAAGCGGGCCAGGAATGGGGCGAGACGTGACGTGGGGCAAACGCCTTATAGAATTCAGCAATATAGCCTTCTGGGCCTGGTGCCTTGTTAGGCTGTAAATTCTGGATGGCCATTAAGACTTCCTGGGTAGTGATATCTGCTTCCAAGAAAAAAAACACTGTCACCCCTGCTTCAGCTTGAGGCACTAGAGACAGATATGCCCGCGCATCCGAGTCCCGCAGGGGTTCTGCAATGTAGAGAGACTCGTAGAATGCTCAAAAAGCTTCGGCAATCTCCACATCCCGATGAAGGGGGACACCATATGCTCCCATTATCTCAGGGACTCTCTGCTCGATGTCCTGTGCTCGGAGGCGGTGCACTAGCATCCACCCTGCTTTGTTGCCCCAGCATAGAATTTTGGGCGGACGCGAAATAGTGCATATTCTAGTTTGCCCATGTCGGTCTCCCGGAGTTGTTTCTGGGCCGCTGTTAGTTGCTGGTGTGCTGCCGCCGACCCAGAACGCACATGTTTGGCTTCAAGTTCCTTAACCTGCGCTTTTAATTGGCTTCGTTTAATCTGTGTTTCCCTATTATGGGCCATAGCTATTGCGATAAAATGTCCCCTAACCACCACTTTAAGTGTTTCCCACAAGGTACCTGGGGTGGTCGGAGGTGTATCATTTATGTCCAGGAAAGTGGCTAAAGCGGTCTGAGTGTCCGATTGTATTTGGTCATATGTGAGAAGTTTTGTGCTAAGGAGCCAATTTGGTGTAGCCCTCACCTGCCCTGGTAATTCAAGATGGCAAGTGATAGGTGAGTGATCAGAGAGGGCTGCTGCCCCAATGCCCACCGAGACAGTACCACGGGTAAGTCCAGGTGTGGTGAGGAAGTAGTCGATGCCGGCATATGTTTGATGTGCAGCTGAGAAAAAGGTGTATTCCAAAGATGAAGATTGTCTGTGTCGCCAAACATCAGTCAGACCCACCTCCTCCAGCCAGTGCCTATTGCCCGCAGTGAGTCCCCCCGACTACCCCACCCTGGGTGTAGTTTGGTCCCATTGTGTGTCCATCACAATATTAAAATCGCCTCTGATTAGAATCTATTTGTCAGCAGTGATCAGAAGTTGGCTCAGGAAGTCCATAATAAAGGATTCCTTTCCTTCGTTAGGGGCGTAGATCGTGGCTAGTGTGTATCTAGTTCCAGAAAGAAAGATCTGCAAGGCTAGTAACCTGCCTTGTATGTCTAGGAGAACCTTTTCAACCTGTCCTGAAAAACGGGTGGCCAAAAGGACAGTAACTCCTGCCTTTTTAGAGAAGAACTGGTGATCAAACCATTGGGAGCAAAGCCGTCGCCAATCGCTCTGGAGCAGGTCGGTTTCTTGTAGATGCAGTGCAGATGTTGCATTTGGAATCCCTAAGATAGTAAAAGAGTGCTAAGCATTTAGATGGTGCATTAAGGCCTCGAACGTTGAGGCTAAGAATATTTAGCTCCACGCCATTACCTGAGAGTAGATGTGGTAGCATACATCCCCCAGAAAGGGGCGCCTGATCTCAAAAGGGGGGGTTTAGTAGAGCAATAGTAGAGGGGGAATAGGGAGAAAGATCAGAGAGAGAAGTGGTCATAACATTCCAGAGGGAAAAACAGCAAATCAAACATATCCCCCACCTGGGGTCAAACAACTGGTATTTACTAGGGTCCATGTCGCCGGCTAGTTCACCAACCAAGTACCATCTGCGAGGGGAGGGAGCTCTGCTGGGGGATAAGCAATCTGCAGCTGGGGTTCAGCACCTGATAAAGTTCCACATCCATCACCAACCTGTATGTTAAGCGGGTGTCAAGTGAGAGGCGATAATTGAAACGGGCAGCTAACGTCAGTCAGTGATCTCCGACCGTTTGATCACAGTCGCCATCTCGCTGGAGCTGCTGGAGTAGTTTATTGCGAGCTTCCTGGCTATCTGCCTCAGATGGTTTGCTCAGAACCTTCGTTTGTCGCCACCTGGAGCGCTTCGAAGCTGAAGCCGCTGCTGTGGGGTCCCGCAACGGAGACAATGCCCTCGAGGGAGAACGCAGATCCGAGGGAGTGCACGAGCGTCCTCCAGGGACCGCAGAGTACGTGTCTCCTCCTGCCACACAAACTGAAGACGGAAGTGATGACCCCATTTATATTTAATGTCTTTATCGCGAAAAAGATCCATGAGGGGCTTCTCTCCTGCATTGTAGTGTTATCGGCGGGAGGTCTTGGTAGAGTCACAGTCAATGGCCTTCGAAATTGATAGAGGATTGGTCCTGTGCTGCTAACATGATTACTTCCTTCTGGTGATAAGAGTGAAGACAGGTAAGTATGTCCTGAGGGAATCACTGACATAATATCGACAGACACAATATCGACCTACCATATTATCGACACAAAAATATCGATCACACTAATATCGACATCCTATACTTATTTAAAAAAATACACTAATATCGACACCAAAATATCGTCAAACACTCATATCGATACAAGTATTATCGAACACAAAAATATCGTCTTAAAAAATATCGAACATGTTTAAAAAGATACAAGATGTCAATAATATCGATAACAACAATATAGACAGCAATAATATCGTAAAAAAAAATATCGACATGTAAAAACATTTATAAACATACAAAACTTAACCCAAATAATATAGATTTTTCAATAAACATACACTGCATACAAAAGAAATCAAAATCAACATGTTTTCCAATTAAATAAATATATTATCATAAAATATATTAAAAACACACTATTAATAAATATATAAATATTATATCTAAATAAAATGCACATATTATTTAACATCTAAAACAATTTAATTCACATATAATCCACTAAAGCAGTAAAATTAAAAAAATGCAATAACTCAAAATTAATTAGCGTTTTCCATATATGGAAACCAACCACCAAAACAAATAAAACAATAAATATCAACCAATAAAATACACACACTACTGAAATAAACCAATCAAATTAAACAAACAATTAATTAAACACTATATAAAGAAACGAAAAATAATCATTATTTTACACCTCAAAAGAAGAAAAAAACAAGAAGGCGAAACTCTGCCGGATTGCTGCCAGAACACAGGACTTCACTAAAGAAAATTCTATTTCCTACTCCAGAAAGTAAGTATAATAACATTTATAATATAATACTACTACTAAAGTTGGAAAACAAATATTAATAATTACAAAATAATTAATATGTATATTTTTATTTTATATCTCCTCTACAGATAATACCCAAAACATCCAAACAATTACAGAACACTGTGAAAAATCGACTTGGAAATAAAGTAAGTATCAAACTAAATTAAACTAAAACTATTAGGTAAAAACCCAACCAAAGTCCAACTTTATCCCAACTTCCCCCCACTTCGTACACAAATAAACAAAATTATTAAAAGTACTTTTTTTCTACCAACAAAAATATCAGCAAGAAAACTGCAATCAAACATCAAAGAAAGCGCATCAGCATTGAAAACGAATTCAAATTCAACATAGTAAGTATATAAATGACAATGTATGTATATAAATAAATAAAACAGTACAGTAATATTTTTAGGAATTTTTATATACATTTTTCTTAGCATTTCCAACATCACAATGACTGAAGGCGCCCAATTTATAACGTCACAAAAAGGAAACTTTTTGCTATGTTACATGGGGTATGTTTATATCCAAGAAAAGCAAACTGGACTTAAAGTAAACTGGAAATGTAGTAAATACTATTCTAATAAATGTTATGGGAGGGCTACAACTAAGGAAACAACTGTTCTGTATGTTAAGGAGCATAACCACCCCCCTAATGTTAGTGAAATTGAGGTTAGAAATGCTTTGGACAATATAAAAGAAGCTAGCACTAGGTCAGAAAAATCTACCACTGAAATACTTAAGGAAAAGCTGCCCAAAATACCCCAACATGCTACTGGCCAAATGCCCTCAATTTCTTCCCTGAAAAGAACTATAGCTAGAACAAAAAAAGCTACTACCACCACCACACCTGCCCCAAAAACATTTTAAGAAGTTGAAATTCCCCCAAAACTCTCCATTACACATAATGAAGAACAATTTCTTCTTTATGATAATAAATCAAAAGATAAAAGAATAATTATGCTTGCAACTGCTAATAACTTACTAAAACTTCAACAGTGTGAAACTTGGATGATGGACGGGACTTTTAAAATATGTCCCAAACCATTCTATCAATTATATACTGTCCATGCACTATTCCAAAATACAAACATACCTTTTCTCTACGCTTTATTACCAAATAAGCAAAACTCCACCTATATTGAAGTACTTTCAAAAATTAAACAGGAAACCAATAATTATTTTCCCCAAAAAATAATTATTGACTTTGAGCAGGCAATGATAAATGCAATACTAAAAACATACCCACACACAGCAATTCAGGGTTGCTACTATCATTTTAATCAATGTATTTAGAGACACCTCCAAAAATCCACACTAAGGGGCCGATTACGATGGCGGAAGGACCGTCACCGCCAGCCCGGCGGTGGCGGTCCTTCCCACATCGGACCGCGATTTTCCCACTGCGAGATTACGATGGCGGTGGGATCCAGACCGCGACCGCGGCGGACGCAAAGACCGTCCGCCACGGAACTGCCACAGGCAATCGTTCCGATTGCCTGGCGGAGCGGTCTGCATCTGTAAAATGGTGGCGGTGCCTAGCAGGCACTGTCCTCCAAATTACGATACAGTCTCCAGCCAGCCTTTCCGTGGCGGGTAAACTGCCATTGAAAGGCTGGTGGAGATTGGGGGGGTGTATGTGCACTGGGGGGGTACCCAGTGCCTGCCACGTAGTGCAGTGAAACGCACCACATGCATTTTTTAACACTGCGGTGGTGCAGCGGTCAGCAGCACCCACCGCAATGTTAAAGGTGCAGGATGCGACTGCCACGGTGGCAGTCGCATCCTAATTTGGTGTGTGGAACCGCCGCAGGTATTGCAGATGGTCCCGGTCACCACCACCATGGCGGATGGACTCCAGTCCGTCCGCCATCGTAATCGGCCCCTAAGTGTTGAATATGCAACAAATAGTTCCTTTGCATATCAGATAAAAAAACTTATAGCACTGGCCTACGTCCCAGTTATTGACGTAGCCAAACACTACAATTTATTGATAGAAAGTCCATTCTATCAACAAAATGAACAAAAACTAAGGGGTCATTACAATGGCGGGCGGATCGCCCCCGCCGGGCCGGCGGTAGTCACCGCCGGCCCGGCGGGGCGATCCGCCCGCCATCCACACAGCAAAGACCCCCCGCCATATTATGATGGCTGGGGGGTCCACGGCGGACGGAAAGACCGTCCGCTGCTTTTCCGCCAGTCGACTCATCGACCGGCGGAAAACAAGGTTAATATGGTGGCGGTGTCTGCAAGACACCGCCATCCATATTACAATGCCTGCGGAGATCAGCCTTTCCATGGCAGCATTTGAAAGGCATACAGTCTTTGCTGTTGGGGGCCCGTAGCGGGCCCCCAGGATGTTGGGGGGGTGGGGGGTGCACATGGGGGGTACCTGTGGTACCCCCCTGCATTTGCATGCACAAGGTGGCAGGCACCGCGCTGTGCCTGTCACGTTGTGCATGCAAATGCACGACGTGGATTCACAGCATTGTGGCAGGCGGTGCGGTGAGCACCGCCCGCCACAATGCTGGGTATAGGGTGTCCCACCGCCACGGTGGCGGTGGCATCCTAATGTCAGGTGTGGGACCGCCGCACCCCTTGCGGACGGTCCCGCATTCCGTTACGGTGGCGCCCGTCATCGTAATGACCTCCTAAGTCCCCTCTTTGACTATTTTGAGGATACCTGGGTGGGAAGACTACACAGATCTGGACACAGAATGCAACCTAAATACCACATTCCATGGTGGAATGTATACCACAGCACACTAAGGGGCCGATTCCGATCTCGGCCGGTAGGGCACCGAATCGGATTCGGCTTAACCGGATCCGATTCGGAGGCCTAGTTCCCGACCGATTTGTACGGGCGTCCACGCGAGCAAGTACGATGCGAGCGCACGCGAAATCGCCGACCGACTCGTTCCCAGGTCCGAACCGCTCCGACCGACTCGTACGGACACGGCTCGCACTACGCAATGGAGACGTTACCCGACCGAGCCAGTACGATGCGCGCCTCGAACAGCCCGACCGACTCGCAGCGTCCGGCTCAGAAGAGCTGTTGGAGCCGGACTTGGGGGGTCCGTGTCAGACCCCCCTGCACACGTAGGCGCGCGAGTCGCACACAGGGGGGACCCATGGGTCCCCCTACACGTGCATGTACGGCGCGACCCGCATTGAGGTGAACCCGCTGTAGGGGGCACCCTTGTTCGCGTCATGCCCATTGAGTCAATGGGTGCCCATGTACGCGTTGTACGACCGGCTCCCATTGACTTCAATGGGAGTCCGACCGAATCGAGTCCGATAGCATACGTACGCATCGTACTCGTTCGGTCGGGCTGCTAGAGTCCGATTCGGTCGGAAATCTCTCCGGGTCCGGCTCGGTCGGAGAGATTTCCGCCCCGAATCGGAATCGGCCCCTAAATAAAGAAGCTAAAACAAACAATGCTGTTGAAGGATGGCATAATGCCTTCCAAGCAACAACAGGCAGAGCTCCACCTACTCTACTTAAACTACTACTATCTATCCAAAAAGAACAGAGCTACCAACAACTATGGGGTCGATTCCGATCCCAGTCGGAGGCGCACCTAATACCATTCGGTCGGGAAAAATCCAGGCGAATGCCTGTTTCCCGACAGATCCGCACATACGTCCGAACGAGCAAGTACGATGCGCACAACTGCCCAAATCCCAACCCAGTCGTACTCACCCAATACAGGACCTGAACTCAGACCGAGGCGGATCCGGAAACGCAGAATTGAGCCGCACGGAAGCAAAAATGCAGCCCCGTCCGGCCGGACAAGTACGATGCGCTTCCCGTACGCGCCGAACATGTCGCTACGCACGGCACGTCAAAGCATCCGGTCGAGGCGCACATAAGCTCCGATTCGCGCCACAACACGATCCACGGCTACGAGACGAACACGCCAGCGACGAGGATGAGGCGAAGCAAAGAGAAAGACGAACGAGACGAACCAACCATGAATCCCATCGTGCCGATCCTACCAATATTCTACCTCTATTACCGGAACAGGTACGGACGCGTACGGCGCAGAAGGTAAGTCAGACACCAACAACAAAAACAAACTACACGTACCCGACACATCACACACAGAGGGATGCAGAAATACTTACACCAGCAACAGCAGCACCATAGGGGCGGGATGGCCCTCACCAATGCCACACATACACATAGGGGCCTGTATGCCTACCACTACTACCACCCCTACCCAGGGGGGGGCTGGATGCCTGTCACTACTACCACCCTTACCCATTGGGGGCTGGATGCCTACCACCACTACCCCCCTTACCCAGGTGGTGCCAGATGCCTACCACTACTACCACCTCTACCCATGGGGGGCTGGATGCCTGTCACTACTACCACCTCTACCCATGGGGGGCTGGATGCCTACCACTACTACCACCTCTACCCATGGGGGGCTGGATGCCTACCACTACTACCACCTCTACTCATGGGGGGCTGGATGCCTGTCACTACTACCACCCCTACCCATGGGGGGCTGGATGCCTGTCACTACTACCACCTCTACCCATGGGGGGCTGGATGCCTGTCACTACTACCACCTCTACCCATGGGGGGCTGGATGCCTACCACTACTACCACCTCTACCCATGGGGGGCTGTATGCCTACCACTACTACCACCCCTACCCAGGGGGGGGCTGGATGCCTGTCACTACTACCACCCTTACCCATTGGGGGCTGGATGCCTACCACCACTACCCCCCTTACCCAGGTGGTGCCAGATGCCTACCACTACTACCACCTCTACCCATGGGGGCTGGATGCCTGTCACTACTACCACCTCTACTCATGGGGGCTGGATGCCTACCACTACTACCACCTCTACCCATGGGGGGCTGGATGCCTACCACTACTACCACCTCTACTCATGGGGGGCTGGATGCCTGTCACTACTACCACCCCTACCCATGGGGGGCTGGATGCCTGTCACTACTACCACCTCTACCCATGGGGGGCTGGATGCCTGTCACTACTACCACCTCTACCCATGGGGGGCTGGATGCCTACCACTACTACCACCTCTACCCATGGGGGGCTGGATGCCTACCACCTCTACTCATGGGGGGCTGGATGCCTGTCACTACTACCACCCCTACCCATGGGGGGGCTGGATGCCTGTCACTACTACCACCTCTACCCATGGGGAGCTAGATGCCTACCACTACTACCACCTCTACTCATGGGGGGCTGGATGCCTGTCACTACTACCACCCCTACCCATGGGGGGCTGTATGCCTGTCACTACTACCACCTCTACCCATGGGGGGCTGGATGCCTGTCACTACTACCACCTCTACCCATGGGGGGCTGGATGCCTGTCACTACTACCACCTCTACCCATGGGGGGCTGGATGCCTACCACTACTACCACCTCTACTCATGGGGGGCTGGATGCCTGTCACTACTACCACCCCTACCCATGGGGGGCTGGATGCCCGTCACCACTACCACCTCTACTCATGGGTGGCTGGATGCCTGTCACTACTACCACCTCTACCCATGGGGGGCTGGATGCTTGTCACTACTACCACCTCTACCCATGGGGGGCTGGATGCCTGTCACTACTACCACCTCTACCCATGGGGGCTGGATGCCTACCACTACTACCACCTCTACTCATGGGGGCTGGATGCCTGTCACTACTACCACCCCTACCCATGGGGGGCTGGATGCCTGTCACTACTACCACCTCTACCCATGGGGGGCTGGATGCCTACCACTACTACCACCTCTACCCATGGGGGGCTGGATGCATGTCACTACTACCACCTCTACCCATGGGGGGCTGGATGCCTGTCACTACTACCACCTCTACCCATGGGGGGCTGGATGCCTGTCACTACTACCACCTCTACCCATGGGGGGCTGGATGCCTACCACTACTACCACCTCTACTCATGGGGGGCTGGATGCCTGTCATTACTACCACCCCTACCCATGGGGGGCTGGATGCCCGTCACCACTACCACCTCTACTCATGGGTGGCTGGATGCCTGTCACTACTACCACCTCTACCCATGGGGGGCTGGATGCCTGTCACTACTACCACCTCTACCCATGGGGGGCTGGATGCCTGTCACTACTACCACCTCTACCTATGGGAGGCTGGATGCCTACCACTACTACCACCTCTACTCATGGGGGGCTGGATGCCTGTCACTACTACCACCCCTACCCATGGGGGGCTGGATGCCTGTCACTACTACCACCTCTACCCATGGGGGGCTGGATGCCTACCACTACTACCACCTCTACCCATGGGGGGCTGGATGCCTGTCACTACTACCACCTCTACCCATGGGGGGCTGGATGCCTGTCACTACTACCACCTCTACCCATGGGGGGCTGGATGCCTGTCACTACTACCACCTCTACCCATGGGGGGCTGGATGTCTTCCACTACTACCACCTCTACTCATGGGGGGCTGGATGCCTGTCACTACTACCACCCCTACCCATGGGGGGCTGGATGCCTGTCACTACTACCACCTCTACCCATTGGGGGCTGGATGCCTACCACTACTACCACCTCTACCCATGGGGGGGCTGGATGCCTGTCACTACTACCACCTCTACCCATGGGGGGCTGGCTGCCTGTCACTACTACCACCCCTACCCATGGGGGGCTGGATGCCTACCACCACTACCACCCTTACCCAGGGGGTGCCAGATGCCTACCACTACTACCACCGCCACCCATGGGGGGCTGGATGCCTGTCACTACTACCACCTCTACCCATGGGGGGCTGGATGCCTGTCACTACTACCACCTCTACCCATGGGGGGCTGGATGCCTACCACCAACACCACCCCCACTCATAGGATGGACAATGCATGACACAACCAGCACACTACAACCTAGGGAATGCAAGAAAAAGACATCCCCCCAACACCATGACAAGCGTGTGTGAACTGTGTCAAATGCCTACAACACTGAACATGACTTTGATCATACAATGTGACCCCCTATCACATGTGCCACACATATATGTGTGTGGCCTCCACAATGCAAGCAGGCCATGACCATTGTGGCAATGGGGTTCAAAACCCCATCATCACAGTGACCAAAATGTAAGTGTGGGGTCCATAGCTGAAGCACATTTTGAACATTGTGGCAATGGGGTCCAAACCCCCATCATCACAGTGACCAAAATGTAAGTGTGGGGTCCATAGCTGAAGCACATTTTGAACATTGTGGCAATGGGGTCCAAACCCCCATCATCACAGTGACCAAAATGTAAGTGTGGGGTCCATAGCTGAAGCACATTTTGAACATTGTGGCAATGGGGTCTAAACCCCCATCATCACAGTGACCAAAATGTAAGTGTGGGGTCCATAGCTGAAGCACATTTTGAACATTGTGGCAATGGGGTCCAAACCCCCATCATCACAGTGACCAAAATGTAAGTGTGGGGTCCATAGCTGAAGCACATTTTGAACATTGTGGCAATGGGGTCCAAACCCCCATCATCACAGTGACCAAAATGTAAGTGTGGGGTCCATAGCTGAAGCACATTTTGAACATTGTGGCAATGGGGTCCAAACCCCCATCATCACAGTGACCAAAATGTAAGTGTGGGGTCCATAGCTGAAGCACATTTTGAACATTGTGGCAATGGGGTCTAAACCCCCATCATCACAGTGACCAAAATGTAAGTGTCGGGTCCATAGCTGAAGCACAGTTTGAACATTGTGCCAATGGGGTCTAAACCCCCATCATCACAGTGACCAAAAGGTAAGTGTGGGGTCCATAGCTGAAGCACAGTTTGAACATTGTGGCAATGGGGTCCAAACCCCCATCATCACAGTGACCAAAATGCAAGTTTTGACAAAGAAAAAGCTGCAACTGCCAAACTGCATGGATGATTCCTGGTCACAGAACATAAAACACATCAGTGGCAAAGTAGTGCATGTGTCCCATTGCAACATAGATTGGGGGAGGCAAATACTGCAGTGCAAATAAGACATACCTTTGGCCATGTGCAGACAAACATCACCCATGGGGGCTGACACTGTCAACATTCATCAATGACACAATGACAGAAGTGACCATTAGAATGCAGACCCACATATGTGCACCAATGGGCACACAAATGCAGATACCCTGTGGAGACTGTAGATGTGAGGTGAACAGATAACATACCATGGCAGTAATGGGACACACAAACAATGATCATTGTGCTGACCGATGACCTAGGAGTCCCAGGGACAGCAGGGGAAACCCACCAAACAACATACAGCCAATGGCACACCAAAGATATGCCAATGCAGTGGTGCAGATGCACAAACACAAACAGGCAGACCCACACTGCACATCAAACACAAAATGTGAGGGGGGGTGCCAGTGTCCCCAGGCAACCACACAACACATGAGGAGGCCTGAATACCAATTACACAGATGTGCATACAGTGCCACACAAAGGTAACTCATGGATCCAAATCCCCTATGTGGGCAATCAGGCATTGTCAGATGAGAGGGAGCACAAATCACACATGTCACACAAGCATGTAGGAACAGCAACTGACACGGCAAGACACAGACACACCACAGCACTACCCCCAGGGCCCCCACAATGTGGTGACCCTGGGCTGCATCACAATCCCACTGTGATGACAAAGCTAAATGTCGTTTACACTGTGAACCACAGTCATGTGTCCTGAGCAACAAACTACCATCACACCTACACAAGCACAAATCAATCAGCACGGCCAGTAAGCCAAGGCCAACATGGAGGCAGGGGTCTAGCCGGGCAACAACTCTCATCTGCACACACTCAACACCACACACCTCGACCTCCAACAATGTGTAGCAGTGAAGCACACATGCACTGGTGACATTGCACATGCACCCATGACAATCCCAGGCGTGGAGGGTGGGAACCAAGGTGCAGAAACAAATCACACATGGCCACTCAACAAGACTCCTGAATGTCTGACACACTGCACACTACGCTGTACATGGACATGACGGCAATACCACACCAACCAATGGGATCCCAGCCACAGTCCCACACCAATGAAGAAGCCAAGGTCACCCACAAAGAACACACATAGACAACTACCAACATTGCAGCCCTGACCCTGAGGAGTGCCAGCAGTCACACACACAACGTGTCACAATCACTGAAAGATAAAACAAACTGGAAATCACATGACAGGTGTAAACAACAAGTGCCAAGGGGAATCCTGACTGTGACCCATCTGCGTCTGCACACAAACTCAGCCCTGACAGCAAACACACCTATGGGTGACACCCTGATGACCAGTAATGTGCCATGCACCCACATCACAGAGAATCCAGGGAGAAGACTTTGGGGGAACATAGGTCAACTCAGCAAGCATCACAAACAGGAACAACACTAGGGATCCCAGCATGCACAGCAAAACGGAAGTGAACACACAGACATGCTCATACAACACACACCTTGGGTGCAGGCAATGTCACAGGAGTACACACTGCCATGAGGGGACTCCACTCCTGTGTGAGGAAAGCTGTGCCATATGTTGCCACAGTAGGGCTCCATCATGTCAGCTGAGCACTTGGTCACACAGTCAACAATTAGCACCAAATGAAGGCTCCCATCACATCAGCCTGGTCATGGGAGTGCCAACGAAATCATCAGCACAGATCCAACACACTTGTATAGCAATGTTGCACTGACAACACAGATGAGTCCTTCCCCATTGATGCCCAAAGCTGCATGTCCAGTGGAGATGGCCTCACGGTCAGGGAAGTAGACTAATTGAACAATGGCAGGCACAACAGATGTGCAGGGGTGGAAGCCACAAATGTGAAATTGCTAATGTAAGTAGGAAATCCCATTGCCAAATATTGAACACATGACACCCTCAGATGCAGCTAAGGATGACATGGATACACCACAGGATAGGACACATTCCCCCTGGACCACATGTGTTCCTGCACAGTAACACTTCATTATCATGAGACCAAATATCACCATCACTGCAGCAAGGGTCTTGGTTAGCATCATCAACAACATGTACATCAGAAGCAAAAGCACTAGAGAACAGAAAGGTGCTTTATTCAGCATATGTGGGTCTAACAGTTGATGTCCAGCAAAAAATAAACAAAGGCCAATGGCCAGTCCAACATGAAAGTCAAAACAGGGTGACAGTGGCAGATGTCACCCTACGCATGCCTGCACTGATAAAAACCAGGGACAATCCCCTCGGAGGGGCATACGGGGGGGCAGGCCAGGCACCGCAGGGACAGGATCATGGCTCACCAGAAGGAGGCAGGGAAGGGGTGGTGGGTGCTGGAGAGCCACTGACAACTCCAGTGGAGGTGTCTGACATGGTGTGTGCCGGCACAAGTGGGGGGCATGACTTTGATGGTGTGGGTGCCGGCAAGACTGCAGGGGACCGTGCAGATGGAGTGGACAGGTTCCCCACTGCAGTGCCCAAGTCAGACAGGGTGGTAGTGGACTCCACTGCAGTGCCTACCTCCAGGGGAGGAGAATGGGGATCAGGTAAGGTGGGCAGGACAGAGGGGGAGGACACCGTCTCCACACCAGTGGCACAGACAAGCGCAGCGGGGGTGGGGCCAGAAGAGCAAGTGGCAGGGGGAGAAGGCCTGATCCTTTTGGGGATGGTGTATCTGTGGGTGGGGGAACCTGGGGCAGGGTGTGGTGGGGGCACCTGTGGAGTGGGGGCCTGAGGGATGGAGGAAGGAGACTTGGTGCCTGAGCTGAAGGGCGGCGGCGGGGTCTTGCTCTTCCGGGTCCGGGGGACTTGCGGATGGGGCCGTCAGTCGGTCTGCGCCTGGGGAGGGTGTCCGGGGGCGAGGGGCACTCCGCTCCGTGTGGGTGGGCTTCCTCTTCCCCCTGAATGCTGTATCAGCTGGATCGGAGGGGAAGAGGCCGAGGTCACTGAGGAAGAGCCGCTGGGTCTTTGGGGTTGCAGGTGAGGCAACGGAGGGGGCTTTGGAGGGAGAGGCAACTGTGGACTGCGCAGTGCTCGTGGATGCATGTGTGTGTGACTTGGCCCCATCCCCTGTGAGTGTGGTTTCAGTCCCCTGACTGTGCGTGCGTGTGCATCTTGTCTGTGGCGTGTGTGTCTGTGTGCTGCTCATGTCTGTGCTGGTGTGTGCCTGTGCCGGTGTGTGTGTGCTTGGGACAGGTAAGGTGCTGGGGAGTGTGGATGGGGCAGAGACAGGAGGGGTGAGGGACTGTTGGAGGAGGGACACTGCTGCCATCAGGGAGGAGTCCATGGACCTATTGCCCCTCTGTAGGGCAGACATGCCCGATGAGATGCCCTCCATGAACGACACCAGCTGAGTCAACAGAGTGGTGTGTACATGGAGGATACTCAGCATCGCTGTCTGCCCTACATGGAGCTGGCGAAGGAGGTACACAGACTCCTCACTCAGGGCAGCAGGGGACACAGGGGCAGGGGGTGCGGTGCCTGGCCCGAAGGAGACATGCTCCCGAACATGGGAGCCTCCACGGACCTCGGGAATGGGAGCCGATGGGAGGGCGGTGGTGGTGGTGGTGGCGGGGACAGCAACACTAGCTGGGGTGTGGTGGCTGCTGACACCCGCCTCCATAAGGGAGTCATCCTCCGAGCTGCTGTGGTCCTCAGCTGAGGTGGATGGTGCTGAGGACGCCTCAGTGTGGCTCCCCTCGCCCTCCGTACCACTGGGTCCCTCCGACCACTCCTCGGCTGCTGACCCAGTCTGGCTCTGCGGCTCCTCCTGGTCCATGGAGCTGTCCCCTCCTGTGGCCGTGGATGTATCTGCAAACAATAGGGAAACAGACAGACATCAGTCACCTGCACCGAATGCACACACCACAGTAAGTACAGCACAATACAGAGCAAGCCCTGGCATCCTTAGTTGAACATTGCTAAAAGTGCCCAAACAGAATAGGAGAAGCCAATTGTCAGTCTGATCGTCAACCATGGCACTCACATCCCACCTGGCCTTGCACCCATCTGTCTGGCGTCCGTTGGCTGGCAATACCCCAGTGTGGACACATGCACCACCTACACAGTAGTTGGACGGTGCAGAGAACACGGTGAAGCATGTGAACATGCACACATCACAACTCTTGCCACTGAGTCAGTACAGGTGTCCGGATGAAAGGGATGCCCAGAGTCATATATGAAATGCATGTGATGCATACCAGTGACAGACACCATGATGCACCCATGTCCTGATAGCCATTGCCACTATGGTGTGCATGTAACACATGTCACTCCCCTGCAGGATCACTCATAGGAAGTCACATGCCATGGCACAGGCATGCCTGCTAAGTCATACATCACTGTCTCCAGTCACATGGGCAGGGCAGCCACACAACAACAGTCTGCACTGTGTCACAATAGTAGGTCATGGGGAATGCAAGTCCTGGAGCTGAACAAGTGCACATGTACATCCCCCACACACCACATCATCTGAACCCTTATCTGTCCAGGTCATACTGATTGGACATATGGGTGACCTGTAACACAAGCCTCTGAACCTGAGCACCTCACAATCTGCTGTGAATGGGAAACAGCTGCATGGACTTCACATTCGCATACCCCAGTCTGCACGGTCAGGTGTTCAAACACCTATGTGTCACACAAGTATCGTCTCCTATGGTCACATCTCCGGTGGCATGCTGAGCCCCAACCGAGAAACACCCCAGCAGTCCTGACATCGAAGCCACAGCACACTGACACAGAGGCTGACACCTGAGGGGACATATCACTGAGCACAACGTGTCAGCTGATACACGGGAGTGGGAGTACAGAGTGCATTGCATGGCCTGGAGTAGGCATGACTGTCCTGCCCCACATGAATGAGGGATGAACCCTGGACAGTAGGCAGCTGGCTAAGTATGAATGACACACGTAATATACACACTCCTGGGGCCCAAACATTGTTCCCACCCGTAGCTTGGGTGTGTGCCAGTTACCCCAGGCACATGTGGTGGATCAGCTCAGCAATTGGACCACATATCAAAGTAACACGCAGATTACATGTCAGAACACAGGCATTGTGTAAGCAATGGACCCACCCATGATGCCCACCACAGTTAGGGGAACAGATGCTGTCCCCCACCTTGAGTCAAGCAAACTGCAAGGACACAGTACCCAAGTGACACAATTCCCTGACTGCAAGAGCCACACCTGGGTATCAGATGAGGAGTGGGCAGTGCACAATCGAGGGACATGGGTCCTGGACCACATGACTGATGTGCTGTGGAAGTTTAACCAGGCCAGAGGAGGGCACATAGCATGGCAGACAAAGTTCACAATGCAGTCATGGACTCACCCCTCCGTGCTGCTCCCTGGCCTTCAGCTGCCCATCCAGATCAGGGAAGACCACCGCCAGGATCCTGAGCATGTGGGGGGTCAGGGTCCGGTGTCCGCCCCTCCTGCGAGGAGGCGACAGCTTCAGCTGGACCCGTGCGATCCTCCGGGTCCAGCCCCGAAGGTCCTGCCACCTCTTCTGGCAGTTGCGGATCCGGCGCTTGTAGACCCCCACGGATCTCACTGCCTGGACGATGGTCAGCCATATCTTCTGCTTCTGGTGGGCATCAACCTGTGAGGATAACAAAGTGAGAATGCCATTACTACACATGCAACATATCCGTGCATTACACAGTTGGATATACATGTCTCAATCACAGGGGCACATGATGTACACAGGCAGTGCAACGATGGCTATGGACAGTATGCCAGCAGTCACTACATGGTATCATTGCCTGGGGAGTAAAACCTTGTTTAAATGCACTGTCACTGCACCATACCTGTTCAGTGCATGTAACTACACACTATGGGGGGTGACAACTACTCAGTGAGCCTGCTGGCCAGTGGCGTGCAGACAGTTAGCCTTGCTAGTCAGACAACATACACATTTAGGAAGGCAGTGGACAGCACACTCACCTGCTCCCCTGCTTTCCCATACAGCTTGCTGTACTGTGGAAGGAGGCTGTCCAGCAGGGCCTGGTTCTCCTCAGTGCTGAAGGCTGGGGCTCTCTCCACAGAACGTGCCATTGCAGGGTCCAGAGGGTGCAGATACAGCAGCATTGGTGGTGGCAGATGTCGTCCTGGAGCATGTAGTGCAGGCAAGTGAGCTCTCAGGGGAACAGCCAGCATTATATGTGTGCTGCAGAGGCAGTTACTGTCCCATGTGTCCAAAGTGATAGGTCCAAGTCGTTAGCATCTTCTGAATCTGGCCAATCCATGGAATTGCACCACTTACACACGCCCACAGCATCCTTCAAAAGTTCAACTTCATGACACCCATGAATTTGCAACATTGTTGTGGGTGACCAACTGAATTTCCAGTATCAGACTCGTTCAAGATTTGAAAACGCGTCCGTTGCCAGGCCAGGCCATAGCCAATGGGTGCGCACCAATCGGTCCTTTGCTGTTCTACGCGTACCCAGGATACAACGCGTACCTGCACACATTGAATGCAATGGGCCGGCCGGGCACACCGATCGGTCCATTGCTGTTCAACGCGTATTGCGAATACAACGCATACCCGCACACATTGAATGCAATGGGCCGGCCGGGCACACCGATCGGTCCATTGCTGTTCAACGCGTACCTAGGATACAACGCGTACCCGCACACATTGAATGCAATGGGCCGGCCGGGCACACCGATCGGTCCATTGCTGTTCAACGCGTATTACGAATACAACGCGTACACGCACACATTGAATGCAATGGGCCGGCCGGGCACACCGATCGGTCCATTGCTGTTCAACGCGTACCTAGGATACAACGCGTACCCGCACACATTGAATGCAATGGGCCGGCCGGGCACACCGATCGGTCCATTGCTGTTCAACGCGTATTGCGAATACAACGCGTACCCGCACACATTGAATGCAATGGGCCGGCCGGGCACACCGATCGGTCCATTGCTGTTCAACGCGTACATAGGATACAACGCGTACCCGCACACATTGAATGCAATGGGCCGGCCGGGCACACCGATCGGTCCATTGCTGTTCAACGCGTATTGCGAATACAACGCGTACCCGCACACATTGAATGCAATGGGCCGGCCGGGCACACCGATCGGTCCATTGCTGTTCAACGCGTACCTAGGATACAACGCGTACCAACACATTGAATGCAATGGCCAATGTGTGCGCACCGATCGGTCCATTGCTGTCCAACGCGTATTGCAAATGCAACGCGTACCAGCACACATTGAATGCAATGGCCAATGTGTGCGCACCGATCGGTCCATTGCTGTCCAATGCGTATTGCGAATACAACGCGTACCAGCACACATTGAATGCAATGGCCAATGTGTGCGCACCGATCGGTCCATTGCTGTCCAACGCATATTGCGAATGCAACACGTACCAGCACACATTGAATGCAATGGCCAATGTGTGCACACCGATCGGTCCATTGCTGTCCAACGCGTATTGCGAATACAACGCGTACCAGCACACATTGAATGCAATGGCCAATGTGTGCGCACCAATCGGTCCATTGCTGTCCAACGCATCCCTGTACATGTCACTGGCATATGTCACCATACCTGTCACAGGTGAACATATGCCAGCCACATATACTTCCCAGGGAGTGAGGGGCACACCTACAACACCACAGCCTGTCCAAACTGTATCCTAAGGCATGTAAGGCTGCATTACCTATTCCGTGTATGGGGTGAACATGTTGTTCTGTGGGTGTCACTTGGGACAGCCACCCCCAGGCTGTGCACGTGTTCATGGGGACAGTATCCTTGGTGTTTCGTGTACATGACCACTGTGATGTGCAACTGTTCATATCTGAGCATGTGGCATGGTCACATTTCACGGTGGTGTATCTGTATGTCATGTCACATGCCCCCTGAGTCCCATGTGGGACGGTATGTTTAACCCAGGGTGACCCATTGGCACAATAGTGATGGTCCTCCACAGTCTGTGTGCATGTTGTGTTTACAATGTCTCGGATTACATGTGCACAATGGGAGACAGTCTCCACATCCACGTTGTTTGTGCATGGACTTTGAAGTTGTGCGTGTGTGTGTCACAGACGTTCATGTCTGTCCTGCCAAGGCAACAGGGACCACTACCTGTGGGGGTCATGGTTGTTTTGCTGTGGTGTATACATGATACGCCATGTCATGCCAGTGTCCATGTGGCAATACAGGGTCCCTGGGAATCTACCTGTCGTTGAGCTGTGATGCCTGGGGCACATCTGTCCTCACATGTCACTGTGGGGTGTGTTTGTAACGTGGCAGCAGGAGATGGGTAATGTGACACGTCCTCATGATACCCAATGGCACAACCTGGGACTTATTGATGCCACTTGTTGAACTGTGATGTTGGATGTTGGCCATGTATGTGCCATACATGTCCTTACAGAACTGCACACATTATGTACTTGTGCCTCATAATGATGTATCGTGTGATATTGAGTGTGTACAATGCCACATATGTGGGGTGAGTGACAATCTTTCTTTCTTCACCTATGCACTGCAGGGCACCAGCTATCCATAGACCATTCCCTGAACTGGCAATGATGGTGGAACGTGACAGCATCCGACGGTACCGCTTCACCAGGCAGCTGATTGATGATTTGGCAGTGCGCTTGGCACCACACCTGCAACCTGGCCGGCCGTACCCTACAGCGCTGACCCCCAAGGTGAAGGTGATGGCAGCCCTACACTTCTTTGCCACCGGTACCTTTCAACACACTGTGGCGACTGCTGGTGGGATGTCACAGACCATGTTCAGCCGTGTGCTCCGCGATGTATTGGAGGCTATGTTGATATACCTGAACCAGTACATCTATTTCCCTAGACTCCAACAACTCACTGACGTGAAGAGTGACTTCTATGCCCTGGGGAGGATGCCGCATGTCATTGGCTCCATTGATGGGACACATGTGGCTTTGGTACCACCACAGGTCCAGGAGCAGGCATACAGGAACCGCAAGCACTACCACTCGGTCAATGCACTGGTGGTCTGTCTTGCAGATATGACCATCTCACACGTGTGTGCCCGTTTCCCCGGTTCTGCACACGATGCCTACGTGATGAGGAGTAGTCGCATCCCGAGGATGATGTCACAGATGCGGAACCAGCGTGCCTGGCTTGTTGGTGTGTACTGACTTTGTATCATTGTGTGTGTTCTGCAATGTAGTGTTCCACCCTCTTTTCCAACTCAGCTAATGTGCAATTGTCTGTATGTAGGTGACTCCGGATACCCCAACATGCTGTGGTTGCTGACGCCCCTCAGGAACCCTGTGACACCACCCCAGATGCGCTACAATGAGGCACATGGTCGGACGAGGAGAGTGATTGAGCGGACATTTGGTCTCCTGAAGAGCCGCTTCCGCTGCCTGGACAAGACAGGAGGGGCCCTCCCATATGCCCCAGCAAAGGTGTGCAAGATTGTCATCGTCTGCTGCATGCTACACAACCTGGCAGTGCGGAAGGAGTTGCCTCTCATCCTGGATGACGATGACCAACGTCCGCCACCTGTGGAGGATCCTGGCCTGGACCACGATGCCAGTGATGATGATGATGATGATGGTGATGTCCGCACACAGCTCATCACCAACTTCTTCAGCTGAATGTAAGTATCCAGAGATGTCATGTAACTGATGTGAGTTTGCATGATATGTGTTGGTGGTGCTCTGGTGCTGTTTGAGTGTGTCCATGTGCTACATGACTGTATGCGTGTAACGATGTGTCCTTACAGGTAGTCTGTACTCCCCAACAGTGTTGACATGCTTACTTGGTTCTGGGTGGGTATCTTGTGACATGTATTGGGCATGAGTATTGCAGTTCTGTCCTGTTCTTCAGTGCTTTTGACTGTGTGTCATTTCTGTCCTTCACAGGGTACTTTCAGAGTCGTTTGGTCAACTGTGATCCCCGACACCGTGATTCTACTTCCAGGGTGGTAGCTGTCGTGTCCCTACAGGTGATGTGCGCCACACCCATGGACTTCCTTCCTTCTACACTTGTTGACTGTGTGCCCGCTGCCAGGTGGGATTACCTTGCATCTGTAGTGGTTACAACATGTTGCAAATGTGTAATAAACCTGTGCTTCACTTTGTGATGTGCGTTGTCTGTGGTCACACATTTGACTGACATTTGCTTACTGCACCAGTGGGCTAGTTGACTTAGACTGGGAATAGGTGTTGTGTCTGTGCATTGCACCATATTTCCTGGCAACATCAGTGTAGGCAATGAGTCAGATGGCCTAGGTGTGTATTTGTTGTGTAGCCGTGGTGGTGAGTCTCCCTCATATGTGTCACGTTGCCATGACTCACATGCCTGTGTTGTACTTGCTGTAGCAGTTAGCATGCACAGTGTAATTTTGCTGGTCATCATCTCCATGACAGTAACCACGTTGGAATCACGACAGAGGCAGGTATGGTGTATTAGTGTGTTTATTGTCATACATGTGTGCGAATAGTGCACAGGATGGTGAGTGCTGTACATTTTGATTGCAATCCTAAGTTCCTAGATGAATTGGAAGTCCTGGTAGCAGAAATGTCCTGTATCAAGTCCACAGTCATCTGAGACATTGGTCCAACTTGTACTCCCCATGTCATGTGGGGGGGGGTTGTGTTGCAGTCAACAGGGTGAACAGTTTGCGCACAAAGGTGATTATCCAGAACAGGTGTTGGCTTCCTGGGGGTTGCACATGGCCATCGGTCTCTCAGTTGCCCCTCCTCGGACGACCCCTCTTCTTTGGGGGGGACCCTCAAGTGCAGGCTGCTGCGGTGCAGGGCACTCTCCGCCAGAGTCATCCTTCCTCCCTGTGGCAGTTGCAGTTGTTTCAGCAGCAGATGTTGTGGGCACACAGGGAGGTGTTGACTGGTTGCTGCTCATCTGGCAGAGGCATTGTAATATGTGCATGCTCATACACCATTGATGATGCATTGTAATATGTCCCTATGCACCGCAGTCATCTCTTGCAGTGTGTCCCACTTGGACTCCACGCGGGACATGTGTGAGTCCAAGCGGGCATGATGGGCAGCCTGCTGCTGTTTAATGTCCCTGAGGAGCCCCACTACCTGGCTGAACTCTCCGGTGCTGGACTGGTACGCATCGGCTATGCGTGCCAGTTGTGGGTCATCATGCAGTCCAGACCCCTCTGCGAGCAGCGACCTATGTCTCCCACCCCTCCCACCACCGCTGGCGACACGTGCAGTACCTGAGGTGGCACGCACAGGTGACCCTGGGCCCCCTTGGGGGTTATTGGTGGTGTTGGTGTCCATAGCCCCACGTTGGGCAGGGGTCCGTGTGCTGTTGGTGGTGGTGGTCCTTGGTCTGTCCGTGTCGGCAGGGGTGGCTTGTGGGTTGTCAGTCGTTGGAGGGGTGGGTGCAGGGGGTGCAGCTGGTGGTCCTGCTGGTGCTGCATGTTGACTCACTCCGGAGGTGCCAGGTAGGTCTTCGTCATCCGAGGAGGTCAGAGGCTGTTCCACACCAGTGAGCTCTGTTTCCCCTGGATCCTGGGACAGGGACTCCTCAGCGTCTGCTGCTGTGTCCCCATCATCACCTGTTTTTGGGAGACACACACAATGTATGTTATGTTTCTGCAGGCATCAATGGTTGACACACCTGATAGTTGTGACTGTACCTCTGGATGCGGCCCTGTACATTGCATTGCCCTGAGTTGTCACAGTCAGAGGTTGATATTGGTGTAGCAAATTGTCCTGCATACTTTGTGCATTTCAATTTGAATGTTGGGGTGTGTACATGGTCTGCATGGGTTGTATTTGGTTGACATCCGGACCTCCTTCTCCCCCCAGCCCAGTTATCCCACCATGAAGCATGCCACACTTGCAGTGGGTTCAGGTTGACTCTCAGGATGTCAGTGAGTGGTGTCCTGCTGTTGGTGGTGCCCAGTTCCCAGCAGGGCCCTGTGCTCCCCACAGCAGTGCCCAGTGTCAGACATCTTGTCAGTTGTTTTCCACTCCCTGTGATGTGGGCATGGTTCATGGTGGTGTTGATGTGCGCATTGTGAGGGTGAGCAATATCTGTGACTACCACTCCCATCATGCTATTGCCTCCACCACCCTTCCCAGCATGCCCATGCTTCCTTCCTTTTGACTCTGCTTCCCTGTGGGGTTGTGTGCCTGTGCTGACAAGATGGCTGACAGTGTTATCCTGGGGTTTGTTTTGCTACAAGTCCCATGTGTGTCCCTGTGCTTCACACAGCATGACCCAGGGTTGTGGTTCTTTGTGGGATATTTGATTGGTGTGTGAGGCAATGCTTTCTCCCAGGTGAGTTGTGTGTAGTTTGTGTTAGGGGGGTATGTGGGTGGAGCTGCTAGTGACTATGGTCAGTGCTGTGAGTCCTCCTTCCCACCCAGCCAGATATCCCACCATGTAACGTGCTTCCATTGCAGGGAGTGCAAGTTGTCTTTCAGGATGTCAGTCAGTGGTGTCCTGCTGTTGGTTGGTGCACAGTTCCCAGCAGGGCCTTGTGCTCCCCACAGCAGTAGCCAGTGTCAGCCATCTTGTCAGTTGTTTTCCACTCCCTGTGATGTGGGCATGGTTCATGGTGGTGTTGATGTGCGCATTGTGAGGGTGGGCAATTTCTGTGACTACGACTCCCATGATGCTATTGGCTACACTGACTTGCCCAGCATACACAGTATTCCTTCCTTTCAGTCAGCTTCCCTGTGAGGTGGTGTTGTGGTGGTGGCTACATGTCTGACTGTGTTTGTTGGTTAGATTTGTGCCACTGCCTAGCTCTATTTGTTGTTGGGTTTGTACATGTGATGACACAGTTACATATCACTATGAGCTGGCATGTATAGTGTTTATCTGGCTGGCATACACATTTTGGGATGATCTGTTTTGGTTGGTGTGTATTTGCTAAGGGTGCATGGTTTGACTCTCCCCTTGACAGTGATGTGTGTGTATTGTGGCACAATATTGTGTACATTTGTTGTGTACTCACCAGGGATGTTTTCTAGTCCATAGACGCTCACTGGTGGTAGGATGGCCCGCACCTTCTCCTCCCAGGGCCTGAGGTATACTGGTTTGGCAGGAGGGCCACTGCCGGTGTGTTGGCTCACAATGTAGTCCTTCTTCAACAGCTCCTTGACCCTCCTGCGCACGTCATACCACCTGTTCTGGATGTCTACCTTTGTGCGCAAACATGGTGATTGTGCGTTCACCCTGTCGACGATCCTCTCCCACATCTTGGTTTTCTGCGACATGGGTGTCTGTTGGACCAATGTACCGAACAGCTGTGGCTCTACCCTGAGGATCTCATCTACCAGGACTTCCAATTCACTATCTAGGAACTTGTGATTCTTCTTTGGGGGCATGGTGTTCGGTGGTGATGGTGTGTGATGTGTGTGTTGGTGTGCAAGTGAGGGTGTGGGAGTGTGTGTTTTGCTGGGTGTATGTGAGGGTGCTATTTGTTGTGATGCTGCTGGTGTGTGGCTTGTGTGATGGATGCTCTGTGAGTGTGTGTGTGGTTGCTGTCTATTGGTGTTGAGTGCTGGCAGGTAATTTGAATTTGCAAAGGATCATGGTAGGGATTTGTGTCCTTTATATGGGTGGAGTTGTGGGTGTGTCTTTGTTCCCTGTTTCCCCACCCAGTATTTATTTGCTTTGTAATTGCTTGTTTGGCCTTTTTTTGTAGGTTTTTTTCCTTGGTTCTTTTTGTGCATGTAGGAGACGTTCTTCTGACCAAGTCGGACCCTCCAGTTGTCTCGTGCGAGCCTCTCAGATTCGTTCATGCTGTGTTTGTGCTGTTTTCTGTGCCGCGTACGCGTCAGTCGCGGGGTTTTGGGTTGCTTCGGCTCGCAGTTTTGTATGCGTGTCGGTCGTGCGGCTTGGGCCCCGTGCGACTCGGTCGTGTTTTCCACGTGTTGCATCGTACTTGGCGGGTAGGAGTTCGCAGGTTCGTTTCGTTCGGGATTCTTGATGGTGCGTGTCGGTCGGTTTGTTTCACGTGGTTTTCCGGCCGGATGGCTGTTTTCCGCGCCGTTCGGTCGTTCGGCTTGTGTTCCGTACGCGTCGGTCGGATTTTGCACGCTTTTCATCGTACTTTGCGGGTCGGGCTGCACCGGTACGTGTCGGTTGGTATTTAATCCGGCTCCAAGTCAGTCGGTACCTTTTCCGGCCCGAATCGGAATCGGCCCCTAAGAATGGAGCAATCTGTAACACAAATAGGCCCAAAATTTACTAAACAAACTAGACAAATGTTTGAATACTTGCAATATAAAGTAAGACTATATCCAACAACTAGAGGCCTAGAATACCTAGAAACAATTGCCAAAAGCCTACTTTAAAGTAAAAATCCTCAAAATATCCATATACTCATCACCAAAAGCAAAAATACAATTATAGTTTTTATATTTTCACAAATATAATTAATTTGTCAAATATCTTTAAGGCCCATTACGATACCCGGCGTAAAAAAATCCGCCAGGCATGAAAGCGGCAAAAATCCGCCCGCACACACCGTCTGAACACCGACCACGCCATTACGATTACACAAACCGAAAACCGCCATCGGCGGAAAAACCACACAAGATACCGCCCGCCCTCGTCCGAGTCGGAGTCAAACCGCCCGCCACGGACGGAAACACGCACGACAACACAAAACCGCCAGCCCTCACGGCCGACACACCGCACCTGAAATTACGATCGCACCGCCATGAGCGCGGGTAAACCACAAATATACCGCCCGCCAGCGCAAACAACGCCGATGAGAATTGACACGGCAGAAGCCATGGCGCCCACGTCCCTGCACAGAAACCATCCGCTGACAAAAACAATCGCACACAACATGGCCAACAAGTCCACACAGCAAGGCACGCACAAATACACAAGCACAGTACACATCCCGAAAACACCCCCCTGGACAAACAAAAAATACAAAGGCCAGAACACCAGACACAACACACCTGAAAACAACAGACCATGAGGACACACCCACATAGGTAAGTACAAAAGCAGCACTCCCACAGACCACAACCCCTTGCAACATTGCAAACTAGAGAGGAGAGGAGAGGACACAGTGACACAGCAAGGACAGCAGCACACCACAGAAACGCACACATCACAACCACCACCACCACCACCAAACACCGGCACCACAAACCCCCTGCACATTACACAACACACACCGCACCAGCACCACAAACACCATGGCACCACAAAGAATGCCCAAGTTCACGCCCATTGAGCTGACGGTCATGGTCGACGAGATTATCAAGGTGCACCCACAAATCTATGGGAACCTGGTCCAGCACACACCACTAGCCACCAGAAAGAGAATTTGGAACCGGATCGTAGACCAGGTCAATGAAGTCGGGACCCTGCCCAGGAACAGAGTTGAAATCAACAAACGGTGGAATGACGTCAAGAGCCTGGTCAAGAAGAAGGAGAGCAAGAACAGAGAGCTGGCTGCCGTCACTGGCGGAGGGAATCCCGCGCTCTTCAAGACCTTCAAAGCGTGGGAGGAGAAGGTGCGAGTCATTATACATCCGGAGATCCTCGCCGGATTAGCAGGGGAGTGGAGGCTGGTAAGTACAAACTAATGTATACCAGCACACCGCTATGTACTCACATGCACTACCACCATGCCACAGCTCCCAGGGACAAACACCCCCATGTCCAGCACACAATACACAACACATCACACACACATGCAACAGACACCACCACACACAGCCCAAACCTAACAACTGTAAGATACGTGGGGGCATGTGTACACTCAGCCAGCCACGTAACCACCAACAGGTCCCCAAGTATGCCAGAAGCGCCACAACGAGCACCCACCACACCCATGTGTCCGCCATAGCTGCACTAACCGACAAGTAACAGGTAAGTGGCAGGAACACAAAGTGCAGTGGGTGGGAGGGTGGACAGCTCAAGTACAACACACACCAGGCCCCTAGTCCCACAGCACAGCAAGGAGGAGCATCCCCCACAATCCACACCCCACACCCACGTGTCAGCCCCCGCAGTGCACACCGACAGCCGAAAGGTAGACATCACGGTCCACAACAATCGGTGTCAGTGGGTGTCCAGCCATCACCACGACCCACAACACCGCCCCCACCCCCACAGACCTGCAACATGGAGCACCCCCCGCTTAGAACCATGTGGCATCCAGTACAGTGCACGCACGAACAACCTGCAGGTGGGAAACTGGACAGGGCTGGATTACTGGAGGCATGAGGACCGTAACACGACCAACACATGGGACATGTTACGTAGCAGACGAACACGCAGCACCGCCCACTGTCACGAACAAGTGAACAATGTGCACACGGACATGAACCACAGACTCACACCCCACATGACCCATCACAGACACAGCAACACCCAAGGAGCCACGTCTGCATGCACAAGCCACACTGAATATAGTACCACACGGCAGCCACTGTGCAACCCATCACACACAACCGAAACACCATTGAAGTCCTGTCCATGTAGCCCCTACTGCCTGTCAACCACACACCCCACAACTACGCCTATGTAAGACAAACAACACTAGGCGCAACAGAGCGGAACAACATAAATGCACACGAACACCACTGAACCCATCAAACACACAGACACACCATGCACATACAACATACCATCCATCCCATCCGTCAGCCCCAGTCTCATGAAAGGCATGTCATCCGCACAGCTGCCACACCTACAGCAGTCACGCTAATATACATGCCCATGACCAACCATGTGCCAGAAGTCAATGAAGCGCACGCCACACTGTGAGCAACAACACACAACATGGGCCACACCCCCCCTGAGCACTGCAGTGATGCACATAGCACAGGGCAGCACGCACACCAAGGAGATGGGACAACTGCAATACGTCGGGTGACACACAACCATCACACACTCATAACGATGCGTCCAATGCCATGTCCAGTAATCACAACAGACAGCAAATATGCAGGGTATGTCAGGCATGCACACACCTCAGACCATGCACTGTCATGCTGCCACAACACATGTCACGTTCGGCACCCATGGCTCACAGCATGTAGCCCAAAAGCATATTCCATCCCAAATGCGTTTCTGGGGCATGACCCCCATGTTGCCATATGCGTTCCTAAGCGTTCCATTTGCACCCCAAAAGCATATTCCATCCCAAATGCGTTCCTGGGGCATGACCCCCATGTTGCCAAATGCGTTCCTAAGCGTTCCATATGCACCCCAAAAGCAAAGTACAAACCAGACCCAGGATGGGCCTGGAGCCCGCATACACCAGAGTCACAATAAGTAGGAGCACAGCAACACACCCATCGGCATAGCCAATCCGTCCCATGCCACATGTGCACAGCACACAGTCCCATTGCCAAGCACACACAACAACAGATTGTACAGCCACACACCCGCCTCCGGGACACACGTGCACGAGAGTGCACGAACGGAGAATGTCAGACAACCAATACAGACTTCGCCAGGTGCAACACAATAACAAATCTCATTCTCTCCACAGGTGACGAACTGCTGGATTCTGGGGATGGAGACAGCAGCCAGCACAGCCAGCCTACAAGCCCCCAACGAGGACACACGGATGTGGAGGATCTGTCCTCCTCTTCGGACACGGACCACCAAGCAGGCCCATCTAGTGTGGCAGGGCCCAGCCGCTCCCCAGGACCCCTCCTACCCACCAACCCATCATCCAGGGCTGCTGAACATTCCCAGCCCCCTGCTGCCACTGTCGTTGCGGCCACACCCACGGTCATTGCGGCCACACCCACGGGCATTGCGGCCACACCCACGGTCATTGCGGCCACACCCACGGTCATTGCGGCCACTACCACTGCCGCAACCGCCACCACGTCTTCGCTGGCCCCAGCCCCAGCGCAGGTGGTGGCCCGGACGACTGGATCCACCCTGGGAGCCAGGGCGAGGACCGTGGTGAGCAATGTGGCTAGTGGGCAGGCCGGTGGCAGCAGGACTGGTAGGAGGAGCAGGGTCAGGGAAACGTCAGCCTCCCCTGGGAGCCATGCCCTGCCTCAAATGGCCAGAGTCCTTGGGGCCTATGAAGAGGCCCAAGGACAATGGGCCAGGTCAGCTACAGACACGCGTGAGGTGCTGGGGGTGCTGAGGTCCATGGACGCCCGTATGGGCCAACTCGTGGACCTCATGGGCCAGCTGGTGGTGGCGGTGAGGTCACAGCCAGGGACAGCAGCTCCCCCTCCGCCACCACCTGCCGGGGCACAGGGTCGAGCAGCAGTGTCCAGTTCCCCTGCGTCCACAGCCAGTGAGCACACCTCAACCACCAGCATGTCGCAAGCAGGCACCCCCCCTCGCAAACGTGGAAGGGGCCGTCTGAAGTGGAAACAGATCTCCCGGGAGGACTTCGCATGCTCCAGACGCAAGTGAGGCAGCCAGCCAGCCTTCCTTGACCACCCACTGCATTGACTTGGACTACGATCCCACTCCACACAGCCATCTGGATGGCATGTGTGTGTTGGACTATGGACATAGAACCAGTGGGTACACCCTGAGCATCACGCAGCCATGACCGACAGCTCATTGTCACTGCACGCACCACTTTTGTCATCACCTTACACACAATCACATGTCACAGTTTGAAATAAATGCACCTCTTCCACAAACTGCTGTCTGTGCCCTGTGTTTTAATTGTACGGAATACAACGGCCACCTTGAGCGGAACGGCACCTGATGCGTGGCATGGCAATGGAACCGGAGGGCCTGTAGGGACCTAGGGGTGGGAGACAGAACAGGAGCACATTCAATGAGTGTGTCACACACCCATCACACAGTACATGTCAACAACTACAAGCAATGTACACACATCGCACAGAGCAATAGGGCACAATGCCACAGCCACCATCAGTGGCATACTAACCTGGGCATGGAGCGTTGACACACAGCACGCAGTGAACAAAAGGCCACCCTGACACACTACACACACACCTGCACAAATACAGACACATCAGCCGTCGTACATGGACACTCACCGTCAAGTGAAGTAGCGGGCGGTGAGCTGCTGGCGCACATTCCCAGCTTCCTCCTCTCCGCTGTCCTCCTCACTCGAGCTGTCCTGGTCTGCGGGCTGGGGCCCTGGTTGATCTCCGTCATCCACAATGAGGGGGATCTGCTTCCGAATGGCCAGATTGTGCAGCATGCAGCACGCCACCACTATCTGGCACACCTTCTGTGGGGAGTACGCCAGCGCACCCCCGGTGCGGTCCTGGCACCTGAACCTGGACTTGAGGAGGCCAAAGGTACGCTCGACCACACGTCTGGTCCTCCCATGTGCCTCATTGTAGCGATCGTCTGCTGGGGTGCGAGGATTCCTCAATGGACTGAGCAGCCATGCCCCATTCGGGTACGCAGAGTCACCTGGGTGTGAGGGACACAGAGAACCGTTGCTATTCCAACTGGACAGGGGACAGCATCGCACAACCAGCACGCTACACCACTCCACATACTCACCGACAATACAGCCACGATCCTGTTGCAGATTGGACATCAGTCGTGGCAAGATGCTGTTGCGCATTACGTGTGCGTCATGGGCCGAGCCTGGGAACTTTGCACACACGTGGGTTATCACCATGTCCGCAAGGCACACCACTTGCACATTCAGGGAGTGCGTGTGCTTCCTGTTGCGGTACAGGTGCTCAGTGGCCTGTGGTGGAACAAGGCCAACATGTGTGCAATCAATGGCACCAACGACGTGTGGGATCATGCCAAGGGCATAGAATGCACCCTTCACTGCCGCCAATTCACGAGCCCTGGGGAATCTGATGTACCTGTTTCGGTACAGCATCATGGCTGCCAGTACATCCCTCAGCACCTTGCTGAACATGGGCTGGGACATCCCTCCTCCACTGCCCACTGTGTGCTGGAATGACCCAGTGGCGAAGAAATGCATGGCGGCCATCACCTTAGCCGTGGGGGTGAATGCTGTCGGATACACCCTGCGGGGACGGAGATGGGGTTCCAACATGGCACACAGTCGATGCAGGGTTGGCCTGTCCAGCCGAAACTTCCTTATGACCTCAGTATCCTCCAAGTCCGCCAGCAATTGGTATGGGCGGTCAATGTTCGGTCTCCGCCTAGGGAAGATGGCAGTGGACACATGTCAAAGCAACACAACACATAGCAATTTCGCATTCACATCACTGACATGACTGAGCAAGCACATGAGTCACAGCCCAGCTGTCAAGCAGGGACGGCACGGCCACAATACACTTACACAGGTCTCCCACCAATGGCAATGGCTAGTGATGCAAACCACTGCCATGGTCATGCACATGGGGATCTAGGCCCCAATGACTTGCGGGGCGTGCTGATGGGGACTGACTGCATATTCGTCAAGCGGCAACGCCACGGCAACATGAATGTCTGCTGAGCATGGCACTGCTTCCGAGGCTGGATGAGTATGGCACACGACGATGACGATGTGGGCACAGGCTGAGTGGCCAAAACAAGTGGGACCTGTGGCACGAGGGGATATGAGACAGTAGTAGGTGTCAGCACTGCACCCTATGTACAGCACTGTACGGATCACAGCTCCCGAAACATTGACAGGTGTCCACATTGACAGCCCCATGCCAAGACGGCTGTGTGCTTGCAGTCACACGTCACAGGTGAGAGGTTACATTGCACGTGCCAGGTGGCAGACGTACATAGTGGGAGCTATCATGTGTGTGCATGTGTCTCCTGTTCAGGATCCACCAGATGGGCGCTGACTCTGTACTGACCATTGGACACAGCATGTTCCGTGGAAGGCTTGTGTGTGTGGGATGGTGGCACTGGATGTGCCTCCGTTGGGTGGGGGCCATGCACAGGGCGGGTACGTCGATGATTGCGCATTGTTGGTCACGGTGGGTGCACCCACTAAGATGTGTTGCCCTGTGTACAATTCCTATGTCCGCATGATGATGGACTGTAGATGTGGGCAGACTACACATTGGTCGATGTGCTGTCTATGTGCATGTGCCTTCACACCAGGCACAGCTGCCCCTGCACATGTGACCCCTGCTGGACTCGCTGCTGGGTCTGTGGAGCTGATGCACCTTCTGTGCGTGGGGCGGACAGCTCACCTCACTTCCCTCATTGCGCATGTCATGACTTTGCCGCAGGTGACATGGATCATGGAGGGCCCACATGTACGCGTGGGTAGGCTACACATGTTTGTTCACTGGTCGCCACCCCCAGTCAGTGTTTCGAATGGGAAGGTTGTTGTGCTGGTGGTATATTCGATGTGGCGGATGGGCGGGCCTAGGTGCGGGCTTACATTCCGGACATGGGGGGTAGTTGGATTGGCGACTAGTTGCAGTACACACGGGACACGTCTCTTCCTTTCCACATCTGGGTCATCCCTTGTACTCACTGACAGTGATACAGTCATCTTCGCCCCAGCCCTCATGTCCTCCCCTCGCTCCCCCAATATGCATGTGCACCTGCGAGGCTAGCGCTTGCACAGGCAGCCCCAAGCTCGCACCAGAGAGGGCAAGGAGTGTATGTGTGGGTCCAGTTGCATGAGTGGGCTGTCTCAGGGTATGATGTGTGGCGGGACACCGTCCACCTGCGTGGTGCCCCAAATGGAGACCCGGCCTGCATGGACTATGCATCACAGTCTTCGCCTTCCGGATCCGCCACCTGCGACACCCAGTGGCTGTGGCTGCCCTTGCGGCCAGGCCGCGTCCGTCTGTGACTGATGGCCCACACATTCACTCTTTGGCCTCTCTGGGGAGGGCTCGGGGGTGGTGGCGCACGCGCTTGCACTTAGTCGCAATGGCATGTGGCGTGGTTGGTATAATGGGCAATGGATGGGATGGTGCGAGCCACCTCCCGTGACGTCAGTGCTGCTCGTGCTGAGGTGCGTCCCCCTACACTTCCATTTGACTTGTGCCATGCTACACGTTGAGGTTCTATTGCCTGCGTGATATGACCAGGAGGAGCGCGAGGAGACCTCTCACACACCATGCTCCACTGCCATCCCGTGCCCTGTATCGCCTGTGCGGATTGACTATGTTGGGGTTACACCTGGTCGACTGGGGCTGTGTGTGCCTTGTCAAGGGGCATGGCGGGCGCACAACAGGATCCAGCTAGTCCACGGAGGGTGGGCTGACGTGTGCGCCTGGTTCCGCATTGTTCGTGTGCCCGGCTGCTGTGCACACACGTGTTCACTTCCCCCGACAGGTGTCCTCTCACAATGCCCAGGGAAGCGGTGGTGTACTGTTCATGACCCCTCCCAACACGGCGTGCTCCAACTTGGCATGTGCGCATCTACCCGTCGCACCCACCCACCTGAGCACTGCGTCCATACGACTTCACACGACACATGTGTGTCTTCCACAGTTGTGCTACTCATTTGCGTTGACATCCAATACCAGTGGACTACATGGTCATGTCACGACTGCCGTGTACTTCACATACTCTCATCCTCTCTCATTCGTACTTGTGAAATGAGTCAGCGGAGACAGTTTTGGTTTCAAACATTATATTGAGTCTTCTGTCCTCTGTGATGCAGTATAGTGGACACTACTGGCAGCGGAATACATGTTGAGGATATACTGAGCATGATTACAAATGGGATAGGGTGTGGGGTTACATGTGATTGGCTGTTGCATGTGGGATGTGGGCTTCAGAGTTACATCTGCTTGGCCAAGGCTGTGCTAATGTACATTTACGTATAGCTGCGGAGCTGCGGACTTTGACACAGACGGTATACAAGTAGCCTACCAGACCGCTTGGCATCATGGGCACAGTCCATCTCAGTTCCATGTGACAGGTTTGCTGCGGTTGTTCCTCATGCACGCGTGCATGTGAGATGACATCAGGGCATGTGCTTGCGTGCATGCAGCGGCGTGCCACTTGTTGTTGCAATGTGGTGGTTACTGGACATGTCACAGTCACTGGGGTCGTGTTGTTGTTGTTTGCACTTGTCGTCCGTGCAAAGGTCCTGGTATGGGATTCCCGGGGCGGGGGTGGGAGGGGTGCAGCACCCACAGACTCCAGGCGACCTATTCATGTCCACTGAGCGGTGTGTGTGTCCATGGGCGCTGGATCCATGTCGTGTCCTGGTTGTTCGTGCAGTTCCGTCCATGTGGGTGCGATACACAGACCCCATGCCACTGCCTCCCACGATGCATGCGGTGTTCCTGGATGTGATGGGGAACAGTGTGCATGTCCCGGTCATATCCGATGTCATGGCGATGTCGTTGATGGTGTGGTAATTGTTGCCGGTCGTTTGGTATGGCTGTTGTGGTGGTGACTGGCCAGTCCGTGCGGAAGCTAAGCATGGGTGCGGGGTTGGACATCATAGGTCAATCGGGGAACCTGCGTTGGGGTCCGACGAATTTACAGGTTGTCAGGTATGCGATGCCGTCCAGCAGGGCTTCCATGTCATTGGTGGTGTTTATGTTTGCCAGCCAATGTAGCGGATGGTGGCTGTCAAGGTGTTGTTCGTAAGTTGTCCCTTGGAGGACCATGATGGGGCATGCTGGGTGACATTCGATGTAGCTGTGCTCGATGATCCGTCGTGTGGAGGCACAGTGGTCCCATTTCAGTGCGGGTGCGATGTTGGCCACATACGCCATGCCCCCATAGGCAGAGCAGGCCCTGTCGTGTGCGTCCAGAGGGAGGAGTAGTGCTAGCAGGTCCGCCTTTAGACATGCCGGGTTGGAGAGACACATCTCCACGGGATGCTGGTAGGGACACCTCCGACAGTAGAAGACGGGTATGACGCAGCTGAACAATGTGATGCGGTAAGTCAGTCGGTAACTTACGTTCAGCAGGGACAGGAGTTCGCATCCCAATATATGTATCAGGTTGGTTTTGTACAGCTTGACCTGTCCTGCGTAGTTGGGTAGGTGTGTTGCGGTTGCCATTTTGCAGCGGTGCGTTGTGGTGGCGTGCTCCGGCTGTGTGTGCAGTCTGCAATGTGCACGCTCCGAGGTTGCTGTGAGCTCTGTGTAGTCGTAGGGAGACAGGACTTGTGTTCTGTTGGCTTGTGCGGAGGACACGGGCCCTCATCCCACATGCTTCTCAGACAGTTCAAGGTCAGTGATGTGTGACTCCTTCCAATTAACTTGCATGGGGCCGACATGGGGGAGTGTTTTCTTTATTCTTTCCCGTCCGTTGTGTTCTTATGTGATATGCGCTATCTGCCCTGTGGTCGGTCTTCTCTGTATGCCTGTGTTGGTCTTTTATTGGACAATGGCTGTATTCACCGGCTTCTTTCGTAGGGCTGTGGTTTCGGAGTTGGAATGGAAGGTCATTCAGTGCTGTCTGCTCTCCCTTGTGTGGGCGGCAGGCTGCCTTTCCGCTCTGCGTTGGGCCTTGTGTGTGAGTGTTATTCTTGGGCCACCTGTTGTCGGTCCCCGGGCTCTTTGGTGTTCCGTTTTGTATGTCTTGTTCATATGTGCAGGGTGGTATGGGTGTTTCAGTGTGGTACTGGCGTTCCTCTTCCCGAAGGGGCCCTGCTTCTCCTAGTTGGTGTTGCCGCCGAAGTGTGCTTCGCCATGTTTGTTGCACTGGGGTGTGTCCTGCTGTTGCGTGACTTCACTGACATGTGTCCGTCGGTTGTGTGACGTTGGGTGTTGTCCGTGAATTGGGCGTTGGGGACATGTCTGTGGCAGGCCTGTCACGTGTCATGTGCGTTCGGGGTGGGGCTGGTGTGTGTGCTGCTTGGTTGTGTCCCTGTGTCTGTGTGCGACGCATGCATGGCGCTGCGGTTGGCCTCTGCGTTGTGCGCATGTGTGGCAGCGTCATCGCCGCTTTGGGGCCGTGACGGGGTAGTTGGTTCCTAGTCCCAGGTGGTGTGTACACATGTGTTACGAGATGTTACAATTTGGCCTGTGTGTCATATGTGGATGCTATGGTAGATGTGTCGTGTACATGCGGGGGTGGGGGGTTGTCCGCTTTTTCCGCCCTTGCACTGTGTGCGCTGTTTGCGTGCACTTGTTGTATGTGTGCCTACCTGCGTCTTCGCGGTACGTTGCGTCCTTGGTGGTGCATCAGATAGAGCATAGTTAGGGCCTGCAGTGCTGGATTCATGCTCGGGGGTGCCGCTTCTTCGGTGTCCGTGCTCGGCGTTCGTATTACCGCTTCGGTTTGACGTACGGTGTCTCTTAGCCGTGGGTTCAGTTTGTGTGCGGCATCGTAATTTGTACGCCGGGCGGTACGTGTTTCGTCGGACGGTGTGTGTCAATTGTGCTGCGCCGCTACGTGTACGGGCGCACTTTGATGGCGGACGGTGTCGCTGGCTTGCCGGCGGTGTTTGGCTGACTTTTCGCATCGTAATCGGGCGGGCGTGTGGACTGCTGCATGCAGGCGGTAACTGGTTGTTTTTGCATCCGCCAGCACGGCGGTAGTGCTTCCGCCCGACATCCTAATGGGCCCCTTTATACATAAACCCAAAATATATATTGACATATTAATTATTATTCTGGAAATATAATTCAAAATAACACTTCTTTTTCAAACATTTCCCTCCCACAATAAATAATTTTATAATACTTACTGTTTCTGTAGCTGAAGACAGAAAATCCCAACTGCTGTAAATCAATCCAGGTATATCATAATACCAATGGAACAAGAAAATCCCCCCAAAAAATGGAAAAATCCAACTGTTTCAAAATCCATCCACTGTCCGTAAATCCACAAAAGATAAACCATAAAAATCCCAAAAATGTTTTTTTTAAAAAGAAACGCTCCTTGAAAACACAAAAAATTAAGGAAGTGTAAAATAATTATTAGTTGACTAAAACTAATACACACTTCCTTAAATAAAAAAACCCGCAATCTTCACCAAACCGCAGATTCAAATAACGAAGACCTGTAAAAAAAAGAACAATCCCACCCACACAAACATACACATAAACTATAAAATAATACTATTACAAACATTACTTACATCATATTTAAACATATTTACACATATTTCGACATTTTTAACAAAGGCCTCTAAACAAACTGACGACATACCGCTAAAACATAACTTACACATAAAAATCACCAAAACTTCAAAAACCAAACACTACACACAGTACCTAGCACCTAACTACCTTTAAATTAACCTAAAAGTATAGTTTAAATAAAGAAAATTAAACTTACCTTCCTTGATGCGACGCAGCTTCCAACCGCGAGCTTCTCCCCTCCGAAATAACCCAAAACAAACACGAGCGGTTACAAAATAAAAGTCATAAACAAATATGGCTGCTTTAAACAATAAAAATTAATCTATTTCTTTAATAAACTGTTATACCATAATAAATACATTACTAAAAATGTTTGTAAAGATACTACAAATTATTACTTATGTTTTAAAAATGATGTTATATATTTTTTTCAATGTAAAATTATAATAATAAATATTATAAGACATATAATAATTATTATTATAATTCCATAAATATACATATTGTATACAATGTTTATTAAAAATATGTAGTAAGTGAAAAAAATGTTCAAAAAATGTATACTTATTATAAAAAATGTTTGTATTAAATACATCCATGTACTAATTAATATTACTTATATTTCACATATAATTAATATTAATTAAAATCTAATATTATATGTTAAAAAAATATGATACAATATCAAAAACTGTTTCTAATAAAAACATTTTAAAACAGATATGTTAATAAAAATTTACAGTATATGTAACAATGAAAAAAAAATTCACAATTCAAAATAATAATGTACAAGTGTTAATAAAAAGCATGATTTTTTTAAATTGTTTAAAAAGCAATATAAAGCTACATTTTTGTATGTTAAAAAATATACTTAACTGTAATAAAAAGTGTAATAATGTGTTAAAACTCTATTTGCTAAATTATTATGTATAAAAGTATACATATATACCAAATGTATGTCTGAAAAATAAAGATTGTATATATTTTCTCTATGTGTAACAATATACATTAAATGCACTTAATAAAAATATATTTTTTTCTTCTCATTACTATCTGTTTAACAATAAAGAAACATATCAATTTAAAAATTACATGGCTCATTGTGTTTTTATTAATTTATTAATGTTCGACTATGTATTAAAATATATATTGTAAATCAATGTACTTTATAAAATAATATCTCTTTATTAAATATATATATAATATTTTTATTAATTTAACCTATTGTATTATTTAAACACATTCCCAAAATACACTACATTATTTTTTTTAGTTTTCAAACCTATCAACATATATAAATAACTATTCCCACTCCAATTAGTATTAAATCTGGGAAGGTGCTGGACACTAACCATATATAATTTACTATTCCCACTCCAATTAGTATTAAATCAGGGAAGGTGCTGCACACTAACCATATATAATTTACTATTCCCACTTAAATTAGTATTAAATCTGGAAAGGTGCTGGACACTAACCATATATAATTTTCTATTTCCACTCCAATTAGTATTATATCAGGGAAGGTGCTGGACACTAACCATATATAATTTACTATTCCCACTCCAATTAGTATTAAATCTGGGATGGTGCTGGACACTAACCATATATAATTTACTATTCCCACTCCAATCAGTATTAAATCGGGGAAGGTGCTGGACACTAACCATATATAATTTACTATTCCCACTCCAATTAGTATTAAATCAAGGAAGGTGCTGGACACTCAAAATATATAATTTACTATTCCCACTCCAATTAGTATTAAATCAGGGCAGGTGCTGGACACTAATCATATATAATTTACTATTCCCACTCCAATTAGTATTATTTATTTATTTATTTATTTATTTATTTATTATTATTTTATAGTTTTATAGAGCGCGAACCTGACCCGTGAGGGTATCAGAGCGCTTTACATGATTAAGGGGGGGATACAACGCTTAAGGATGGGAGGTGTCAAATTGGGATAGATAGATTAAATCAGGGAAGGTGCTGGACACTAACCATATATAATTAACTAATCCCACTCCAATTAGTATTAAATCAGGGAAGGTGCTGGACACTAACCATATATAATTTACTATTCCCACTCCAATTATTATTAAATCAGGGAAGTTGCTGTACAAACACTATATATAAATTACTATTCCCACTCCAATTAACATTAAATCAGAAAATGTGGTGTACACTAAACATATTTAGTTTTAAATACACAATTAAAAAATCTTACAATTTTTAAATAGGTTACTCAATATCCAATTTCTAAAACATATTCATAAAATAACAAACAGAAAAAAAACGTAATTATTATAAAGTAATTTTTTTTAATATATTTCCCACATAAATAAAAATATTTTAAGAATTATAAAACTTAAAACTTATTTTTATATATAATTAATAAACATTTTTTTATATTTGTAAAATATTAAAAAATAAATATTATTTTCAATATAAAAATATTATTTTTTATTTGCAGTTTCACATATATATTTTATTTCAAATGAAATAATCTCTCATATTTATTAAAATTTGTACAATTTAAAAATTTTAAATATATATTTTATTTAAACAAATATATTTTTGTTACAAAAGTACACAAAATAATCCCCTATCAACACAAAAATTAAAATTCTTGAATTTTAAAATGTTATTTATAAAAAAAAATTCGAAGGGGTCCATTACGATAACCAGCGTTAAAAAATCCGCCATCCACCATAGCCTTAAAAAACCGCCCTCCTGCACCATGGGAATACCGACCGAGCAATTATGATGTCGCGAAGCAACCTCCGCCCGCGGCGGTAAAAACACACAAAATTCCGCCCGTCCATGTCCGAGTAGAAGATTAACCGTCCGCAACGGACGCAATCCCGCCCGAAAACCCAACTCCGTCCGCCCTGACGACCGAGACAACGACCGTGAAATTATGATCTCCCCGACATGAGCGCGGAAAAACCACATATTCCCCGCCCGCCACGGTTAACAACAGCGACGAAGAACTGACACGGCGGAAGGCCTTTCGGACACGTCCGTGCACGGAAACCATTTGCGGGAAAAAGAAATACACACAACATGGCCAACAAGTCCACACGGCAAACCACGCCAAAATACACAAACATAGAACACATCCCAATGACACATGCCCCCTGCCAAAAATAAAAAACTACAAATCCCAGGACAACAGACACAACACACCTGAAAACGAAAGAGCATCATGACACACCCACATAAATTAGTACAAAAGCAGCCTCCTCACAGACCACAATCTCTTGCACGAGGACAAAGCGAAGACGCAATCAGACAACACAGAGAGACACAAAGGAAAGCAGCACACCACACGCACGCACACATCACACACATCACCACCACTACCACCCCCACCATCACCACTGAAACAACGGTACCACGAACCCCCTGCACATCACACACCACACACCACACAACAACCACACCAGCTCAACAAATAGCAGACCACACACCATGGCAAGCCATAGGACGCCAAAGTACACTGCCACTGAGTTGACGGTCATGGTCGATGAGATCATCAAGGTGCACCCACAAATCTATGGGAACCAGGTCCAACAGACACCAGTAGCCACCAGAAACAGGATGTGGAGAAGGATAGTGGACCAGGTGAATGCAGTTGGGAACGTGCCACGCAACCGGGGCAAAATCACAAAGAGGTGGCACGACCTGAAAAGCGTGGTCAGGAAGAAGGAGGCCAAGAACCGTGAGCTGGCTGCCACGACTGGCGGCGGAAATCCCGCGCTATTCAAGACCTTCAAGGCGTGGGAGGAGAAGGTGCGAGGCATTCTGCATCCGGAGAGTCTCACCGGAATACCAGGGGGAGTGGAGGCTGGTAAGTACAAACAAATGTATACCAGCACACCGCTATGTACTGTCATGCACTACCAGAATGCCATAGCACCGAGGGACAAACACCCCCATGTCCAGTACACAATACACAAGACATCTCTCACACATGCAACAGACACTCCCACACACTCAGCCCAAAGGTACCAACAAACTAAAGCATGGGGGCATGTGTACAGTCAGCCAGCACCACAACTCACACCAGGTCCCTCTGTACCCCAGATGTGCCGGAAGGAGCACTCCCCACACCCACACCCATGTGTCAGCCATAGCTGCACTAACCAACAAGTAACAGGTAAGTAGCCTTACCACAAACTCCGAGTATCGGAGGGGGGACTGCAGAAATACAACCCCCACCAGGCCCCTAGTCCTACAGCGCAGCAAGATGGAGCACTCCCCACACCCATGTGACAACCATTGCAGTGCACACCTTCACCCGACAGCTAGATATGTTTCCCTACATGGAGGGGTGTCTGTGGATGGTAAGCCCCCACCACAACTCACAACACGGCCCCCACTGCCACAGACCAGCAAGATGGAGCACCCCTCCCTCTCATGACCATGTGACAGCCATGGCATTGCACCCTACAAACCAACAAGTAGGTAGACTACTGTACAGGGCGGGGTGTCTGTAGGCATGAGGACTGTACTACGACTAACATTTGGGACATGTCACGTAGCAGAGGAACAGGTAGCACTGCTCCCTGCCATAATCATGTGACTAATGTGCACACGGACATGAATTACAGAGTCAAATCCCACATGAGCCATCACAAATACACCAACACGGAAGGAGTCACGTCTGCATGCACAAGTCTCACTGGAGTACTGACCCACATGCCGTGCACTGTGCCAGTCATCACACACATCAGCAACACCATCGAAGTATTGTCCATGTAGTCGTGTCTGCTTGTTCCGTTGACATCGTACAACATCACCCATGTAAGTCCATCTCGTCACAATGTAACTTAGTGGAACCACAGTAATGTCACATACACCACTGGACCCATGAACCACACAGCTACACAATGCACATTCAATGTCTCATCCATCACATCTTCACAGCCCCAGTGACATGAAAGGTATATCATCTAATCAGTTGCCCCATATACAGTAGTACAGCAAAGATTCCTGCCGATGACCAATAATGTGTCTGTAGTGTCTGAAGTGCACGTCACACTGTGATTTACAACATACCTAATATAGTCAATACACCAAGAGCACTGAATTGCTGCACATGGCTGAGGGTAGCACACACACAAAGGAATTGTCCCATCTGCAATACGTCGTGTGGCACACAACCATCACCCACCTACTACAATGCTTGCAGTGTAATGTCCCTAAATGATAACAGTGAGCAGATATGCTTGGTACGTCAGACATACACACACCTTTGTCTCTGCAGTGTCGTGTGGCCAAAACACATGTCCCCTCCTGCACCCTTATGCCACAGTATGTACCCCAAAACCATATTTCACATCAAATGCGTTGAGGGGGCTGTACCCCGTGTCCACCAAAGGCACAAAATGTAGGGGTACTGCAACACACACCGATTGGCTATCCAAATCCCTCCCATGCCATGTGCACCCATCCGACCATTAGATTGCCTTGATCACGCACACACATTGTAGAGCCATACACCCGCATCAGGGAAATCAGTGCACAACTGTGCACCAACTGTGAATGTCAGTCATCTAACACAAACCTTGCAAGGTGCAACACAATAACCTTTCGTCTCCGACCCACAGGTGACGAACAGCATGATGCTGGAGAGGGAGACAGCAGTCACCACAGCCAGTCCACAAGCCCTCCACCCGGACTCACGGATGTGGGAGACCTGGACACCTCCTCGGACGAGGACTCCGGACCGGGCACATCTTGTGTTGCAGGGCCCAACCGCTCCCCAGGACCCCTCCTACCCACCAACACATCTCCCAGGGCCGGTGACCAGTCCCAGGCCCCTGCTGCCACGGTCATTGCGGCCACCACCACCGCCGCAACCACCACCACCACCACCACCACCACCAGGGCCTCCCTGACCACTCAGCCTGCGCAAGGGCACGTACGCACGTCGACACCGACCCTGGGAGCCACAACGAGGCCCCGTGTGACCACCGTGGCCAGTGGGCAGGTCGGTGGCAGCAGTTCAGGTGGGAGGAGCAGGGTCAGGTCAACGCCATCAGAGCCTGGGAGCCAAGCCCTGCCGCAAATCGCAAGAGTCCTTGGGGCCTATGAAGAGGCCCAGGGACAATGGGCCCGGTCAGCTTCCGATACGCGGGAAGTCCTTGGGGTGTTGAGGTCCATGGACGCCCATATGGTCCAATTCGTGACTCGAATGGGCACACTTGTTGACCTCATGTGCCAGCTAGTGGTGGCGGTGAGGGCCCAATCAAGGCCAACCACACCACCTCCGACACCACCTGCTGGGGCGCAGGTCCGTGAAACATCCAGTTCCCCTGCGTCCACAGCTAGTGGGCAATCCTCAGCCACCACCAGCAGCCCACAAACACAACCACCCCCTCCCAAACGTGGAAGGGGCGTCCGAAGAGGAAACAGGGGTCCAGAGAGGACTTTGCACGCTCCAAACGCCATTGAGACAGCCAGCCACGGTGGACATCTACTGCATTCACTTGGACTACTATCCTACCCCACACCGCCATGTGAATGGCATGTGTCTGTCGGACTGTGGACCCAGAACAACATGGGTACACCTTGCCCATCACGCGGACATGTCCGTCAACTCATTGTTCCAGCATGCACCACTTTTGTCATCACCTTGCCCACAATCACATGTCACTTTACAAAATAAATACACCTGGACCACATTCTGTTGTATGTGCTCTGTATTTAATCAATGATGTGCAACCGTCACCATGATCAGTAATGCATCAGGAGTGTGGCATGTCGATAGGCCAGGAGAGGCTGGAGGGACCTAGGGGTGAAAAACAGAACAAGAGTCCATTGAATGTGTGTGTCACACACCCATCACACAGTACTTGTCATCAAGTCCAAGCAATGTACACACATCTCACAGAGCAACAGGGCACAATGCCACAGCCACTGTCAGTGGCATACTACCCTGGACATGGACCATTGCCACACAGAACTCAGTGAACAATAGGCCGCCGTGACAATGCACACATGCACCTACACAACTACAGCAACATCAGCCGACGTACATGGTCACTCACCGTCAAGTGAAGTAGTGGGCGATGAGCTGCTGACGCTCATTCACTGCTTCCTCCTTTCCACTGTCCTCGTCACTGGACACGGCCTGGTCTGCAGGCGGGGGTCCTGGCTGATCACTGTCATCCACTATCAGGGGGATCTGCCTGCGAATAGCGAGGTTGTGCAGCATGCAGCATGCCACAACTATCTGGCACACCTTCTGTGGGGAGTATGCCAGTGCACCCCCGGTGCGGTCCAGGCACCTGAATCTGGACTTCAGGAGTACAAAAGTACGCTCCACCACATGTCTGGTCCTCCCATGTGCCTCATTGTATCGGACATCAGCTGGTGTCCTGGGATGACGGAGTGGGCTCAGCAGCCAAGGCCCGTTAGGATATGCCGAGTCACCTGGGTGTGAGAAACACAGAGAATCCTTGCAATTCCAACAGGACACAAGACAGCATGTCACACCCAGCATGCTACACGAGTATGCATACTCACCAACAATCCAGGCACGGTCCGGTTGAAGATTGGACACCAGTCGTGGGAGGATGCTGTGGCGCATGATGTGCGAGTCATGGGTGGAAACCGGAAACTTCGCACACACGTGCGTGATGATCATGTCCGCCAGGCACACCACTTGCACATTCAGGGAGTGGAAATGTTTCCGGTTACGAAAGATGTGCTCCATGGCCTGTGGGGCAACAAGGCCAACATGTGTGCAATCAATTGCACCAACAACGTGGGGGATGCGTCCAAGTGCATAGAAAGCCCCCTTCACTGCCGCCAAATCACGAGCCCTGGGGAATCTGATGTACCGGTTCCTGTACAGCATCATGGCTGACAGGACATCCCGTAGCACCATGCTGAACATGGGTTGGGACATTCCAGCTCCACTGCCTACCGTGTGTTGGAAAGATCCGGTAGCGGAAAAATGCAGTGCAGCCATCACCTTAGCCGTGGGGGTGAATGCTGTTGGATACACCCTGCGAGGACGAAGGTGGGGTACCAACATGGCACATAGGCGATGCAGGGTGGGTCGGTCCAGCCGGAATTTACGGATGACCTCCACATCCTCCATGTCTGACAGCAATTGGTAGGGGCGATGTATGTTTGGTCTCCTCCTAGGACAGATGGAAGTGGACACATGTCAATGCAACACACCACATGGCACATACACATACACATACCATAAATAACTGGCAAAGCTATAGAATCACAGAACAGCTGACAAGCAGGGACAGCACAGCCACAATACTCTTACACAGGTCCCCTTACCAATAGCAATGGTTACTGACACATACCATTGACATGAGCATGCACATGGGGATTTAGGCCCTAATAGCTTGAAAGGCATCATGATGGTTTCAGACTGCATAGGTGGGAGCCGACAACACCACGGCAATATACCTAGCTGCTGTGCCAGACACAGCTTCCGAGGCCGGGTGAGTATGGCACACACCAACAACACAATGTACACAGGCTGAGCGGCCAAAACAAGTGGGTCCTGTTGCACAATGGGATATGAGACAGTCAATGATGTCCCTAGCCCACCCAATGTCCAGCACTGTACGTATCACACCTCCAACACACATTGACAGGTGTACACATCGACAACTCCATGACAACACAGCTGTGTGAATGCAAACACACATCACAAGTGACACGTAACGTTGCACGTGCCAAGTGGGAGATGTACGTAGAGAAAAATGGCATGTGTGTGTATATGCACATCCCATGCACCCATGCTAATGTGTACATGATGATGTGCCAACAGACATGCGGAGGCTGAGCACTGGCCGTCAATGCCAATGCACACAGCATGAAGTGGCCCTGCCCAGTGTGGACATGCTCCCACACACAAATCATGGCCACACCTGCAAATGCATGGCGCACCTTCAACTGTGGATTCCACATGGCACCAGCGGACTGTACCCGCAATGGACCAGGCCCTTGAGGCCAACTCCAATGGCCCTCGCGACTGCATCCTGCGTGTTCGACGATAGAGGTAAGCGTACCTGGACAGCTCGGTGCAGGCCATTGTGTGCATTTGAAGCAGGCAGACATGGTACACCAATTGCAGCAGCTTGGACCAACTGGAACAGCCCCAGGGGGCCATATGAGTGTGGGAGGGAGACAGGCATTACCACAGCTGACAGGGACTGCTGCCTGGCATCCCTCAACAACACCTGCCGCTGCTGCCACATGTCCACCTACATGTCGACGACTCTGAAGATATGTCCAGGTCCACTCACCAGCGAGGAGCTGGAGATCATGGATTCCGAGCTCCACGCACACTGCCCAAGGCTATTCATAGCAAAACTTGTGTGTGTAAGACAACTACAGTGTGTATGGGAGTGCATGTGGGGGATACACACGTCGTAGATCTGCAGCACTATGATTCTGAGCCTGTGGGGATCCAACATGCACTGCTTACCATGCTAACTACAGGTGTAAGGGGTATGTAGGCTCTATGGCGCTTTCCCATGCATGTCCCTCACGAGTGGTGGTACATGGCATTTCCATGTCAGACATCCAGTCACGCAGCCACTTGGCAATGCAGGAGTCAGGGCAGTCATTGCTTGTGTGACTGGCTGGCTGGGTCCCTGCTGGCCTTCTCAGTGGCAGCAGACCTGGGCTGCACATTGACCGCACAATCCTAGAAGGAGACAACACTGACTGTACAGTGGGTCACATGTGTCTTTTGTTCAGGTCTCTCCTGAAATGCACAGACTCAGCCCTGTCGATTGGACACACCATGCCTTGTGATAGGGATGTGTGTGAGAGATAGTGGCACTGAATGTGACCTCCATTGCGTGGTGAGCCATTCACAGGGCGAGTACGTTGAGGGCTGCGCAGTGTTGGACACAGTGAGTCCACCCACAGAGATGTGTTGCCTTGTGATCTATTTGTTGGTCCACCTGACAATGGACAGTAGATGTGGGCAGACTACACATTGCTCAATGTGCTGGCAACCTGCATGTGAATGGGATGGACAGGTACTGTGTACACACTCCCAGCAGCATGCATTCACGTGTGGTGTACACATGCTGTTGGGCCATGTCCGATTAATTCCTGGCTCTGTTGCACGTCTCTGAGTATTTGGGATGGGTCAGCAGCATGCCACTGTGAGTGGTGGATGTGGGTGATGTTGAGAAGTGCATGAGTGACATTCCAAGGCTCTTGTGTACCATCCCTGCAGTTTGAAGTCCTCCAGCCCAAGGGCTTGTGATGAGCCATTGCATCCAAGTTGATGCCTCTGTGTATGTGTGACCGACAGTGCAGCCAATTCCACAAAGGGTGTGACGTCATCTGCCGGATGAGCTGCTACGTGGCGAGAACGGATCGGGGGATGCCCCCTCGTATTGTCAGGTCAGCACGGCGCTGCATTTCACCAGTAATGGTCTGCATCTTGACAGTCACACAGCCTGTGCCGGATGCATGTTTGTAGGGGCATCAGCAGCAAGCAAGTGTACAGTAATGTGGGATGGTGTCTTCTGCGGTGAGAGGCAGCATGTGTCCACAGCCTAACCATAATCTGGGTGATGCGATGCCCTCAGGAACAACCTGTAGTGGGCTGGATTGGCAATTCACATGTATGTTTGAGGCACTGTGCCTACTCTGATTACGTTCGGTCATATGTTTGCGATGCCTCAGCTCATATCTCTGTTGCTTACACATCTGGCGCACTGTGCAACAGCAGTTATGCTCGTGTCAACGACAGGTGGATGGCATGGGCACATGGCCATTGTGGCCCGTCATGTTGCAGTCTGTGTGAGTGGTGTCCCATTCTGCTCCATGCAGGTATGTCTTTGGCCTAATTACGTAGTGGTCGTCCTTGCCCCATCAGGACAGTGGGTGTGCACCCTGCGATTTGGGACTATGGTCGCACGGTGACACAGGCCGGGTGTGGTGCCATGTGCACAACACATGTGCCACTTATTAGCGGCTTCAGTTACTGTACGCCAGCCATTACGTGTTGAATGTGGTGCCTGTATGCAATTGCCCAGGCATCGTGCAACATGTGGATTGGTGGATGTTCTGTGCTGCTTCCCTTGCACATGTCTGTTTAATTGATGCCAGATGAGTGAGGCCACCTCGCTCTCTCTCATGTGCCATCTCCCGTGGGTGCTGAGGGACAGGGGACGGTCAGCAGTGGTGTGGCATCGGGTGTAGCAGCTGCACAGGTGCTGAGTGTGTCAGATGTGACCAGCGCCTCGGAGGGGCCAGACGTGTGCTGGATGAATTACAGGGCGAGACGGCAATTTCTGAGTCATCTGAGGACCGAGGTGATGCATCCATGTTTGCTACCACAGGGGACGTGGACTCTGGCTCCTCTTCAGACACGCGGAGGCCAATGGCCGCCCTCCCATCTACTTCCACAGGTGCAACACGGGTCGGCACAGGGATGAAGGGTACAGTTTCCTTCACACCAGGCACAGCTGCCCCTGCACATGTGTGCCCTGCTGCCCTCAGTGCTGGGTCTGTTGAGCTCATGCGCCATCTCTGCGTGGGGCAGACAGCTCTCCTCAATAACGCCATTGCCCATGACATCACTTTGCCGCATGTGACACAGTACATGGAGGGCCCACATGTACGCGTAGGTGGGCTACGACAGACTGTCCAATGGTTGTCCCCCCAGTCAAGGTGGTCCTTCAACTGGGCCAATATCAGGCTGACATTCCTGACCCTTTCTCCACCCCCTGGGCAGTGGCACATCTGACAACAGCAGGGCACGAGTCCTTAAATAAGGGGTGGGGGGACGCTGACGTCACGACAGGAAGTGACATCACGGAAGGTGGCTTGCACCGTCTGACTCATTGCCTCCCCTCGCTCACCCCTTATATGCGATTGCATCGTAGAAGCCAGCGCGTGCACAAGCAGCTCCGATCTCGCCCCAGAGAGGCCAAAGAGTGAATGTGTGGGTCCATTTGCCCCAATCATCTGTCTCGCGGTAACATGAGTGGTGGGACGCCGTCCACCCGCGTGGTACCCCGACTCGATACCTGGACAACAGTGCCAATGCATGTCAGCCTCCGGAGTCCGGATACACCACATGCAACACACAGGGGCTGTGTCTGCCCTAGCGGGCCAGGCCGCAAACACAATCCCACACGTAGGGTTGACCCGCCGCTGCGCGCATAGTCATTACAACCGCTGCCATTGACAAGGGACCCATGTGGTGGGACATGGGCCTCAGGGTGTCGGGCCTCCGAGCCATCCCCCGCCAACGAGTGTCATGCATCTCACACATTTCGCAAAGCCAATGGAACACTTTGCCTGCACACCAGGTCTCGAGTCAGGGTACCACGCGGGTGGACGGCGTCCCACCACTGATTTTACCACGAGCCAGGGGACTGGTGCTAATGGACACACACATTCACTATTTGGCCCCTCTGGGGCGAGCTCGGTGCTGCTTGGGCACGCGCTGGCTTCTCTGTTGCAATCGCATGTAAGTGGTGGGCGAAGGGAGGCAGAATGTCTGATGGTGCAGGCCACCTTTCGTGACGTCACTTCCTGTCGTGACGTCTGCGTCCCCCACTACATATTTAGGACTTGTGCCCTGCTGCTCACTGAGAATGTGTTGCCTGCGAGATGTGACCAGGAGAAGGGCGCCATGAGCTCCCACCCACCAAGCTCCACTGCCATCCCGTGCCCTGGGTAGCCTGTGCATGCGGACAATGTAGGGGGTACACCTGGTGGACAGGGGATGTGAGTGCCTTGGCAAGGGCCTGGCAGATGCATAGCAGTATCCAGCATGTCCCCAGAGGGAGGGCTAACGTCGACGCCTGATGCAGCATTGATCGTGTGCCCGCCTGTTGTGCCCACACGAGTTCACATTCATCTCCAGACAGGTGTGCTTTCCAAATACCCAACACAGTGGAAATATAGCCCTCCGGAATCCTCCCCACACAGTCTGTTTCAACAATGCATGTGTGCACCTACCCGTGCCACCCACCCACCTGGCCCAAGCGGAACTCCCGCTTCACATGACACATGTGTGTCTTCCACAGTTGTGCTTCTCTCTCAGGGGCGGACCTCCAACTGTCCCGTAGCACATAGACAGCACCGAGTTGAACGGGCCATCCTGTATGAATGGTAGGGACACACACACATCTACCTGTGACACAGTGGTGACTGTGATGGCTATTGTGCCTGCCATGGCAGTGTTGGTGGCCATGTCAGGGTACACTCACACACATTGCATACGCAGCTTTTCGTGTCACTACTCTGCACATCGGACTGGCCACTGTCCCTGGTGTTGAACACTTTTGCCGCCTGTCTATGTGATCTGTGACTGGATGCTGTTGTTCCTGTAGTCGGTTGTGTCTGTGTAGTTGCTGATTGCAGTTGTTACTGTGTGTGCATAGTTAAGTGAGGCACATGCCTTGAATGGTACCTCAACAATTGCAATGTCTGGTGTCACATTCCAATGTGTTTTACACGTGGCTGGGACTTCACTTCTTTCAGACTCTGCCACTTGTGTGTGATGAAGAAGTTTTTTAGTGACACGGATTGTCTGCATGTATTTGCTTGAATTCCATGGTAAATGTCTACGTGTCATGTTTGCGTGCAGGCAAAGCACGGGGTGTGAGTCTGGCCACAGGATGACAGGTAGCATGTGCATAGTGTGCGGGTATGTGTGAGCTTACTTTCTGGGTGGCCAGCAGTGTAGGTGTATGTTGATCTTGGGATGGACATTGAGCCTGGGCACATGGGTTACTTTCAAAGTGTGCATTTGGGAAGTGTAGGTATGTGTGGTGTGAAGTGTGTGACTTTGGGGTGGTGTTGGTGTGTGTGTGTGCACTCTGGCAATGTCGATTACACACATGTGTTACCCAGGGGCATGGTGGGTGTTTGTATCCGTGTTCAGGTCTGTGAATGTGAGCGCATGTGTGTACTGTATGTTGCACAGTGTGCAGTGTGTGGGTGTGTCCTTGCAGTTCAGGATGGCTCCTACTTAATATGTTTTGGCCATTGTGGGTCTGCAGGGTGTGTGACTGTCAAGATTGTGCCTGGTTTAATGAAGCATGCATGTGATTTTCAGCTGTTCGTACTCACTGTGCGGACCTGCCCACCAACACTGATTCCCTGTGTATGTTTTGACATGCATTGCTGTAGCATGCTTGTTGCGTGGGTCCTACTTTTGCTTGATGAGTGGGATGTCAGACTGTGAAGGTAATTATACACATATGTAGGACTGTGCTTTGAAGTGACCAGCCTGTCAGTGTTCATGTGATGAACTGTTGTGCCACGTCAGAGTCTGACAATCAAAGGCCCACGACCTGTAGTATTTCACTAGGTCCACTGTGGCGGCAACTCATATGCATTGACATCCAATGTCACTGGACTACATGGTCATCTCACGGCTCTCGTGTACTTCACACACTCTCATCCTCTCTCATTCGTACTTGTCTCCTTGAAATTATTCAACAGAGTCACATATTTGCTTCGAGGCATGTATTTGGACTTACTTCCTCTGTGATGCAGAATAGTGGACACTACTGGCAGCAAAATGCATGTGGAGGATATACTTAGCATGATTACACATACGAAAGGGGGTACAGGTAGATGTAATTAGTTTTTGACTGTGGAATGGAGGCTTCAGGGTTACAGCTGCCTTGCACTTTCTATGCTACAGTACATTTGCTGATTACTGATGGTCTCTGGGCTTTGACACAGACAGTATTCATTCAGCCTACCAGACAGCTTGGCTTCATAGGGACAGTTCATCTCAGTTCCATGGTACCGGTTTAATACAATAGTGACTCCGACACACCTGCGTCAGAGGTGACATCAGGGCATGTGCCCACCTGCATGCAGCAGCGTCTCACCAGTTGTTGCAATGTGGGGGCTACTGAACATGACACTGTTACTGGTGCCATGTTGTAGGGGGTTGCAGTAGTTGTCCATGCAAATGTCCTGGCACGGAAGTACAGACAAAGGTGAGGTGACAGTTCGCACGTACTACAGCAGACAGATGTGTGTGCACTGACAGGTGCATGTGTCCAGGTGCGCAGGATACATATTATGGCATAGTTGTTCGTGCTGTATTGCCCATGTGGTTACTGTACACAAGTCCCATACCTCTGCCTCCCCCTGTTCATGCAGAGACACAGGATATGGTGGGGTACAGGGTGCATGTCCCGGAAATGTCAGTTGTCATGGCAGTGTAGTTGATGGTAAGGTGTTAGTTGCAGATTATATGGTATAGTTCTTGTACAGCTACCTGCACACTCCGTGCGAAAGCCAAGCATGGGTACGGTGTTGTACATCTATGTTCAATTGTGGAAGTTGATTCGGGGACCCATGAATTGACAAGTTGACGTGTATGCGACACCTTCCAGCAGGGTATCCATCCCGTTGATGGTGAACATGGATGTCATCCAATGAAGCGGGTGGTGGGTGGCAAGGTGTTCGTCGTAAGTTGTCCCTTGTAGAATCCTGATGGGACATGTTGGATGACATTCGATGAAACTGTGATCCAGGAGACGTTCTGTGGAGGCACACTGGTCCCATTGCAGTGTGTCCCCGATTGCAGCCACAAACGCCATGCCCCCATACACTGAACAGATCCTGTCGTGTTCGTCCAGGGGTGCAAACAAGTGTACCAAGTCCGCCTTTGGACATGCCGGGTTGGAGAGACATAAATCCACAGGCCAGTGGAACGGACACCTCCGACAGTAGAATACGGGGATGACGCAGCTGAACATTGCAATGCGGTAAGTTACTCGGTAACTTACATTCAGCATTGCCAGATTTGAACAGCCCACTATGTGTAGCATGCTGTCACTGTACAGCTTGATCTGTCCGGCGTAGTTGAGGGTCAGTGGTGCGACAGCCATTTTGCTACAGGGTGATGTGATGGCGTGCTCCGTCTGCCTGAGCAGTCAGCAGAGTGCAGCCTCCGTCGATGCTGGGAATTCTGGAATGGATGTAAGGCGGATGGACTTGTGGTATAGCTTGGGCGGAGGACACAGTCCCTCATCCCACATGCTTCTATGAATAGTCAAGGCCAGTGGTGTGTGACTCTTTCCACATTACTTTCATTTGGTCCACATGGAGGAGTGGTATTATTGCATTTTGTGGTGTTATCTATCTTTCATGTTGTGCGCTATCTGCCAGTGGACGTTTTCCTCTGCATGGCTATGTTTTGCTTCTTGTTGGTACAATGGCTCCATTCTCCAGCATTATTAGCAGCAATGTTATTTCGGAGCAGGAATGGAAGGCCATTCAGTGCTATCTGCTCTCCTGTGTGTGGGCGGGTCACTGCATTTCCGCTGTACATTTCGGCTTCTGTGTGGGTGTTGTGATTGTGCACACCTGTTCTCAGGCAGCCGGGTTTTTTTATTTTGTACATTGCATGTGTTGTTGTTGCGAGCAGGATGGTTTTGGTATTTCTTGTTGAGACTGGCGTGCCTTTTCCGGACATTGTTGATATTCTGCGCTGTTATGTGGTAGCCGCCGTGTGATTATCCATGTTTTACATACAAGGGTGTGTCCTATTTCGCATTCACATTACTCCCCTTTCGGGACACTTGTGTGACGTCAAGTTGACAACTGTGAGTTGTCGGTTGTGGACATGACTGATGCAGGAAGGCCACGTGACATGTACCTTCAGGGTGGGGCTGGTGTGTGGGGTGTGTAGTTGTGGCCCTGTGGTGTTTGTGTGCAGCCGGATTCTTGCGCAGTCGTTGGCCACTGTGTTGTGCGCATGTGTACCTGCGTCATCGCCGCTACGCTGCGGTGCCGTGACGGGGACGTCACTTCCTGGGGCCGGGTCGTGGGTGCCCAGGATGTTGCGAGTTGTTTAGTTTTGACAGGTGGGACGTGTGTGGGTACAGTGGTGGATGTGTCCTGTCCACACAGGGGTGTCTGGGGAGGCCATGTACACTTTTCCCGCCCTTGCACTGTGCGCATTGTTTTCGTACCCTTGTTGTGTGTCTGCCTACCTGCGTCGTTGTGGTGCGTTCACTCCTAGGTGGTGCATCAGGTAGAGCAAGGGGATGGCCTGGAGTGCAGGATTCATCTCTGGGTGGTCCGCCTTTTTAGTCTCCGTCAGGTAAGGTCGAGTCTCCGCCTTGGTATCTCGTGCGGTGTCTCTTAGCCGGTGGGGCTGTTTGGTTGTGGCATCGTAATTTGTACGCCGGGCGGTACGTCATTTCGTCGGACGGTGTGTCTCCGTTGGCTCGAGCCGCTACGTAGACTCCGGCACTTTGATGGTGGGCGGCGCAGCAGGCTTGCCGGCGGTGTTTGCCTGACTAATCACATCCTAATTTGGCGGGCGTGTGGCCCTTTGCTGGCGGACGGTAATTTGCGGTTTTTGCCTCCGTCAGCACGGCGGTCATGCTTCCGCCCGACATCGTAATGGACCCCTTAGATTTTAAATAAACATTTTTTCAAAAATATACAGAAATTCCACACATAAATTCACTATAAACACAAAATAACACTACTAAACAACAATATTGTTCATTTTAAAATTCCTTTCGTTTAATTTTCAATTTTAAATAATATTTTAAAACACTCCCCACCCTTATCCCCTATAAACACAACATCCCATTCCTGAAACAACAATTTTAAATTAAATTTACATGTTTTTAAAAGTTTTTACAATTTTAAAAACGTTTTAAAACACTCCCCACCCTTATCCCCTATAAACCCAATATCCCACTCCTAAAACAACAATTTTAAATTAAATTTACAATTATTTTAAATTGTTTAAAAACTTTTTTAAAGCACTCCCCACCCTTATCCCCTATAAAGCCAACATCCTGCTCCTAAAACAACAATTTTAAATTAAATTTACATTGTTTAAAAAATTTTAAAGTTTTGAAAAACTTTTTTAAAACACACCCCACCCTTATCCCCTATAAACCCAACATCCCGCTCCTAAAACAACAATTTTAAGTTAAATTTACAAATATTTTTAATTTTTTAAATTAAAAAAAACACTTTTTTAAAACACTTTCCACCCTTATCCCCCATAAATCCAACATCCCGCTCCTAACAATTAAAATACAATATAAAATTTTTATAACATTATTTAACTATTATAACAGAAACAAACATATAACAACATATAAAATACTACAACGATATTTTAACATAACGATATTTTTGCAACCGATATTTCATACAAAGATATTTTTTACTACACAAAAACGATATTTTTTACATCGATATACTTAAAATCGATATTTAGTACTGTCGATATTCTAAACTCGATATTAATGTATGTCGATATAAAAAAGTTGATATTATGTCCACTTACCATCCTGAGGTTGCCCTGGCGCAGTGGCTGGTCGGCCAGCATGGTGTGTCCGATCCAAGATGATTTCCTGGTCCTGCAAGGAGGGGGCGACATGTTTGAAAAGAGGGACAATGAATTCTCCAAGAGTACCTGAAATTGCCTGCAACGGGACGCCCCTGATCCGTATGTTGGAGCGGTGGTATCTATTCTCCAGGCCCTCGAGGCAATAGCGGAGGTCCAGATTGTGATTGTGCAGAGCTATCTATTCCTGACGATGACCTTCAAGCTCCTCTTCACGCGGGTCTCGGCCCTCCTCTAGAGTGGCCACTCTCATACCCACTGCGTCTACATCTTGTCGCAGTTCCTTGAGGTCGGTAGCGATGTCCCGCTTAAGGCCGGCAAAATCCTCCCGCAGTGTCCCAAATAATCGTTCCAAGAAAGCTTTGGTGATGGGGGAGTCATCCCCGTCCACACTCCCGACACCAGTGTGTCCATCGGATCCGAAGGCACAGAGACGCCCGCGCCCTTCTTAGAGGCAGATTTGGCAAAGATGTCCTTCATGGAGGGCTCCTTCCTTGCGGCCCAGAGAGAAGACATGATGCAGCGAGGAAGCGGGGCCCCACCAGCCACCACCACCCACACTTGCCTGTGGGAGCCATCACCTGATCCGGTGGTCACCCAATGAGGTGCAATAAAGGTGTTCTGCCGTTGTCACGCAGGCTCACCACAGCCAACAGTGGAGGTGTTCCAGAGGTAAGTCCAGGTTGAGGAGGGCCCTGCTGTTCAGGGCTACCATGGGAGCACCACGCACTGATCCAGGCCGCGCTGCATCTTTAAAACTAAAGGTTGCCCCAGCTCAGGATACAGGGCAGCACCTGCTGACAGAATTGGGCCCACCACTGTCATCTGAGGTGATTGGGTGCAGCGGGGGAGGCACCTGTGATCTGGAGGCAGGCTGGCCTACTACCCATGAGCCGCAGAAGGCACTCACGTGACCCTCGCCTCACTGCCTCCCCCGGTGGGTCCTTAGGCCTCCCCGGGTTGCCAATCACTCAACACCGGACCACTGGAGCCAACTCACAGGTCTGAAAATATTGGTGCCATTGCACTATCCACTGCGCGCGACTGATGTAGATCCTCTCCGGGTTGCTCTGCTTCCCAAGTGCAGGACAGCGCACAAAGTCAGGGCCGAGTCAGGGGGGTTGGATCCAGAGGCAGCGCGGGCTCAGGGGTCCGATCAGGTCAGTGTATGTTCCGCCCCCGGCCCATCACATAGTCCGTCGGGCCCAGCAGTACGCCATGGGTCAGGCCTTACCCAACCACGGGCGATCAGACACTCACCCGGCGGTGCTGCAGGCGAGGGCAGGCGGGGCCCTCTTCCGCTCGATCACACGGGAGGAATCGGAGGCCTATGGCCTCGCAGCTCCACTCCGTTGTGAGTTCTGCTGGCAGCCACAATCCTCCAGGCGGCCACCGGGATCTCAGGAGGGTCACACCGGCTCCCCACATCAAGGGGCGGTCGGAGTCCGGCTGCAGACCTCGCAAGTGAGGCACTTGCCCTGTTAGGCCCTACGAAGTCCGGCGAAGCTCCGGGATGTGCGACTTATTCAGTCGCCATCTTGGACACGCCCCCGGTTGCAGCTTATTTTGACCACTGTCTACACTGCATATTTTGATGTTGCTCTGAAATAATATAAAATTTGAACCAAGTACCAAAATTCAACACAATACCGAATTGCACCAACATATACACCAGCAAGCGTCCATAAATGTCTCACTGCTCCTTAGGGAAAACCAGCTGACAAGATACAAATTGTGCAGTAGTAGTGTGATCGGAAAATACCTTATCAAGTTGCTATAGAATTTAACGGTGCACAGTTTGCAACTCAAAATAAGTAACCCCGGGCGTAGTGTGCGTAGCGGGGCTACGCGGAGGTCCACGGAGTTGAAAACAAACTCCGTGGAACTCCGCTCCGCTCCGCCACCCGCCTCCACCCCCCCATTATAAAAAGTCATTAAACATTATTAAAAAATAAATTTAAAACCACTTACCTGGCATGCGGCGTCTCCGGGCTGCCCTCCTCCTCTTCTTCGCCGTCTCGCTAATCCTTGTGAGAACTGCGCATGCGCGCGCCCGCGCATGCGCAGTTTTCACAAGGATTACCGATAGGGCGAAGAAGAGGAGGAGGGCAGCCCGGGGACGCCGCATGCCAGGTAAGAGGTTTTAAATTTTTTTTTTAATAATGTTTAATTACTTTTTATAATGGGGGGGTGGAGGCGGGGGCTGGCCAACTCCACTCCGCTGCGGAGTGTGCGGGATTTGCCTTCTCCGCGGAACACGGAGAAGGCAAATCTCCGCACACTCCGCGAGCGGAGGTCTCCGCCCGGGTTAAAAATAAGTGGTATTCAGACTGACACTTACCCTCACACAAAAAAAACCCACAAAAAAGATATGCGTTTGTCAGATGTTTTCACATAAACTTCAGCTTTCAGAAGGGCTGGACTTGCCAATCTGCCACACTGGCATTTTTCAGGTGCTGCAGACTCGGGGCTGCTTGTCTAACTATTTCCATTAGCTTGTGCAAAAGGGGAAGAAAGGATGGAGCAAGGAAGGGTGAAAGAAAGGAAGAAAACATGAAAGGAAAGGAATAAGAAAAGGCGAAAAGTAGAGTGGCAGTGTAAAATGAAGGAAGGGGGATTAATGGATGGAATGGTGAAAGGATACATGGATGGAAGGGCAACAAGATGAATGGGAAGATAAAAGGAAAAATAAAGTGAATGAGGAAACAATGCACTGATGAGTGAAATGATCGATAAGTGAAAGTATGAATGAACGCAAGAATTTACAGATGAGTGAAAAAACGAATGAAGAATGAAAGGATGGATGGGTTGAAAGATGGAGACGTGTCTATTGACGAGGGAAAGGGTGGACGCATATATGAAAAGGTAAAAGGATGGGTGGAAGGGTGAAAGGAAAAATAAAGGGAAAGGGGAAAGGATGGATTGAAGAGTGAAAGGATCGACAGGTGAATGATTTATAGATGGATGGAAAGATGGAGGCATGAAGAGTAAAACGATGGATGGTTGGGAATATGGATAGATACATGGATATACGATGAGTGAAAGGATGAACGAAATTAGAAATGGTGAAAGGATAGATGGAAGAAAGTATAGTTGGGTGAGTGAAGGAATGGAAAGGTGAAGGGAAGGGAAGAACAGTTGAGTGAATGAAAAGATGGAAGGGTAAGAATATGGATCAACAAATGTTTGGAAGAAGGAAGAAACTGTGGCTGGAACTGCTCTGAGAAGGGCTGGCTTTACATGCTCACTGTGACTAGCCCGATGGTTTAAAGTGGTGGTCGGTAATCTAATTTTCTGGCTACTCTCTTAAAGAAACCACATGCAGACATTGACAAACAGAGAGGAATGTCCTTAACTATTAACTACACAGCAATAAAACACGCATTTATAGAACAGAAAGATGAGCTCCATCTGTCTACCAGAAGAATCAAGAGAGAAGGCCAATCCGGGGGCGCGAGGAGTGCGGAATGAGCAAAGAGATAACTGCACATCTGCTACGTGTAGCTCCTAACAGCCGCACGTGCACAACTACTGTCTGACACACTATTTACGCTATAATCATCATTACACTTTTCTGAAGAGCTGCTCACAAATCACCTCGTGAAGATAGAATTAAAAGTGTATTAAAAATAAGGACGGCCTTCTCAAATTACACATTATCTAATTCAGTTTTTTTTTGTTTGTTTTTTAAAACAATCTTTGGCCTGCGGCTTCCCTGGGTAGAGATTCTGAAACGGTCACGTCTGATTCTTTTTATGGCGACGCCAATGGGACCAGAGGACCTGTAAAACCGACCTCAGAGCAGGATGTTCTCATAAAAACAAGAACTGAGAGGGAGGGGGTTCCTGGTATGTAATGCTCAGTCTAGGAGCCGAGTGCCTCGGGTGGAGCCCAGGGCACTGACATGAACCAAGCGCCTGGCCTGCGGGCTGTTATTTATTGCTAAGTGGCAGTGATCAAAACAAATATGATGGTATGTCTTTAGGGTGGGGGGGGGGGTAACATAACGTGCATTTGTACAGCAAACGTTATACCCATTAACCCCACAGGGGTTGGGATTGTGATAGTATAAGGGCCTGTTGTTACCCAGCTCAGGGGTCCTCATTGTATCGACCGTGGAAGGATGAAAGGCCGAGTCTACCTATCAGGATTGAAAGCTATATCCATGAAGGAAAACACTCAATACACAGCATAGCAAAGTGCATCCCTGGGGGCTGAATAACAGGTGCTTAGCACTAACCAAGGGAATGGTACTCATTTTATTGACCTCAGAATGATGAGTGGGCCCATCAGGATTTGAACACGTGGCCATGAGGTCTAACAAAGCTTTATTAGAATGGATTCATTAGTCCACTGCGCCACCAGATCCAGCTTGAGAGGGTAAATCAGTCCACCGACCCACCCAACTTCAGGGAATACCTTCCAGTGGAGAAAGAAAGGGCTGGTTCTATCTGTACCCTTTCTTACAAAGCTTTATCTTGTATTAAACCGATCTAAGCAGAGATGAATCATGGGATATTTGGTTCATAGTTACTTACTGCAGAGGTTGATTTACAGCCAGCACAGTCCGTAATTGCCCTTAAAGTTAATTTGAGAGTAATGGCGATCATGTGTAGTTCGCGCTCTAGGGGCCCTACGGGGACAATCAAAAAGAGGCAATCCATCTCGAACTCGCAGCAGCCCCCTGGACCCGCTAGAAGTCTCTCTAAATCCACCACTTGTCTTCAATACGCCTGAAACCAGACACGTTCGAAAGCGCCCCCGAGTTAAACGCAGAGGCTTAGAAATAAACGTGATTTACCATTGTATTTTTCGCCAGCAGAGAGACATCCTGGGCTTAACTGAAATGAATAAATGAAGTTTAAAGCCTTATCTTATTTCCTTGCAATTATGCAACCTGCCCACGCGCTTCTTCTTTCATCCATTTACAATGCAAAGCAAATATCTGCCTCTCTATTGTGGAAAGATGCTCTTCTGCGCGAGCGTACCTGAGCGGCACTTGCTACCTTCACTTCATGAATCTGTATCTTTGTTATGTCGTCCTTTATCGAGGCGCGATTGTTCTTCGATGTTTGAGTGAAAGTATAATCTCTTCCGTTACAACCTGAAGGAAAAGCACGAGCCAGTTAGTAATGCTGTTAGCTTTGCCTGCCATGTTTGCATATCGGGCAGGTAATGCCTGGCAGAATCACGATTTCCTCCACCCCTCTTCCACAGGCATAAACAAGTCCGATGATTACACACAGATGTGGGGATTGCAGGAAATGTTTGGAATTGTAATGCTCCAACACCCAGGAGCGGCCCTGTGCAGGTAAGAGCGGTAGGGCCCGGTTGGGGAAGGATTCGACAGACGACCACGATGGAAAATTAAATAAATAATGAATTTCCCCTCGTCGTCGTCTGACAGACGACGACGAGGGGAAATTAATTATTATTTAATTTTCCCTCTGCAGTCTGCTGTCGAATCCCTCCCCAACCCGGCCCCACCGCCCCACTGCTCTTACCTGCACGGGCCACTCCCCGGTCGAACAAATCAATGCCTTAATCGACCAAGGAATATCACTAAGCTCATTTAAAACCAGTCAGATGATGATCACTCTCAGACTCAAGAAAGCAATCCATCGACAGGCAAACTACCAATCTGGATTTGGGGCCAATTTCAGCACCGAAAGCCTACCTCAAAAGCACTATTTGACATGCACAACCTCTTCAACAAAGGCAACGTCTGCTTAATCACCTTACTGTATCTTTATTTTGGTTTCAAACATGATAGGACATATCTGTCGGCAATATGGTATATTAGGTCGAAGGCTTTCTCAAAACAGTAAGCATATCTTTCGCACACCAAATATCTTGTCTCCAATGCATTTATGATTGGCTTTGAAATCCCTTTCTTTGTCTTACCCACATTTCTTTGCATGATTTTTTTACTTCACCTATTTGTAAAAATTTTTAGCTTTGGGATGCTTCTTTTAAATAACTTTTATAAATTTTTAGTCTAATATTATGGATCTTAAAATATGATGAGACTAGTATTGTTGGACTGTAATGTCTTAAACGAGTTTGTATTTCTTAGAATTAAAAAATAACAATTTGTATGTTTTTATTGCTTCTTTATTTTAAATTTTTTACAATGTACCTTTCATGGTTCTATTGAACCGAAATAAAGGACATACGATGATGATGATAGGACACGGCAGGCTATCCGCAACGTTAGCACACTGCATGGGTTTCAAGAGCAAGGTCTTTAGTTGGTTAAGATCCGTTCTTACCAACAGATGCCAAATGGTGAAAATCAGTGATTAGTCCTCAGTCACAAAGCAGAGGGTGTGTATTAAGTTGTACGGCTGAGCAAGACTGTAGGTGCACAAATAAAAAGTAAACATTATGTGGGCTTCAGAGCATTACCTTATTAACTACCTAGCCACTCGCACAGGCCCACCGCCTTATATAGGTCCGATGACCCTAGAGGTAAGCCGAACCATCACAGCCTGGAAACGGGTGCGGGGTTGCAGATGCAGTTGCACACTCCCCCCCAGCCGAAACATACCAAAATCTATGGGCTTGTAGCTAACATTGCTCCCAAAACACAACAAACAACAACTACCAAAAACCTACTCCTCGGCATTATGTGATATAGTCCTGTAATCAGGAGGACCCCTGGGGAAATGCTCTCAGATTATACTGGGATGCAACTTGCTCTCAGCGTTCTCAGAAGGAGTTTCCACCCCCTTCTCCTTGGCAGGTTCTCCCATTTGGCCTGGGTCTGTCTGAATCACTCTACCAAGCAGACGGCGGACAGAGACCACCTGATAAGCTGGGGTCTCCCCCAGTGCATCACGTCCAGGCCCATCCTCCTTCAGGGTTTGTCTCTCAGGAGATACCATGCTTGGTGGCAGCACAAATTTCTTGAACCAACTGAGATTTTGAGTCACAATGTCACTTCTACAGACAGCAGTAACCATCGTGCTATTGACGTGTATCACCTTCCAGGGCTCAGACTCAAAAGCAAGCTGAAACGTGCTTCCTGGGTTGTGGTTTCTTACAATTATGGAGTCCCCTACTTGGATATCAGACACCCGGGCTCTCCATTTCTGACCATGGCATCGTTTTGATGGCACCGCTTGACGTGACTGCCTCACCGTCTAGTGCCTCCAGAGCTCATGTCGGATGATGTGGTATTCTATCTTGAGTGGACAATCTAAAGCATTGCTTACTCTGGGTCCTTCCATTGGTAGCATGTGCACTTCCCTGTACTGCCGCACAAATGAGTATAAAGCCCATTCTAGGTAATTTTGCTGAGCATAGGCAATATGAATGGCTTTGGTAATGGTGTGCATGAACCATTACACCCCTCTATTTGTCTGTGGCCAGTAAGGCATCACCTTGAGGTGGTGGATTCCTAAGGATCACAGCTACTCTGTGATCTCACACCCCTGAAACATGGGCCCATTGTCTGTGCTCAGCTCCACAACTAAATCATGCCTGGCCTGAATCTTCTCTAACTTGGGATTTATGTCATCAGCAGCTATGCTATTCCCAACTTCCATCTCGGGGTACTTAGAAAAATCATCAGTGACCACCAGAAAGTGTTGTCCACCCAGGAGATTGTTGCTTGCTCTAATCCAGGACTGTTGGGGATGTCTTGTGTGACTACTGGTAGGGGTGGGTCAGTACCCCTGACTGCTTGGTACATCGGAAACCCCCACACCACATTCTCCACCCAATCATCAAGTAAGTGGAAGCACACTTTGTTCAGAGGCAACTTTTCATGTGTCCGCCCTTTGGTGGCCTCCATGGGCTAGCTGAATGACTTTGGTAGACAAGCATTGTGGAATCACTAACCAGTGTCCTCTCAGCAAACAACCATCTCCTGATATCACCATTTCGTGCTGGACATTGTATAGAAATAATAAGATCTGCTGAGCATCCAGCTTCTTGAGGGAGAGATCATCAAACATCTCCAGTTACCGGACTAGATGGCTGCAAGAGCAAGTTGGTGGCTGTCACCTTTAGCAGTAGCCTCCAGTATGTCTTCAAGGAACACTGGATTAGGCAATGACCTTTCAATGATCAAATGGGCATACTCTTTTGTGTCTTTTGCCTCCTGTTTGTCATCTGACGTGACATCCTAGTGATGGTGAGACAAATAGTCCATGGGATATTGAGCCCCCGGCCAGTAGACGAGATCAAATGAATACTCTTGTAGTTGCAGCACCCACTTCTTAATGCGGGGTGGGGACCTGGATGCTGATTCATTGAACAGCAGAACCAGGGGCTTGTGGTTGAAATAGACACTAAAATGAGGCCATATACATATATGTGGAAATGACAACAGCCCCAGTGCGCTGCGAGAGCCTCTTGCTCTATTTGTGAGTAGCGTTGTTTGAAGGTCATGAGTGCTTGGCTGCATATGTTTGCTACAGTTGCCCACTCACCCCATTTCTGTTGTTGTGACAAGACTGCTTCGAATAGTATATCCCTAAGGGGAGAGTAAAGGAGGTGCAACCTCAAGTGTATCCTCCAAAATCTGCACAACACAAACAAGATCACTTGAGGGTTTTTAGGTCATTACAGACCTAATGTTCATTAGGAGCTTATTTAGGAGTGTGGGTCATCAAAAGATTTTTGAGAGGTCGTCTCACCCTCAACTTATCGAGGCATGCTTCATCATTTGACGACCTCCCACACGGGATAGGAACAATGCCACCCCGGAGGACTCGACCAGAGGAAGCTAGTCTCCCCCTGGGAGTTCTTAAAAATCTATGGTCAGAACAAAGAACTTGGTCCTGTTTTTTGTGGAAAAGAAAAAAGGGTTTAAAATATACCTAGAGGTATATTCAAGGGATTCCTTTATTTGGTTAATACCTCTGGTATGTTTAAAAACATTAGAAGGATGTCGGTCATCTGGTGATAACAATGAATCACCTGACCTGAAATATTACATTACCAATATATTTCGACCACTCTTCCAGCCTAACAAGGTCTAGTGTCTTCTTCAGGGTAATCAAGCTATGGTATACATTCAAACCATCTTACAAGGGTAAAAACTGTAAACCTACCAGTCCCTCTGCTAATACAGCTTCACCCTTGTCATATTCAACTATGGGCATCATGGCAAGAATGTGGGGGACACCTCCTTCATAGTCACTAATTCATCAGAAGGACGAGCATGAGGATTCTACCTATTGAGCCCCCGTCCACTGCCGTAATGTGGGACTGCTTGAAACCCAGTTGGGCTAGCAACCACGGATATCTTCATCATCTTGGTTGGATCAAAAATAGGCTATGGTGATGCTTGCAAACAGTGCCTCCGTCGTTTGGCGGTATGGTTCATCTTGACCCTCACTCCAGACACACAGGCTGGTAGACTTGAGAAGGTTGCTCAAGAGAGCGGTGATTCCTGTGATGTTTCTGATGAATCACTCCCAATAGTTAACCATGCCTAGGAAGCTGCACACCTCGGTGACAGATTAGGGTGCCCACAATGGATCAGGAAGTTGTCGCTCACATTGAGAACTCCCAGCAACCCGGCTAGTACTCCTTACACAACATTTTGGGAAACCTTGGTAGCACTGGAGATACTAAAGTTGTGCCGCTTGTACTGACATAGCCCTGCATGTGTCGAGAAGGGGGTGATGTACATCATCTCAGGAGCTAGAAGGATTTGATGGTATTCTTACCATAAACCTTTCTTTGAGAATCTCCATGCTCCGTGGAGTTAACCCATGATGTTATCTACCATGGGGGTGAGGTGCTGTTTTCTTTTGATACCGACATTGGGCAGCCGCATGTTCACACTGATACGTGCCTCCCTGGGTTGTTTCAGTTTTCCCATCACCATGATAGGTGACACCGAGGGGGTGGGACCGCCTGCTACTTCAATAATGCCAGTTTCCTCTAGCTATTATTTTAGCTCTTCATCGTTTTCTTGGTGTTGTGCCATGTTGCCACATCGCTCAAATGGTCATTGGGGTATGTTGTTGGTGTCCCCTTTCTTTCTCTCTGTGGTTCCCTTTGCTACGTATTCTATGAGCTTAGTTTAAATCAGTTTGTTGAGGACTGCTTCCACGTGTGATGCCCAGCCACGGGACTATCCTTTATAGCGGCCTATTTCAAGGACGTTAACTAGTGACTTGCCCTGAGGCATTTGCTCATGCAGCTTGGCCTATGCACAGCCCTGTTTTATCTGTGCTTGGATTTCTTCTGGCATGTATCAAAAGCTGCACATGCTTGAAAGCTCTTTCAAGTAGCTAAAAAAGTGTTAATGTATTCATCTGCCTCCAGTCCAGCCTGGCGGAAAACAAAGCGTTCATAATCTGGATTTGTTAATGGTTCAAATTATGCACTGAGAGCTGCAACCATCATTTCCTAGGTGTGAGGTGGGCCAGCTTCACCGTATTTGATAGTTTATATATTTTTGCCCCTTCCATGTGCAACAAGAACTGGCACTTTCAGTCGTCGTCACCTGTCGCAGCAAAGTGCATGTTTAGGTGCACCACCCACAGTCTCCATTTTGAAGCCTGCCATGAGGGTTGGCCTGCAAGGACAAATGGCTCGATGGCTGGGATGCTAGCCATAGGAAGTGTGGTGCTTAAAGTCCTTGCCCATTTCTCTGGGATCTAATGGTGCTTGGGGTATTTGATTGTTGGAACCGCTCTTGCGGGGCTTCAAACCTCTGCTGCCTCTAGACACCGTCACTGTCAGCTTTTGGGATCTTCCACACCGTTCTGAGGACTTCCTGGTGATTAGAGGCACTCTCTCTGCCCTCCCAGGTGATCTTTCCCAGGCTTGAACCATGTTTTTTTCCCCTCTGAAGTCCCCTTGTGGCTGTTCTCTGGTACCGCACTCCTTGGTGCTTGGCTCGTGCCTGCTGTGTTGGCCTAGGTGAAACGTTCTCTATTGTTGCGTTGGCCACCGGTTGGCATGGCTGCTCTAGTTTCAGTTGAAAACAGCAGCAGTGAGCCTACTGATGGGTCGGGCCTCACATCCTAACCCTTGTCACCAATTGTTGTGTTGTGCAACTGAGCAAGGCCCCAGGCACACAAATAAAGAACGAACATGATGTGGACTTCAGAGCATTACTTTATTACATATCTGGCCCTACCAACAGGTCCACCACCTCATAGAGGCCTGATGGCCCTGCAGGTAGGCCAAACCATTATGGCCTCAAAACAGGGGAGTGGAGAAGGTGTAATCACACTCTCCCCTGCCTAAACATATCACAGCCTATGGACTTCTAGTCGACATTGTGCAGTATTCCTTAGGGCTCACAACTTGCCACAACTCCATTTAATCTTTACATTGAGCCCCTATGCTAGATTGTAAAAAACTTTGACATTGCTGTGCCCCAATATACCGACAGCACACAAGGCACCACAATCCTACAAATCTGTTTCTCACAACTGCAATCCTGGATATTACAAAGCATCCTTCTCCTAAACCTGCAGAAAATGGAATTCCTCCTCCCATTCATTTCTGTCAAAAGAAAGCTTGACCCTTCCATTCTGAACTCACTGAACCTGAAAGGCTTCTCTTTGTTAGCTTCCCCAACAACCAAATTCTTAGGGGGGACACTAGATTCGGCCCTCACACTCATCTTGTACATCAACAATGTGGCTGAACCATCCTATTTTCATCTACATGCACTCAAGAAAATCGACCACCTCTTCTCCACTGAACAACGTAGAACAGCAGAACACTCATCTCCCTTATCCAAACTGGACATTAACAAAGCCAAACTAGCTGGGGTTCATGCTTGGTTATTATTGACACACTTCGGGCCCTATTACGATGTCGGGCGGATCACTACCCACAGGCTGTCTGTCTGCCCGACATTGGAAGCAGCGGTCTGACCTCCGCATTACGATGCGGTCAGTCAGACCGCTGCAGGCTGGGTGAAAGATTGATTCCTCCGACAGGATCGGAGATCCCATCAGGGCGTCGGTCAGACAGACAATCCACAAATGGCAGCGGTGCCTGCTCAGGCACCGCCGTCAGGATTATGATGTCCGTATCCGACAGCCTTCCCATGTCAGACTTTCCAACATAGAAAGACTGTCGGAAAATGACTTTGGGGGCCCCTAGCAGGCCCCCCGCCCCTGCAGCCTCGCTATGAGGCCCGGGGGGCACCTATGGCGCCCTCCCAAACATCCATGCCCAGTGTGGCAGGCACTGCATGGTGCCTGCCCCACGGTGCATGGATGTGTTAAAAGTGTATTTTTTCTATTGAGGCTGGTGCTGCAACCCGCAGCACAAGCCACAATAGAAAATATACACTTTCTGTCATATCAGAATCATGGGAGCGGGACCACTGACTCCTTGTCGGTCGGTCCCTTTCTGCTATGGTGTCGGTTGGACGCTCATCCGACCGACATTGTAATAGGGCCTTTCTTTTTGTTAACGGTGACCTATAGTGTATTGTTTTGAAATTATGTAATATATTTTTATTTCAGTCATTGAAAATTGCAGCCTTTCAGTGCTTGGTTGTTCACAATTGTGTGATAAAACTTTATAGGTCTGAATGTCCTTAGAACCACCATGCTCCTCATTTCATCATCCTGATAGGCTCAGTATGTTTTCTTGCAGAGGTTACTTATGAAATGAGTCCTCTGATCTATGCTCTACTGGATATTTGTGTTGCTTACTGACAGTTGTAGTCTCTGTTGGACTGTAGAGTCCAATCAAATATTTACTCCCTTTGAATGGAATAACTGATTTTCCTATGTCAAAGCAAAGAGATGACTAATGGCTGCAGCAGCTTATGAACAAGCAAGGGGTATAAGTCTGCAAGACTTTTGTTTGTGACTAGGGCTTGGGGCTAAGGCCTCCCAGTAAAGCAAAGGGGGCTGCCTACTGGCTTCCACTGTTAAAAAACTGGATAGGGTGTTAAGAGAGAATCCCTGCATTTATTGTGATTGTAAGAAACGTGTGCATGCGTGTACACGTTTTTTCCTTCCACAAGTCCCTCGAGCTGTGCCGCGGTTGTTTTTTCAAGGAATTTGACTGCCAGAAGAAAAAGCGATATCCACCAAAAACTGACTGGATCATCTTGACAAGGAAAAGATTTTTTTGAGGAGAGATTGAGGATGGCCATCTTAAATTCACTAGGTACCCAAGCATACTTAAAGGAGCTGTTGAGAACGCATATCATTACAATGCATGCTTTTACGACATGGACTTTACAATGTACCTACCGTTACAACACATTTTGTTTATAACGCATACCATTACAACGCATCCCCATAGAGGTACAGTAAAAGTGCCATTACAATGCATACCATTACCGTATACCATTACAACGCATGCTATTACAACACATGTTACTAGACCTATCAAATATGGTTTTTCATACCCCCAAACATACTGGATAAAATTAAAAAAAACATTTACAGAATGCAAACGTCAAAATTGCAAACCATTCCTGAAGTAAAGTACTCTTAAAAAGCAGTAAAATTTCCTATGTAAAAACTCTGCACTGACTATTGGAAAAGAACCGTGTTCATTCCAAATACAACAACACTGGTGTCCTTCCTCTATTTTCACTCTACAAGTACAGCCAAGGTCTACACAAAATGGCTGTTTTTCTAAAAAGCAACGAAAACAACCCTTTTTTCACAATACATAATAAACATACATTCTGTCAGATTCTGAATCATGCGAAAAAATACATTCCAAAACATATTTTCTGTAAAAGTTTCGAAAAGGCCGTAAAAAGCGTATGCATTCAGCCGACCACCATTTTGTGCTCAGTGGTACACTGTCTTCCCTGGTGATCACACGCTGCTGAGTTGTGAAAAGAAAAAAGACAGTTTCATATACAGACACTGCCACCTATTGACTCAAGTAAGTGAAACATTAACATCAAACACACTTAATAAGAACACCAATAATTTCCAAAGCTAATATTAATTTTAAATATCTTACAAATTCACAGATGTTGGTCATAAACCAACATCCTTATAATTGAAGTACATTACCTGGAGGCAAATCACTAAGGGGCTCATTAGGATGGCGTAACGATCGCCACCACCGGGCCAGCGGTGGCGATCGTTACGCCATCCTCATGTGAAATACCCCCCGGCGGTGGGTATCGCGGCGGATGCAAAGTCCGTCCGCCGCTTTTCCGCCGGTCGGCAATCGTTACGATTGCCAGCTGGGCGGAGCTGGGCCTCTAATATGGTGGCGGTGCCTAGCAGGCACCGCCAGCCATATCAGGATGTGGGTATTTAAAGGCCTTTCCATGGCGGCGATGCCCCCATGGAAAGGGTGGCGGGTATTGTGTCCAGGGGCCCGTTATGGGCCCCTTGTGTCTGGGGAGGTGGGGTGCACTTGGGGGGTACCTATGGTACCCCCGTACATTTCGCTGCACCAAGTGGCAGGCACCATGTGGTGCCTGCCATGTGGTGCAGTGAAATGCCAGGCATGCGATATTAACATCGCGGCGGTGCTGCTGTCAGCAGCACCCGCCGCAATGTTAAATTGCAGAATGCGACCGCCATGGTGGCGGTTGCATCCTAATTCACGGTGCGGGACCGCCGCATGTCTGGCGGCCGGTCCCAACACTGCGGGGATGGCGGGCGGACTCAGGTCCGCCCGCCATCCTAATGAGCCCCCAAGTTTGAATTCAATTGTTTTATTTTAACTAAAAAAACATAAAAGGTGACCTTTACCTCAGGGAAGGTGCTGGTCTGTGGTGGGGGGCAAAATTACTATTCCAGCTCAACCAGGTGCTGGCCTCAGGGAAGTTGCTGGTCAGTTGTGGGGGGACAAAATTACTATTCCAACTCCACGGGGTGTTTGACTCAGGAAAGGTGCTGGTCAGTGGTGGGGTAAAATTACTATTCCAACTCAACCGGGTGCTGGCCTCAGGGAAGGTGCTGGTCAGTGGTGGGGGCAAAATTACTATTCCAACTCCACTGGGTACTGGCCTCAGGGAAGGTGCTGGTCAGAGGTGGGGGGCAAAATTACTATTACAACCCCACCGGGTACTGGCCTCAGAGAAGGTGCTGGTCAGTGGTGGGGGCAACATTTGTATTCCAGCTCCACCGGGTGCTGGCCTCAGGGAAGGTGCTGGTCAGTGGTGGGGGGCAAAATTACTATTCCAACTCCGCTGGGTGCTTGCCTGAGAGATGGTGCTGGTCAGTGGTGGAGGGCAAAATTACTATTCCAACTCTGCCGGGTGCTGGACTCAGGAAAGGTGCTGGTCAGTCGTGGAAGACAAAATTACTATTCCAACTCCACCGGGTGCTGGCCTCAGGGAAGGTGCTTGTCAGTGTTGGGGGCAAAAATACTATTCCTACTCCACTGGATGCTTTCCTTCAGAGAAGGTGCTTGTCAGTTGTTGGTCATGAAATGTAATGCATTTACAGTAAAACATACAGACATTATACTTTTTTCACAGGACTTGCAATTTACCCATCAAAAAGGACAAAATGAAAATATCATCAGGGCTCAAATCCATCTACACCAGCACTTGTACAAAAAGTGAAAGATCTTGAGAGGTAAAATGTTTGCAAAACCTAATTTTTCAACCCAAACTAACCAACAAATGTCCTTAAGTACCCAAAAAAGAACATAAACATCCATCAGTTTTAAAAAAAAGAAAGCAAATTATTTAAAAAAGGCTGAACTTTAGATAACAAGCAATTTGAATATCTCTGTTTATGTCAACTTTTGCTTACAGGCCAACCCACCCACCCTCAGAAGGAAGTAATGCAACTCAAAAATATCAACTGGAAAAAGACCTGAACCGACAAAAGACCAAAGAAACTAACAAAGGTAAAACCACAGACATTAACAATTTAAAAAAACCTGCCTTTCTTTTCACAGGCATCAACTAAGAATCACAGTATAAAATCATAGTTGGCAAAGTCAGAGTCCAGCAATAGAATAAAGATCAGGCTCTTACAAAAGTCAATAGGCAGTCAAGAAATAATAACCAAATTTTCTTTACAGTTTATAAGTAAGAAACATTTCTATTTGTAAATACTCTAACACAAAGTTGCTTTTTCTACCCTGTTTTACAGATAAATACAATATGACAACAGGAAGAGGGGCAACCTACATCAAATCCAACTGAGGCAATTGAGCTGCTAATGTACGGTGGCTACATTTTTTGTAAGGAGAGATTAACTGACACCAGGAATCATTGGAGGTGAGTGCAGTATTATGCATCCCATTGCACAGGCAGAGCGGTTACTCTTGGTGACATTGTTGAAAAAACCACGGAGCATAACCACTCTGCCTCTGCAATGGAGATTGAGGTTATAGAGAACATCCAGCAAATCAAAATGTTGGCATGCACCTACAATGAACCCTGTGGCTCAGTTTTGAGGAAGGCATCCCAAAACATTCCGATACATATAGCAAGTTCTATGCCCACAATTCCTAACCTCTGCAGAATTATTCAAAGAAAAGAACAGGCAAGTGGCCCACAACGTGTAACACCCCAGACCTACTCAGACATTAACATTCCCCCTGAACTTACAGTAACCTTTACTAACAAATATTTTCTTTTGCATGACAACAAAAACCCTCAGAAAAGGATACTAATCTTTAGCACACCCCATTACCTTATAACTTTGGAGAATAGTGATATTTGGATGATGGATGGGACCATTAAATTCATTTACCCAAATAAACACTATTCACGCCAATATCAATAACACTACAGTTCCCTTATTGTACAGTTTACTCCCTGATAAGCAAACCTCAACATACACTGAATGTTTGACGGTGGTAAAATCTAAAACACTCAATAAAAGTCCAAGAAAAGTCATAATTGATTTTGAATTACCCATGTTTAACACCATTACTAAATTATACCCCAGGACACAAATTCAAGGATTTTTTAAAACTTTTTACAGGCCTATTGGAGAAAAATCCAAAAAACATCCTTAGTTGAGGATTACATTTCAGACAGTAAAATGAATTAAAGATACTAACTTCTTTATGCTTCGTACCTCCTGACAGTGTGAATGAATTCTACACATCATTTACTGAATCTGAGTATTTTATAACTAACGATGACAAATTGGCACCCATACTAAATTACTTTGAGGACACATGGATTGGCCATGCAAGCAGATCGGGTCGCAGGAGGAAGCCAAGGTTCTCTGTTGATTGGTGGAACTGTTACACGACCTCCTTAGAGGGAGGTGCAAAGACTAATAATGCCATAGAGGGATGGCACAACTGCTTCAACAAATCAATCGGGAAACCTCACCCAAACTTTTATAACTTCTTGGAAATTTTGAGGAAGGAGCAAAGTTTCCAAGAAATGAGAATAGCGCAATCATTGACAGGTAGTCTGAACCCACATGTTTCAAAAGAATAAAAGAAATGTCAGAGCGACTACTGGGTCAAGTTCAACAGTTTTCGTTGATGGTGGCTTCAGACTACCTAGACAATATTGCATGCATACTACATTTATAACAAACACTAACACCTATTCTATCTTACTTGCCTGTTTTGCATTTTTTTTCAAAAATTAGGTGCCTATTACGATGGCGGTCGGACGACCGCCACCCGGCCGGCGGTGGCAACCGCCGGACCAGGGGCAGACATCTGCCCGCGATCGCAAGCCAGAAACCGCCGGTCAGATTAGGATGGCGGTGGTGACCGCGGCGGTGGGAAATTCCGACTGCCGCTTTTCTGCTCGTTGCCACCCGCACTCCTGCCTGGCGGACGGAGCAGGACCGGGATAATGGTGGCGGTGCAGAGCAGGCTCCGCCGGCAGGATTATGATGCCGGCGGTAGCCAGCCTTTCCTCAGCGGTCAGACGGCCAAGGCAAGGCATGCAGTGATTGTCTTCCGGGGGCCCGTTGCGGGCCCCCAATGTTTTGTGGGGTGTGGGTACACTGGGGGTACCCATGGTCTCCCCTACATTTCCCTGTACCAGGTGGCAGGCACTGTGCAGTGCCTGCCACGCAGTGCAGGGAAATGCAGGACATGCTCCTTTTGACATCGCTGCGGTGCTACGTGCATCAGCAACCGCCGCAATGTTAAAGCCCGTGATCCGACCGCAGCGGTCGGATTTCGAGCAAGGAACATCGTAATACGACCGGCGGTTATGTCACGGGCCTTGCGGGCGGTCTTCTCCCGTTGCCATGGCGGTCGGGGAGGTTTTCCGACCGCCATCGTAATAGGCCCCTTAGTTTGGTCTTTTTGAAATTATTTTTTTTAATTAAAGGAGTGTCAGGGTTCTTACCTGAAGTTGTCTTCTTTCTTCATCTCTTGGTGATTTATAAACAACCCCCCTTCACCAAGAGTCTTGAGCACTCCAATAATCCACAGAAACAAATCCATATTCCATGAAGGTATCCAAATCCAGCTGTAAACTATCAAAAAAGACACATATTGGCATCAGTCATATTTTCCAACATAACAACTGTTGGAAAAATTACAGTGTAGTCTTCAAAAACCTCAAACCCCAAAAAATAAATCCAGAAAAAGATGTGTGTTTTTGGAAAGAAATGTAACAGCAAATCCATTTATCCAATCCACTGTCCAGAAGATATTATTCCATCCATATCCTTCGAAGCCATGTCCCAACATCCAAAGGTACACATATTCAAATTGTTCTGTTTAAACAAAACATCCAGTAAAAAATTTCAATATGTCATCAAAATCCAATAGCTGATCCAGGGCATTCATTTTGTACTTACTCCCATGTGTTTTAGTGCCGTGAATACTGTATACTAAGTTTTAAAAAACACGTCGCAAAAAATGTTACTAAAAAAGTGCTTCCATTTCATTTTAGTTCAAAAGAAATACTATTCTTTCTTAAAACAAGTTTTTTTAAACCAAAAATCAACCCGACGTGGGCCTACATCTGCGAGCTGCATAGGAATGAAAAAGTAATTTAAAACAATCAAAACATACATCTTACTACTAACATGCATCTAACTACCTCCCTCCTCTCTCCTTACAATAAAGTATGCCACCTATAATCTCTGTTTAATAAATTAAATTGTCTTACCTGACTGCAGCTCTTCCTTGCTTCCGATCTTGACCACAAAGCTCCACCGACTGTAGAAACAGACGCACAGTCGCATACCTGAACCCTGAAAGTAAAGAGGAAAAAACGTCAATTTCTCCTATTGACCTCAATGGAAAAGAGTGGGAAAGCACTTTATAAAATTGTTTTCAATATGTTAATAAAATTATTTTGTAACAAATTTATTTAAAATAACAATTATCTAAACTCTGAAATATTTTTAGAAATGTTTACAGAATTTTATAGCTCCATTAAATATTTTTTAGTAAATTAAGTTACAAATATATGTTTTGGCTGGTCTTAAAATGTATTTCAATAAATGTATTTTTTCCACATCTAAATGTGTGTTATTTATTTACACTTTATTTAAATATTAAATAGGGAGTACCTCTCCCCATGCTAAACATCTTTTTTTAATTTTATAAGTATTTACTAATTGATTTAAAATTAATATTCAGATATTAAAATGAATAGCTGAGTATTAATACCCCCCAAACTCCTATTTCGCACACATCCCATGCCAGAGGGTAGGTGTTACACACCCAAGATTATTTTTAAATTTTTTGTTAAATGTAATAATATTATTATTAAAATTTTAAATAAATATAATACCCATGTATTAACATGAATTCCTGAGTATTAATATACTACCCCACCAAAATCCCTATTTCCCTCACATCCCATGCCAAAGGATGGGTGTTACACAGCCAAGAGTATTTTTTGTAATGTTTTTCAAATTAATAATATTAATATAATAAATAAAATAAATTAATACCCAGGTATTTAAATTAATACCTTAGTATGAATACACTCCTCCACCCAAAACCCCTATTTCCTTCACATCCCATGCCAGAGGGTGTGTGTTACACCCCCAAGATTTTGTTTTTTTAATTAATAATATTGATGTTATAAATTCAAATAAATGAACACCCAGATATTAAAATTAGCACCTGAATATTAATTCACTACCCCACCCAATACCCCCATTTCCCTCACATCCATTCAATATTATATTTTGGAAATTAATTTTTAAAAACGCAAAACTTATCCCCCAAAAATTAAACATACATTTTTAATAACGTACCTATTAAACTTAACATAAAATGCGTTGTAATGGTAGGTTAAGCCTGGCTGCTCTGTGCCAAGCTACCAGCTACCAGAGCATTGAGCACAGGTTAATTTAGGGATTGCTTGTGACTTCACCCTGACAAGAATTGTGGTTGCTGCTTGAGAAGGATTTCACCTCCCAAACCAGTAACTCAATTTCTTACATGTACTAATAGGTTGGTTCACAAAATCTGAATCACAGTGGGTTGCAATCCAACCTACACCATTACTATTCATGAGGTAGGTCGCAAATTGTGACTCATTACATTTGGATGCTATCACCTGTATGGTGGCCTGCTGGAGTCAGCAGACCACCATGTCTGTGATAGTATTTTAATAAAGTAGATTTTTTTATGATGTAGATCATTTTCCTTAAAGGAAATGGGGCTACATTAAAAGAAAAGGTTTTGTTTTAAGTTTGTTCAAGAGTTGGCTATGTTCTCCTGAAATGCTGCCTCCTCCCAAACAAAATTTCTTTCTAAAACAATCACAAAGGTGAAGGGATCCCAAGGGGAAACATTCCATTTTGCAAATGTGTTACCTCTCAAACGTTAGAATCTGTAACTTTTCAATGTTTTGTGACTGGATTTCGATCTCAAAATATGGATACATACCATATCAAATCACTATTTAGGAAGGACGGTCTAAACACTGTCCTTTGTTATTCAGTAACCTGTCATTTTGTTAATCGCAGGCTTTGTGACTGCAAAATTACTTTGTTCATTATGCCTTACGTGAGTTAAACAAAGCCCTATGGACAATCCAAACTGTAAATGCTGTTACTCAGCTACTTAACTCCCAAAAGGTTGTTAACTCATAATGGTCATGAATATGTAATTTAAGAAATTTTAAATTGTCTGGGATTCATTACTAGCATGCTTATTCTCTCACAGTCTCTCACAACATTGCAGAAATTCAATCTTTTTGTACAGAGCACAGTACTGAGCCAAGACCTTTCCAGTGGCAGACGTGTCCTGTGCAAAACATGCAAACTAAAATTATCTACCACCACCAGACATGCCGCATCTTGGCCTACAGGAGATGCAACAAGGAGTTCAGCCCATCTATGGATTACCTGATTCCTTCCTTGTGTGCCTAATTCCAATCATTTTAGCATCTTTGCTCCGATGTAGGCTAATTGGGCTCTTCGTTCATGCAGGGAATACCCTCTGCCATGCCACTACGTCTCTCTAGAATGCTGGGAAAATATTTGCTCACAAACAAGACATGGCACCTCCTCTTTTGAAAGCCTGACACTCCTTATGCCCACTTTACATTACATTTTGGAATTTCTGCTCAATTCGTTACTGCAAGACCAACCATAATACTCCATGGTGGAATAGGTGGTATTTCTGTAGGTGGCCCTGGGAACAAATCCACCAGGTTTGACTTGTCCCCATCTGGCCTGATATGCCCCCCCCCCCTTCAATGTGGCAGGCAAATGTAATATAGGTATGGACTGTGTAATGGAAACAAAAATGCAAAAATAGTCAAGGGCCCAAAAAGATTTTAGTGAAGTGAAGTATCACGTCAAACATTCTTCTGTGCGTACATCTGCTGGCATAACAAACAGGCTTGTGTTGGGCCAGATAGGAATATACAGGGCCAACAATTATTACAAATAAAGGTATTTTAGTGCTGTTAGAAATGGGATCTCTAGTTGGCAAGGGCTTGCACCTTTGTCCAAGTAGGGACCCTTCTTCCTAGTCAGGGTAAGGGAGTTACACTCCTAAAATAACCCCTGCTCACCCCCTTGGTAGCTTGGCATGAGCAGTCAGGCTTATTCTAGAGGCAGTGTGTAAAGCATTTGCACATATCCAACAGTAATACAGTGTAAGCACTACAAACTGACACCACACCAGTTTAGAAAAATATCCAATATTTTTATATACTTTAAACAAGACCAAATACGATAAAAATCCACTGTACAGTACTTCAGAAATAGTTACTTCTCAAAATGTCTTTAAAAACAGTTCCTTGATGTCGATAGCTCCTTCCAGGGCTATCGCGGCGTCGTGAACAAACAAATCCAAACAGTTCTGGCTGACCGCGGCGTCGCGGGTCAACTACGGTGTCGGGAAGACCCGCAAACAGTACCTTTCAGAAATGCAGGGCGTCGATGACCTCGCGGTGAGCTTCTGAAAACACGGCGTCCGCAGGCGTCGGTTCCGGAGGTCGGTGCGGGCGTCGTCGGGGCCCTCGAAGTCACACGCGTTGCAGATCGATCTCCTCTGTTGAAGTCAGGAGCGCTGGCGTCGGCCGGCGTCGGGTGCTGCGGTGTGAAGTGCAGCGGTGCGGCGTGCGGTGCTCTCAGGTCGCGGTGCGAGCAGCAGCTCGGTGGCGGCATCAGCAGGCGTCGTCGGTGAGACCAGGGTCGCGGTGCGGCATTGCGGCGGTGCCCTCTGCGGTGCCGTCGGGACACGGAGTCGAGTTGCTTTTCTTCTGTTGCAGCACAAAACACACAGTCCCCAGTGCTGAGGGCAGAAGAACTTGAAGTCTTTGCTGTTCCTGAGACTTCTTGAACAGGGGGCAAGCTCTACCTCAAGCCCTTGGAGACACTCACAAAGTAGATTGCAGAAATTTCAGTTCCAGTCCTTTCACTGCCCAAGACAGAAGCAGCCACTGCAGGCCAACACAGCAAAGCATACAGCAAAGTGGTAGTTCCTCCTCACAGCTTCTCCAGCTCTTCTTCTTGGCAGTCTTCTTGATCCAAAAGAGTTCTAATTTTCTGGGGTTTGGGTCCCCCTTTTTATCCTCAATTTTTCTTTGTCCTCTGAAGGCAGAGAGGCCTTTGCCTAGTCCAAACCAGTTCTGGTCAGTCCTGGAGCACTTTGTTGACAAGTCTCCTTCTTTCCTTTCACAGTGCAGGCCAGGGACATCAGACGCACCACAGGAGGTGGAGCCAGCATTGTGGAGGGAAGACCCAGCCCTATTCAGGTCCCAGGTGCATCTCCTCCCACCCATCTACATGTAGATCTTGCTATTCAGCCCTGTGCTGACTCACCCTGTCTCCTGGCATCCCCCAGCCCCTGTCACTCACACTCCAGACAAGGAATACACAACCTAGCAGAGGCAGGCTTGGATGGTTAGACAAGAAAATACCCACTTTCTAAAAGTGGTATTTTCAAACACAGAATGTTAAAACCAACTTCACTAAAAGATGCATTTTATCATTCTGAGTCCAGGCATACTAAACTCGAATTTCTACCATGTTCCCTGGGTCAGTTAGGACTATAAGCTGTAATAATCAGAACTGCCCATTCTGGCCTATGGGGAACAGGTAGCCTTGCAATAGTGAAAAACGAAATAGGCTGTAATTCACTATCAGGACATGCCACACACACCAGGGCATGTCCTACCTTTCACATACAATGCACCCTGCCCACAGGGGTACCTTGGGCCTACCTTAGGGGTGACTAACATGTAGAAAAGGGAAGGTTTAGGGACTTGCAAGTGTGTGCACTTGACAAGTCGAGATGGCAGCCCCAGGCTGCGCACAGGCTCTGCAATGGCAAGCCAGAGTTACACCTTACGGGCTGTTTGCGTGGGTGGCACAATCCAGTGCTGCAGCCCACCAACAGCATTTGATCTATAGGCCCTGGCACTCGCAGTGCCCTTTACTAGGGACTGACACATAAATCAAATAGGCCAATCATGGAAACACCAATCCATAACACAATTTGCACAGAGAGCATATGCACTTTAGCACTGATTAGCAGTGGTAAAGTGCCCAGAGTCCTAAAACCAACACACACAGGGTCAAAAACAGGAGGCCAAAAAGCAAAAAGTCTGGGGGTAAACCCGCTGTAAAAGCCAAGTCTAACACAACCCCCTCCCAGCCTAAAGCCAGGGTAGACTAATCAATCCCTTGATGGACTTCCCTGCTTGGGGCGATAGAACATAGACCTGGCCCACAACAGCGGGGGCACATTCTGGTTCTACGCCTTTCCAAACCCATTTGGATCCCTCTATCCATACTCTCAGGGCCCACTAAGCTGACCCATGGGGTACCCTTCTCTTCACCTGTGAACCCCATCTGTGCAGCGCCTAAACTTACTTTGCTCACAGATGTGTCCCAACAGGCCGACAGTGCCCACATGGCCAACACAGTGGTGTGGCCCAGTCCACCCCCGGGGTGTGACTCCTGTCCCTTTCCCAGGGGCAACGCTGTCCACCAGGACAGTAAGCCACAGTGGCTACCGACAGTTGTCAGTGGGGAGACCAAGGCCTTATGCCTCTCAGGGCTCTCTAACCTCTGTGGTGTCAGAGAGTGGGGGGTGGTAGCCCCTGGTGCCTGGCACCCTTTGTCCACTCTCCCTCTTGTCAGGTCAGGTATGACATCCTGACACTGACCCACCAACCCCGGGCCTGTACCCGGCAGCTGGACAGGAGACTGGGGTGGCCTCCCCCACACCCGGTCCTCCTCCCTGGGGCTCTGTACCCTCCCACCTGGAGCGGTACCCCTTTCCAGAATTGTCAGGGCACCTGTGGCAGGTGTCCTGCACAATTTGCCCAACAGTTCAGGGGTTCTATCCTGCAACTGGGATTCCAGCTTAGGGTCTGTACCCTTAGGCTGGACAGGGGACTGGGGTGGCCTCCCCCACACCCGGTCCTCCTCCCTGGGGCTCTGTACCCTTCCACCTGGAGCGGTACCCCCAAAAGACAAACTGGTAGGGGCACTGTTAGCAGTCGCCCCTTCCTCCAGGTCAGGGGGGACACCCTGAACCTGGTCCTTCAACCCAGGGTCTGTACCCTTAGGTTGAACCTGTGCCTGGCAACCCAGGACTTCCAGGGGAGTACACCAACCCTCCCCAAGGGAAACACACTCCTCATGAGTCGTGCGAGAGTCTGCCTGGTGCAGGTCTCCAGCCTCCTGTCCACCTGACAGAGCATGAAGACCCCCCAGGCCAGAAGTGGCCTCACCAGGGTCAGTCCTGGGGTGCTCTGACCTCAGAGCGGGCAACCCCTGACCCAATGGTCCTTCCACTGGGGACAGCGCCCACCCCTCACCCTTTTCTCTGGACTCATGCCCCCTCCCAACTGGAGCGGGGTTGCCAGACACCGGAACCGGTGGGATGCTCGTTACAGCAGTCCCCCCAGTTCCTTAGACACTAGGGGATCACCCTCAATGGATGGCCAGGACCAGGCCCTAGGCCATCCAGATGTCTCTGGTCTTTGCCAACTAACAGAGTGGGGGGCAGTAACCCCTGGTACATAGTAACCATACTCCACTCTTCCTCTCATCAGTGCAGTTCTAAAGAACCACTGATCCTCCAACCTAGGGTCTGCACCCTCAGGTTCACCAGAGGTCTCGGGCGAGGCTCTCCTCCCCTTACCTCTCCTTCTGGGGTCCGGCCCTCTCCTCCCAGGAGAAGCACCCCCAGAACCAAAAACTGACAGGATGCTGGAACCAGACCTCCTACACAATTCTTCCACCAGTTCAGGGCCTTGACCCTGCAACTGATTCACCACCCTTGGATCTAAACCCTCAGGTTGAACCGGGGTCAGAGGCGAGGACTCCCTCCCTCTGCACCCCCTTCCAGAGTTCTGTACCCTCCCACCTGGAGTGGTACCCCTAGAAGACAAACCGGTCAGGACAGTGCTTACAGTCGTCCTTCCCTCCAGGTCAGGCAGGACCTGAACCTGGCCTCCTAACCCAGAGACTGAACCCTGCAGCTGAGCACCTGCCTGGCGCACCAGGACTTCCTTGGGAGCACGCATACCCCCCCCTGAGGGCAACACATGACTCATGTGTTGCGTGACAGTCTGCCTGGCGCAGATCTCCCGACCACTGTCCACCTGACAGTGCGCAAAGATCCCCAGGACAGAAGTGGTGTCACCATGGTCACTGCTAGGAGGCTCAGCCCTTCTGGCTGGCCTCTGACTCACTGGTTCTCCCACTGGGGAACACATCCCCCTCTCACCCCTCACTCTGGACTTCTGCACCCTCCCAACTGGAGCGGTACTGCCAGACACCAGAACCACTGGAGCTCTGTTTACAGAGGCTCCAGGTTCTCCTGTCAGTAGGAGATCTCCCTCAACGGACGGCCTACCAGTACAGTCTAGGCTCCCCACCTGGGGTTCCCTCCTGGAACCACCCAGGCTCCGGGACCGGGTTTTGGGCACCTTGGGCCGCAGCCCCTTCTCACTCCTTCTCCGCAGAGACAGGACGTGAGTCCCTACACCCTTCCCATGACACCGGGACCTACCTGGGCTATTACAAACCTTTCCCACCACTCTTGGTTGGGAAATACCTAAGCCACTTCCTCCAGGATCACCCCCAGATGCTTCTCCAGACCCTCTGGAATCCACCAAAAGGTCTGCCTCCAGTGCAAGCTCCCTGGGGTCAGAGAACTCACACTCCACTGGGTGTTGGCATAGCTCTGGAAAACAGGGACTTAAAATATGCTCTCCAACAATTGAATCACACAGCCCCACACAGGTGTTAACCAAACTACCCTTCGCCCAACCATCCAGTGCCTCAGAAAAGTACCCCACATCATTCTCACAAGACTGGTGAGACAGTGTCTGACTGTTGCTGTCTCTCCACCCATACTCTTCTGGCTGGTCTCCATACTCACTTACCAGGGCTTCTATCATGGGGGAACCCCTCTCCCTGCACTTCTCATCTAGAGTCAGTAGAGTGTCCCTCCCACTACCAGGAAAATGATCCCCTGTGTCAGCTCCCCAATCCACCTCAGGGATACCGCGCACCACTGGAGTAACCTCACAATCCTGAACCCCTGGTGTATGTCGACCCCCTCCTTGAAGTAGGGTCCCAAATCTGTGTGTGTGTGTACCTCATCCTCAGTACTAGACACTACATTTTTGCTGCCACCATCTGGGCTGGACAAAGCCCTACCGGCTTCCCAATCCAGCTCCAGCTCTCTTATTTTAAGCTCATGATCCAAGATCATCCTCCTTTCCTCCATGGCCATTCTTTTGTCTTCCCTCTCACTTTCCATCCTGAGTTTCTCTAATTCGAACTTCCTTGCTTCCCGCCTGTCCTCCAGCTCCTCTGGGGACAAGCTACTGCTGCCTTGCTTGGAGGGTCCCCCCCCTCCCAAAAGCACATCCACCCTAGAAATAGGCTCCTCTGCCTCTCCACTGAGATCACCAGATTGCCCAGTGGCATGTCTGGCTGCTACCCAGGCCCTCAGCGCCTTTTGTAGCTCCTCCTTCCTAGTGAGGCCTCTGATTTGGATTCTCAGGTTTTTGCAAATCGTCTCTCAATTCCTTAACATTGTAGGATTCCAACCTATCCTCCTCAAAGGCAATTTCCAAGGATGCAACCGATGATGCAATTGATTCAGGCATGTTGAAGTAGCAAGTTCAAATTGGCAAGATCAAAAATAGGCCAAAAAGAAAAAGAACCTGTATGTGGTACGTAATGGTCTGCGATATGGTAGTAGTGCACACCAATCACTGTAAGTCAAGTGCAAACACAAGTCCTATCCTCACCGCTGACAACCAATGTTAGAAATGGGATCTCTAGTTGGCAAGGGCTTGCACCTTTGTCCAAGTAGGGACCCTTCTTCCTAGTCAGGGTAAGGGAGTTACACTCCTAAAATAACCCCTGCTCACCCCCTTGGTAGCTTGGCACGAGCAGTCAGGCTTATTCTAGAGGCAGTGTGTAAAGCATTTGCACATATCCAACAGTAATACAGTGTAAGCACTACAAACTGACACCACACCAGTTTAGAAAAATATCCAATATTTTTATATACTTTAAACAAGACCAAATATGATAAAAATCCACTGTACAGTACTTCAGAAATAATTACTTCTCAAAATGTCTTTAAAAACAGTTCCTTGATGTCGATAGCTCCGTCCAGGGCTATCGCGGCGTCGTGAACAAACAAATCCAAACAGTTCTGGCTGACCGCGGCGTCGCGGGTCAACTACGGTGTCGGGAAGACCCGCAAACAGTACCTTTCAGAAATGCAGGGCGTCGATGACCTCGCGGTGAGCTTCCGAAAACACGGCGTCCGCAGGCGTCGGTTCCGGAGGTCGGTGTGGGCGTCGTCGGGGCCCTCGAAGTCACACGCATTGCAGATCGATCTCCTCTGTTGAAGTCAGGCGCGCTGGCGTCGGCCGGCGTCGGGTGCTGCGGTGCGAAGTGCAGCGGTGCAGCGTGCGGTGCTCTCAGGTCGCGGTGCGAGCAGCGGCTCGGTGGCGGCATCGGATGGCGTCGTCGGTGAGACCAGGGTCGCGGTGTGAGATGAAGGCGGTGCTCGTCACGGTGCTGGCAGGTCACGGTGCAGCAGCGTCGTCGTCGTAGCTGCTGCGCTGTCGTCGGCTGACGAACGGGAGTCAATGGCACCGGCGTCGGTGGGCCAAGGCTGCGGTGCGGGATGAGGGCGGTGCATCGTGTAACTTACGAGCAGTGCCCCCGAACCACGGTGCAAGCAGCGACGTCAAGTCCGGCGTGGAGCGGCGTCGTCGGGAAGGCCACGGCGTCGTCGTGAAGCGAGGCGGTGCGGAGTGCTGTGCCCACAGGTCGCGGTGCGAGCAGCGGCTCGGTGGCGGCATCAGCAGGCGTCGTCGGTGAGACCAGGGTCGCGGTGCGGTGTTGCGGCGGTGCCCTCTGCGGTGCCGTCGGGACACGGAGTCGGCAGCGGCGTCGTCAACGTCGTCGAGTTGCTTTTCTTCTGTTGCAGCACAAAACACACAGTCCCCAGTGCTGAGGGCAGAAGAACTTGAAGTCTTTGCTGTTCCTGAGACTTCTTGAACAGGGGGCAAGCTCTACCTCAAGCCCTTGGAGACACTCACAAAGTAGATTGCAGAAAGTTCAGTTCCAGTCCTTTCACTGCCCAAGACAGAAGCAGCCACTGCAGGCCAACACAGCAAAGCATACAGCAAAGTGGTAGTTCCTCCTCACAGCTTCTCCAGCTCTTCTTCTTGGCAGTCTTCTTGATCCAAAAGAGTTCTAATTTTCTGGGGTTTGGGTCCCCCTTTTTATCCTCAATTTCTCTTTGTCCTCTGAAGGCAGAGAGGCCTTTGCCTAGTCCAAACCAGTTCTGGTCAGTCCTGGAGCACTTTGTTGACAAGTCTCCTTCTTTCCTTTCACAGTGCAGGCCAGGGACATCAGACGCACCACAGGAGGTGGAGCCAGCATTGTGGAGGGAAGGCCCAGCCCTATTCAGGTCCCAGGTGCATCTCCTCCCACCCATCTACATGTAGATCTTGCTATTCAGCCCCGTGCTGACTCACCCTGTCTCCTGGCATCCCCAGCCCCTGTCACTCACACTCCAGACAAGGAATACACAACCTAGCAGAGGCAGGCTTGGATGGTTAGACAAGAAAATACCCACTTTCTAAAAGTGGTATTTTCAAACACAGAATGTTAAAACCAACTTCACTAAAAGATGCATTTCATCATTCTGAGTCCAGGCATACTAAACTCGAATTTCTACCATGTTCCCTGGGTCAGTTAGGACTATAAGCTGTAATAATCAGAACTGCCCATTCTGGCCTATGGGGAACAGGTAGCCTTGCAATAGTGAAAAACGAAATAGGCTGTAATTCACTATCAGGACATGCCACACACACCAGGGCATGTCCTACCTTTCACATACAATGCACCCTGCCCACAGGGGTACCTTGGGCCTACCTTAGGGGTGACTAACATGTAGAAAAGGGAAGGTTTAGGGACTTGCAAGTGTGTGCACTTGACAAGTCGACATGGCAGCCCCAGGCTGCGCACAGGCTCTGCAATGGCAGGCCAGAGTTACACTTTACGGGCTGTTTGCGTGGGTGGCACAATCCAGTGCTGCAGCCCACCAACAGCATTTGATCTATAGGCCCTGGCACTCGCAGTGCCCTTTACTAGGGACTGACACATAAATCAAATAGGCCAATCATGGAAACACCAATCCATAACACAATTTGCACAGAGAGCATATGCACTTTAGTACTGATTAGCAGTGGTAAAGTGCCCAGAGTCCTAAAACCAACACACACAGGGTCAAAAACAGGAGGCCAAAAAGCAAAAAGTCTGGGGGTAAACCCGCTGTAAAAGCCAAGTCTAACAAGTGCCTTTTGTAAACAAGAGAAATTGAATGAGTGTGTTTTTAGGTGTGGCATTAGCCAAAACCTTTTGATTTCACTACAACTATTAATATAATGTACTAACTTATAGGAGCTTTCAGTCAGTCTTCTTCATCCATTGGTCCATTGTTGAGTCATTCACATTTTCTTTCCACCCACTATAGGACAATGCATGGAGTAATGGGTCAGCTCACTCCATTTATTGGCTAACCTCAGTATGAGTGACAACATACTGCCCTTCCACAAAGAGAACATCTACACAAAGGGCCTAATTGCTCATGGGGGCGCGGCGACCGTGGTCTCCTGATCACCCTATTACAATTAGGGTGTTCGGACCAACATTGCCCCGCCGCAGTCGCCAGGGAACCACCATTCTCTGGCGGTGCTGTGGGCAGTCAGGAGGCCACAATATGCTTGGCGGGACCGTATTACGAGTTTCCTCTCGGCCACGGTTTTCATGGTGGTTCCACTGCCATGAAAACCGTGGTAGAGAGGAAACAAAGGGAGCCCTACAGGGCCCCCTTGTGCCTCATGCCATGTGGATGCATGCAGGGGGGCACAACATGTACCCCTCTGTATACATGCACCCCAGTTCCTGCACGGCATAGACTTAACAGTCCATGCTGTGCAGGAATTGTTTTTGGCATTATCATTGCGATGCCCATTTTCAGGGCACCGCCATAGGAACCTACAAAAAAAGCCAAGCAGACATGAGAAATACTCGTAAGACCACGGGTTTGGCAGTGCGGCGGCAGGGCGGACCCGGCGCAGAACCGCCAAACTCGTAATCAGGCCCAAAGTAATTCCCTTCAAAACCAGCGATTGCTATGACAAAGTGTGCTTTGGGAGGCCCCAAAAATATTTTTAGCTTTTAGCCAAAGTTTATTTTTAGCAAGAACTTAAAAAAAAAAAAAATATTTATATACCACACCTACTTAATTACAGGGACATTTAATCATCCCTCTGCATCCATTGGTCTGCTGTAAAGCCATTTGCAATTTTGCTTAAAAGAGAGCTAATTCAAAGTTCAGACATTTTTAAATAGCTTTTTGATATAGTATGTATCAATGTTTTGTGACCGAAATAAAGGCACAAAACATTGAAAAGTTACTGACTCGCAAAAGGGAATATATCCCCTTGGCATCCCTTCCCCTTTGTGAATGTAAAAAAACTTTTGTTTGGGAGTAGGCAGGGGTGCAGGGGACCACTCCCAATTCTGTAACAAACTTTAAAAAAACTTTACTTTTTACATGGAGCCCACTTTCTTTAAGGAAAATAATCTACTTTGAAAAATTCTACTTTATTTAAATGTGATCACTGACATGGTGGTCTGCTGACTCTAGGAGGCCACAATACAGCATACACCACAGCAAACAGTATGGGACACAGAGTCAACCCACTTTAGCCATTGGCTTACCTGAATGCAAGTGACACCATTCTTCTCTTGCTGAATGTGTATATCTGCACAATAATTAGTCCCCTTCAGTGTGAGGGACTACTGGTGCAATGTGTGCTTTTACATAAACATATGTACCTATATTGGATTTTAGACAATGTTTGATTTCATACAATGCATGACTTCAAATACAAAACCCTTTACAAACAAAATGAGCTTTGGCAAAGCCAAAAGTTGAGCAGCCAACACCAGACCTATTAGTTTGGTCAGTGCTCTTTTTGTAAATGCTAGAATAAATAACAATTATATGTACTGGAGATATGTGATGCATGTGTGTAAGAAATCAAAGACATGCTCAGAAAAAGATGAACAGCTTTGTAAAGGAAATGCATTCAGGACCTGACCACTGCACAATCCTTAGGATCTTGTAATGTATCACAGGCAGGGGAAATATTTAATGTTTGCATTTATTTCACTGTTACCTCCTGCATTCTTTTTCAGTTGTTCTGCTCCTGAACTTCTTGCTAAAAAAAACTCAAATTCACCATAGCAAAATCTGCACCAATGGCTAGGAATAGAGAATACTTGCACCGTGGTAGCTCTAAAAAGACCACAAGTTTCTTTGTTTTATATAGTATAATGTTTCTGAAATGTCAATGACTGGATCTGTGTGCAATGTACTTATTTGGGCCTACTAAGGTTCATGAATCAGTGCTTAAATGGGCATCCTTCTACTTTAGGAATAACTCAAATGAGGAGTACAAATACCACTCCTCCTGTGTTGCACAGGCATCCACCACCCTTATGTACCTAGGCTGTACCATGATGAGCTGAAGTGGCTCAGCACAGAGCCAAGCACCTGTTTTTATGTGCCTGCAGTGTATTGTACTGTATTGCCGCATTTATATAGCGCTTGCCACCCATATGTGGAGTTCTGAGGTGCTTACCTATATGTGTTTCAAGATATGCCATGTAGGGTGTGTGATTGTAAGGGTGTAGTCTTTGCTTTGTGATCCTATGTGGGAAGTGTTTCCATGTCTTGAGTGAGGTTCACTGAGGTGTGGTTATCATGTTAAGGGACGCAGCTCTTGGAATGTGGTTAATGATAAGGTCTGAGAGACAGACACGCAGATTTATGGTTTTCTATGTGCTGGCAACTTTGAACAGCTCTGTCAGTTCCTTTACGGTTTTTCTTATGATTATATTCTGCTTACCTGTTTACTGCACTGGGTTGTCCAATTGTAGATTTTTTGTATACCTGTGGTCCAGAGCTGGCATGGTTGGTGTGAGACAGAATTTGAGTGTCATTGTGAGATGCTAGGAAGCAGTCAAAGAGTATAGATATATAAGTACTGCAGTGGTGGTCTAGATGAAAGTCCTCCAAATTGCCAAGCAAGGTGTAATAGATCTCATATGTTATTCCATGCCTGTTCATTTACTGATGTTTGATTCTTGGCTGTACAGTACTGGTGCTAGACAACCCTCATAGCAGATATGTCTTCTGAATGTTAGAGATATAAGTTAGATTATATCTGTGGGTTGTAAGCTGAAGATTGCGCTTGAGGGTGTTACTATCTTTTTTGGGTTCTGTTGCCAGGATCTGGAATGGAATAGTTATCTTGTAAATAGCCGTGTTTACAACTGCCTTCTGATGTGTATACGCTCCTGGATGCTTCTAATGCTGGCTGGTAGTGAGTTCCCAAACTTAGCGACTTTTACTGAAAACACGGTGCCTCCTTCAGATTTCCTTTGGTAAGTTGATGATAAGTGGTGCAAGTCAGGAATGCAATGTTCTCTTTTCTTTCTATTGCTTGAATATGACTTGTAGGTATAGCTGTCCTTTTTATTGGGAGGCTCTGTGGACAATGCAAAGTGCCTTCCGTGTTGCCCTTCTAGCTATAGGTAGCCAGTGGAGCAATTGCAGAACTGGAGTCATGTGTTTTCTTGGGTGAAGGAGGAGAAAAAGCCTTCCAGCAGCATTAGGGATTAGTTATATTTAGTGTATGGTGAATGCAGGTGACCCAAGGTACAAGATTTGGAGTAGTCAAGCTTAGAGAATACTTTGCTGCATGTTCATCCACTGCATGGTGGAAGAAGGCCCCCTGCAATACCTGCTCCTGATCACTAATATCCTGAGTCGAATCTGAGTGCACTCACTGCCTGCAGTGCCTGCTCCTCCTTCTCAGCTCCCCTCCTTCAGGAGTCACCAGTCCCTACCGGACATCCACCCTCTCAAGATCCCTTCTCATTCTGGCTGTATTTGAGGGCTCTGACTGCCTCCTTCATCCTCAAACTCTTGTCACTGTGGTTCTTGCATTTCTACCAATCATCTTCTGGCTGCGCCATCCTCATCCACATCAATGAGGAGGCTCTCCTCTGTGGCACACCTTGCTTCATTAAATCTTCATTACCCCTGGTGGCTTTTTCAATGGTCGCCTCCAGTCTATGGGGGGCCTGCCCTGTCCTTGTCACCTCTGCTCATCACAGGGCAGTACTTAACAATAGCATAGGAGGTGCAGTGGGCCCAGGTGTCTGGCAGGCCATTTGCATCCCAGTTATGGCTTATTTTACTCTCTAAGTGAAGGTGAGGCTCCTTTCCTTGCTTCCATTAGGGTCCATGTGTCACCCTTTCCTGGCACATCCAGGGCATTAATCCCCAGTCTTTTGTAACGCTGTCCCATTTCCCCCCTCAGTCCCATTGCCCTTGATATCTTACCCCTCAGAAATCCATTGCACTTTCTTGGCTCCTGTGTTTTCAGCACATGCCCTCTGCTACATTTAGCCCCTTCATAGCCTTTCTGTTTGTGCCCCTCTGCACACGCAGGCTCCTCCCTGCCTTTTTACCCGCCCCAAAGGCAGCCTTCATGCCCTTGACCCCCTTCCCTGGTACATGAACTATCCTGTGCACTTCCGCTTATGTCCTTCTCTGCATGTCAGACATGTCTTTTGGGTCATCTCTCCCTTTGCCCCACTGACCTAACACCACCCATTGTTTACTGCTCTGCACGTCAGCCTCTGTGAAGTGAGAGTTGATGCCCACCTCATCCTCTCTAATTCTGCTGGGACAGATGCCCTATTGTATTGTATTGCAGCATTTATATAGCGCTTACTACTCCTATGTGAGACATTGAAGTGCTTACCTACATGTGTTGCAAGCTACACAATGCAGTGTGGTTGGAAGTGTGTTGTCTTTGTTTTGTGATCCTACATGGGGAGTGTTTTCATGCCATGAGTGAGGACAACTGAAGTACATTTATAATGTTATTGAATGCAGCACTTGGAAGTGTGGTTGATGATCAGTTCTGAGAGACAGATGCACATATTAATGTTTTTCAGTGTGCTGGCAGCTTTGAACAGCTGTGCTGGTCCCTTTGTGGTATTTCTTAAGATTATAGTCTTCTTAGCAGGTTACTGCACTGGTTATTCCGATCTGAGATTGTGTGTATAGTTGTGGTCCTGACCTGGCATGGGTGGAGTGCGACAGAAGTGGAGAAATCTGCTGGAATAATCATTTTCACTGTCATCGTGTTAGACGTCCAGCCTCCTGCACGGTCCTTCGGAGTCCTGGGGGAACTTGAGTGCTTGCTGTATAGAAAGTTGAACACTTTTCAGCAGATCCCTCACCTCTCTGCTAGAGGTGGAGTTTGTTGACACTCCCTTCCTTTAAAAACACTGACTCGCCGAGGAACCGTTGCTTGGCTTTCGATTCTGGACCACGCCCTAACCTTTCCTGAAAACCCAGTGTCTGGCAGCACTCCTCGTGAGAGTACTTTAGCGTTTTTTTCCTACTTAGAGCGATCCCTGCTACCTGTCTCAAAAAGATCGTAAGGCGGTTCAAGACTCCTTCTTGCTTCCCTATTCGCGTCCAATGCCTTACCTACATGCTGTGACTCTTAAGTGCCCCGCTGACCCCCTTGACTCGCGGCCGCGTTCTCTGCAGCATTTACGCGCGGCCGCATTCTGAAGCCCCCGCTGCCTGGGACGTTCTCTCGTCCTTGTTCATGACTGATCCAGACTTTCCCGTCTTTGATGTAATTGACGAGCGGCTGCGTTCTTTTTCCTGAATAGACGCCGCCGTGTTTGTTAGTTGAAACTGACACAAAACTTGGAACTTTGTATCAGTGTTTACGCGCACCGCACGTCTGACTGCCTTGTTTGTTTCAAACTCCTGTGAGGCATTTTTCTGACTATTCATACCTTTCCTTTTTGCACTTTGCCCCCTCATTCCATTTATTCTGGAAGCACATTACATTAGAATCTGTTTGAAGTCATTATACAGATTCTTTGTCGGTCCCCCTTTATTCCTTTTGTTTGTTTTACTTTGGACATATCTCAGTGGCATATGTTACTGGTGAGGGTAAAGAAGTATTTGCCTACACTTCAGGAGCACTGAGAAGATCCTGGATTTTACATAAGGAGATGTCCAGCCGGTAAGGGAAAGTGTGTTTCTATAACGCAAGCACTAAGTCTACCTTGTATTACTGTACTGTTAGACAGGGGGAAGGAAGTTTCTCATCATTGTCTATTATTGTCTCCCTGTAGGTTACACCTCTTCTGTCTTCTGGTCAACCCTGAGGGAATCGGCTGGGGGGTTAAGAATTTATTTCACCTTGGCTTCTAATCCCCACATCTCCAAGAGTCAGTCTAGGGGTGCGAGAGTCTTGATCCTTTTCACCCGTGAACTGTCCTTAGGAGTGTGGGGAATTTCTCGTCGCTCCTCTGGATTGAGCCTTGAGTTTTACAACAGTTAGTGGCATCGGCAACACATCGTATATCTGAGTGTCATTGTGAGATGTAACGAAGAGGTCAGTGTGTAAAGCGAATTCATTTAACCCAATATTTCTCTGAGTTAGGGCTTTATTTTCAGGCAGTTCAGCTTGAAAACAGTTAGCAGGATTTGACTTTTTCTGTTTTTGAGCTGTGCTGTTTAAAATATGCACAAGGGTCCTCATCACTGCACTATAATTCTGATATGTCTGGCAACTTTTGTTACTGCACATATCAGAATTATGACTTGTGAGGATGTTATTACAATTGGTAAATGCCCAGTGTGATTAAATCCACATTGCTCAGTGAATTTCCTGCCAACATTCACCAGTGAAACATGACTGGAAAATTTGAGACGTTAGTTTTGGTATAGAATGTACTTGGTGTGGTAGAACTTGTAATGGGCAACAATTATTGTGCACAGTAAAATATGCACACCTTGGTGTTGAATTTTATCATGTACGATCATCATTGTACAGCAGACCATTGCACACTATACACTGCAGGAGCATAAAAACAAGCTCTCACCTCTGTGCCAAGTCAGCACAGCCCATGATGATATGGCCTCTGGTGGTTATTGCTTGTGTGAATATGTGCACACAAGGGTCATAATGTGCGCAAAACAGGTACAATTACAGATTATTGACATGAGGGCAGATTTATTACAAATCACGCAGCGCAGCATGTCACCTTGCCTTGCTGTGTGATAGGGAAAGGGCAGGAATGCTCCGTATCTAACATTATGCAGCGCATTCTTGTCTTTTCTCTGCGCTGGCGCACAATCTGCTGCCTAGCGCCAACGCAGGTACCCTTGCACCATGGAGCAAGGGGGCCTGCGTTGTTAGCAGGATTGTTTTTGTAAAGGAAGGAACACCTTTTGGCACAAAAACAATCCTGAGAGGCAAGATATTTTTCCTCACTACGCCTCCCTTGGGGAGGCATAGCATTATGACGCATTACCACGTATACCTGTGTTGGCAAATCTGGGAATGCGCCGAATTCCATGGGTGAATGTCTGGGAACACCCATGCTCCACCCATGGAATGCCTCCCTGGGGCATTCTCCACCCATGGAATGCCTCCCTGGGGCAGAGTAACGCAATGCAGCAATTTGCGCAGCGTTGCTTTACTCTGGATTTAACAATCCATGCAAGGCCCCAGAAGGTGTCCTTGCGTGGCTTGATAAATCTAACTTAAGAGTTGTATTGCTTTTGCACCCTATTGCGTGGCGCCAGGGCAACAAAACTCTTTCACAAATATGCCCCATGATTCCCAGTTTGTTAGTGCACTGGTGCACAAGCAACGCAGAGAGGGATTTTGCACCTGGTAACAAAGCACAGGTCTGAATGACCGCGTTTGTATTTCCCTTATACCAGTGTCAACTTTTTTCGCTGTGTGGATACCACTATAGCATCATCTCTTTATTACTTCTACTTTTATAACCTGATATTGGACTCTCAGTTTTATAATGGTCCTCACTATCACTCGGAGAATATAACGCATAGTGCAATCATTCTAATATATTGTGCTCAAACAACAGTCCATCTGGCGAGAGACCATGCCCTGTGAGAGATGCCAGTAATTTTATGACGACATGCAATGGGTTTTTAAAGGCTGCTGTAGAAGATGTTTCAAAGATGCATTCCACTTTAAAAAAATCTATCGGATTGTGTACGGTATATTGGAATGCAGAGGTAATGTAATGGATCCAAAAGTCGCCATAAACTTTCCAATTTCTCTAATAATGGATTGAGTTTAAAAGAAAAACTGTCAAACTTCTGCTGGGGTTGCCAAGAATTGAAACGAATTGCCTTTGTTTGCATTAAGACATATTTAGCAATAGAATTGTTCCAGTAACAGAAGCTAGACTGGTAATCAATAACAATAAAAGCCTTGTTCATTGCTATTAAATATTAGTGAATCAATCCTTACTTTGCTTTAAGTCAATAATGGTTCAGTGAACACAACCTTGGAACACTCTGACACCTCAAGCTACATTTCTAACGAGTGTTGCTCCATATATGTGCTTTAGAAATGGCACTGTTCATGCACCAGGCTTACTACCTGGGTGCCCCTCTGCAAGATGTGCTTTGTGGGTCAATATTACCAGCAGAAGTACCCGAATGGCTATTGAATTGATGGCATGAACCCCAGCGGCAGCTGCTCCCGGGAAGCAGCAGTGGGGCGGGGAGGGGTGAAGGGGGTAAGGGGTAGTTAAAAAAAAAGATAACTTACCTGCTGGCCAGCCGGCTTGCGGGCCGCTGCCTCTCCTCCTTCCTCTCCATCCTCTTCTTGGCTTCTGTGCAAGCAGGAAGGACCCAGGGTCCCCTAAGCCAATCACAATGCTGCAATGCAGCGTTGTGATTGATCTGAGCGCTGTGGTTCGGCGCTCAGACAGGGAATGGGAGCATGGACATGTTCCCTAGGTGGAGAACATGCAAAGTGCACATGAATGTTTGGCCGGCCCAAGACGTCCGGCCAAACATTCATGCGCACTTACAGAGTGCCACCACTCCTCGCCCCTGCACTGCCCAGCCCAGCACCGCCCTGCCCGCAAAACTGCGTCAGCATGAAAAAATACAATGATAATAACCTCACGTTATTATCATTTTATTTTTCCTTTATTGCAGTGCTGAAAGTCAGTGGGGCGATGCTCCTCCGCCTTAGCGGAGGAGCCGCCCCTGATGAACCCAAACAAAGCAGGCCTGGCTAGTAGCCAAAGTGCATTCAGAGGCATTTACCTTGGTGTGTTGATTTGTATTATAATATATGGGAGCCTGCAATCCCTGTATAAGAGCCTGTCTCTAATTTCCTTGTTACAGGAAACTTGTGATGTTTCTAGTCTCCTATGATAAAGAAATTACATAGTTGCTCAACTATGATGCATAATGCCTGCTGCAAAATGCAACAGCCAAGGGGAAAGGCAGGACACAGAGCTTAATTAAAGCTGCAGTTTAAAAAGCAAACACAAAACCTGGCTTTTTCTTTTTCTTCTCTGTTTTTCTAGATGAACGGAGATTAGCAGAAATTAAATATTTATGGCAATATATATCTTTTTTCATGCTTTAGGTAATTATAGGTAATATTGATCCCCAGGCTGGTACTGTATAATCATGGTACCATCAGACCCATTGTACAGCCTTTATAATACCCAGTTGTCACACTGCTTTAACCAATATCTCCACCTGCCCCATTGTTTCAACATGGCTTCTCCCATGTTAGGCTACTGGAATCCTCTATTATGAACTACTTAAAAACGTGGAGCACTTATAAAGGAGTCCCCTTGGGTCTACAAGGGATAGTTATTATTAACCTCTTTTGCAAACTAGCCGTAGGATCTTCGAGACAGTTATGTCAATCTGATTCACAAATTGATTATTCTGAGGAGAACTGGACCTTATTGCTGTTTTCGCCTGCAAGGGCTCTTGCGGAGGCTAGACTCAAATTTTAAAATGCTAAATAATTGGTTTTGGACACCCCTCAAAATTCATAAGGCGGGTCTTTTACCACACTTTAACTAGTGTGAATCTACTTCACTTTTTATGGTCATGCCAAGTGAGGCAAATCTTTAGTCCACATTATAGGGCAAATTGTCTGCTACTAGCAGGCTGGTCATTTGCCCTCAGCACAATTGGCGTTATTAAACAATATGTCAGAAAAGGTGAACCCAGACCTATATGGTTGATCACTGCAGTGTCGGCTCCCAGGCTAAGCAACTTAAGGCATTGTAGGAAAGCCTTAATACTAGACCTGGATGACCGTCTAGTGGAACTGCTAAAGGCAGCCTCCTGAATAAGTAAAATCCATAAAATCCATGGGCAAATGGAAATATACTGCTAGCTATGAGAACTTTTCTTACAACAATGAGCCATTGCAAAAGCTAATGATATTGGCTGACAGAACGATGTCTGTCTATTATGGTCATTATTGTACTCACGTATTCTCCATTCTATACTGCTGCATAGACTCACTTTCACTTTCTGCTGCTCCTATTACTGGGATTGACATATCCCCCAGCCTGTTATAGAATTTTAAGATTTTCCATATCGTGGGTCATACATACTTCACCCTGGTTTTTAATGATACTAATGTTATTGAACTGGCACTCTAGTTACCTTCTGTAAACAAAGGGAATTGACAGAAACATTTGATGTATGATCAGTGACAATGCAAATGACTCAATGTTATATTTTCGTACTTTTGTCATGCAATGGTTGTACCACTGAATATTGACCACACAATATTGAGGTATAAAAATATTGATTCAAGCACATTGATAACCATAGTATGTACTTTGAATGAGGCCTATGGGGGAACTCTACCGAGGGGGCAGACTCCAGGCCCCAGCACAACTTGCAGCAGGGAGCCGCAGACTCCATCAGCCTGCACCCGGAGATGCTTCTTAATCAGTTTGTGAGTCCCGCAGTGCGGGGAACTCTATTGAGGGGACAGACTCCAAGCCCCAGCACAACTTGCCGCAGGGAATCGCCGACGCCAGCAGCAGGCCCGGTTCTAGGATTCTTGCTCAGGGAGGGCCATGAACATCGATGGGTGGGCCACGAAGATGAATGGGGCATGGACAGTGGTACAAAGTATTTGCCGACATTTGATATTTTAGGTACTTACATTGTCAACTTTTGACATTTTGAACACCATAAGTATCAACCAATGAGGTACCTACTTCGCTTTCCCTGCTTTGCTTCTGGCTTTGTGGAAGGGAAGGGATGCAGCATACAGACTGGCTGGAGCCTGCTCATAGCCATGTGCAGCAGCAGAAACGTTCCTACTGCCACACATCTCTTTGCAGCTTTTCAGGTTTTTCTTTTAAATGTCCACTTTGCAGTTTGCAAAGCACTGAATTTTAAAAGTGTGGTGCAGTAAGCCCTCTGACAACTTTGCACACCCCTGCCTAATAAAATAATTCAGACTTTACAATTATGTATCCTCCCTTTCTATGCACATGGTCAATAAAAACACAGTTAAAAACTGAGTTATGGTTTTGCCAAATGTGCAAAATCATTGAAACTCACCAGTTATGCTAACCAACGCACACATAACTCACGTTGCCCGTCATGCTCAAAATTCTTTCTCAACTGGGCCTGGGTCTTTCTCCCATCTCTTTTGAGGCCATCCAAGTTTTTTTTGAGATATTGCTTTTTTTTGCCCTTCTAGCCTCTGGCTGACTTCCCTGTAGAGGTAATACTTCCAGCATTTACATCTCCCCCTTAATGGAAGAAGTAACAACATGCTTGAAGTGCTAGTATTGAGTTATGTGCTTGTTTTGTAGCGTGTATTTGGTTTGCAATGTGTAAATGGTAATTAACGTCTACCAAGTAATAAAAGAAGCTTTATTCAGGAAACAAACATGCCCAGAATAGACAACACTACACTGTGCACTACAGAGCTCTGGTTAGCCACTCATCTATTAAAAAAAGACTTCAACAGGAGTTAAGGGTACAACAGGTGTACACAATGAACCTTAAAACACCTATCTTTAAGGCACTGAAATACATTAGGTAAGGTGCTTTTGAAAGAAATCATAGTGTTATGATGCAAAATGGTTGCAAATTGAGCATTTAGCCTCATCTGTGAGAGTGAGTGTGAGTGTTCAGGATATCTGTGCTGTTCATTTGTGCATGCAGCAGCTACCATTCCTGCTGACAACAGACTTGTCGCCAAGCCTGAGAGTAGCCTATGTCCTGGGTTGAATCAGGCCAAAAATTGGCCTGGGCACCCAAAAACAACTGCCCCACCTTTGCAGATCGCAACTTGTCATGAAACATTGCTTGGATAGTATCAGGGAGTAAATCTGGGGAGACATTTGTGAAAAATTAAACTTTTCAAATGTTCTAGGACCGTTAGCATTCTCTACTTGCTGGAAACAGTATTTTTTCTCTGCAGCTCTCTCACACATCTTCCAACGAATCTATCCCTGAATCAGTTGCTCACTCTTACATCTTCTAAGCCCTTACTCACTCTCCGAGTCTCTGAATCCTCTCTCTACAATCAGGTCCTAAAACCCCTGGTCATTCCTATGATCCTTGCTTGGCCCTGACCAATGAGACCCCAGAAGCTCATGCGGATCCTCTGGCCAGTAGGCCTCTGTTCACACTTAAGAATTCATAGGTGCTGCTCATCCTAAGGCCTTCAGACTCTTGCTCCCCATCAGTTGGTCTCTAAACTACCCACTTATTAAAGGACCGTGAAGCTCATTTCCACTCTCCGATCCTCGGAGACTCCTGCTCAGGCTCAGATCCTTAAGGTTCCAGCTCACTCTCAGGTGCCTTTGGATTCCAGCTCATCATCTGATCACCTGATTTCCCTGGGGAGCTCTTGTTCACTCTTACTTGGAAGCTCCAGGGCATCCTCCTTTTACCATGAGATTCTGCATAAGTTATATATCGATTTAGCTTCCTTGATGTTTTGCTCACCCTAAGGGAATGAGGTGTATTGTCACCACCAGACGGCTGAAGCTCCTGCTCTCCCTCAATCCTCGCAGTGGGCATTGGGGGTGAACATTTGCTTCAGAGGCATAGCTGAGTTTAGGTCCCTGACCTTCAAGTTCACCTGCAAGGTCCTGAGGTTTATGCTTACTCCAAGTTGCCCGAAACCCTCCTCACTCCAAGGTCTTCAAGGCTTCTGCTTGTCCCAATGGCTCTGGCCACCAGGGGGTGCTAAGGTTCCTGCTCAGTGTCATTTACTTGTAGCTCCTGGCCACGCTCAAGTGCCCAGAGGTTCCTACTCAGGGACATTAATCATTGAAGATCCGCTCCACCTTAGATCCCTGGAGCACATGGCATCCTCAGGTTGCTGAATCTTCTTCTCAATTTCACATACCAGAGGATCTTGTTTACCTTCAGATCACTGACTTTCCTGGTCACTCTAAGGTCTCCGGATATCTCTGCCCACCCTTCAGAAGTCAGAAAACTCACTGCTAAACTTCAGGCTTCAGTGGCTGTACAAATCCAAGTCTTTCATGGACCCTTTTGTATGCCACATAGAAGTCTCTTTGTGTGCGATGTCTTAGGTGGTATAACACAGCTTGGTACTTGGGGACTTTTATACTGTAGGAAGAGACATGATCTGAATCTGCTTGACATGCTGGAGGACTTCACTTCAATGACATGCTTTCTTTTTTTTTCCATATGTTATCTGTGCCCTTGCTCACTCTTTCACTCCCCCAAGCATATCAACAGCCTTTCACTCCTCCTGCTAGCATTTATCCCTCTCCCCCCTTTCTTTACTCTCTTATTTTACCTGTACTCTCACATTCTCACCAACCACATGTCAGGTTCGAAACTCTTTCTTCTAATCTTTAGGTGTGAAGATCTTTATCGGTTCTGGGTCTTGAGGGTTCTGGTCTGTCCGAGGTAGGGGCGACCCTTTCTGGTAGCCACAGTGCTGCTGACAATTCAACGTCAGGGCAGACATTGCCTTCCTGAAGAAGTCTCTGAGAGGAAAAAAAACCCAAAGGGAAAAACCTCTTATGGAAGCGGTGACTCCAGAATCCATGTGACAGGACATGCCAAGGAGGATAGTCAGCAAGGCGACGACAGACCTCGGAAGAAGAGGAGAATTGCAGAAGAAGGAACCCACATGAACGAAATACCATATGGAGCAAAGTGTCACCAACAGAAGCGAATAGATATCAACAGGAGAAAAGAGACACCAACAGGAGCGAAGGGAAACCAACAGGGGTGAAGAGTGTTGCAACGCAAGAAAAATGAGAATTCCAGCCCCTTATATACCCAAGGACAGCAAGGAAGTGACGCAACAGGAAAAGGAGAACCACCATCTTGGTTTTGGGAGAAAAAGGAAAAAGGTTAGAAAACCTCCATCTTGGAATGGTGAAGGAAAAACAGTACTCAAGGCATTCTGGGAACCAGACAGAGGAATTTTGGAAGGAAGGAACACAAAAAAATAGCCCCTAACCATGACTGCAGGCAACTCAGGTCCCTCTAAGATTCAAGTAAGTCTACAACAACTGGAGTTCCCAGGCAGTCTCCCATCCAGGTACTAACCAGGCCCAACCCTGCTTAACTTCAGACGAGATCAGGTGCTTTCAGGGTGGTATGGCCACAGGCAGGCTGCTCCCTACACTAGCGGCGTGCCCCAAGAGAAAAGAGAAGTGCTGCAGGGCGCATCTTTGCGCCCATAAAAGAAACAGCGGGGCGCCACACTGAGCTGCAGCATGCCCAGTGTCCAGAAATAGGTGCCGCAGACCGTGTTACAGTATTTTTAGCGAACAAGGGAACCCCAACGGTACGACCTGGGGTGGTATACATATTTTTAAAGAACAGTGGTCAAGATGAGGCCAAAATGGTCCTCGGGTAGCCAGAGCTACTATTTAGTCGAGATAATGCTTTCGTCTGAGCTCTCGTGTTACAAGAGAGGAGGAGGAGAAAAACAGCGTATGACGGGACACAAGGTTGTAGGGATGACAAGACATTTATTACATCATAAACGCTATATCATCCACACGTATTTTAGGATCTAGTCCTGGTGCTCACACATCGGGTGAAGTTGCGTGAAAAGGTGAAAAAGTGCTGGTGACTTAAAATTACATCACATTGACAACATAGGCAAAACTCGAGTGAATTTTTACAGTTGGAGTTTTGGTTGTAATAGGTCGACGGCGTTTCGATCTCTATAATTTAGAGACCATCATCAGGACGAGTAACCGTGTGAGCAAGTAGAATCTAGACAAAAAAGAAAAACATAGGTCCCATAGACATAGATCAATTCTGAGCAACATGTAAAACCTATTTGTAACAAACCGTGTCATGGTGACTAATAATCGACATCAGGAGCATGTAATATCCATTAACAATTAACAATTGACTTGGATCTGAGTATACTAATTTGTTATAAGTGTACGAAGCAAGACATGGACTCCGGTGCCTAAGGGAGTGATATGAACATATATCGTAGCTGGGCACCATGCAACCTAATACAAGGGAGACATGTCATGATCACTAATGATTTACAGGAGGAAGTAATCACTAATTAAAAACAATGCGACTTGGACAAGTACGTAGATGACTGTGGGAGTACAGTATAACAGACAACGCATGAAGTCTCAGGGGCAGTAGCGGTAGAACAATAAACACGTGTTGAACCGCCTGGATAGCGTCGGGTGAAGCGCACAGAGAAGAAACAGTGAAGGTACACGTGTTGAACCGACTAGATAGCGTCGGGTGAAGCGCACAGAGAAGGAACAGTGAAGGTACAAGGCACAGTGCTAGCAAGGCGCGGTGAACGCGTGATCGGGAAGGCAACCGAGTGTTTACCTGAAGGGCGGTGAACCGCTACGTTCTGAAATCAGGAAAAAGGGGGAGGTAATTTAGGAACACAGAAATTAAGGCCAAAGTTCCCGAGAGGGAAAAGAAGGGGTAGGGGGTAGTTGCTGGGTTCACTTACCGGGTGAATACTTTAAGGGTTCCGGGCAATGTGTCCCGTAATTTGGTAGGTAATCTAAGAGAGGGAACGAGGAGAGGGGGTCAGCGAAGGGCTGAGCGCATCGTCATGCTCGGTGAGACAGTGCAGGGAGCGGAAGGACTTACTTGATTAAGGGCAGAATACCGGGTCTCCTCCGGTGATTTCGAGCAGGCGGCGAGGCACTGCAATGAAGGCCTGCTGGATCAATCTGCGGGGCTAATCTGGAGGGAAGGGGCGTGTACTTAAGGAGGAGAGTTGCGCGTGCGTGACGCGTGGCCCGGGTTTGGAAAAAGCGTCCTGTAGCGGCGGCCATGTTACGTGAGGGGAGTGAGGCTCAAAGGAGCCTGGGAAAAGTACCAAGACATGGGGACTAGTAACACACATAAACAATTAACCGTGTGTGACCAGTGCACTATATACATGGTGATGGATACTGATAAAAACATTGCGAATGGGGAAAATTACAAATATTTAAAAACAAAAAACAGGTACAGAGCACTGATATGGAGTGTCATTGTATTACAATATCTGGTTCCATTCTTCTATGGTATTAAGTCCATGTTCAATAGATCGACATCTGAACATCCAATTACACTCCAATCTGTTAAGAATGGCTTGGGGATCACCACCTCTAGGACTTGGGTGTAAAATGTCAATAACTTGCCAACGCAGATCCTGTTCAGAGTGTCCTTTCTCCATGAAGTGAGGCACCAAAGGTGCAGTGATGGTGTTGCATCGGATTCTGCTCCTGTGTTGGCTGATGCGGGCTTTGATTTTTGCGTGGTTTGGCCAATATACATGAGGTTGCACGGACATTGGATGCAATAGATCACATTAGTCGAGTTACAGTTAGAGAAAAATTCAAGTTTGTGAGTAGTGGTGCCATAAGCAAACTCTTTCGTGTTTTTGTTAGCGGGCATGCAACACAATTACCACATTTGTAATGTCCTATAACAGGGGGAAGGCCAAAGCATGAGCGTATGGTGACAGCATTGTTAGATGGTTTATATGCCCTGACAAGATGGTCTTTGATATTCCGACCTCTCTTGAATGAAAACAGAGGAGCCTCTTTAGTGATGTTAATGGATAATAGAAGAGGCCAATGTTTTTTAATGAGTTTGGTTATTTTGTGGCACCACTACTCACAAACTTGAATGCAACACCATCACTGCACTACAGGACGCCGCTACAGGACGCTTTTTCCAAACCCGGGCCACGCGTCACGCACGCGCAACTCTCCTCCTTAAGTACACGCCCCTTCCCTCCAGATTAGCCCCGCAGATTGATCCAGCAGGCCTTCAGTGCAGTGCCTCGCCGCCTGCTCGAAATCACCGGAGGAGACCCGGTATTCTGCCCTTAATCAAGTAAGTCCTTCCGCTCCCTGCACTGTCTCACCGAGCATGACGATGCGCTCAGCCCTTCGCTGACCCCCTCTCCTCGTTCCCTCTCTTAGATTACCTACCAAATTACGGGACACATTGCCCGGAACCCTTAAAGTATTCACCCGGTAAGTGAACCCAGCAACTACCCCCTACCCCCTTCTTTTCCCTCTAGGGAACTTTGGCCTTAATTTCTGTGTTCCTAAATTACCTCCCCCTTTTTCCTGATTTCAGAACGTAGCGGTTCACCGCCCTTCAGGTAAACACTCGGTTGCCTTCCCGATCACGCGTTCACCGCGCCTTGCTAGCACTGTGCCTTGTACCTTCACTGTTCCTTCTCTGTGCGCTTCACCCGACGCTATCTAGTCGGTTCAACACGTGTACCTTCACTGTTTCTTCTCTGTGCGCTTCACCCGACGCTATCCAGGCGGTTCAACACGTGTTTATTGTTCTACCGCTACTGCCCCTGAGACTTCATGCGTTGTCTGTTATACTGTACTCCCACAGTCATCTACGTACTTGTCCAAGTCGCATTGTTTTTAATTAGTGATTACTTCCTCCTGTAAATCATTAGTGATCATGACATGTCTCCCTTGTATTAGGTTGCATGGTGCCCAGCTACGATATATGTTCATATCACTCCCTTAGGCACCGGAGTCCATGTCTTGCTTCGTACACTTATAACAAATTAGTATACTCAGATCCAAGTCAATTGTTAATTGTTAATGGATATTACATGCTCCTGATGTCGATTATTAGTCACCATGACACGGTTTGTTACAAATAGGTTTTACATGTTGCTCAGAATTGATCTATGTCTATGGGACCTATGTTTTTCTTTTTTGTCTAGATTATAGCAGACCGTGTTACGGCCCGCAGCGGTGAGGCGGGAGGTGCGCGGGTCATGACCTGGTCCACGGCGTAACACCACATCTATTAGATTTTCAATGTTCCTGTATGTCTGTCCATTTATCATACCAACTTTTCATTCTGTCTCCCTCCCTCTGTCTTTCTCTCATTCTACAAACCCCTCCTTTATCATACTCTATCCCATTATTCCATCTCTTTCGTTATCCATCCCTCTTTTCCTGTCTCTCTCTCTCTCTCTCTCTCCGTAGTTACCCTGATTTTCCCCATTTCAATTGCCCATGCGCTATTTCCCTCCCTCTCTCTTAGTCTATAATTTCCCCCTCTTTCTCATTCCTCTGTCTCCCACATACACTCTATACTTCGTTCTATTTCTACCTCCCATGTCCTTATTCCCCACTCTCTCAATTTCTATTGCCTCTATGAGATTTACGTCAGTTCGTTTTCCGTCTTGAAAATTCTCCCTTTCTTCAGTTATGTCTTCTCATGCCAATCACCCTCATTTCCCTCTAGCCCTTTAACTTGTTTGTGTCCTACACCTAATGTTATATTTCATTGTGTCAAATTTACTGAGTTGCTGCTGTCAGTAACTACCTGCTTTATCAAATCTTGTCATTTGCAGAAGACCATTCTCTGTAGACATTAACTAGATTCCTGTCCCTGTGAGTGCTTTCAGTTCTGCATGCTTCTAAAGGTTAGGAAAGTGGAGAGACCTTGTTCTACCTTTAGTAGACATTAGACCAAAAGAATGTTTATTGTTGAGTGGTAAAGGAAAATCCACCTATTTCGGGAGGAGTTGTTAGATACCGTGGAGACTCCACATGTGGCATTTCTTTGACCATAGTATCTCTTTCTTGGAGGGAAAGTATCATATTATCCTTTTCTTGGGTTCTACTCCTGATTTGACACTTCCTCAAGGTATCGCCAACCTCTAAATCAAGCTGTAGGCTGCTGAAAGTCAGAACTAAGAAGTGTGTTTGAGGCCTTGATTCATCCTTTCCTTATTATTACTGACCATTAAACTTCTAACATCTTCTTCTGCATCCATCCTTCTCTTTATCATTCACTATTCTTTTTCTCTCTTTCCCATCGCCCTTCTCCACTGTTGTTTCCTACCCTATCTTTGCCAATCTCTTGCTCTAACCTTCTCTCCACTTAGTCTGTTCTCACTACATCTTTTACTTGGCTGTTTCCCTGTCTCATTTCCCCCTCTCTCACTCTCTCATTGTGCTTATTTATAATTATTTCCCTCCCCTCTCGCCTCTTTTCCGCTCTTCTCTCGTCAATCATTTCTCCCTCTTTCCTCTCGCCCTCTCCGTTTGTCTTAACTCCCTACTCCGTCTCTTATATCCTTTTGGCTCTGTCTCTCTCTTTATCTCTCCTCTGCTCTTACCTCTCCCTTTGTCCCAACATGGAGAGTGAATTACATTTTTCACTGCAACATTGTCAAAATCGAATTTTCATTTTTTCCATTTCTAGTCATATTGGGGCATATCATCAAGGGGGTGTAAAACAATTATCGCCGCTTTTGCGTCCGTTTTCGGGCAAAAAGCGGCGATAATTGTAACACCCTATCAGCATGGACACGCTAACGCGTGAATCCATGCCTTAGCGCCCATTTCCTTTGCGCCTCGCCTCGCATCGCTAATGAGATGCGAGGTAGGCGTTCCCGTCTATAAATCAGCGGAAATCATTGCTAACACTGCTACCCCCTATTAACAAGTACTTCCCTAAGCCGCTTAGCGACATAAAAAGCAGCGCTAACCGGGTATATCGCCGGTTTGTTACGCCTGCTATTTTTCCTACTTAGCCATATCTATCATGGGAGGTGGATTGTCATGCTGAGTCCACATCTCCCTATCTACGATGTTTTGCCTAACGCGGTTTTATATCGCTGGTATTCCTACGATATTGCCTCTTTCTGCCGCTATTGCCGGGATTTCTATCGCCTCGGCGATGCACGTTGGTGATAGTGCGCTAACCGGGCGATAGAATCCGGCGATACACGGCGTTAGTGATGTGCACGTTAGACGCGGCCAGCGATAATTATCGCTGGCCGTTGATAATATGCCCCATTGTTCTTTAAATGTAGTTATTTCAGTCCTTAAGGTTTTTTCCGAATTTCCTTCACTCTTAGCTGTATACAGCACTCTCCTCATTGCACAAACGGATGGAATTTCATTAGAATGAAACTTCCAATTTCAATCCGGTCTGTCACTTCACAGTTTTTAAACCAAGAATGTTGGCACTAGCCCCTCTCCCCAACACTCCCCCCCCCCCACCCCCGACCCGTAGCTTTCTATCCGATCGTTGTGGCCTGCTGCGAGGGAATAAAGCTCACGTCCCGTGCCTAAGACTTGATAATTGTGCTGCTCGAAAGCATCAGCAGCACCGCAAGGACTCAAAGTCATCTCCTGAGGCCTGGGATGGGAGGAGATGCACCACCATGCTGTGCCTCCTTTACCTGCCCATTGTCATTCTGCCCATGAGAATGGACTGGCCTGACTCTGTGGCTTGCTGAGAGTCACACTCACTTTCGGGTTTTGCCCCAGCAGGAAAGTCGGCCCAGGTATGTGGGCCTGCTTTTCCACTTCTGAATGGCCTTGGGTGGGCCAGGACCTTCCTTGGGTGGGCCTGGCCCACCTGGCCCACCCTCTAGAACCGGGCCTGGCCAGCAGCCTGTGCCCGGAGACACTTCTTAATCAGTTTAGGAGTTCCGCAGCATGGGATGCGCGTGGGTCATGCCTGGCATTGCTCGGGAGAAGACCGGGCCAAGAGCGAGCCCATCTGCACCCATCCGCGGCTGGATGAGGCTGGGCCCCCCCCCCTCTTGGGTTTTGGAACAGAGAAAATGGTAAGAGGCTTTATTTGCCTCTATTAATTCATCTTCAATAGCGATATCCCCTGCAAACATCAATCCCAAACTATGGGGAAAATGAAATTAGCAACAAACTCTGTGGGAAAGGGGAGAAAAACTGCAGGAGTAAGCACACCAATAACAAACTATTTAACCAACGCTTTGGGATTAATTAATGACGAAATAGTGAATGCGGAGGAACGTTTAGTTGTCACTAAGTCAGCTTTGAATGCAGCTATAGAAGAAGCCAGGACTGAAATAGTTACTGTAGAAAGCGGAACAAATATCACTAGCTGTCCAGGGGAAAAGATATGCATCTTGCCTAATTGAAATAAGGCACCTTGCGCATCGACGTCCCCACTCGAGATATCTGTTTTGTCATGTAGTACCAAACTGATTTCCCTTCCTGCCAATAAAAGCAAACAGCCAACAGAAAAGGTATCAACTAAGCATAATACCAAGACCAAAATGATTAAGGACAAAAAAAAGTACATGGGATGGATGAAGAACTGGCGTCAAATAATTAAAAAAACTTAGAGGCTCTATTTAAAAAGTTACACACCAAAATAGATACCATTGAAAAGAGACTAATGACTGAAATAAAAATGGTCAAGAATGACATTGAACTGATTGGCAAAATGGTCAAAGACCTAATATCCTCGGTTAAGATCTCTGGTGCAATCCACCCTACTGAAATGGCTAATAGGGAGCCTATGGGACATTCCTTGCAAGAAGTGACCAACAATATTTCATCTGGTTTAGTTGCTCCACATCAAATAAGGGAGAATATAATTATGCGCACAAGTAAACCTGAATTTGCCCATACAAATACGATCAATAATACCACCAATAATACTAATGGCGCCATAGAAGACACAATATCTAGATCTATGAGGAAACCCCAGGATATTTTGCATTTACTACCCCAGGCAACGCCATATACAAAGTTGGCACACAACGCTAAAGAAACATGGAGGGACTTAAAGAATAAGGTTGTTCACTGGTTTGCAAAGAACAGCAATTGTAGCACAAATTTTCTCTACCAAGGAATTACTATGATAAGAAGAGTAAACTGGGTTGGCTACTTGAGGAAACTTTGACAAGGGGACTGTGTTGTTGTAAACTTTCGTTCCCTCAAACTGGTTGAAGTACTACTCAGAGAATTTTCCCATTGGCAAATGACGACAGAGTAACAACCAGGTGACATTGTGGAAGTTCCACTCGGGTTCTTCTACAAACCAGATGCTGATCAATCTATTCATATTGGTCACACATTCACAGATTGGAATACACCACTATCACTCACAAATATATGTGCAACACTCAGAAGGTGCAGTGAGCTTGATTGACTGCATAAGAATTTTACGCAAGAAACCAACACAAATCGGAGTATACAATGCCCTCAGTAACTCAAACTAGCCCAGATACTGCCACAAAAAAGACCCAGCTGCATACAAACTCGGTCATTAAAACATAGAATATAGCTGGCACTAGAAACAATATGAAGGATGAAGCCTGGCTTGAAATAGTTCAAAAGTGCCATCCAATCATCTTACAAGAAACTTGGCACATCAAGGCTTTCTATATTGAGGGATACTCTTCGGTTATAACACCAGCAATCCCTTCCCAAAATGGAAGGGCAAAAGGAGAACTAGCCACCCTGATTTCAGTTACATCCCCTCTGACTCTTAAAATAACTTACACCAACTTTCAGTTCTTTCAATTTTTATGGTTTCAGACTACCAAAAACTTGTGCATATTGTTAATTAATTTTTATAATAACATTTTTGATTATACTAGAAACCAGGTCGTTATGACCGTAGAAAAGGAGCTAGATATATTCACAAAATGCATCAAAAGTGATTGCATATATATCTGGGCCGGTGATGTTAATTGTAGAAAATGTGATGTTTTAGCAGGGGAAAATGGTGGATTTAGGGATGAATATGGTGAACTTCATCCGAATTTTCCTCATAATCCCTACGGCGAGACAATTAATGGAATAATGTACATGTATAATTTGGAGCTTTTGGAGCAATCGAGTGAATAAGGGAAAGTCATTGCACCAACGTATGAAGGCCACAGACATTCTTCAATTATTGATCACATTTTGATTTCAGAAAATGGCTTAGGATTGATAGAAAAATTTAAAGTTGCAGAAAGTAGATTTGGTGATCACCATCCACTATTCTTGACCCTTAGACTTATGACAACATACCAGGAGAGGGTTTGCCAAGCTACAGACATTGAAACTCGAGGTGAAAATGGTTTAAGTATCAAATGGTCGGGTGTTAACCCGTCCTCCTGCCTTGACAAAATAGTGCATGAAAACCATCAAGATATTAAAATTTGCATGGAGGGGAACTCCACTGATTCACATATTATTATGGCCTTCTGTAATACCACAGCCGCAATAGAAGGAGATTTAAAAATTTGTAACAAAAGGAACTCCAAGCAAAGCAATAGTTGGTTTGACCATCAATGTACAAAAGCAAATCAGGATCTTAAAAACGCTTTAAAAGATAGGCCAATAATAGTGAAAAGATTACAATTTTGAGGGAGTCTTATAAACAGGCCCTAAATAAAAGAAGAGTGGCGATACAGGAGGAAGCCTGGGGACAATTAGTACAGGCAGCAGATACTCGGGATGTAACACTATTCTGGAAAACAATAATTCACCCATTCTTTAAAGATTAAACTTCTGTTAAGATAGAGACTTTAGTGCACTCCTCAGACTGAATGAGTCGTTTTGGGGAGATATTTAATCCAAAAAATTACAGTCTATTAGTTCATGGAAAAAAACTTGTACCAATAGATTGTCCAAAGTTGATGCCCATTACTTTGGATGAGATAATATCTGCTTTTGAGAGCTGTGCCAATGGGAAGGCACCTGGCCCGATAGGGTACCTATAGATATGTTTAAATCAAATATCGATTTTTGGGCCCCAATCCTTTTGAGAGTCTGTAATGCATCAGAAGTGGTTTCTTGCCTGTCCCCTAGACAGAAAGTGTTATAGTATCGATTTTGAAGAAGGGAGATAGGGGGACGCAAATGTTATCGCCCAATATCCCTTCTTGTTTCAACCTCCAAACTGATGGGCAGAAGCCTCCTGGAAAGATTAGAAATTGGGTGAATGACAATTCAGTGCTTACAGAATCCCAGTATGCTCAACCTGGTCAACCATTCAAAATTATGGGAGACACTGAATAAGATGGCGCCCCAGTGAGATTATTATCTATCTATCACAAATATATAATCATTTATCTGCTAGAGTACGATACGGGACAAAAGGCGAGTGCACTCCACGCTTTAGGGTAACACGTGGGATAAGACAAGGCTGTGTCCTTGCTCCGCTACTGTTTTCCTTCCACGTTAATGGAGTTGATAAATCCCTACAAAAGTTGAATGCTGATGCCCCCCAAGTTGGTAATCGTATAACCCCCGTATTATTGTATGCTGATGATGCAGTTCTGTTATCCAGAATCGCAAACGGTCTCCAGTGCTTAATTGAGAACTTTGCTTAATACATGGAAGAAAGTTCAAAACCGAAGATTAAGGCCTATAGTGAAGGGCCATCCAAGATAGGCACACAACAAAACCTGCTCTGGGTATCAAACCTACAACACAGATTTTATATCACCAGATTAAGATTGGGTAGTCTCCATTTTATAACAGCTTTCCCCGACATGGGCAAATAGAATCAAAAACTACCAAGCTGCCCTTGTGACGGAAAGTCGCATCAGTCAACCTTACATTTTATTCTTAATTGTAATTTTTATAAGGACATTAGGAAGAGTATCCTACACCCTCTTTTTATAGTGGAAGATTATATTCTTACAAAGCTGCATTTAATTTTATCTGTAGTTTGGAAAACGAGAGAGAACGTTGCGCCGTGATCTCCTATGAACAACTGGCTATTAAAAGAAGGAAGGCTAACACACATCTCGAGGCCTTAGTCTATGAAACTACTTAGGATATATACTCCTATGGTGTCTTTTAGGTTTTTATGTTTCACCCTACTTTTGGATAAGATTTAATACATTATACATTGTTAATTATATGTACTGTATCACTTTTTAAAGTTTTTTTAGTAAAAACCCTTTTAGGGAATTTGTACAAATTTCTTATTCTGCTTTTTAATTTTAAACTGTGGTATTGATAAATCGATGTATTATGCATATTTATGGTTGATATATTTTAGAATGCTTTGATGGGTTGTATTTTAACCGAATAAAGCTTGATTGTACTGAACTGAATTTTGAAAGTGTCCTATGTAAATTACAAAAAGCAACAACAACGCTAATATTGTGATTCCAAGAATCGGTATTAACCATTTTTCTGCTAAGCCTTTTCACCCCCTGTGCTAAGCCTTTTTTGGGCTATTTGGGGTTATTTGCCCTTAGGCCGCCGTAACGTTTTGTCCAAATAAGCTATCCATGCCAAATTTGCACCCTTCCTTTTCCAACATCTCGGGGATTCTAAACCATCGGGGATATCAACCATGAATATACATAATACATCGATTTATCAATACCACAGTTTAAAATTAAAAAGCAGAATAAAAAAATTGTAAGATGCTGAGTTTTAATTAATGATTTGCTGTCTGTTTACAATTCGAAATGGGTATTTTAGAATAAGTACATAATACCCCTTTCTTGGGATCGTGAGCAAGTACATAAGATTAACTTTGCAAGTTTACAATCACAATCAAACAGAGCGACATACTCTGCCCTCATATTCTAAATGGTTTAATAACAGTGTTACACTTACGTATTTTAGGGGTCATGCACTTACATATAAATCCGGATGTAAAGAGTAAGTCTACATAGTATATATTATATTATCCGAAAGTCTACTAGGATATAAGGTAGAATATTCATAATCAATTTCAATAATAAATGTATGAAACATTGTAACAAATCATAAGCATATAAGAATGACATTCAAACAAACTAAGATGTTCTATGTCTAATATTGTGGCATATGTTTTATAATATTTAGTCGAACATTTGTGGCATTTAATAGCAAATGATTTTATAATCAAATAATGTAACTGTATACACAAAATTGAGGCTTAAATTGTTGAGGAACTATGAGAGGATGTGAAATAAACTCTAATGACCTGGAAGTCTTTTTAGTATGTTCATGTGTTAAGTGACTATGATTTTGTCTGTTTTGATCCCACTCACAAACTAGGCTGTTGGTCGGAAGAAGGTTCAATAGACCAAAATGATTTACCACAGTTGGGGGTAACCTTATTTGGTACTACTTGCAGAAATTAACTTTCTTAGAAGGATCTTGCTGTTTCCAGTGTCTTGGGCTTCTAATACTAGGGACTAGTGTACCCTTAACTAAATAAAAAGATATGTATACAAATAAATCTTTGCGAGCACGGTGGTGCATGCAGAATTCAGAATGTATGAAGGGTCCTGCGCCTGTCTGCCCGGCACCAATTTCGAAAGGTGGATGTGATCGGTTTTTGAGGCAGGAATCTTTCTTTGCGGAGGTATCCGATTCCCGATCCCCGCCGCCATCAGTGAACTTTCTCCATTGCAGTGGACGAGCCTGGAGTGCGCTGGAAGTGGAGGCATTGCAGTTTCACTCGTCTCTTCCGAGACAAGCGGCGGCTCGGCTCTCACAGAGAGGCACGTCCGGCTTGTGAAATCGGATGACTACAAGGTCCCTATTGGCAGAGGTTCCGTCACCAGCGCTAAAGCGATAACGCGATTGGGATGGCAGGGTTTACATCCTTCCTTACAAACTATTCATAAACTCATTGGATCATTGTGACATACGTCTCAGCGTTGTCACAGATTGCTTCTTGCACATTTGTGGAGTGCTCCCAGAGGGAATTTCTTAAAGCATGTGTGAAGCAATACGCAAACGATTGGGTGTTGCGAAGGATTTATTCAATGAAACAGAAGACGTGAGGGAAGCAACTGTAACTGCAGGGGCAACTGGGAATCGGGATGGGACCAAGACCCTCAAACAGATGCTTTTTCTTTTGAGAAGCTAAGGAAAAAGGAAATCAACCGCAGCTAGGAAGTAATCTCCCTTGATAACTGCATCGAAGTGGGGAGAGTCCCCATAGGATTCCAATGCTTTGACAAAGACCAGTGTGGTGGAAATGCATCAGCACAATAAAGAATTTGGATTTACCCTGGAGCGCGGGCATCTTTGCGAGTGCGGCGGCGCGAGCAGAATTCAGCATAAATAAATTTGTGTGTATGTGTTAATCTGGGTACTTAGGACTGAATCTCTTTTTTGCACCTGCCCCGAGATCCCTTGCTCAGGAATCAGGACTGACTTTTAAAGCTAAAAAAGTCAACTCAATCATACAGCTAACCAAATTCCCGACCACTGTTGCTGACATCGTAGTGAGGTGCTTTCAGGCAGTTATACGAAAACTAATGCTGCTCAATATGGTCTAACTATTGATGTTTTTCATAACATGCTTTCGAACTGGCACTTAAATGGGCTGTTGAGTCAGGATGAATTGTTGTTTTTAGCAGTTAAGAAACCTGTAACCCCCTGCTTCTATATGTTGCCCAAAGTCCACAAATACAGCACTAACCTACCAGGTAGACCTATCATATTGACCAATGACAGTCTTTTAGAGAACACTTCAATCTATCTTGACCATTTTTTATTCCCATATGTGTGTAGCCTCCCCTCATACTGTCGTGATAGCATGGATTTCATTTCCAAGGTTTCAGGCATCCCATGGAAATCCAGCTACATTTGTCAACAGTGGATGTAGTCTCCCTGTATACCTGCATTCAACTTGATTTGGGCTTAAAGGCATGTAGGCATTTTTTCAGGGACAGACCGATAGCGTCATATGACCACACCATGATTCTCCTAGAGATGCTACAGTTTTGTCTTGAGCATAACTATTTTTTATTTGGCAACCAGTGGTACAGGCAGCTGATGGGGACTGCCATGGGCAGCTGCTTCGTGCCCAGTTATACCTGCATGTTCATGGGCTGGTGGGAATCTGAATGCATCTGGTCAGAGAGGTTTGACGAATACATTCAACACCTGGTTTTGTGGACAAGATATATAGACAATAGCTTTCTCATTTGGGATGGCCCACAAAGAAGTCTAGATGAGTTTTTGGACAAGATATCCGATAACGATCTTAACCTTAAGTTCACGAGCAAAACCAGTGTAAGCAGTATAGATTTCTTGGATGTACTGGTTGAAGTCCAAAATGAAACCATACAGACCAGCATTACACAGGAAGGCAACAGCGGAAAACAGTATCCTGCATGCCAGTAGCCACCATCCAATGAAACTCAAATGGAGTATCCTCTATGGGGAACTCCTAAGAGCCAAGAGAAACTGTAGCACACTAGAAGCATATGCAACAGAGGAGAAAAAGATGGAGAAGAGGTTCCTTTTGAGAGGGTACACACACAGGTTGGTGGAAACTGCCAGATTGAAAGTGAGTAAGATTGACAGAGACAGTCTGCTTAAGCCAAAATCACAGAGGGAAAAGAAACAGGAAATCAGACTGATTACAACGTTCAACTCCAATTCCATAGCAGTACAGGCCATAGTCAGGAAACACTGGCATTTAGTGAGGTTGGACCCCACAATTGGCAAATTGGTTAGTCCAAGTCCGCACATAACGTATCGCAGGTGCAATTCACTGAAGGACATCTTGGTGCACACATTCAATGAGCCAGGTCACATGCAAGGTGGTACATGGTTGAGGGAACTTCCGGGTTTCCATAAGTGTGGGAAATGCAAGGCTTGCACACACAGTACCAATGTGAGGATGGTATCTTTGCCCAGTGGAAAAAAGCATAAGATCAAACAATTCGTTAACTGCATCAGTGATTTTGTAATGTATGTTTTGGTATGTGTCTGTGGTTTGCGGTATGTGGGGAGTACGATTTATCCTGTCAAGAAGAGGGTGCTGGAACATCTTAGGGCCATCAAGAACAATGATGTGGCATACCCCATGGCCAGACATTGTAATACTTTGCATGGTCCCAGTACCACTGAGGTTCTCAAGAATTCCTTTTTTGGCATTGACAGTGTTCCGGCCAAAACAAGAGGTGGCGACAGAGAACGAGCCCTCAGAAGACTAGAATCCCAGTATATCACCCGTCTCAACAGCAAACACCCTGGTGGCCTCAATCAGGATGAGGAGCTCCATGTATATTTGGTCAGAAACTTTGAGACTTTGACCTTTCCTGGTCCCTCTTCATCCGTTTTCTTTCTTTTATCTACCTGCTCTCATCCATTTGCAATTCTCTCACCCTCCCTCTTCCCACTGAACCCCTCCCCCCATGTTTCTCCATTTCCGCCTCCATATCTTTTCTCTTTTTCTCTTTCCCCCCTCTCTCTCCCTTTACTCTCTCTTTCTTCCCCCTTGCACCCTCCCTCCCTGGTCAAGAGTCCCTTTCTTTGATTTATGATCAGATATTCTCCCGTTTGATTGACTACATATGAAGAACTTTTTGATCATTTCTTAAATTCTAACATCCACCTCGGGGCACTATCCTCCTAGTGCTCTAGCACCTTATATCTTAGCAGTTCCTCTTTTCAATAGCCCTTGGTATGCGTGTACTGAGCAGAATTCAGCATAAATAAATGTGTGTGTATGTGTTAATCTGGCTACTTAGGACTGAACCTCTTTTTTGCACCTGCCCAGAGATCCCTTGCTCAGGGATCAGGGCTGACTTTTAAAGCTGAAAAAGTCAACTCAAACATAGAGCTAACCAAATTCCCGATCACCGTTGCTGACATCGTAGTGGGGTGCTTTCAATCAATCAATCAAGTGGTATTTATATACTGCGGCTTATCACCCGAGAGGGTATGTAAGTGCTGTGCTGCGTGTATCAGTGGACGAGCCAGGTCTTGAGTCCCTTCCTGAAGTGAGTCAACGAGGGTAAAGTACAGAGGTGTAGGGGAAGGGTGTTCCAGGCCTTGGCAGCAAGGTGGGAGAAGGAGCGCCCTCCGGTGCAGCAGCGGCGAATGTGTGGTAAATGTGCGAGGGTGAGTGGAGTGGAGGTTCCTGGGAGGTCAGTGGAAATTCAGGTGGCAGTTCATGCCCTTGGTCATGGAGGGCTTTGTAGGCATGGGTCAGAAGCCTGAATTAGCATCTCTTCTGGATGGGGAGCCAGTGGAGGTCTTTCAGGTGCTGGGTGATGTGGGTCATCTTGGCCGGGTTGAGGATCAGTCTGATGCTGCGTTCTGGATCGTCTGGAGTCTTTTCATGAATTCAGTGGTAGTGCCTGAATAGAGTGCTTTGCCGTAGTCCAGCCAGCTGGTGGTGAGGGTCTGCACCACTGTTTTCCTGGTGCTGATGGGGAATCACTTCAAAACATTGCAGAGCATGCAGAGAGTGTGGAGTAGGCTAAGGAGACGGCGTTGACCTAAGGTTTCATGGAGAGTTCGCTGTCCAAGATGATGCCGAGGTTGCGGGCATTGTCTTGCAGGGTGGGGTGGGGGTGGGTATGAGTTATGATGGCCACCAGGAGTCATTACAGAGGGAGGTGCGTCTGCCAAAGATCAAAATTTCCGTTTTGTCTCTGTTGAGATTCAGGCAGTTGTTCTTCATCCAGGCTGAGAAGTTCCTCATACAGTGGTGGAAGTTGGTCTTCGTTGAGGGGGGGTCTGCTGAGAGGGAGAGGATAAGTGGGTGACGTCGGCGTAGGAAATGATGTTAATGTTGTGGGGTCTGTGAGTGGTGTTATGTAGATGTTGAAGAGGGTTGGACTGAGGAATGAGCCTTGAGGGGCGCCGTAGATGGTGAGCTTGGGTTGTGAGGTGAAGGGAGCAAGATGGATTCTCTGGGTGTGCCCAATAAAAAAAGGATGCACCCATCTGAGCGTATCATCAGTGGTTCCGATCTGACTTAGTTGATTGATGAGTATGTGGTGGGAGACGGTGTTGAGTGCTGCAGAGAGATCAAGCAGGATCAGGGTGGCTGATTCTCCTCTGTCAAGTAGGGTGCTGATGTCGTTTGTTACAACAAATAGGGCTGTCTCAGTGCTGTGATTGGATCTGAAACCTGATTGGGGGGGTCCAGCAGGTTGTTTCTCTCCAGGTGTTCGGTGAGCTGGAGGTTGATGGCTTTCTGCAGGACTTTGGCAGTGAACTGGAGCAGTGAGATGGGACAGTAGTTTTGGAGCTTGCTGGAGTCTGTAGAGGAATTCTTGAGGAGCGGTCTCACCTCTGCCTGTTTCCAGGCTTTGGGAAAGGTAGATGTGGTGATGGAGGTGTTGAGGATGCAGGTGTGCTGGTGACTGTATTCATCTCTGCAGAGGTTGAAGAGTCAGTGCGGACACGGGCTGGTGGGCGCTTCTGAGTGGATGGAGTTCATTAGGTTAATTGTGTTCGGTGTGCTGAGTTGTCCCCATGCGGTGAGAGGGTGGATGGATGTTGGATGGTGAGGAGGTTGGTGGTTTAGGGATCGAAATTGGGTGGACGGCTGTTGGATGCTGATGAGGTGGGTGGGTTGGGAATTGAAGTTTCTATAGAGGATTGCTATCTTGTTGTGGAAGTGGTCGGCGAGGGGTTGCAGAGTTCCTGTGAGGATAGGATCGAGTTTTTAGTGGCCGTCGGGCAGGTGAACTCTCTGATGACGGTGAAGAGTTCCTTGGTTTGTATGGCACTGGCCTCGATCCGGTGTATCAGGGCCTCACTTTTTGCAGTTTTGAGTTGGCGGTGGCATTTGTTGAGGGCTGCCTTGAAGGTGGCTCAGTCAGTATTGTTCTTGCTGGTTCACCATGTTCTTTCCAGTTGTTTGCATCTGCGCTTCAACATGCTGAGTTCCGGGGTGTACCAGCTGGCTCGTTTGGTGGATCTGTGCGTTTTGGCTGGTTTCGTGGGAGTGATGCAGTTGGCAGCACTGGTGATCCAGGAGCTGAAGTTCTACGCTGCCTGGTTCAGGTTCGTGGTGACAGTGGGCTGTGTGATGCTGAGGGAATCAATCCATTGGTGCTGGGTGTCCTTGGTCCAGGGGCAGAAGGGGGTGCTGTGGTGGTTGGGGGTGGTGCGTTGAGGCCCAGCGAGGGTGAAGTGTATGATGGAGTGGTCCAACCAGGTGAGTTCCGTGGTGTGGCTGTATCTGATTCTGTTGCTGGACATGAAGATTGGGTCCAGCGTGTGTCCTGCTTTGTGGGTGGGGTTCGTGACCAGCTGCTTGAGGCTGATGTTGTCCAGGCTTTCCAGGAGGTCTGTGGAATTGATGTTTGTGGGGTCGTCCATGTGGTAGTTGAAGTCTCCTAGGAAGACGTAGTGTTTGGATTCAATGGTGGGCATCGTGATGAATTCCGTGATGGCGTCACTGAAGTCAGTTTGTGGTCCTGGCAGTCTGTAAGTGAGGGTGCCTTTGATGGTGGTTTAGTTGTTGGTGCGGAGCTAGAAGCTCATATGTGCCATTATCAGCATGGTTTCATCATCAGTGGTGGTGCAGGTGATCAATTCTTTGTGTATGATGGCGATGCCAACTCCGTGTATGTTGGTGAGGTCGCTGTGTTTCCTCTTGAAGCCGATGGCTATTGAAGTGGCGATTTCAGGTGCCGAAGCTGGGGCGAGCCAGGTCTCTGTAATGAAGGCCACGTCAGGGGGAGATGGTGTCCCAGAATTCAGTGGCATGTTTGCAAAGTGATCTGGCATTGATCAGAAGGCAGCTGAGTTGTTCCCAGGAAGTCTCGGCCGTATGGCAGTGGCGGCTCCTCCGCTAAGGCGGAGGAGCGTCTTCCGACTGCTTTATGCAGTGTAAAATAAGGAAAAAGAAAATGATAATAATTCGAGGTTATTATAATTTTTTTTCTCATTGAGGCATCTTGTGGGGCGGGGCTGCTCTCAGAGCAGGTGGGAGGAGTGGTTTGTACTCCCCTTGTGAGCATGAGTGATTGGCCAGCCCTCTCATGCGCACATAGTATGTTCACCATCCAGGCTGCATTACAGCCTGCATGGAGAACATATCCACCCTCCAGCCCCTGGCTGAGTGCTTTGTCACGACGCTCAGACTAATCACAACGCTGCATTGCAGCGTTGTGATTGGCTGCGGGGAGTGTGGGAGCCCTGGTGCTTCCTGTTTCCCAGAAGAAGCCAGGAAGAGAATGCAGGAGAGGTGGCGGCCGGCCAGCCACCTGGTCGAGAGGTAATTGATTTTTTTTCTTATCTGATTCACCCCTTTCCCCCACCCCGCCCCACTGCTGCTTCAAGGTAGCAGCTGTCATATGGGCTGGCGTGAGACTGATTGCTGTGATGGCGGTCGGTCCAGGGGTGGAGGTGTACTGGCAGCGGATGCAGGTGAAAGGTCCCGCTGTAAAGTGAGGCAATTCGAGGCAGCAGTTGTTGTCCAGAGCACAGAGGTCTGTGGTGGAGTATCTGTGGGAGAGCGGAGAGCCAGGGTTCCTGGTGCTGGTCGCGGTTCAGGCGCAGACGGACACAGATGGGCTTGCCTTTGGGTTGCCTTTGGTATGCCTGTGGCACAGCCACGCAGCTGCCTCCATAGGTAGTCCTGGGAGGTGGAAGGAACTGGCATGGAGGTGGGAGGGCAGCGATCGAGAAAAATACAGCGGGAGCAGGAAAAAAACAGCAAGAGCGGGCAATGGGCAGGACCATGCCCACTCACTCTCACTTTGAGCTAATCTGCAACAAGAGCGTGCTCCTCATGCACCATTCACAGCACCACCTCCAGAGACTAGGGGTCAGATGTGCATAATTTTGTGTTTGTAATGACCTAATAGCAAATTTTTGTGATTTGCTATTAGGTAATCGCAAACAGCCATGTACTACAATGTGTTTTACACTGTTTGCGATTCCTACTGGGTCTCAAATAGACCTACCTCGTTAATATTCATGAGGTAGGTTGCAATTTGCGACCCATTGGGAAATGCTTAAATCAGAGGGATGGTGGCCTGCTGGGGTCAGCAGACCACCATGTCTGAGATTGCTTTCAAATAAAGCAATGTTGTTTTTAAATGAAGTCCATTTTTCTTAAAGGAAAACGGGATGCATTTAAAAAACCCAAAAAGAAAAGTTTTCTTTCAATTTTTTAAGAGTAGGCAGTGGTCCATTGGACCACTGAGCCTGCTCTTAAAAAACGTTTTACAACCATTCACAAAGGGGAAGGGGTCCCTTGGGGACCTCTTCCATTTTGCGAATGGGTTACCACCTACTTGAAGTAGGCGGTCAAATGCGAATAGTTTGCGACCGCATTTCAGTCGCAAAACATTCACACATTCCACTGTGAGTCTCTATTAGGAAGTGACGCCCTTAACATGCCTCTTCCTAATACCAAATCGCTAACCCATTTTGCGATTCGGTAATAGGTTACCGAATTGCAAAATAGGGTTTTGTACATCCAAAAAGACTTTTTGAGGTTGCAAAAGGCCCGATTATGCGAATCAGGCTGTTTGCAAGCTCAAAAAAAGCTACATTCGTCTGACCCTAGATCTTCTCATTGGGTTTGCCTACCCTACTCTTTTAGGTGGTGTTGGGATGACTAGCTAAGCTGCACCACAAGTTCTGTTCCTGGCAACTACAAGATGTTTTGGCATTACTCCCACCAGCTACTGCTTGGCCATCAGTAGTACCCTGTGTGATAGGTCCAACCTTCCACTGCCTGACTATAGTTGGGTGGAATTGCATATTTTTCGATGCATAATTTTCATAATGAAAAATACCCTTGTTATGCAAATTATATTTGAAGATTGTGGCTTTACAATTGTACGCAAGCTATGCCCTAAGGTATAAAACCCTCGATGAGATCATGCTAAATTTATTGGGCAGTCGTCTGCATGAAACTTGTTCTCAGGGAAATCCTTCGGGTACAAACATCATGCGAGGTAACTGCTCAGTTTAATCTGTGGTCGTGTGTGACATTTCTACTCTAACCAGTCTCACACACCCATCCCCATAAACAAAATGTCTCCAAAGTACAGGAAACCCCATATCGAGATATACGGAAGATAAAATAAAACATGAAACAAGCATTTGCAATGCAATCAGTCTCGCCTTTGGGACCTTATATGTATTTAGCTATGCAGCACATTAGCCTGGGTGCAGTGGCGTAGCTAGGGGGGGCGATGGGGGCGGACCGCCCCAGGCGGCACGAGTTTTGGGGCGGCAGCCGGCCCCCCTTCCTCCGCTCTTACCTGCGGCCGTTGCGGCCGCAAGAATCGGCCGCTACCACCACCCCCACCCCCCCGGTCTACTATCATTTTGCCGAGGGCGGCAAACGCAGGGGCCGCCACGGGCAGCCTAAGGCCTAGCTACGCCCCTGCCTGGGTGCTGAAACATCTACTGTTCTTTAACATGGAGGGAAAGTAAGCACCAAACTGCGTGACACACCAGGTATGGGAACACATGGAGAGAAATGTTGCCTTTCAGCAGGAAATGGTATAGTCCAAAGCTCTGTTTTTAATATAAAATCAGGGCCTTCGGTGGTCATATCACTGAAAATACAAGATTTGAAAAAATATTTTTGTCTACGGGTGCTCGTGGAAGACAATTTCTATGGACTGGAATCTAGAGAATGCTAAAGTGATTCTGGTATTTTACTGACCTCTGCTGGTCGTTTTCTATCAAGACAGTTAAATAGAGGCAGTTGAACAGAAAAAAAAAGTCCCTAAGCGGAAGCAGACAAGTCCTAGGGCTGATCTCCAGAGCCACAAAGTACATACACATATAAGTATATAATAAGTATATACTAAAGTATATACAAGAGGTCTCGAATGCTCGACATAAAAACTGGCCCTGTTAAGCACTCAGTCATCTCCCATTTCGTGTGCCCTGCCAGAAATATTCGAATGCAGCTGGCATAATGTGCCCCAGGTGCCACGCTGTTCTTCCTGCCATTTTTTGTGTGCCAACACCCCTAGCAGACGTTTTGAGAGGCATCTTTCACACATTGTGAAATGGCTGCACTATGGGAAATGAATTATACAGTGTGTGCGATAGCATTTTAATAAAACTTGAATGCAGCTTGGAATACTCCTGTTTATTTAATAGAATTAAAAAATACCTTCGTGTTAGAAATTGTCACACAAATGCCTTGACTTCAAGGAACAGATTATTTTTGTGTTGATTAACAAATTGCCTGCACTTTTTAGTCGCAGTAGTAACACTCCCCCCTCCCCCGCCCCCCGAACCCTCCAACCCAATACCAATACCAGAAATGCATATACCGTCACTAACCAGCTTGGCCTCAAACTGAACGAAATAAATGTAAATCGGATAAAGATCCGGTAAAATGAGGACATGAGAAAATAAGTCATTCAACAAAAAAAATATGTGTTACTAGAAGACATCAGGCAGGCCATGCATGTTTGCACCGAAGTCCCCCTTTATAAAACTAAAACGTTCCGCGAAATCCAAATCTTGAAAATAAAAGCAGCTTGTTTAATAATCCAAAAAGAACCCTCGTATTTTACTTTGAAACACTTTAACTTTCGAGTTCCTCTATTGTCCATTATGTTTCCCCAATATATCGATATCATTAAAACATAAATTAGCTGGAAAAAAAATGACAGCCTTGGCAACCGGTCCAATATATACAGCACATGTGAGAGGCCATATCTGATTTTTTTAGTTCTAATAGCAGCTTGGCACCAAATATTTGGATGAAGTCAAAATTATTCTGGGTTTCATCTGGTAAATCTTGTACCCCACTTGGGTTATATAGAAGAAATAAGAAGCAGGACTTTCACAACAGTGCTCCTGGCATTCTGAGGTAGTTTTAGCACGCTTTTGTAACTCAAACTACACTGGCAGAATCACCACCCAAAAGTAAGAGAAATTTAGGGGCAGATTTACAATAAACGAACGCAGCGCGGTGCACCAAGTCTTTTTGCTGCGCCGTGCTGCGTTAGTTTTGAAGCACAGGGATGCGACATATTTACAACAATATGTCGCATCTCTGTGCTTCCCCCTGCGCTGGCGTACAAATTGCTGCCATGCGCCGACACAGGCACCTTGCACCATGGTGCAAGGATGCCTGCGTCACGGGGATGATTGTTTTTGTGCAGGAAGGATTCCCTTCCTGCACATAAACAATCAGAAATGGCGTTTTACACATTCTATGTGTGCTGCATTAGCACACATAGAACTTGTAAAACGTCATTGATTTAAAGGATTGTTTATGTACAGGAAGGGACACCTTCCTGTACATAAACAATCATTAGAGGTCATTTCCTCGTTCTATGTGTGCTGCAGAATGCAGCACGCATAGAAAAAGGAAATAAAATGAGGAGAAATGAATACATTTCTCCTCGTTGCACCTCCCTACGCCTGCCCTGGGGAGGCATAGCATTCAGACGCATTTCCAGTTTTACGATTTCTTGTAAATATGGAAATGTGTCTGGTTCCATGGGTGTTGCGTGGGAACACCCACAGCAACACCGATGGAACGCCCCTGTCACGCAAAGTGCTGCGTGTAAAGGGGCCGTATTTACAAGGACGGGAAAAGCCACGCAGGGTGGCTTTTCCTGTCCTTGTAAATATTGGGCAGAAAAATGTGCTGCCGATGCGTCACAAAAAGTGACGCACTGGCAGTGTAAGGGGCTTGTAAATCTGAAGCCCAAGATTTTTACATCAAACTCGTTTTGCTCGACAACTCGCGAACCTGCGTCAGGCTAATTTTGGTCCTAAAATGTTAGGGCTTACTTACAAGACCCTTGCGCCACTCGTATGTCACTTTTTCCCATGTTAAAAGTGACGCACCGGCGGCCCAAGGGGCTTGTAAATAAGCCCCTTGGTCTTATTAGTCTTATTGGTCTTAGCCACTAGTAATTGTAGTTCCTTGTGTGATTTGTTGCCCTGTGCCCGTGTGCCAACTACGGCCACATTGATAGATTGGTGAACAACATCCCGGATGTATAGCTCATGAGTCAAGAAGAGATGATCAGTCTTGATTCAGTCTGAGAGCTCCAGAAACACATACGCTCTGGCAGACTGCATTCAAACATATAAGGTCTTAAAAGCGCCTATCCTCAAGGTCCTTGGAAAGTTTTAAAAAGGCCTATCCTCAAGGTGCTTAGGGCAGCACCACCCCCCCAATGGGACGGTCCGGAAGACAGCCATATGAATCTATTCTTATCAAGAAGGCGCACTGTTCTGTGATGAACTACCATTCCTAGGACTCACTCACCAACCCAAACATAGGAAATTAGAAATTAAGGGGCAGATTTACCAGAAACTGACACATCTCTGCGTTAGAGCCGAGATGTGTCAGTTTCCCTGCTTCTGAGTGCGAAACCCTTGCGCCACCATGGATGCGTCGTATTTACAATACTGCGCACCATGGCGCAAGGATTGACAGATGCATCAGAAATTCTGACGCATCTGTTGGCGCAAAAGCCATGCATTGCTGGAGTCGTGTTGCAAGGACGACGCAACTCCAGCAGTGCACGTGGATGCCTATTCTCAATACACTGCATCACTCCTTACACCTACTCCAAGCAGGCGTAGGGTTTTGACGCAGTGGTGTCCTAGAAGTGGCGCAGTGAAATCTTGTTGATTTCCCTAAGTCACTTCTACGAGGCTTTTTTGTATGGGAACACCCACCCTGCATACATTATACCTGTTGCAGGTATGATGTGACGCAGGGCTTTACAACGTGACGCATCTCCCTAGATGCGTCACGTTGTAAATGGGCCACAACGTGGCGCATTGTTTATGCTGCCACTGCGTCACAAAAAGTGACGCAACATCGACACAAAAGTGACGCAAAGGGCTTGTAAATCTGCCCCATAGTATTCTTCTCCTCTGTAAGGCTGTTGACCTGCTGTAAAATGGGGTCAAGATGCAGGCAGTAGTCTCAAAAGTATACAATTAAAAGTATGTCTTATATTTGGTGATGATGGCCCTTTCAACTGGAGATAGAGAGTGAGACATGCAGAAATAAGCATCTTCAATATTCAATGGCCAACACAGAATAAAACAACAAGAGAAAACGATTTACTATACATTTGCCCTGGCACTCATGCGATGCGAAGCTGTACTACACGGTGCAAAGTGGTGCTCCATGAGGCAAAGCAGCACACATGGAAATTTCAATGAACTTTCTGATGCAAAACACGTTGCGCTGAAAAGTTGATGAGAGCCATTGCCAAAAGTCTTTGTCACGCATAGCACCAAACTCCTGATAATAGATGGCTAGAGAGCATAACAGGACACAAAGGAGCATAATGTTTCTTTGCATGAAAACCTCTTGCTAAATGGAATGATATGCAAACAATGGACAAATAGAATATTTAGTGATATTTCCACTCTTACGGCATTATCACCAAATGTGAGTTCACACATGTAGACTAACTCATTTGTAAATCTACTATTACACCTAGGGGGCCGATTCCGATTCGTGTCGGTAACTTCTCCGACCGAGCCGGCCTCGGAGAGATTTCCGACCGAATCGGACCCGTGCAGTCCGACCGAACGAGTCCGATGCATTCGTATGCCACCGGACACGAGTCGGTCGGACTCCCATTGAACTCAATGGGAGCCGGTCGTACAACGCGTACGCGGGCTCCCATTGCCTCAATGGGTGCGAGGCAGACAAGGGCGCCTCCTACAGCGAGTACGCCGCGAAGCGCTTCGCGGCGTACACGCACAGGTAGGGGGGACCCATGGGTCCCCCCTGTGTGCGCCTCGCACGGGTACGCGTACAGGGGGGACCGACACGGACCCCCAAAGTACGGCTCCGACAGCGAGTTCGAGTCGGACAGCGCGAGTCGGTCGGAGCGGTCGAGGTGCGCATCGTACTTACCCGGCCGGAAAACGTCTCCATTGTGCGGTGCGAATCGGGTCCGAGCGAGTCGGTCGGAGCGGTACGATCCGGGAACCAGTCGGTCGGAGCGGTCGGGTCGCCCGGACGAGTCGGTCGGCGAATACGCATCGTACTCGCTCGCCCGGACGCGCGTACGACTCGGTCGGAAAATAGGGCTCCGGATCGGATCCGGTAAAACCGAATCCGATTCGGAGCACTACCGGCCGAGATCGGAATCGGCCCCCTAGTTGTGAATCTACACTTTTTTGGCTCTTCACCATTTCCGACTGAAGATTTATACCTCAGTGTCGGCTCGCATTACACTACTTCCTGGTGGATCCTCCTAAACCAAATTTACGAGTATAAAGTTACTACTAGTAACTCTTCATACTGGGTGGAGATCCCTACCACCATGGCAGAGACATCTGTATGAGAAAGTATGGTGAAAATTTGTAAAGTGTATTTATTCTTTACAAAAAAATGTTAAAATATGTTAAAATAAAATGTAAACGTAAAATGGTTTAACATATTTATTATAAACCCAGAACTATTACAATAAAATGTTACAACACATTAACTTATTAGATTAAATATGTATTCAATAATAATTATTTTTTATTATATTTCTTTAATTTATAAATAATATTTCTTAAAGCATAATAAAAAAAGACAATTCCTACCCACAATATTTTTCTTATTTTTATACAATTTGTATTCAATTGTGTTAAAGGTTATGCGTAGAATTAATTTAGATTGTTCTACTTTTTTAACAAAATTTTAAAAATTGTATTTAATTTTAAATTAAGTTTATTGTTACATTCTAAAAGAATTAAATGAGTATGTGATAATTATATATGTAAAGTTTTAATATTAATAATAATAATGATAAGAAAAAGAGAGGGACCCCCTTCAACAAAACCAGGGGAATAGGGTACTACTAGAAGGTAGAATCGATAATCCCTTGGCCGAGGATTCAATAGGATAGCTGAGTGCAATATTTACGTTTACACAAGAAAAGAAATTCTTCTCATGTCACTCATGCGTTGCACCAACTTACCACAACTCATACAGCCCATGTGGTAGAGCCTAATGGTTACATAAACGACATCAATGTATTAAGAATAATAAATATATTTTATATTTAAAACATCCCATATATCACTATATCATAAAAATACCCCATACATATCACAAAGGTACAAGTTAAAATTCATATACATTTAACATTAATTACACAAACACCAAAACTAGAGAGAAACACAAAGACAATACACTTTGTCATCAAAAAGCACATCTGAAAGGAACACTTTTCTCGCTTCTCCTGGATCCACTATATTATCTTTTGTCTGCAGGGTAAGCTTGTTCCAAAGATTATGCAAGAACAGCGTCGACACGTTTCGATGGCTTAATTTATTTTTCCATCTTTATCAAGACAACCTTTAGCTCTCTCTTATTGGCACTGTATGGTTGCCATAAAAACAAATCCTGTATAAGGCAAAATGATATATTTATATTTAAAACTCTAGACCGTAATAAAATGCACAATTCTATCAAACAATCAATTTAGACCCCACTATATTATATTTGTTAAACATGAAGTGGATTTCAAAACATATTGGGAACAATGAAAACTCAATAAACTAATATATGATCCTTTTATAATTTGGAGCAATTTAATTAAATCTTCACTACAGAGAAACATTTCTTTACATTCTTAAACTGATTAAATTCCAATCACATAGCATTGACCCTCCAACACTTTCCTTATAGCTCTTGAGACCCCATAAGGGAGCTCAGGATGTACTACTTTTGAGGTCTCTTAGTTGACCTAGCCTAAAAGGACATATGCTTCAGTCTCTATCTTATGGGCTGATCATTTTTTAAACACCACCCTCGAAGTTCACTCATTTCCCTAGGGCATAGAGGTAAATTCTCATAAATGCTGCCTCACTCACTCATAGATTAGAACGTAATCATACTATATATAGGTTATTTTAATTTTTACCTTATTTCATTCAAAGTTTGTCTTCTTTGTCTGTCTGCAGGGCATAATATCGGCCCTCAGTCACCCACATCTATTTTAAAGGCGAAAATTAACCAGGATATTATATAACTAGCTTTACTCCTGCATTACTGGGGCAATTCTGCCGTGTTACTTTTCTATAATTACATTCTCCCATTATTACCTGTTAAAAATCGGGAAATACTCCTCTCGCTCAGGGATTCCTTTTGTCTCCAATATATTTCTTTTTTGATTTTTTGCAAATCGTTCTTTCTAGATTTCTGCCGTTACAATCTAAGGAAGGGGAAATCTCATGTCAATACCCAGCATATTTCTAGACTAGACACTATCCCAAATTTCTTGGCTAATGTTATATCGTACCTGTATATTGCTTTTATCATACCGGCCTGGATTCCATATATAATTTTTGTTGGTATCTTTAAAATCTTGAGCGCTAGCGGGCTTAAAACTCCCTTTTCTCTGCGGACACTGCAAAAAAAACAACCCGGTTTCTGTCACAAATTGGCACCATCTTACTACCACTGATAAGAAATTTTATGTTACACGCCTAGAGGACCAATTGTCCTATTTTACAAAGCTACCGTCTACTTCAACCTGACTCATACCTTACCTTGCGGCGTCCAATATTCCGGGACTGATGGAAATTCCTCTCGCCTACGTGACTCGGGGAAACTCCTCACCTCTACGATGCGTTAACATTAATCGCATCACCCAACCCTGTTTAAATAGCAGGTTTCCTGCTGTTTCATTGGTTCCACCCTCAAAGTTACAATTATTAGCAGCTGCGTGTTTGTCTACCTCCGTTTGTGGTTTTTCGGTTTTGCTCATATTGCCCCGGAAGTACTAAGTGTTCGATTAAACACTAGGCCGGCATAATGGAAACAAAATTGAAGAACAGGGGATATCCAAAGAAATTAATAAAACACTCCCTGAAACGTGCAAGGTTTTATGATAGGGACCATCTGTTAAATATGAACAAACAAAAAGAGAATAAAACCTTGGAAAGAATAGTGTTTGTCAGTCAATACTCAGGCATGAGTAATAAGATTAAAAATGTAATCAATCGCAATTGGAAGATTTTAAACAATGGTCTCTCTGAACCATTGACAAAACCCCTTTTCTCATTTAGGCGCAACAAAACTATACGAAATGCACTAGTTCAAACATATAAGAGAATTGATGGCGATAGTCAAACCACCCTGTATAACCAAAAAGCGGTAGGTAATTACAGGTGTGGTACTTGTTCAATCTGCCCACAGTGTATTGAGACAAAAAACTTGAAGTTTAATGGGAAAACATTAACAGTAAAAACACTTAACAATTGCCGAAGCAAAAATGTAGTATACCTGCTAGTCTGCCCATGTGGAATGGGCTATGTAGGGGAAACGGGCAGGGAGTTGCGGATTCGATTGTTGGAACACAAATCCGCGTTGAGGAATAAAAAGGAAAATGCCCCATTGACTGAACATTATCTGAAAAGTAACCATGACTGTAATCAGTTTAGCTGGTTTATATTGGAAAAAGTTAGTATGAGCAGAAGAGGAGGAAACCTAGACACCATAAGGAAAATGCGTGAACAATGGTATATGTGTTACCTGGATACCATTGACAAAGGTCTGAATTCTCGCGAGGACTGGAGGAAATTAATCGCAAAACAGTAGTGCCATTACAAGGGACATTGTTGCGTGGTACGCGGTATATTATCCGCTCGCAATTCTCATCTTGTCAAATGAGCATAGATAGTACTACCAAGATTCTCAACATATGAATAAAACACATTTCGCATTGTGGTAGAGAGATATTGTGTAGTAGTTAAACATTAGATTTGACGTGATCCGGAGCAAGGGAATTTCCGGTAAAATAAGTGAGGTTGCCGGCCTAGTGTTTAATCGAACACTTAGTACTTCCGGGGCAATATGAGCAAAACCAAAAAACCACAAACGGAGGTAGACAAACACGCAGCTGCTAATAATTGTAACTTTGAGGGTGGAACCAATGAAACAGCAGGAAACCTGCTATTTAAACAGGGTTGGGTGATGCGATTAATGTTAACGCATCGTAGAGGTGAGGAGTTTCCCCGAGTCACGTAGGCGAGAGGAATTTCCATCAGTCCCGGAATATTGGACGCCGCAAGGTAAGGTATGAGTCAGGTTGAAGTAGACGGTAGCTTTGTAAAATAGGACAATTGGTCCTTTAGGCGTGTAACATAAAATTTCTTATCAGTGGTAGTAAGATGGTGCCAATTTGTGACAGAAACCGGGTTGTTTTTTTTGCAGTGTCCGCAAAGAAAAGGACGTTTTAAGCCCGCTAGCGCTCAAGATTTTAAAGATACCAACAAAAATTACATATGGAATCCAGGCCGGTATGATAAAAGCAATATACAGGTACGATATAACATTAGCCAAGAAATTTGGGATAGTGTCTAGTCTAGAAATATGCTGGGTATTGACATGAGATTTCCCCTTCCTTAGATTGTAACGGCAGAAATCTAGAAAGAACGATTTCAAAAAATCAAAAAAAGAAATATATAGGAGACAAAAGGAATCCCTGAGCGAGAGGAGTATTTCCCGATTTTTAACAGGTAATAATGGGAGAATGTAATTATAGAAAAGTAACAAGGCAGAATTGCCGCAGTAATGCAGGAGTAAAGCCAGTTATATAATATCCTGGTTAATTTTCTCCTTTAAAATAGATGTGGGTGACTGAGGCCCGATATTATGCCCTGCAGACAGACAAAGAAGAAAAACTTTGAATGAAATAAGGTAAAAATTAAAATAACCTATATATAGTATGATTACGTTCTAATCTATGAGTGAGTGAGGCAGCATTTATGAGAATTTACCTCTATGCCCTAGGAAAATGAGTGAACTTCGAGGGTGGTGTTTAAAAAACGATCAGCCCATATGATTGAGACTGAAGCAAATGTCCTTTTAGGCTAGGTAAACTAAGAGACCTCAAAAGTAGTACATCCAGAGCTCCCTTATGGGGTCTCAAGAGCTAGAAGGAAAGTGTTGGAGGGTCAATGCTATGTGATTGGAATTTAATCAGTTTAAGAATGTAAAGAAATGTTTCTCTGTAGTGAAGATTTAATTAAATTGCTCCAAATTATAAAAAGGATCATATATTAGTTTATTGAGTTTTCATTGTTCCCAATATGTTTTGAAATCCACTTCATGTTTAACAAATATAATATAGTGGGGTCTAAATTGATTGTTTGATAGAATTGTGCATTTTATTACGGTCTAGAGTTTTAAATATAAATATATCATTTTGCCTTATACAGGATTTGTTTTTATGGCAACCATACAGTGCCAATAAGAGAGAGCTAAAGGTTGTCTTGATAAAGATGGAAAAATAAATTAAGCCATCGAAACGTGTCGACGCTGTTCTTGCATAATCTTTGGAACAAGCTTACCCTACAGACAAAAGATAATATAGTGGATCCAGGAGAAGCGAGAAAAGTGTTCCTTTCAGATGTGCTTTTTGATGACAAAGTTTATTGTCTTTGTGTTTCTCTCTAGTTTTGGTGTTTGTGTAATTAATGTTAAATGTATATGAATTTTAACTTGTACCTTTGTGATATGTATGGGGTATTTTTATGATATAGTGATTTATGGGATGTTTTACATTGATGTCGTTTATGTAACCATTAGGCTCTACCACATGGGCTGTATGAGTTGTGGTAAGTTGGTGCAACGCATGAGTGACATGAGAAGAATTTCTTTTCTTGTGTAAATGTAAATATTGCACTCAGCTATCCTATTGAATCCTCGGCCAAGTTTTAATATTAAACTAAAAATATTTATATAATGATTTCAGTTTTACATATAAATATGCATATATGCACACAGACGTACATATTAACATATTAAAAGTTGCAATTTTTTTATTTATTTATGTATTGAAGATTGTTTCCAATGGGCATTTATTTTAAGTACCTCCCTCCATTATTCGTGGGCAGGTTGAAGTACATTTACTACTGGTTCGTCACGTTTAGGGCTGCAGTAACTTCAGAAGTGTAATTTGTGATTAGCAATGGGCTTAATCTTTTGTGGGTGGAGGTTTATAGTAGCCTGTCCCTCCAAAAACCCTTACTCACTTTTCCCTAACCTCCTCTAATTTTGTAGTAAGTATCCCCAATTCTCCAGCTACTTCCATTGTCCCTCCCACATTTAGTACTAAAACGTAAATATGTGAGTGTGGCGATCTCTGCCACTATGATGGATTTCCAAAAAATGCACAAAAAATGTAGGAGAGGCATAGGCAGGGTTATCTGCCCCTAGGCAAATGAATAGCATTTTGTAGTAGTGTGTAGTACTACTTCATACATGCCAACAGACCCAAGGCTACTGATTTTTAAAGCCAAAAATTGCTTTATTTGAGCTGTCCCCCACCTAAAATTGCCTCTGTTCCAATGTTAGTCAAGGGGGAAACTAAGGGGTATATTAGCAAGACCCACGTTAAAATTATCGCCGTTTTAGCGGCAGGAAACTGCTGCTAAAACGGCGATAATGGGCTTGCTAATATGCGTTATAGAATTACAATAGAAGCCCAGGTTAGATGTGCAGGACATCTAACCTGGGCTTCTATTGGAATTCCATAACGCATATTAGCAAGCCCATTATCGCCGTTTTAGCGGCAGTTTCCTGCCGCTAAAACGGCGATAATTTTAACGTGGGTCTTGCTAATATGCCCCTAAATTCCCTTGATTTTTTTCCCCCATTATCGCCCTCTTTCCTGCTTCAAAATTTTAGCATGAATGGCACTGTAGCGCTACCTCATTTACTACAAAATGCAGTTTCTGAATAGGCCACCTAATGTGTAATTTCAAGGAAATTGCACATTTTGTTTACATGTGGAGGATCCACATCGCATAGAAGTTTGTACGTGAGGTTGCACCTCGCAGGGCTGGACTGGTCGTAGCGGGCACCGGGCTTTTTTCTTGTGGGCCGGAAGGGTGGGGGTCGGTTTTGGAGCAGTGGGGGTCATTTTTATGTCGAGCCTGGGCAGAACATGCGCTGCCCTGCGAGGCATGCTGTATTCAGGTAGGGACTGTCTCAAAGAGCTTTGTCCTGCCTGCTGTTGCAGACAGGACACACTCTCTCCTAACACTTTTAAAAAAATGTTATAGCATGGGCGCCGAACGCATTTGTAATGGGTCTCGCATTTGCGAGAGTTTTAGCTATTGGCATTGTAAATGACAATGCATTTTGTTTATCTGTTTTAAAAACAACACATAAATAAATGTCATTGTCATTTACAATGCCAATAGCTCAAAGTCTTGTAAATGTGAGACCTATTGTATTGCAAATACTTGTTGTTACAGGGGACCGGTTGTGCAGCAGTGCTGCAATATCTGCCCCTTGTAACAAAAGCAGCTGCAGTGTTTCCCACCAGCAAAGTGCCCCCCCCCCCCCCCCCTCCCTGGGGTGGTCCGACTTAATTGGCAGGACTGGTTTGCCTTCTCAGTCCGGCCCTGCACCTCGATTACAAACATCACGGAAGTCTCTGCTCTCTCGCCTTTGGCTCAATGATTATTATTGAGCTAAATCGATTTGTGTTTTTGCTGGAGCATGGGTTATGAGTTTGACAAACCATCGTCTCACATCTCTGCATACGTGTTTTATTGTATATGCGATGCAGTAATGCAGTTTTTCTCACAGAGCTGTGCTGACTTTTAGTAAATCTAAGCTAGAGTGTATGCCTTTGAAACAATCTTATTTTTAACAAATCCGTGCACTCCGATTGGCTAGCCACAGTTTAGACCTTCTTGGGCTGCTGAAATATTAGCTCTTCAGCACTTGGCCACAGTGAAAAAGTATCAGTTGCAACAAGGGGGGTAAAACAATGGTGCACAGCACGTGTAACACTGACAAGAAACTGCTGTGCCCCTCGCAGACAGCAACCACCTGCTCCCCCCTCTCCAGCTGGCCTGATTACATGTCATTACCGCATCATCTTTAAAATACCACCTAGGACGATGCCACGGACCTCTCTATTAGCTGATATCGCCCGCGCCGCTCCCTGCCGCCTCCGCCTGGTTTTAAGTTACAGTGAGGGATTGGCTCCTTTGTGTGAAGGGACCTGGCGACGCTTGAGTGAAACTCATTCCAGAAAAGTAATCCCGCGTTTGGAAGACGCGAATGAACATATGGACGGAGAAGCTGCGGGAGCCCCAGCGCACATGATAAACAACAGCTTCAAATCCCTGCGCTCTGGCTCGGCGCGGAGACAAGACACCCAAAACAAAACCAGCGAACAGAGCTGCGACCGTCTTCAACATTTAACAAGAGACAGTAAAACCGCGACTGAGTCAAGTCTACAGTAAAGTATAGTACTAGCAGGGATTTATACCCGCAGTGAAACGAATTACCTGCCAAGTTTATAGAGACAATGGCTGAGTTGTTTTATAGGACTACAGCAGACTCCTTTCTGACAGCTTTAAAAATAAAAATCTGCAATCTGTTGGTCTTTAATTCTGACATCATCTGGAACAAACATTGGCGAAGCCAATACGTTTGGCGTTGACCACCAACCTTCTGTCTTGGTCGATGCTTGTTTTATTTTCCAAAATATTAGTGTTGGTTAAGCTGCTGGGCCCTCATCAAGCTTTATAAAAAAAAAAATTAAATAATTTAAAAAAAAGAGCAACAATAATGTTTTGGCCTCAAAAAGCACACATTACCATAGTAGTCCCTTGCACTTAAGGGAACCTGAGTGTAGATGTGCTTAATGTGAAATGGCAGAATGTGGTCTCTCACAGTGAAATTAGTCAATTACTGAAGCGGGCTGACCCACAGCCCAATGCTGTGTGATGTAGTGGGCAGAAGAAACATGTGAATGACACAATCGTAGACCAATGGATGAAGAGGGCTGACCAACAGCCCACACAATTAAGCATATTATATATAGAATTTTAGTAAAATCAAAAGTGCTTGGTTAACACCAGACCTAAAAACGGAATAATAGCTTGTGCCATCTTATAGATCATTGTCACAGAAAAAGAGAGGCCAAGGCAGTAGCATAATGCAAAATGAGAGCAAGCTCCTTGCAGAATATGGTGGGGGCCCCAGTCACTCCCATATCCCAGATATATTCATACGTCTTTGGCTGCATGGGGGGCAGACACGGTGGGGGCCCCTTTGCACCTCAGGGGCTTTAGGGGACTTCATCGTGCCTCTGGGCTGATCCTATTTCTCCCATTTTGTTTTGCTTATGGAGGGAATTCAGAAAACCCTATTTGCTCCAGTTCACATAGGACATTGCCTGATTTCGCACTATTTTTGCTGTGTGCACTTAAAAATAATGGAGAAAAAAAAACTTTTTAAGGGTGAAAAAGGGCACTATGTTTCGCGGAAAATCATTTTTGTATTCAATTCTTACGGCACACATAGCAAAAACAATGCAAATTGAATTTGCTCTTTTTTTTCAAAAAAGTGTTCATGAACTAGAGTTTCCTTGTGACAATTTCATGACATGCATGGAATAATTTATGTGCAAAAATATATAGATAATGTATGTTCAGCAATGTTCTCACAATCCATTTTGTCATGTTTAACCTGGTTGCAAAACAGTTTTAAATGCAGAGATGGGTAACATTTGGTTGCTCAATTCCATATTACGCACACACACACACACACAGCAAAATAGTTTCTGCCCTCTTTTTGCACTAGTGCAACGTTTTTGTAATATGCCCCAGACATTTTAATATAACATAACGATAAATACCCAACATATGGTTTAATTAAGCACCTCCGAGGGATGGAAGGCTCTGTCTGGGTTAACGATTTCTGAACTCAAGTATGTCAGAACACCCCAATTGTCAATATGGAACGTTCTTTCTCACCGAGCCACCATCCCCTTGGTAAAACAGGTTTTTTTTTTTTTTATATTGCTTTATTTATTCTACCACCAGTGGTTTTAAATATGAAATCATATGTTAAACAAAACATGTAATGTAGTATTGTCTGGCCTTTACAGGCTGTTGCTTCAGGTCAAGCATGTTTGAATTATGCGGCGTCAATGTATATTGATTAATGTTTGCATTTGTACATTTCATTAAATATAATTGTGAATCTTATGAACTGAATTAACATACATATAAATGCCGACAAGAAATCACTGAAGTACAGTCTTGCAAATAAGCTGAATGGGGAAATTAGTGTTCTACGTTTGGTCAAACTGCAACAAAACACAGTGTTCTAGCTATGTTTAAAAGAGCTGCTTAATAAAATCGATTGGAGTTTATACAAAACCTTAACACCCTTGACTCAATACCTCTTAAAGCTAAACGTCATCCTTAACCCATGCATCACTTGACACATTCGCCTGCTCTGCTCCTGGGTGAAGCCTACCCTATTGAGCCTGCTAGTCTTCCAGACCCTCTCCTCGTTATAGCTCTCCCCTACAGACAGTTTTTAGCTGCCTATTGTGAAAAATGCCTATTGTGGACAATACCAGTACATACAATGGACTTTGGGCCAGTCCATTGCTTACTATTGGTTGGCTTTTTTGACCCTATCATCTGTTTGCTTTGTATTCAATAGTTCCCTTCCTCCTCATGTGTCTGTTTCTTCCCTGGAGCATAGGTTGTTTACCATCCCTTTGACTGGATGATTTTCATTCTTCCAATGCTCGCATTTTGAAACAACTTTTTTCTTTCAGCACTCCATGGAAGTGCATGCATTGTCTTGCTTTCTCCCATGTGTGTTGTTTGCCCCCAAATTCCTGCTGCCCCCGTGGACACTGTGATACTCCCTGCATCCCCCTCCCCATCGTGTTCGTTACTTTCCTCACCCCTATCAGCTTCTTTCCCCATTTGTTTTTTCTTCTTTTCTCCTCTATCACGCCTGAAGCTCCTCTTTTACTTACCCACCTTATTCCCTGTTGCCCCACTTTTGGTTTTTCCCACCTGTTCCCCTGTTGCTCCACAGCCCGTCCAGTCACATCCATTAAAAATGTTTTAAATGTTTTTAAAATTCTTTTTTGGAGCAGCAGCTGCAGTTTGCTGCAGGGACTCCCCTTTATAAATTAGCACTTTGTGTACATTTAGCTTTAACCCTGAAATATTCTATTTCTGCAAACTTATTTCCATGCCTAGGCAATAATGCCAAGATTCTTTTGTTATTTTATTAAACATTTTGACTGCAGACACTGCAACCACTTGACATAACTCACTGCTGAGACATTGTCCATTTTCAACACAATTCCGCAACTCACCTTGACTCCCACCAAACTCCCAGCTAGATGTTCCAACCAATCTATATGTGACTTTCCTCCATCAACCAACTCTCACCATTATACCCATCTCCACACCGTGCTCCCGAAACTTCCTGAATTACAACTGGCTCTATTACTTACTCAGGGGGGTTCCCAAAAACCACCTCTGAGAAATTGGGTTGCTGGTTCACAGCAGTCACAATTCTTGTCAGGGTCAACCACAATAATTGACTAAATTAACCTGTTCTTAACCCTTTGGTAGCTTGGCACAAAAGTGGTCAGGCTTAACTTAGAGGCAATTTGTAAAGTATTTATGCAGTACACAAACAGTAATAAAGTGACAAGACATCACAAGAAAAATTCCACAGCAATTTAGAAAAGTAGAGTAAAATTTAATACATTATCTGACACCAAAACAATAAAAATCCAATCCATAGAACCGGAGATATGCACATTTCAAAGTTTTACGGTAAGTATAGTGCCTAAAAGCACAAAGTACCCACTGTGGTTATCTGGTCGCGCCAGACCGGGACAACGTCTCAAGTTCAGGCCGTGTTGAGTTGCATCGTGCTGTGTCAGTTCTGAGGAAACCCAGAGTTGAGCCAGGAGGAATGCACTCTGATGTCAACCAATGGTCTAGGATGGAGGGGGCACGACTTGAGGATCAGGAATCACCCCAGCGCAGGCCGGTCCGGTTGGTCCTGGGCAGTTGGGAAGATGCAGGGCAGTTCTCTAGAGCTTGTTATGTCCCTGTAGCTCAGAACAGGAGGCCAGTCTGCTGGCCCTTGAAGTCATTCTGGTGGTTCTAGGTTTGAGGACCAAGTCCAGTATTCCTAGTCATGTGACCCAGGAAACAGGCTGCAGGAACCAAATGGTTGGGACAGGTGAATGCCAACTTCCTAAAAGTAGCACAATAATGGGCAGCTCAAACTACCCTTGTGGGCTTGAGTTATAAAGTTCAGAGGTAAAGGTGCCTACAAGGGATTCATATAAAAATGTAATTACAATAACTTTATCTTAAATCTAGTGACATCTAATGACACTTGTTTCAATAGCGTAAAGTAATTAAAAAAGAAATCAAATAAGAAAATCAATTTCAACAACCGGGTGTATCAAAAGATAGATAATTTTATATCCAAAGAAAACAAGGGTCCAGAAATAACAACAATCAAATCAAAACAAACATTGACAACAGGGAACATATATATTAAACATACAAAAATATCATGGTTCTCAATGTATAAAAACCATCTTCAAAATGAGTATGTCCTATACATAGGATTCAAGACTCAAGTCAAATCAATTAATAAAAGTTAAAGACAAAGGAATGGTTTAAGCGTCGATGTTTCGGTCTCTGTTGAATCAAATCAGTGAGATCATCTTCAGGACAACGGTGGTTCATGTGGAATTTCTTGACCCCGTAAATTGAGAGAGGAGCGCAAATCTTCTGAAGATAAGTTTTTTATTTTGATGATTGAAGCATTAGAGGTACAACAAATATCCTCTCAACGCAAGGAAGAAAAATAAATTTCTCATTAAACCGACGCCACAGCATCCATGATACGGCCGTGTTAGAAGGTCCAAATTAATTGGAAAGCTTTTGTCTAACCTGACCGTATCATGGATGCTTCAGTTTAAGGAATATTGCCATGCCCGGTTCTGAGGATGCCATCTACGAACTGCCACCAAAGAATAATCTCCTGCTTAAATGGATTATCATTGTTAATCTTATACATTGTTTGATTTTGATGATACATATGAGAGCACTAGTATTTGCAGTGTGCAGATATCACACAACTTGCATGCTAGATCAGAAGTCTGCACAATCTCAGCTCTTTTGGGGCTATTTTATGAGCGTAAATACATAGAGGTTTGTCCGTATAAATTTTGTTTATTTGTCTACCTTTTTTCCTACAGGTCGGACAGATTCCTGATCTCCAATGTGACAAAATATTCCTACAATTTTGTGCTTTTCACATGACCACTATATAGTGATTAAACAAAAAGGAGGAACTGGGAGCTTTTTAAATTAGGTCCTGCACTGTGCTCCTGAAAGTCAGTAGGTCAAGTGGGAATGCAGTTCCTGAGAAAGGGAGAGAGGGGAGGGCACAGGTCTCTACTGAATGCCCTCACACACCCCGAAGGATATCATGCTTCATCATAGGGCTGTTCTCCTCGTCGGGCCGGCGCTGCAATGCCCGACGGGCACCCGCGAAGGGGCTCTTTGCTGGAGATCTTTTTTAGAGACAGCCGTTGGGTGCGTGGGGGTATGTGGTCAAGGTAGTGAGTTGAGAGTGAAGAGTGGGTTAAAATAGGTCTAGTACTGCCCTGTGTGAAACAAATTCTTATTCTGGGGGTGTACTAACCTAACTAAAATAGGTGGGCCCTGTCTGGAGGCTATGGTCCTACAGGGTCAAGATAGTGCAAGTGGTCGACATGTTTCTCGCCTACAGTCCCTAACGGGTCAATCGGCGATTCTTCAGGACCGGTGTATTGTTAAAAAAGGGGAAGGAGAGAGGTCTTCCTAACTCTAACACTACCGCAAGGCCGGTGCTGAATATCGTCTTTGTCACCAGCGTTGCTCTTGAAGTTCCAGGGTTGAGGCCTGGATTGGTGAGACCCCTGAAATTGAGGTCCGGTGCTGACGGGTTAAGCCAAACGAGCACTTCGTTGCTCGATTAGGAGGGTGGCGCGCAACTAGCCTGCATCCTACCCCCTTGCCAGAGCAGGGGTAGGATGCAGGCTAGTTGCACGCCACCCTCCTAATTGAGCAATGAAGTGCTCGTTTGGCTTAACCCGTCAGCACCGGACCTCAATTTCAGGGGTCTCACCAATCCAGGCCTCAACCCTGGAACTTCAAGAGCAACGCTGGTGACAAAGACGATATTCAGCACCGGCCTTGCGGTAGTGTTAGAGTTAGGAAGACCTCTATCCTTCCCCTTTTTTAACAATACACCGGTCCTGAAGAATCACCAATTGACCCGTTAGGGGCTGTAGGCGAGAAACATGTCGACCACTTGCACTATCTTGACCCTGTAGGACCATAGCCTCCAGACAGGGCCCACCTATTTTAGTTAGGTTAGTAGTACACCCCAGAATAAAATTTGTTCCACACAGGGCAGTACTAGACCTATTTTAACCCACTCTTCACTCTCAACTCACTACCTTGACCACATACCCCACGCACCCAACGGCTGTCTCTAAAAGATCTCCGGCAAAGAGCCCTTCGCGAGTGCCCGTTGGGAATTGCAGCGCCGGCCCGACGAGAGCACAGCCCAATCATGAAGCATGACATCCTTCGGGGTGTGTGAGGGCATTCAGTAGAGACCTGTGCACTCCCCTCTCTCCCTTTCTCAGGAACTGCATTCCCACTTGACCTACCCACTATATAGTGATACCACATAGGAATACTTTCCTACACACACACATGAACGTATTCCAGAGGTAGATTAGGGCACTGAACTTGTTCCTGATGAATTTCCATTGCCTCGCTGGAGCAGATAAGGCATGAAACATGTTGACCCTGTTTTAAGAACCTAAGGCCCATTGTTCCCTTGCAATGTTCTTACTCTTGTTTTTAATCTTGTCATGTTTTTTTCTGAATAATAAAGATTGACAGCTATTAACCCATAGCCAATTTCACATCCCAATTTACTACTTCCCCTTCTGAGTCAGGCAAAGGGCAATACTCAACGGCTTCATTTTAAAAAGCTTGAGTAAAAGACCTCTAGCAAACAGCCCCCTGTAGGTGCCCACTGGACATTGCAGCACCAGCCCAGCAAGGAGCACGGCCAGATGATGAAGCATGCCACTTCGGTGGGTGAGGGCTTCTGCACCCTAAAAAGGATGCCTTCAGTGTCAGACCTGTAGTACAAACACTATTGTTGTGTTAACTCATCTAGGGAACAGAACACTCATTTTGGAGAAAAATAAAGCTCTTGCCAGGCCTATACATTCCTTTTTAATATATATAAGGTACCCATAGGGTAGGACCTAAACAGCCCAGAGGGCAAGGTGCAGTGTATTTAAAAAGTTAAGTTTTATATGTCCTGGTAGTGACAAAATCAGAAATTTGTTTTTCACTACTGTGAGGCCTAACTCTCCCACAGGATAACATTGGGTTCCCTTATTACATTTAATAAATGGCAACTTTCAATTGGGAGCAGATAGGAATGTTGAGTTTGATGTTTATGGAATTGCAATTTAAAACCCTCTTTGAAAGTAAAGTCGGATTTTAAATCAAAATTCTGATCATGCCACTTTTAGAAAGTCTATCATAAGTGTTGAAAAGTTAATGAAAGATATGTGATTAAATTCACGGGCCAAGATTAATACATTTTCTTGTCCTTGATTCCAAAAAGAAGTGGGTTAAAAAATTACAGCTAGATCCTGTTTGTATTCAGAACTTTTAGAAAGTTGGCATTTACTTGTCCCCAACCATTTGATTTCTGCAGGCCGTATCCTGGGTCACATGACCATGTGTAGCTGGCAGTCGTTTTATTGCTCCCAGGCAGTGAGACAAAAGGGAAATAGGTGTTGGCAGGATGGGCCACGCCTGACTTGATGAGGAGGATCTGTCACCTACCACATATGCGCATAACAAAGCTTCTGCCTGAGCACACTCACAAAGGGTCTGGCACTAGTCTTTTGTGACTCCAGACAAGCTGGTACAAGGACAGGGAGGCACGGTATTCCAGAAACCTCTGGGGGTAAAAACCTCCAGAACCTTCTCCTACTTCAAAGTGGGCACCAGGTATAAATAGTGGACCCTCAGACCAAACTCTTCAGTACACCTCTGGGCCTGTCAAAGACTCAGAAGAACTGCTGTGCTGCCTTGCAAGAAAGACTGCTAATCTGCTGCCCTGCATCTTGAATCCAGGACTACCAGAGTGATTCCAAGGGCTAGTTGGCTGGCCTCAGGAACAGAAAAGGCTCCAATAACCTTGCACAGCACCTGGACTCTGTCTGCTGTGAGTCCTACCCCCAAGTGGTGCCACCCTAGTCCTGAACCCTTGGAAGTGGGCCTGAAGGTTCTGTACCAGACTAGCTGTGGTCCTGTGGGCAGAACAGATACAGCCCGACACATCTCCTCACAGCTGCCTCGGAACCGTCATTGTGCGATGCATCCCCAACACAGGACCTTGCATCGCAGCCCACAGCTTCCTTGGAACCGCTGCTGCACAACGTACCCATGATGCAGGCATTGGCATTGCAAGCCCCTCGTTGACAGCATCCTCGATAATGACACAGAACTTCGCATCACAGCCCGCAGCTTCTTCGGAACAACCTTTGCATGATGCATCCTCAAAACAAGACTTTGCATCACAAACCCCACCCCCCCATCAACAGCATCCTCAGCGATGATGCCGGACTCTCCATCGCAGCCCAGCAGCTCCTCGAAGTCGCTGATGCATGACACATCCTTGATGCAGGATCTTGCAATGCTCCGCAACCAGGACTTAAGGTACTTTGTTCAGCGGGCCTAACGTGGTCCCTGTATCCGGGCAGTGCACAATCGTGATCAGCCTAAACTTGTGACTTTGTCCCGGTCCGGTGCCACCAGATAGCCACAGTTGGCGGATTTGTGCTTTTAGGCACTATTTTCACTTCAAAATTGCATATCTCCTGTTCTACTGATTGGAGTTTTGTAATTTTGGTCTCAAATAATTTATTAAAATCTACTCTATTTTTCTAGATTGGTGATTTTTCTTGTGTTGTGTTTTCACTTTATTACTGTTTGAATTGCTGCATAGATACTTTACACATTGCCTCTTAATTAAGCCTGACTGTTTTTGTGCCAAGTTACCAGAGGGTGAAGCACAGGTAAATTTGGCGTTTGCTTGTGTTTCATCCTGACAGCCATTGCGATTGCTGCTTGGGTAGGGTTTTACCCCCCTCAACCAGTAACCCAATTTCCTACACTGCTCAACTCAAAAGCTCCTCTTTCTGTAACATCAAATAAATGTCCAGATGACTAATCAATCTCACACCCTGGGCTTGCTACCAAGTTAGATATGGTCACATTAGTTTTAGAAAACAAGGCAGTGACAAATTAATTTCAAAAGGAAAGCAAATGAAGGACCACACCTTTCCAATGAAAATAGAGAAAAATTGCATTTTCCCTGCAAACTGGAATTGTCATGTAAGCAACTTGTAGGGCCAAGTTTGTCAGTCAATCTCCTTACCTTACCACATCTTGCAAATATGGATGCCTTGCTTCTTGTAGTGACAATAAACTACCCAATCATTTAAATTTATTGAATTTATCACCGGTCTCAATCCTTTGTTCTTTCTTATCCACTATAAATATATTGCATATAAATAGCATTTAATATTCTATGACCTGAACTATTTGAAACAATTCCTTCTGTTCCTGAGCTACCAAATTAGACTCTTGGACACTACTGAATTATTGCCTTTCTGGGAATGTTCTCGGCTACTGGTACATCTACTCAATCTATGCAAACGCCCTATATAGGGGCATATTCACAAGGAGCTATCGCCGAATTAACGGCACTTTATCGCAGCCAAAGTCGTGATAAATATACCCCCCATTCACAAGCCGGTGTTAACAGCCCAAATCACCAGTTTACCCGCGATAGCAGCCGCAAAAAACATCGCCACAGAGGACCCTCGCAAATATCGCTAATGAGATGCAGAGTAGTCATTCCCGTGACAAAAGCCGAGACAACAGCACACCTCAACATTCACAACGACCAGCCACATCCGCGATAAAAACACAAAACAGGCGATAAGGCGCGTTAGCACCAGGAAATCTATACCTGCTCTGACCTGGTGTAAAGTCGGACGGCAGCCAGCACCACAAAAGGGAGCACAGCCCAGGGCCACATCCGAAGGGCAACAGATGCCATGGAGCCACCCATCATGTGGCCCGGACACCCAAGAGGGCCACAACACCCACCGCCACCACCCCCAGGACCACCCCTCCCTGGCACCCCCCCGACCAAAGACATGCCACATCAGCCACACCTAAACATGTACAGAATATTCCGCTTGATGCCGCACAATCACAACTGGTGACATGCATGTGTCGTCACAGAAATGAGCAGCACACATCCACTTCCGAAGCAACAAATGAAACTTTATTAAAATGAACAACTAAATAAAATGAAGACACATGGCCGCTCCCCTCGGGACAATACGTAGGTCACAGCCTGTAAGACAAAAAACATGATGAGAAGGTGTGTCCTGCGCACATTAGAGGACAGAGAGAGAGCGAAGGAGAGAGAGAGGAAGAGAGGGAGGGAGAGAGAGAGGAAGAGAGGGAGAGAGAGAGAGAGAGAGAAGAGGAGAGAGAGAGGAAGAGAGGGAGAGAGAGAAAGAGAAGAGGAGAGAGAGAGGAAGAGAGGGAGAGAGAGAGAGAACGTGCCGCCCCTGCACACCCAGGCCACATTGCTCACCTGCTGCCACCGGTGTGTCCCCAACCACGTGCCGGTATGCATAGCAGGACACCAGGTCACACATCTGAGTCAGAGCCGTCAGCTGAAACAGAGCCCAGACACATGACTGGCACAATACACAACCTTGCACAAGACAACATCGCCTGCCCACACATGCACACCCAGGCAGAGGCACCCCAACCCCTCCCGCCGCCCATCGGAGCATGCCTGCCCAGGCACACCCAGGCCTCAATGCTCACCTTCCGCCACCGGCACGTAGACAGGAGGTCCCACCACGTGCCGCTGCAAGCCACAAGCCCGGGGCCCGCGGACATGGCACCCTCCACATCATTCAGCCCCGCTCCGCAGGCCACCAGGTCTCACGTTTGGTGCTGTGTCTTGATTACTCCACGGCAGAGGACATACCAGTGCACCCGGCACCATCGCAGGCTGCACACCCGCTCAGCCCAATGGGTGCCACCAACTCTGGGATCCCGGAAGCGATGCCACGTGGCGGTAAGCCCGTGCTGCCCGCTGGCTCTGGCCTACACTGCGGTCCAGCAGGGCACACAAAACCTGAGCCGTCCGGACCGCCGGGACGGGGCATCATCGCAGGCTGCACACCCGCTCAGCAGCTCAAGGTGCCACTGACTCAGTGCACCCAAAGTCATCGTCCCGTGGCGGGGTGCCTGTGCCGTATCCAAGGCCTCTGGTGCCACTAACCCTGTGCAACCCCAGTCTGCGCCATATGGCGGTAGGCCCGTGCCGTACTCAAGGCCTCGGATGCCACTAACCCTGTGCGCAACAACTCATAGGCCCTATATGAGTGCGAACCATGGGGCGTCCGTCATCCAGTCACCACCGGAAGAGGGGAATGTGACATCGTCGGACCCTTATGTTGGCGGAGTCACATGGCCTGTGACGCCTGTGCCGGATGGGTGTGGTGTGTGTGAAAACCTGCCCTCAGGGAGTGGCTGTGACATGCTGACGACTAGACGAGTGACCTGCACACCACCAGCGAGTACGGCTGTGACGGGTAGCAATGAGGGCCCCCCCTCGGGGCGTAAGCGGAGTGGACTGGCCTGCCGTACGCCGGACCAGCGCAGGGCTTGCAACAATGACTCGTGAGCTCTGAGCGTGGTCCAGTCCATGTCCGGACAAGGAAGTGACTGATGCGTGTGTCCCTGCTGCAGTGTTCACGGAACCCGCTACACAAGATGCAATGTCGCACCCCCTTACTGGCATCCCACAGGATGAACATCATTGACACAAGGGAAGGCACTGTCCCCACATTCATCCACACATCCACACAGGAATGACATAAGACATTACACAGCAGTGCGTCACTGGATGTTTATTTGCACATCCAGTGCAGTCATGCAGCTGGAGAGGTACAGGGCAATGCCGAGCACACCACACAATATGGACCCGTGGAGGGCCAGCCAGTGTCCATCCCGGGATGACCTGTACTGCGGAAGAGGAAGGGTACAGTCCGCAGTCTGACCACCATGTCATTGGTCGTCAAACAGGATGTGGCAGTCCATGTCGCTGTCCAAGGTGAGTGCCTCGGAGTGTATCGGGGGTCAGTGGTAGGTCTTGAGGCCATGTGCGGCACCAAGCAGAAACAGGCAAGGTGGCGGTAATGGATGCTAGTGCCTGGCCCTCCTGACCACAGTCCCATCCATGTCCTCGTCCCCGGGTGTGTGCCCTGCCCCACCTGTGGGTGTTGCAGTGCCGGCTGCGGCACTGTGTGCCACTGACTCATCAGGGGCCGGAGGAGGATAGTCGGCCACACTGTGTGGCAGTGACACATCAGGTGCCGGAGTGGATACGCCTGCCGCACTGGGAGGCACTGACACACCAGGGCCCGGAGATGTGGATGGCGTGGGGGCAGCAGCATTCATCATCGCCACGCCTTGTGGCAGCAATGCCATGATGAGGGCATGCAGGGCACGGTAGATCGCAGCTACATTTTGCTGATGTGCAGTGGAGGCTGCCATCCTTTCCGCCTCCATCCGCACCATGTCCTCCATGACCCTCCGCATGTGTGCCAGCTCACGGCTGGCATCGCTGGGGCCACTCTGAGCGGACGGGTATTCTTCCCTCCACGTCATGACTTCATAGATGTCAGTCAGGGCTCGCTGGAGTCCATGGGGCGGACATAGGCACCCAAGGATGGCGTCCAGTTTGGTAGCCATGAGCTCGAACCCCACCCGCACCTGCTCGGCCGTCTCCCTCTGGTCCTCCAGCACACGGCGTTGGAAGGCCATTTGTTGTTCCTGGGGGACTTGTGAGGGTGCCGGGGCTGTGGGTGCCTCCTGCTGGGTGGTTTGGGTGGTGGGTGGGGTCTCATGGATGTAGCTGGGCTGCCCTGATCCTGGAGGTGAGTTGCGGAGGTGGTCAATGAGGTCTTGGATGGTTTGGGTGTCGATGCTGGTGTTGTCCTCCTCCTCGTCATCAGTGAAGAGTGGCTGTGACTGCTCTGCAGGAGGTGTTGACGATGCCCCTGCGATGTGAAGGGGAGATGGTGTATTACAATGTGTCCACATGTATGTAGCCGCATGGTACAGGTTGACATTCAGACAGCATGGCATTGTACATTGTGACAGTGTGTGGGTCTGGGCGAGTGATTGTGGGTGTGCACTGTGCCCTGCTTGCTTGTGCATGTGTGCCATTGTGGCCATCTCCCCCGTCCCCCCAGTACCTGGTGGTCACTCACCCTGTTGCGGTTGTGTTGTGTCCTGTCGAGCAGTGTCCGGTCCCCCGACTCCGGCCACAGTCTCCTCACTGATGACTGTCTACACCAGCTCCTCCATGTCATCCAGCTCCAGCTGTGGCGCTGGGCCCCCACCTCCGGTCTGCGTTGCTGCCTTCAGGTTGGCAGAGAGTTTATCCTTGGTCTTCCGCTTGATGTCATTCCATCGCCTCTTGACCTCGTCCATTGTCCGCTTGTGCTCTCCGACGGCATTCACCTTGTCGATGATGTCCCGCCATATTCCATTTTTGGTGCCCAATGACACGTTGGAGGTGACGAAGAGTTGTTGATGGTGTTCCATCACCTCCGTGACTATGATCCTGTTCGCCTGCGGACTGAACTTGGTCTTCCTGTTCTTCTTGTCCTTGTCCTTCCCTGTCCCCGAGGTCTCAGGCTGGTCGTCCGGGGTGCTTGTGGGGTTGCGCTGGTCCTCTGCGCCTGCTCCGGCTGCCTCCATGGTGCTTGTGTGTTGGTCAGTTTGTGTGTGGGTTTTTTTTTCTGCTTTTATGGAGGTTTCTGACGCCTGCCAGGTGTGTGTTGCAGGCCTGGCGCTGCTTGTCGCTGGTTTCCTCATCACGCTTTGGCCCATCGCGTGTTTTTTGGTGTTGTGGTTTGTGTTTTTATCTCCATCGTGGTGGTTGTATCCCGGACTTTGTCCGCGTTTTCGGCAGGCTATTGCATGCTACCGCCTTGTTGTGAATTCCACGTTGACACGGGGTTATTTTTACGTGATAGGCTGCGTTATTGAAAGTTGCGTTACGCTACTCTTGCGGTAGTTATCACACGTTCTTGTGAATATACCCCATAGTCTCCAAAACCCTAGGATCCTGAGTACTCTCGTGTGTCTGTAAAATGGGGACGTATGCCACTAATTTCAATAGTGGTACATGAGAGATCATGGTTGTAACATACCTGATGCAGATCTTTGCTCTACTTGTCTTTTGAACTCAAGCCTTTTGATGTTGTGGGAAAAAACAGGAACTTTGCTGACCACCACAGGGTTTAATAATTAGAGGATGAACTAGCCACATTAACAAAGAGAGCATATGTCTCCATCTGACGCTTTCCGGGTCAATTCTCGGCGCTGACACCCTCTCCCTTTCTCTGTTACAGCAGTGACGGAGCCAGCTAAAGTTACCAGTTCCAGGTTACCAAATAGGCAAAGTAGGCAATGGCCTATGGGCCCCACTCCTTTTAGTGGCCCGCGACAATGGATCAAAATAATATTGATTTGATCTTGAAAGAAAATTACAATCAAGCTTTCTTAAATATTGTTTTCAAAATATAGAAAAAAGGAATCAAACCAAAGAAATGAAAACTTTACATTAAAGCCACTGTAGAGAAAATATTGTATTAATGTAATGTACTCATGAACAACTTAAAGTACATAAACCAGAGACATCAGATTCACATAATAGTTTGTCTCTTAAAAGCTGATCTTCTGGCAGCTGTCAGTTTGTAAAAAAAATCTGGTGCATTGGGTATTAGGAGATAAATTGCGAGGGGGGCCCCGGAATTTTGACTGCCTATGCACCTCCACAGAGTTTTATCCGGCACCACAAGTTCTTACAAGCAGATCACAGACTGCATGGAACTCTACAGCCCATTGAACAGGCTTATGGTCGTGCTCTCTACTAAACTGGAAGTGGCAATCCAAGCTCCACTATAGGCCTCAGCCTGACCTGTTTGTTATTTAAAATAACCTCTCTGAACTGCCTCTTGAATATTGTCTCCACAGACAGCACCATTACGGGACTACATTTTGGAAACTGCATTATAGTTTTTTTATAGTTTATAGTTTTTTTCTGTTTTGTTTTGTTCTTTTTCATGTTGTGTTGTTCTTTTTTGTTCCTTCTTTATCTTTCAGCCTTGATAGGTTGCCCACCAAGATAGGGCTAAACACGTGTTGGCTGAGAGCTCATTACAATATACATGCAGCTCTTCCTTTATGCATCTTAATGAAAAATAATTGAATGTATAACACAAAACAAACACAAGGAGATGATGGACGGAGCGCTGAAACTTTTCAGACACTCACCCCCAGTCACAGATCTGGGTTGAATCCATCCTTATTCTTTAGCTCACTTCGCCACCTCAGTTCAGACCCAGCTATATGCAAATAGCTAAAGAACGATGATGGATTCAACCCAGATCTGTGACTGGGGGTGAGTGTCTGAAAAGTTTCAGCGCTCCGTCCTTCATCTCCTTGTGTTTGCTTTGTTCGCCCTAAGTTGGCAGGGTATGCCCAGACGTGGGTCCCTCGCTCACTTTGCCACTGGATTCAAGCTAGCCTGGCTGATGAGGGCTGTTAGCCCGAAACCGGTCCCAGGATGCTTGTTTCCGGTCCAGGGAAGACATGGCTTGGCAGTTCGGGCTGGACTATTCCCATGAGGCACAGGGTCAAGACTAATTTGCATATAGCTGTGTCTGACCTGGGGTGGCAAAGTGAGCTAAAGAATGATGATGGATTCAACCCAGATCTGTGACTGGGGGTGAGTGTCTGAAAAGTTTCAGCGCTCCATCCATCATCTCCTTGTGTTTGCTACCACAAAACAGCAACTCTCACTGTGTATTAAAACATTTTGTGAAATCATTTTATATGTCACATGTAATCACACATGAGCATTTATGCATCAGCTCACATCTACACTGTTGCTACTTTGTATATCAAGATTTTACTTATCTTTCAAAAATAATCTCTGTGTTACTGCGGCTAGTGCATCCTCCCACTACTTATTCAGTTTATCTTTAGGTATAGGGGCTCCAACATATGCAGGTGCAATTCTTTAGCTCTGGAAGAACTTACTAAAGATAGGATATTACTGGACACAGGATATATGAAATAGTCTTTTTTCTCACTACCATAGGGTTTATATCCACTCATGAATGGTGCACAGATAATACCCTGCCCACGGCTGTGGAAACGACCCTGTTATCACAAGTCCCTTCCAAAAACATTTTTATTTACAGGCTTTCTCATATATTTTTGTGCTTTTTGTATCAAGTTAAAAGCACCAATATACCTTGAAATCTTATGGAAAATTATTGCCAAGGTACATGCCTTGTGCCAATGGACCTCCTTTGGCATTCTCTAGAGAAAGCTGAATTGACATTTCCCATGGAGATCACTGCTCCTTTTACCACTGCCACAATTCTATGACATAAACTGTACCCTGAGTTAGATATGTCTCCATTGCAATATCACAACCAGAATGCCCAATAAATGATCCTAATAGTTTACAAAAAAATCTTTAGCTAGGCCTTTCCTTTGATCCTTTCTATTCTCATTAGGAAATGGCAATATGTTAGCATCCAATTCTACTGCAGCAACTTTATTCTTCAGTATTTGGTGGATTTGTTGTAAATCTGTTCAGTAGTTTTAAAAACATAGGGCTCAAAAAATGTGTATATTTCATGCAGCGGAGGATCTGTGAAGCTGACAGATCTTAAGTTAAGATCAGATTGGCTGCCACCACATCAACACAGATCTGGCTGCAGCCATTAAGTACTCAGTCCCTGTATCCCAAAAATAAGGCAAAAGAATATATAGGGGGCTGGGTAGGGATACCTTGCCCCACACGGCCTGGCGGTGGAGTCCCTGGGGCCCCAAAAAATGTTAAACATTTTTTTACAGGGAATTCATAGTGGATCCGCAAATCTGCTGTAATTTTTTTTTAAAGTTCAAGGTCCCCTGATTTAACCCCCCCCCCCCGGGGATCAGGCCCCAGGTGGACATTGCAATCGGTTTCATATGGGTGGGGAGCATACAGTCTCCCTCCCCAAGCCTCTGTGAGACCCTGGGGCCTCTATCCCCCGGGGCCATATTTTTACAAGGGAAGGGCATTAGGCCCCCTCCCCAAGCTGAGATCAGCATAAGTACCCCATCCCCTGGGGCCTTATACTTTGCAGTGTTTTGGGATCCCCACCCCCTGGGACACTGCAGTATCCCTGCCAGGGAGAATGAGAGCAATCCCACTTGTTTATAAAAAAAAAGGAATTTAAAAAATGAATTGCCGGCTCCTGTGTGGCCCATCGGGCCGCTTGCAGGGAGCTGGCAGGGCTGTGGAGGCCCTGGGGCTCCCCCCACATTTCCAAACTAAAAATAAAGATGTAGGTGTCCCAGGTCGACACTGAGACCCCCCAAAAATATTTTTTTTAAAAGAGTAAAAAAAGTATAATAAATGAGCGTCAGGAGTCACTCATGCAGGAGCATTCACTGCTCCTGCATGGAGCATCCCATAATGCCCTGGTAGGACTTTTTATTTACATTTTAGGTATCCTGGAGGTGTCACTAGAAGGCGCAGGGGCACCACCAAGCATTTTTTTGTAATATTGTGGATGGCTGCAGGAAGTGCAGCAGCACCCCAGAAACATTAAAAAAAATAGTAAGTCTCCTGGGTCATGAAATCCTTGACCCCAGGAAAGCATACCATATTTTTGAAAGGACTGCTAGCTGGGGCTCTAGGCTATTCAGCTGGAGTGCAAGGCTCTCTTGGGGTTGTTTCTCTGAGGGCTGAAACATGTTAAAAGAAAATCTTAAAGACATGATGATTTTTTAAGAAAACAATATTAAACATTGTTTAAGAGAACCACTTCAATTAAACATTGCATTGTGTGACTTAATGAACTATGCATTTGATTATAGTTGTTGGTGATATTTTGACAAAGATGACGTCATTTTTTTTATATGTTGATATGTTGACCCGTTGATAAAACCATCGGACCTACTTTTTTATTATTATATTTAGGTGTTATGACCATTTGACAAAATCAGTAAGTCTGCCTTACTTAAAATAACACCCTTTATATTGTAACATCACATAGTCAGCCTACGAGTGTTGGTCGCAGGCAGTGGCGGCTCCCCCATTGGGGCGTGGGGGCGTCGCCACTGCACTGCTCGCCGTGCGAGAAGGCAGAAACATAAATGGTAATAACTACCATTTTATGTTTCTGCCTTCGCACGGCGAGAAAGCAGAAGTGCCTGGTTGGGAGTGGGCGGTCCTGCTCGAGGGCAGGGGAGTGGCTTGCCCACTGTTATGGGTATTGACTGTTTGGGCCGGCCCTGGGGCCGACCAAACAGTCAATACCCATAACAGTGGGCAAGCCACTCCCCCCCTGCCCTCGAGCAGGACCGCCCACTCTGCATGCAGCAGCCTACAGAGAAAATGGCCCGGCTGGGGCGCTCTCCGAAGCGCCTCAGCATTGTGATTGGCGAAGGGGAGGGGGCTGCCTTTCCTAGATGACGAGGTCTGCAGATGACGAGGGCTGCAGGTCGGAATTGGAAAATGGTGGACGGCGGGAGTCGGACTCGGGACCCAGAAGCGGGACGGTAAGTTTTAGTTAATATTTTCCTTTAATTAAACCCCTCCCCCTTCCCCCCCACCCGCCCGTCATGCCGGCCGCGTCTGGGATGGAGGGAGCGAAAGAGTAGGCTAATGTGGGCGGAATGAGCGCACGAACTACTGTTGGGAACGCTGCCCATTTATTTAAAAACAGATGGAAAAAATGATGCGTCACATTGATGGACCGCGTTTCAGACTGAGTTTACTTCTTGGGGAAGCGTTTCATGCCCACATGTCGGAGTCCGAAAAAGGTACAAATTCGTGCAACACTGTAGATTCGGATCTTCCTGAAAATAGGATGTGGGGGGAAGAAGGTGAGGGCATATGGAGCATAGCGAAGGGGCTGACAGATTCAGTTTTCGGGACGGGTAGCCCTATTCTCGAGAAATTCCCAAAAACTGAGCAAAATTGTGCAAACTACAATCATCCATAACGGCAGTTTGGAAAGCCTCGTGAACTACAGGTTATGTTCACTATTCTGCAAGTAACACGATAAGTCGTGGTACACGAAAGGACACCTTCAGTTCTGTGACGCATAACATCAAAGAACAGGGCTGAATGTCTAATAAAGTCGAGCAAGAGAAACGCAGGATGAGATGTAGGTTGATATAACATAGAAGTGACGGAAGAAAGTAGAAATAATGTGTAAGTCTTGTTATATTTGATCTGGCTGTCTCACCATAGATTGGACTCTCTGACTTGTTAGCACAGTGCTTACGTAACAAAGGTTTACCTATGATTTTCTACCTTTGCTAAAAAAGAGATATCAGAAAAAGTGTGATCAGATTACGTCTTTTTTCTTTGGCCCTGATTAGATCGTTTGCAAATGGGAAACATTTTCTTTGATGTCCTTTTCACTGCTGTTTCTCCGTTTTTTTTTGTAGCGTCCCATTTTCTGCCTCAGAGCAGACATTGCTACAGTAAAAAGCGGAACCAGTCTTTCTCCCCGGGCAATTCCCTGGCTGAAGACCCTGGAGCCCAAATTTTAAGGCAGGGGGGTGCTCCTGGTGCAGCTGTCACTTTCCCCACCTCCCCGAGCGTAATTGGAGCAGGCACGGGAGGCTTCAGGAGAGAGAAAGAGAGAGAGGGAAGGAAGGGTAAGGTGGAGAGAAAGCGATCAGAGATGGAGAAGAGAGATAAGAGAGAAGAAGAGCCAGAGAAGGAATGGGAAGAGAGAAACTGTGCAAGGAGGTGAGTGGACTGGTTTGAACATTTTTGCGAGGGCTGCTTTTGGTTCTGCAGTCCAGCCCTGGCCTTAGGTTGCAGTTTGTGGGCACCAGCATTTATGTTTCCTTGTCATACTTTGATCCAGAGGTAGAGAGAGAAAGGCTGTAAAGAAGGAAGGAGGGAGAGAAAAGTAAGGTAGGAAAGAAGTGACAAAGGGAGAAAACATGGATGAAAAAGCATTTGCAAATGGTAAAGAGACAAAGTGTGGGGTACTGGAAGATGAGCATGAGTTATAATCATGACTGGGCAGTCTTGGTATTCGGAAGCCCTGGTATTTAATGTATGTAATGCAATGTATAGGGTGGAAACCTTGCTGAAATACAATGGAGTGCTGTGCACTAAAGCAAGAGAGGATGCAGGATCTTGTACAAATGCCTTGACAGAGGAGAGATGAAGTCATGTGAACGTGACCTAGATAGTCGAGGGAGCACCTGTTGCCGACACATTCTATGCTCTTTGACAATATATATATATATATAAATATAGTTCTCTGCTGAATTGTTGGAGTGAAGGTGTAAACTTGTTAAGTCTTAAGATGTTGTGCTATATTCTTGGCATGTAGCTAAAGATGGCTTACCTCTGTATTGGTCTTGTTAAAAAGAACAATGGCCCCTTCAACTAATCATCCGCAGAGTACTTGATATACAATGAATGTAAATAAAACGTTTTCTTTTAAGATCATAAGGCTGCAATATTCTCATCGAAAATAAGTGAAAGGAAAGTGCTCAATGCTTGCACATCACACACTGTGATATAAAAACACATTACAGTGCAAAAACATGTGGTCCTTATCCATACGTCCAAAGCAAAGAAATAAAAATAGTTCATTTGTAGGCTCTTAGGATATGTTTTGATGCCGGAGGAGAGATCACAGAGGAAGATTTGTTCAGGAACCACTCATCCAAAACTTTTACGCCCCTCCACTTTCAAATGTCACCAGCCGCCACTGGTCGCAGGGCCTGGCCAAAGGTCAGACCCTTCACCCAACCACATGCCTCACACTGCAGAAGGGGAGTTGGGTGCCAACGAGGGTTTGAGCACAGGGCATGACTGCAGGCCAGGCACTGCGCCCAACTTCACGCCATGCACCGCGCCCAACTTCATGCCATGCACCGTGATCAACACTTTACTGTAAAAAAACAAAACACAGAAATTCACTGAAAAATGCAAAGGTCAAAGTGAATTTATAGTTAGGAATTGTAATAATATGTTACTTTACATTTATAAAACCCTTAGAAATTACCTGAAAAAAAACAAAGGATAAAGGGATCTTATAGTTAGATGAAAATGTCAGTTAGGACACACCGTTTATTGGGCCTGATTCACAAAGCTAAACATGCAGTTTTATGTAAGTGTACGATTTTTTGCAATTCATAAAGCAATTTTATGAGTAGTATCTTTACGGCTGCCTATCTTTTTATGTGCGGAGTCTCTACCGTAAGTGCGGACAAGCCTCAGTTGTAAAGATACTACTCTTAAAATTGCTTTGTGAGCTTCAAGGTTGATTACACAATGTCTATGGTGGTGGGTAGGAAATTACAAATGAGCAGGCAACGGCAGACTGCAATGCTGCTAATTGGTGACTAGGAATAGAAAAGGCACTTGTACAAACAGTGGTACACTGGTAAAGGAAAAGGGCACTGGGCAGCAGAGTTACCATGGCAAAGCGAAACAACAAAAAATTAAAAAAGATCACATTAGGAGGGAATGAGTAGGTGGTAAAGATAGTGTGAGGTGGAGAAGTATAGAGGGTCTCCAAGTACATATACAGGGCCAAAACATTTATCAAAAGTACATTTCTCATCTTTTGGATTTGTCATGCTAGAACTCTTTGCACAGGTTGTAGGTTTTGCAAAGTTTAACAAGTTCCCGTTGTAATTGCATTGTGTGCTTTGTCACCTGCAGCCTAATAAAATACAGCAATTCAGCCTACATTAATTCTACATGTAAAGCAGCAATACTACGCACCTTTGTTTTCAAAACAAATTAAGCAAAAATCAATATTGCAATTAAGAAAAATTGCCTTCGACATAGATTTTCTATTCATGTCCAGAAGAAATCACTCCATAGAGGTGAAACCTCCTAGAAGAAGGCTATGCTATGAGGCCACTGTTATAAGAATAATGTTGCTGTTATTAATATTGTTAGCATAAGAATTGTTATGATTACCATTAATATCAATTAATCATAAGAATAACATGTGTAAATATAGTGAGACATAGCTGAAAGTAAAACTACTATTAATTTATTTTCTTATTATAGGCAAGTTCTAAAGTCAGCACTTCCTTTTAATATGAAAATACTGAAACTACCTAGCTGTAATACCATTTCAAAACACTGGAATATTAGCAGCTCCACTGAAGACAATGAAATGGCTCAAGGCCAATGATAGATGGCATTGGCCTTCTGCTCCAACATTTCAATATCTTTCTTTCTGTTTCTGCATTTTCACCTTTATATAGAATTATAACCCTTCTAGATTAATCTATTATGGTTGGTTGCGAAAGACTCTCTTCCACATTTTAGGCCCTCCCCTGTAGCTCGGACTTACAACAGTCGGTATAGCCCTTGGTGGCAGGCTAAAAAGCTATATTAAATGTGACTATTGACATCAGTATCTTGAGCCACACAGTTAATAGAAAAAGAAATAAGTTTGAAAGTTCACCTCTGGGCCCTTCTAGAGAACCATTCTAAGAGTCACCAGAGCCCTGGCAGTCTTCTCAGTTTCACCCACCGAAAGAAGCAGATGACAGCTCTTCTCAGTGCCCAACACATGCCTGATAGTTAAACAAAGCCAACGTATGGTGACAGCGAGAACAGGGAAAGAGACAGTCTCAGTTGTAGAAATGTAATTGAGGTTTCAGCAGAGTGGGGCCGTTAGAGGGTCAATGTTGTGAAAGTGCGACTTGTTTTTGTTTCTTTCTTCGTACCAACTGTACTTCGATTGCTATGATGGTAAATCCACCTGCCAGCTGTCACCCACATTTTGATTTAAAAGTAAAATAAAGGGCATTTATAAACTACTGATTTCGAAAAGGGCATTTTGCAATGAAAGTACCTTCTGCAGAAAATGTTTTTAATGAGAGACTTCTTTTGCAAGAATATTTTAGTGCAAAACTTGGAAAACTAGAAAACTGGACAAAGCTGGGTGATCGTCACACTCAATTACATGCACAATTCTCCAACTTCACCTCCCCCAAATATCAATAACAGTGGCAGCCGGCACTGGTAAGAGTGGTGGGGCGGTGAGGCGAGGCGGCGAGTGCAAAGTCATTTTCTTTATTTTCTTTTATTTGATGTTACTTATCCCATCATCTGTCGACTTCCCCGTCCCCCGTCCCGCTCCGCCTCACCCCTCTTACCTGTGCCGGCAGCTACTGATCAATAAAATCCTTAACATTTTAGAAATCATGGTAGTAAACATTTGAGGCTTACAGCAAAGAACCAGAGCTTTTATATATACTGACAGTTATGCAACAATATCACATGCAACTATCTCACACATTAAGGGCCTGCATTTTATAAGAGATATATTACCCTCAACTCTTTCATAAGGCTACTAAAAGTCTTTTAGGAGTTCTGAGGTCTTATACATGCGACCAACTTGTGGCCTTGTGCCTGCTTGTGGTATGTAGTAACTGGACTTCCAGGTAACTTGCTATATTCAGATTACGATTTTTGGATTACGTACAGTTGTGTATACTTTATCCGATATATCATGTCACATTATATTGATAATTATATGAAAAATTTTAGTAGGCGTTGTCAAATGCAGTTTTAATACTGAGAAAATCATACTGTCTGTGTAGACAGTGTTACAAGTTAGAACATGGCTGCCTTCCCAAAATGGGAATTCAGATAACAAGGTCAAGATTAAAGGAAACAAGCATTGGCAATAAGTCTGGAGTTGGTTGTCAGCCTTTTGACTTTGTCAATGCTTGTTTTGTCTCATCATTGCTTTTGTAAAATGTTATTGTTGGGGGAGCTGACAACTCCTCACCAATATCTAAATAAAACCTAGAAGCAAAAATATTTTTTTTTTGCTCTCAAAAGCCCACATTGCTATAGTTGCCTCTAGCAGCAAGCCAACTACTTTGTGTACAGATGTTCTTTTGTGAAAGAGCAGAGTGCCGTCACTCACAGTGAAGACAGATCTTTGGATTTTACTAAAATGGATTTGTATAATATACTTGCTTGTAGGAGCTTTCGCCCTCTTCAACCATTGGTATGTTGTTGTCTCATTCACAATTTTCTTCCACCCACTGCGTTATAGGTGAATGGGTCAGCACACTTCAGCAGCTGGTGAGTGATGTCATTCAGCTCTTTCACAATGAGCACATCAGACCACAAAGTAGTTCACTTGAGTGCCTGGGACTACTATGGCAATATATGTATGCAGCTCCCCTAACAATATAGTTTTACCAAAACTGTGACAAAGCAAACATTAGCTAAACCAAAAGGCTGGCAGTCTACGCCAGACCTATTGGTTTTAACAATGCTTGTTTTTTGTCTGCACCTTGTCCGAAGGGATTGCTGCATTTGCTTGCACAGCGCTGCCCTGTTAATCGCTTTTCAGTATTTTTCTTCCCGCATCCCTTTCCGGCACTTCTTACGACAGTTAGTCCCTTCAATGATAATGTGAAATTAATTTTTTTTTTTTATAGTGGCTACAATTCCTGCGTAGCTGTTTGCTAACGAGAACTATTCTGTCAGATGCTTTTCAATCAGCTTTAGGATGGATACAGGGAGGTCGATTGCTGAATTCCGAATCATTTATAAAGGCATGTTATTTCTGTTTACTTTTATTTATAGAGCACAAACAATCAAGGTAAGGGTTCTTGGTGGAACAGTGAAAATACTATAAAAATCACGTAACAAAATGTAGTGACGGAATATCATACTTAAAACTGCAATTAAGCACATGAATAAAACAAGAACTTTTTACGTTTCTATTTAAAACAATTGTAAACAGCAAGATGGCGAGGTGATGCAGGGAGGTGTTTCCAGAGTCTACCTCTAGTCGCACCTTATCCATTCTTGTTTCTCTCACCAACACCAAGGATTGGTCAAGTTAGGGTCCAAGGTAGACCATAGAGCCCTTATCTGTTTCTGTAAACAAAGCTGTTTGGCCATTTGTCCCAGAACATATTCTTGAACAGATTTCGAAATCACGCAGAGTACCCTGGGTTTAACCTGGTCCTTTACCAATGGATATCTAAGGGAATCGTGGTATTGGTAGGCCCCCCCCACACCTAGGGGCGGGGGGCCCTTAGTGGCATTTTGTTTGGGAAGCCCACCAAAAACTTCCGGTCTGGAGGGAAAGTGAGAGGGGGCGTCGCCAGGAGACACGAGAGGTCAAGGAGGGCATCACTAAGGTGCGCCGGCGACCCCCCCCCAAGGGAAGTGATAAAAGCAGGGGACACGAGGGGGAAGCCCTCTTTGTCCTCTCACCTCGGTGCCCTGCGGATCGGAGCCGCAAGCAAGTTGCCCACCCACCCATCCCTTAGTTTAGGGGAGAGTTGGCGGAGTGGCGGGGTCCCGGGCAAGAGAAATGGCGGGGACTCCGGATTGGCGGGGACTGTCTGATCCTGGAACAAACAGGGCGGGCTGTCAATGGGGGCTCCGGGCTGGCGGGAGAGGGGGCTGACCTGCTGGTGGTCCTGGACTCTCCGGCCCTACCCGAGATGCCAGCGCTTGTTGTAAGCAACTTTGTGAGAGCTGGCGCGCAAGAAAGCCGCCAAGCAGTGCCCTGGTGGCCGCGTCTAGGGTATAGACGACGGGTAGTTATCCCAAAGGGGAGCTGTAAAGAATTGGTTGTGACCTGCTGGCGCAACACGCATCAAGTGTGGCTCTGGAGATCCAGAAATGTAAATACAATCTCAACCTATGGCTTAAATGTATACTTCACAAGCCTATTGCTTTTATCAATGTGTGTTGGTTTGGATTTTAATAAAAAGATGGTCAAGAGTTGACAGTGCATCAACAAATAAAGATTGCGTTTATCTGAAGTTTAATAAAGACTACGCAGTGAAGACCAAGTACTTGCCTGGTTTGTTTTTGTGGGGGAAGGGAATAAGTGGGGTACTATGGGTCTATTGATGGCAGGGGCGAATCGCACGTGATATGCCCACTATTAGAAATAGTATCATTTTTGAGCCCGCAAATGTATTACGATTTGCTCCACTTTGAAGCGCTTGAGGTTTTTCAAGTGAACACTGAGACAGAATTGAGGTAAACTGAAGGGCAGTAAAAATAGGCTTCTGTAACAGCTTGAACCAAAGATGTAAGAATTCTAGTTTTCAAAATGGGGCCAAGTTTCGATAGATTAAAGAAATTAGTTTGGTTTTCCAAAACGACAGAAGATAACTGTAAATCAAATTCTGTTCCGAGTATTGATTCAATTATGGTTCGCAGGCTCTGATTAGTACGAGTGGCTCGAAATTCTGAGTTAAGTGTTATATAATGCACCCCGCAATTACCAGGGGTCCTATTACAGAAGGTGCCCTGGGGGTGCAACAGGCGTTTGTGCCCTCTTTGCGCCCCCTGGGGGCACTTTGATATTATAGAAGGGGGCGCAGACGCTTGTGTGTCCCCTTCTATAATACCAATAGCGCTGGCGCACTTAAAGCGCTAGCACTACCTTCAGAGGGTGTTCCCTCATTTGCATAGGGGCGTGCCCTATGCAAATAAGGGAATTCCTTTGACTTTGCGCTCGCGCCATATTGCAGACGTGGGCGCAGAGACACAGAAGCCCTCAGGAAGCGCACTGACAGTGAACCATTTAAAAGGTGGCACACTGTCAGTGCGCCCCCTGAGAGCACCCCTCTGCAGGGGGTAAAGGGGGTACCATGGACACCCCAGACATTTCCTTGCAGGCCGGTGCAGTCACTGACTGCACCCGCCTGCAAGGGGATCTCTAATCCCCTTGGAAAGTGCAGGCGGGTGCCGCCTGCACTGTGAAAACACGGAGCAGCTGCTCTGTGTTTTCACAAGAATGCGCTGCCTCCAGGGCAGCGCGAGTTCGCGGCTGCCCTGGAGGCAGCGCATACACCATAATGGGGCGCCTTATCCTTGTTTGCGTCCGGCGCACCTTTTGAAAGGTGCGCTGGGCGCAAACAATGATAATGTGTAATACGGCCCCAGGTGCGCTAAATTCCTGATCCTTCATTAAATTTCAGTGGGTCAAACGTAATGAAATTCAACCTGGGAAAGTGTGTGATATTTATCATACCATGCAGATTTTGGTGCATTAAGCACTCTGGAAAAAAATCGCTATTTAACACACCTGATGAATAACGTACAACGTGGTATTGTTATTTTTCTGGTATTTTAAATAGCAACTACACTAGGAATCCAGACCCTACTAGATTAATTGCCAATTGAACTGATTGATGGGGTGTGCCTAATTAGGAATCCAAGTAAAGCCTAGCGAAGAGGGCTGATCAAATCTAAGGAGAAACCCCTATTTTTCGTGCATTAGGGCATCAGTAATTTATATATATCCGAGATTTGATTTCTTGATTATAGATTAAAAAATCGTGTATTTTGCGGATACCATTTGAAACTCTATATCATGGGAAGCAATTATTAGTGCATCATATAACTACTAAACAACTGGGGCAAATGAGCAGAACACTGGGGGACTCTGAACATAACCCTCAGAGGAAAAGATCTGTATTGACCTAGCTGAATGGTTCGAAGGCCACCAGCTGAGAATGAACAGATAGAATTGAACACGCTGCCTCTCACTGCTGGTGGAGCAGTGACTTTAAATTAATATTAGCTTTTTGGTATCAGTTTTATAATAACCCCGGGCGGAGCTGGCGAAGTGCCTCTACTCGGAGTTCCATGGAGTTGGAATAAAACTCTGTGGAACTCCGCTCCGCTAATTAATTGCGTGAGACGTACAACGTAGGGGTTTCCAATGGACAAGGATGGAGAGGACGAGGAAGGAGAGCGGCCATGGCGAGGAGGAGGCAGCCACAGCAGGTAAGTGCTTTTTAAACAAATTATAATTAATTAGGGAGGGTGGAGGGGCCGGCTAACACTGCTCCGTCACGGAGGCAGAGTTTTGCCTCAACTCTGCGTTTGCAACGAAGCGCGGAGTAGGCAAAACTCCGCTGGCGGAGCGGAGTTACCCGCCCGGGCTTATTTTAGAACTCATCTGGAGAAAAGTTTCCGCTCATTTACTCGCCCCAGGGCCAAAAGACTTAGGATGTAAGAAAATAATTAATCAGAAGGTGCACATCAAATTAATCTACACATCACAGTTCAATTATCATTGTTTAGGAGTCAATGATGAGATTCGGTGTGAGTTTTCACAGTTTTATTAAATCTTTAGTAAGTATCTCTTTATTAGTAAGTGCTCAAAAAAAGGTAATCAATTAATAAGTAATACAATACAGAACATTTGCTTAAAGCGCGTTCCATATAGGTAAATCTGTATTCTAGGTCTACAAAATGGGATAAAGGTATCTATTAAAACCTATAAAAAGTTCTAAATCGAGAGGTTAAAGCACAAAGCTTAAGCAATTCTAAATCGATAAGCACTTCCCATAAGGAGAAGTTTCATGAAATTCAGTAGTCCCAGAGCAGCATAGATTAAAGCAAGGGAAATTAATGGGTCTCTCAGAATAAATCTGAGCAAAGGGATCTGCACAGAGTCTGGAAAGGGTCTGAAGGAATCTCCACAGGCTCTACCACTACTCTAGGAACACGCACTAATATAACATTTCGATATCCATCACTAAAGTAGAATTTTGCATTGTTCTGTCTTCTTCAGCAAATCAAGGTGTCATCATGGGAACAGGAAAGCTTCGGTCGTCTAAGCAGTTCAGGGCAAAAGGCTTAAAGACATCAAGGGCCCGATTACGATGCTGGCTGGAACTGCTCCATTTTGATGGGTTTGGTCGGAAGGCACTGCACCTCTGCTCTTTGCAATGAGAGCATGCATTCCGTTCGGAAAGCATGCTCCCATTGTAAAGTATAGGATTGCAACCGAACAGGGTTCGGTCGCATCCGACTTGCTGGGCTGGAACCGATGACAGGAGGTTGTTTGTTTCCAGTTCCAGAACGATTTCGGACAGACTTCGGTCCATCTGAAATCGTAATCAGGCCCTAAGTGTTAAAATGAAACATTGTACAAGTCGAGGTTAGGTTCCCACTGTTCATTTTTACTACGAGACAAAACAGTTAGGGCCCGATTACGATGGCGGATGGACTTCAGTCCGCCTGCCATCGTTTGGTATTTGGGACTGCCCGCCTACAAGGCGGCGGTCCCACAGGGCAAATTAGGATGCGACCGCCACTGTGGCGGTCGCATTGTCCATGTTTTGTATTGTGGTAGGTGCTGGGCTCTGCAGCACCCGCCGCGGTAGAAAACAAACACCCCACACATATCTGTCCACTAAGTGGCAGGCACCATGGGGTGCCTGCCACATGGTGCAGGGATATGTAGGGGGCCACTATTGGTGCACCCCAGGTCCTGTGTCTGTGGGCCAGGGGTCCTTTTTCCTTGGAAAGGAACATTGTAATGCCTACAGCGGTGCCTGGTAGGCACCGCCACCATTGTAGGCATTTCTCAGCCTCTGATGGACCGACGAGCTCCTTGAGCCCGTCAGATCCATGGCGGTCGATCTTTCTGACCGCCACACAGCCGCCTGCCATCCGAATGTGGCGGGCGGAAAATTTGGTTAAGATGGTGGGGAGACTGGTGGTCTCCCCGCCATTGTATTCAGGCCCTTAGTGGTTAGGTATCTACATCATGCAGATGAAATCATGCAAATCTCACACATTCTAACTTGCGAATTTAACTCATAAGGAAACATTTTATGGAAATTAAACTACACAATTCAATACATTATTGTATTCTAAGAAGATAGCTCTATGGAAAGGTCGAAATCTAATGTTTTCTATTAGTCCATGTTGAGTTCAGCATTTTTGAGTCATTGAAAATTTGTACATCTTACATTACTGACATTACTGACTCTATTTCAGAGGAAAGGAAAAGAAAAAAATGCATTCAGAAGTCTTTCTAACTTATTCTATACAGCTATGAAAGCCTAGTGCTCTCACTTGCCTCTTAAATGTGACTTTCATTTTGAGGCCTACACCTTATTTTTTCATTTTAATTGCATTAAGTTTTATTTACTAAAAATGCTCTAGCACCGCTAATACAGAATCAAACAAATGCACAGCAGCCCATGGTCTACGTTAGCAAAACTGCAGAATAGGGCATAAGGAAGTTTATTTTTAATATTTTTCAAAGTTAACAAATATTAGGGCAGGTGAGAAAACAAACAGCAGGGTCTTAAATTCATTTTCAATGAAATTACTATTTTATTGAAAATGTCCCAACTTGCCCATGTGTAAGTGGTTGGTTTCTTGTTGACTGCTCCTCACTTTATCCAATGGAGGAGGGGTGCATTATAGCCAGGGCTGTAGCCACAGGGGAGCATTTGAAGATTTGAGGGCTGGGATAGCCAATATTAATCTTTGCCCCCCCCCCAAATGGCCCAGGCAGTCAGCACAGCATTTATTGAAAACCTGGTTTATCTAAAGAAATAGCATTCACATTTGAATGCATACAATAAGATCGGATATAATCAAAATAAACATGCAGTAGTTCAGAAGGTGAATGAGCAATAAAATGCATTAAAATCTTTCTTTTATCTGATCAGATTTGCTGTGCAGCCCAAAGACAGAGGTCATACACCAAGCTAGGTCTTCTGACAAATTGCTTATTTTTTTTAACATGGAGATGTTTACCTTTCTTTTTCTGACTGTAAATAGTGAGAATTTTGTAAAGTGAACTATGTGACAATCTTGCTGGGTTATAGGGAGAGTGAAATGAAAGATGTATGATGTCAATTGTTTTTAAATACACAGCAAAATTTAAATACATGTAAAGGAACTGTACAGATATTGTAAAATACATCAGCAGTTATGGAAAGACAAATGAAACACATTTTGTTTTGTAATTCTGAAGTGTGATGGAAACATAAATTTCAATAGGATCAAAACAGATTTTGGTGATGCACAAATGATAATTACTGTATTGCTGCATTTTCATGGCACTTGCTACCCCTGATTGGGTCACTGAAGCACTTACCTAAATGGGCAGCAAGCTACGCCATACCGTAGGTGCGGTTGGAAGGGTGTTGTCTTTGTTTTGTGATCTTATGTGAGAAGTTTTTCGTGTTATGGGATGCACCGTTTAGCAGTGTGGTTGATGATGAGGTGTGAGAGACACAGATGTGTGCATATGTTTTCAGTACGTTGACAGCTTGGTACTGCTCTACAGATGCCTTTATGATATTTCTTATGATTATAGTCTACCTACCTAATTACTACACTGTGTTGTCCAATCAGAAATGTTGTATATAGTTGTGGGCCTGAGGCGGCATGCTTGGAGGGAGAGCGAAGTGGAGAGATCTGCTGGGATGGGCATTGCTAGTATCATCCCATTTCAGAGTTTTATTGAAATATGTAAATAAGCTGCCATAGTGTATAGATATTTGGGACCTGCAGTTGTGGATTAGATTAAAGTCTTTTGATTGCCCAGCAGTGTGTGACAGATTTCTTCCGTTATTCCTTACCTGTTCATTTAGTGATGGTTGGTTTATTGGCTGCATGGTATTGTGATGGACAACCCTTGTAGAAGATATTTCTTATGTGAATGTAAGAGGTGTACGTTACAGTTGGCTGCTGACCGCTGAGTGTCATGGTGTTAGTGTTAGTGTGGGCCGGAAATGCTATATATGAAATTACATACCTATGAAATGCCCTTGTGAACTATAGGTCAGCCCTTCTTAGCTTACCTGCATATTGAAAGTAGTTTGCTGGTTGAGTTGTTTCCAATCTATAGATTGCAAGCTGAAGATTAAGTTTGAGGGTGTGACTGTCTTTCTGAGTTCTTTTGTTGGGATGTGGGGTGGTGTAGTTTTCTTGCAAATAACATGTTTTCAACTGTCTTCCAAAGTCTATATGCTATTGGATGGTTCAAATCCTGGCTGGTAGAGAGTTCCAGAACTTGGTGACTTGTACTGTGAAAGCAGTGTTTCTTCCAGATTACTTATGGCAAAGTAGTATTTGTAGCGCAAAGCTGGAGAGCAATGCCCTGTTTGGTTTGTATTGTTTGAATTTAACTTTAAGGTGTAGAGGTCCTTTTCCCTGTGAAGGTCTTTGGACAATGCAAAGTGCCTTGAACATTGCTGTTCTAGCTGCAGATAGCTAGAGGAGTAATTGCAAGACTGGAGTCATGTGTTCTCTTGGGTGAAGGAGGAGAGGAAGTCTAGTGGCAATATTTTGATGAGTTGTATTTTGCGTATTATGAATGCGGGTGCGCCAAGGTATAGGCAGTTGACATAGTCAAGCTTGGAAATTATGCGTGTGAGGATAGCTTGTACCTTTTGTTGGTATCCAAAGAAAAAGTAGGTAAGCCAAGGTCAGAGAGGGACTAGGAATGTGTTAGGCTGGCCCCATCCACAGGCTGGTGAACCCACAAAGCTTGACCCTCGCCCAATCTTCCTCAGAACCCTGTTGGACTTGTGAAAGGATTCTGGGCAGACTGTACCTGCTGCACTTGGCATCTGTGAATAGCACCTGAGGAGGTTGGACCCTCTTCCACCTGAAATACACGGCTAGAAAGAGCTCCAAGTAGCAAAAGGCTGATCCCTGGGTGGCTCTAGAAACAGAAACAGCTGAAAAGGACATTCCTGTGAAGAATCTCAGTGGAATAACGGCAACTGGCCTGGGATTGGAATTTGCTGTTGGTCTCTGCCTAACACCCTGAGAGTCTTTGGGTGCCTAACCCTCAGGTCCTGGGGGCTTCTACGGGTACTCCTGTGAAAGACTGGACACCAGAAGAAAGATTGGAGATTTTTGAAAACTCTTCCACCAGAGATTCAGCAGAACCTGATGAAAAAGTATACTTCTTACAGTTCCACAGTGACAGATTGGATTTCAGCTTTGTTCCACTCGGAGATCCCTGCACCTCAAAAAAGGAAAAAAAAACTAAGTCCATTATGAGTTGAGATTTCGAAACGTTTCAGCGAGAAAGCAGCTGTAGAGCACCAGCATGACCAAACTGATTCAGGTATCCGGCTTACGGTCAATAGCAGTGGCTGCAGTTCCAGTGCTGTATCATGTGGAGAGGATTTATCTTCTTAAAAAGTGACAAGGTCCTATTTCACAATGGAACTTAGAAGAAATGTCAACATCTTTCTTCCAAAAATTGACAAAGTCCTTTTCTGGAGTGGGAGTTAGAAACCTTTTCAAACTTTTTGATTTCCAGACTTTCACCGGGACTAATCCACTTGATGTAACCACCGGGACTCCATTGCGTTCAACCTGAAATTGTACCTTAGTTCCAATCTACCGCAGTCTGCCGCAACCATTTACTTAAATTGAGTGTTTTATTTTTCTTAGCACTTTTTTACTTTAAATTTTTAATAATTCACCACTCCGGTTCCTCTTATTGGAATTTTATTGTTTTGGTCTTATTTTATTCATAACCAGTTTCTCTCTATATTAAAATTAGTTGTGGAGTTTTATTGAGTTTGTATGATTTTAGCTGCTGTTTATGCACTGCTTAAAATACTTTACATATTGTCTTTGATTTAAATCTGGCTGCATTGTGTCATGTTACGGGGATTGGTGGCCAGGGCCCTGCTTGGTATCTTTATAAGAGTAGGGTTCCCCAAAGAGGTGATTTTCAGATCAGGGCACAAACTTTATTCATGTCCAGTTACCTGATGGATATGTTGGATGAGTGTGGGGTAACTTACAAGTTTACTGTAGCGTCCTCCCCAGACCAAAAGAATGCAAATGAACATGCCACACATGAAGCTCTGCAGCAGACATCTTTATTCTTCAACATATTATCACACACTGCACTCATTGCTTCATAACTTTTATAATCACCCCTTAAAACCTTACAGCAGAGTACTTAATTCCTGTTTAGTGTACAACCAGAACCGCAAGGGTCTTAGCGCTCATAGTATCAAGAAACTACATCTTCTCTTTCATTAAATAAAAAGTACAGACAGCATTAGCATCATAGTTCTTCCATGAGTCATCGAGGCACTCACACTGGTCTGCCATATCGGGTAGTATGAGGTAGTTGAGGTGCACATTGAGTGTGCACGGATGATATAGACTCAGGTGGTTGATCTGGACAATTAGGTGGGGTTGTCTCACTTTTACCTCAGGAGCTGACGAACATCGAGGTAGGTGTTTAAAGTGTGATGAGTCCTGTGTGAAGGACTTTCCAGGACGATGTGCTATCACCATGTGTCCTTTGCACGTTACAACCCTCAAAGGATCAACAGCAAATGGAGTGCCCGTTTTCCGCTTCCGTTTTTGTTTAACCAGTACCCAGTCCCCTTTGTTAAAGACTGTTTCCTGGGCTCCTACCAGTTGTGGAGTGAGGAGTTGATCGATAGGCAGAAGGACTTGACACGTGGCTTGGTTTAGATCGATTATTTCATCAATGCTCGTTGAATTACCCTCTTGAAGGTGCCCATGAATCGTTCAACAACACAATTGGCTTGGGGCCAAAGAGGTGTACTCTTTTGAGGCTTGACATTGAGTCTTTCTCAACGCAGTCATCAAGGTGAGGGAACCACACTTGCTCTCATAGGGCTTTTTTGGTGGCCAAAATGCCACAATGTCATTCATGGACTAGCTCATTGACTTGCTGTCTTAGGTATGACATTTCTCGAGCTTCACAATATGATACCGTCTCGGGTGACAGATCGCTCATCCTGTACATTTTTGAATTTTTGAAATTCAACATCATCAGCAAAGGGTCGAATACTTCTCTTCCATGATTGCACTGTAATGAGGTATTTGAGGATGATCATGTCTTTATCTGCATTGGTAGCAGTAATAATCTATAAAATGGATAGAGCTACTTGGGTGCTGGACCTCACTATGAAGTTTAGATACTCTACAGCCGCTTTTGATTTCGAACTGTGGTGATGTAGCAGCACTCGTTAAAAGTAATATGCGGGGTTTTGATCTTTCCCTGGCTTGTGTACAATCGCATAGTTGTACTCTTCGTAGTCATAACATTCAGCTCTCGATGCAAGGGGGAATCTTAACTTTCGGGTTTCCAAAGATAGTGAGCAACACCTGGTTGTCTGTGATGATAGTGAAACATTTCCAATACAAAAATACATGAAAATGTTTGCAGACCCAGACTACAGCCAGACTCTCCTTCTCTGGCTGAGAGTAGGCATGTTCTGCTGCAGACAGGCTTCTACTGGCATAGGCAACAATGTATCTCTGGGCATTCGGATGGCCATTGTGTTGAGCAAGGATTTCCTCCAACCCCACCGGGCTAGCATCTACTGTGATCTCAGTATGTAACTTGGGGTCAAACTAAGCCATTTCAGTTGCATGCTCAATCGCCAGTTTTATTTCTTTGAAACTTTGGTCACATTCAGGAGATCACTGCAATGGGACATTCCACATTGTTAAGTCTCTCAATGGGGCACTTACTGTAGCAAAGTCACAAATGTACCTTGAGCAAAACTTGCCATGCCTATGAAGGATCGCAGCATGGTTTTGTGAAACTTACACTGCTGCATTTAGAGGTAGGCCTGCATCAGCAAGTAATTTGCTCACTTTGCCACTGGATTGAAAGGGCCAAGACTGATTTGCATATAGCTGTGTCTGAACTGGAGTGGCAAAGTGAGCTAAAGAACGATGATGGATTCAACCCAGATTTGTGACTGGGGGTGAGTGTCTGAAAAGTTTCAGCACTCCGTCCATCATCTCCTTGTGTTTACACTTGGGTAAGAGCCTTATCATGCTACTTTTGTGTTGGCCCAAATACCAGTATGTCATCACTGTAATTGAAAGCATTCGTAACAGGTTGAATTACTCCTCAAATAACATCCTGACATATCTCCGCAGCCAAAGATGCTCCAAAGCCAAATATGGTCCTAGCGCTCATAGTATCAAGGCACAACATTTACCAACGCTTATCACCCCAAAACCAATGGTCTAGTTGGGAGGTTCAACAAGACCTTAAAATCATGGTTGTGGGTTTGAATGAGAAACTCAGAAAGAAATAGGAGGTCTTGTTGCCATGCTTTTTGTTTGCCTTCGGGGATGTATCACAGAAGGGAGTGGGCTTCAGCCCCTTTGAGCTTCTATATGGGCACTCTGTGAAAGGTCCATTGAATCTTGTCCATCAAGTGTGGGAGAAACCTTTTACGGAACCCAAACACAACATTGTGGATTTTGTGCTAGGCCTCCGCTCCTGGATGGTAGAGTACATGAAGAAGACCAACAAAAATTTGGAGGTCACCTAAGAACTGGCAAAACAGTGGTATGACGAGAAGGCAACCATGGTTGAGTAACAACCAGGCCAGAAAACGTGGCTCACAGGGCCTTTCAGGACAAGTGAATGGGGCCCTATCTCATACTCAAAAAGGTGGGAGAGAACATCTACTTGATAGACCTTGTCACTCCCCAAAACTGCTTTGGGGTGATAACTATCAACTGACGGAAACCCCACTAAGACCGAGCTGACATGACCATGTTAATGGTGACTGATGGAGGTGAGGAGGAAGAGAGTGAGCGCCTTTTCAGATCTCTTGTCACATAATTTCCAAGATGGCTCCATGGAAAGAATAGTGCTCTCCCCTACACTGACACGCCAGCAGCAGAAAGACTGTCACCCGTTACTGAGGCAGTTTGCTAGGCTGTTTCTCTGATGCCTGGGTTAACTCAGTAGTGTGTCCATGCCATAAACTCTGGTGATTGCTTGCCTGTCAAGAGTATCATCTACAGGCTGTCAGAAAATGTAAGCTCATGCATCAAGGATGGGGTTTCCAAGATGCTCTCCCTGGGGGTGATTGAGCTTTCCAGCAGTCCATAGGCCAGTCTCATGGTGTTAGTCCCAAAAGCCACCCCGCAGGGTGGGACCACAGAACTGAGGTTTTGTGTGGAGCACTGAGGGCTCATTGATCGGTTGGGGGCTGTCGCATATCTGAGTAATTTTGACTTGACGCCAGGGTACTAGCAGATAACCCTAACTGACGGACTTGAGGAGAGGTCAGTGTTCCCCAGACAGAGGCTCAGTTTCCATTCACTGTGATATCGTTTGGCCTAAAGAATGCATCTGCCACCTTTCAGAAGTTGAAAACATTGAAGACAATGGTCCCCTTGGAGGAAGTATAAGCCTATACTTCCAAGGCAAGTTATACACAGAAAACAAAATCCCTTTGAAAATAAAATCTTTTTGAAAAAAATGCAAATGAATTTATTCACTGTTGACCTTTATCATTACTATGACAGATATTGCAATGCAAAAAAGGGTCTCCAATATGGATGTCGCAGTGAGAAGTGAATAGTGGTAAATGTGCCATATGGTGTGCTAGTGCTATATACAAGAATATGTACAGTACCAGAGACTAATATACAAATATCTTTTTAACATGAAAGTGCACTGTAAATATTGACATATTTATATCAGTCTGCTGGTATCAATGTCGACGTTTCAACCCTATTGCAACATTGTGAACAGGGTCATCATCAGGACCAAAAATGGTAGCTACCTAAGAAAAATGAGTCAAATTCATTTATTAATATTGAGGATGCAATGGCCTAAAATCAAGAATCAAGAAAAATTAGGAAAGAGGTAATACACATACTGGTAATGGAATAATCCAAGTTTTGTTTGAGAAGGCCTCCACTTGTCAGGGCACTAAGAAAGTAAAAACAGGGACATAGTGTTAAAAAACATCTGTCTTGTGATACCAGAAGTTGGCCAGGCTTGTTCTGTTTGATCTGGAGAACTTTAGTGCAGCATATCTTGAGGATATTGCTGTCTTTATCTCCACCTGGCAAGACCAACTGACTCACATGTTTGAAGTGCTTTAGGATCTGCAGCAGGCCTGACAATCAAGTTCAAGGTAGGGCTGAGTTTTGTTGTGTACCTGGGCCACTGAGTTTGCAGGGGACACATGCAGTCTCTACAACCCAAAATTCAATGAATTATGGGCTGGGAGCCTCTTATGACCCAGAATCAGGTAAGAGCCTTTTTAGGCCTCCCAGGATATTACAGGAGGTTTGTAAATGGGTATGGCACCATAATGACCCCCACTTACTGTGCTGATTTCCAAGAAGCAGCCGAGAAATTTCATAAGGATGCCAGAGTGTCAGAAGGCATTTGACACCATGGAAGAGGCACTGTGCACAGCACAAGAACTCAAGGCACCGGATTTCAGCAAGGAGTTCCTAGTCCAGATGGATGCTTCAGGGCATGGCATGGCATAGGAGCTATCCTGTCACAGCTGAATAACAATGGTCAGCACCAACCAGTCATGTTTATCAACAGACGCCTCGTTCCCAGGAAGTAGATTTGGAGTGTCATTGAGAGGGAGGCCTTTTTCTGTGGTTTGATCACTGAGGTCCTCCTTGTTTGCAACTTATTTCTGTTCCCAGACTGACCGTGGACCTCTCATGTAGCTAATGCAGATGAAGGGAGAGAACCCAAAATATTTGAGGTGGTCCATTTCCCTATAGGGTATGGACTTTACAGTGGAACATAGACCTGGGTATAACCATACCAGTGCACATGGCATTTTTACGTTTTTTCTGCTTAGATGATGAGAAATTGTAGTGGTTTGGCTAGCTGTTCCTCATCTTTTATCAGCGAGGTATCTTGCAGAGTGACCCCTTTTTGTGTGGTCACCTTCAGTTTTTCATTATTTTGGGGACTCGCCTGCTAGTAATTTTGAACTCTAACACTAGGACACTGCTATCCAGTGCCCAGGGTAGGTGCTCTGGCTCCTAAAACAATGTCAAAATAGGCTTAAAACCACATTTGCCATATTTAATTTTGCTATAGGGTCATTGTACATTGTGTGAAAACTACATTTACAGCATGTAAAACTAAATGCCATATGTATACTGAAGTACTATATAGCATCATCCATTTTGTGACTGTGGGAACATGACAGGGATCCACTGAGGCCTGGTCTCCTGCAGCCTACAATTCTCATATTTGCAGAGGGATCTTTTGAATCAACTCTTTTACAGGCCTAAAGCCTTCTTCTAAGGGCTAAATAAGACACCCATAAAATAACCTTACTGTCCATAAGGTAGGGTGCATAGTACATTGAAGTGGTACATGCCTATACATTGAATAAATCACTAAAGTTTTCTGCAGCATTCAACACTGTCTACCACTAGATGCGCCTCGCCGTTCTTGTTTTTTGTAATGTGGCGCATGGTTCTGGTCTGCAGCAGGCGCTAATGAGTGTATGCACGGCAAAGGCTATGACGGTGTGCTAGGGTAGCTGATTTAATTGATTGGAAATACAAGGGGGGGTAACTGTACTGTTCTTTCGTTATATTAAGGTTATGTTGCATAAAGATTGAATTTGTTGGCAATAGACATCACAAGTATTGCAAATGTGTTAGATATGACATTGTAAGAATCAATCGTGATAAAACATAGTGGGTTCAAGCCCCGAAACATCTATAGCTGAACCACGAAATGTGTTGTTGATGTATGACCTAATATGTGAAAAACTAAAAAAATGTTTTTTTTAAATTCAATAAACAAATTTAAACAAAAAAAAAAAAATGACGGTGTGCTAGGGTACTGGCATGCGGCGCCTTTAGCCAAGGTACTCATTCAAGAGGATGGCTCATATTCCTTTGTGATACATGCTGATATTTCAACTCATTGAGGAGTTTATGAACTATACAAGGGACCCGAAACAATTACCTAAAAGACATATACACATAATGACAACCATTGAGACACACTTAATGACGACTGCTCCATGAAATCTCAAAATCCAGCAAGAATTCGAACTAAAGTTATTTTTAAAATGTTTGTCTAATGCAAACATATCTACTTAAAGAAACCGAAATGCCCTTTAAAGGGCAAATAAAGCATGTTAAAAAAAGTTCAGGTCCAAGGAAATTAGAGACCGATATCGGGCAGAGCTAACAATGGTGTTACATATAAGTACCAAAAGTAAAAAAATAAAAGGGGCATATTATCAAGCCCCAGCGATAATTATCGCTCAGCGCGCTTAGCGCGCTTTAAATTATCGCCGGCTATCGCTGGAATATATCGCCAAGCTAGCGCTGTATTTTCAACGCTTAGCGCTATGGCGATAAATATTCCAGCGATAGCGGGGTTTTCCATGGAACATCGCTGGTTTTCCAGCGATGTTCCATGGAACACGGCAATAACTTGATGATAAGGCCCTGTGGCCTTAGCCCCACAATCCACCTCCCATGTTAGGTATGCCTTAGTCAGGAATTTAACAGACGTTAAATTCCTGCGTTAAGGCATAGTTAACGCGATTTCAAATATCGCTAACCCTCGTTGATAATATCGCGAAGCTGGGTTAGCGATATTTTCCCATGGAGTTTTGTCAGGCACGCCTTCTTTGCATCTCATTAAAGGATGCGATGCGAGGCGTGCTGACAACGGGCGCTGAGTCAAGGGAACACGCGCTAGCGTGTCCTTGATGATAATGCGATAAAATTATCGCCGCTTTTCGCCCGAAAACGGACGCTAAAGCGGCGATAATTTTATCGCGGCCCCTTGATAATATGCCCCAAAACTCTTTCTAAGTACGCATCAAAATACGTTTTTACTATGTATTCCTGCGTGTGCAGTGAAAATACAGTTCCTGAAAGAGAGCTCTCTTGCAAACCTGACCTTGCAAACAAAACATGTCAATTATGAAGACCCCGTGACCCTCTGAAGTATCACTTGACCTAGCGAGTGTAAATAAGCTCTGAGAAGAGGGAATGTATAGGAAAAAATATTAAACAAAGACAGAATTGTTGCACAAAAGGGTCAAGAGACATCTGTGCACACGCCCTAACCCTGAGCATCTCTAAACCTGGCTTTGCCCATAAGTTAGTTTTTGTAGGATTGCATTCCTTTTTTTCACATTCAGCCTTCAAAAGTCGAAAGTAGCGAAAACGGATGCGAAAGAAGGATTCTATGCAGTTGATCCCTTTATATTGAAATATTAGAACGTCTTCATACCTTTGATGCGACAAGTACCAAAACATCCTCGACGCTACATAATTTATTAACCTAAGATGAACAGACTTGTTTTTCTAATAATAACTCGGATATTGATGTACTCTCTATTTTCCCCTGTTTGCCTTTTCAGGCCTTTAATGTGTGCGCATGTCTTGCATTTAATGTTATTAGAGAAGAATCACCAAAATGAATCACTGTACTCAAATGTTTCCACAAAATGTCCCTTTTCTATACCTAATCAAATATTAATATACGGTAATTTAGCATGAAATATATTTTGCATTATGTTCCACTTGTAGAATCTTTATTCTTGATTGAATTCTTATTCCTATTGGATCTTACGTGGGAGACCAATGCCACAGTAAAACACAGCATACTGATGACAAGTACTGCTTCTGAAAATCTTCATAGTATAAGACCCTCATAAACTCTGTGTTTTCGTCCCTAATAAGATGAGTGTTTTTCTCTTTATCATTATGTGAAAAAAACTATTAAATATTCTGTAAGCTTCTGCAGAGCTTAGTTTTGCTCAGAAGCCCACTGCTGGCTCTATTGACTGTCAGTGTGCTGAATACTAAAGCTCCATAGTCTTGATTGCACCTCAGGCCTCTTTAATTCACCACCAGATACTCCCTTAACATTTATCTCTCTCTTGCAGCTTCCTTCTTTCTCCCGTTACTACTGTTTTTACGTCTGTCTTTTCCTCCTTCTTTCCCCTTTTGTGGTTTCCATCTCTTGGTCTAGGTCAAAGTCAGGGGAGGAAAATTAAGAGCCATATTTAACAAGGGTTGCTTCACTTTTGCACCACGCAACGGGGTGCAAAAACCACGCAACTCTTGAGATGAGATGGGATTGGTTGTGCCACGCAAGGCCACCTTGCCTGGTCCTGAATGGCTTGATAAATCCAGAGTAACGCAACGCAGCGCAAATCGTGCATTGCATTAGTCTGCCAGAACTGCTACACCTCCCCAGGTGTGCCGTAAGAAGGAGAAATATATTTATTTCGCCTCATTTTGTGCTCTTTCTATTCTGCAGCACACATAGAAAGAGGAACATGCCTCACAGGATTGTTTTTGTGCAGAAGTGTGCCCCTTCCTGCACAAAACAGTCCTGCTAGCAATGCAGGCACCTTGCACTAGGGTGCAAGAGCGCCTTCATTGGAGCTAGGCAGCACATTATCCATCAGCGCTGGGAAAAGGAAGGAATGCGTTGTACAATGTTAAGTACCGCTATCATGCAGTGCAGCAAGGTGACTTGCTGTGCTACATGATACAATGATAAATATGCCACTAAGTGTTGATCCCTAAAAATCAGTGCAGGTGGCCTCCACTTGCAACCACTGGCTCAAATTAAGCACTGGACAGCTGTAAATGTTTGCCAATGTGCAGCATTCCGTCCATCATCTTGTGTGTTTTGCATTTTGCCCTAAGTGGGAAGGGTATGCCCAGACGTGGGTCCCGTGCTCACTACGCCACTGGAGTCAAGCTATCCTGGCTGATGAAGGCTGATAGCCTGAAACCGGTCCTAGGATGCTTGATTCCGGTCCAGGGAAGACATGGCTTGGCAGTTCGGTCTGGACTGTTCCCATGAGGCACAGGGTCAAGACTGATTTGCATATGGCTATGTCTGAACTGGGGTGGCGTGGTGAAGCAAAATAACGATGGATTAAACCCAGATCTGTGACTGGGGGTGAATGTTTGCCAATGTGCAGCATTCCGTCCATCATCTTGTGTGTTTTGCATTTTGCCCTAAGTGGGAAGGGTATGCCCAGACGTGGGTCCCTTGCTCACTACGCCACTGGAGTCAAGCTATCCTGGCTGATGAAGGCTGATAGCCCGAAACCGGTCCTAGGATGCTTGATTCCGGTCCAGGGAAGACATGGCTTGGCAGTTCGGTCTGGACTGTTCCCATGAGGCACAGGGTCAAGACTGATTTGCATATGGCTATGTCTGAACTGGGGTGGCGTGGTGAAGCAAAATAACGATGGATTAAACCCAGATCTGTGACTGGGGGTGAATGTTTGCCAATGTGCAGCATTCCGTCCATCATCTTGTGTGTTTTGCATTTTGCCCTAAGTGGGAAGGGTATGCCCAGACGTGGGTCCCGTGCTCACTACGCCACTGGAGTCAAGCTATCCTGGCTGATGAAGGCTGATAGCCTGAAACCGGTCCTAGGATGCTTGATTCCGGTCCAGGGAAGACATGGCTTGGCAGTTCGGTCTGGACTGTTCCCATGAGGCACAGGGTCAAGACTGAGTTGAATATGGCTATCTCTGAACTGGGGTGGCGTGGTGAAGCAAAATAACAATGGATTAAACCCAGATCTGTGACTGGGGGTGAATGTTTGCCAATGTGCAGCATTCCGTCCATCATCTTGTGTGTTTTGCATTTTGCCCTAAGTGGGAAGGGTATGCCCAGACGTGGGTCCCGTGCTCACTACGCCACTGGAGTCAAGCTATCCTGGCTGATGAAGGCTGATAGCCTGAAACCGGTCCTAGGATGCTTGATTCCGGTCCAGGGAAGACATGGCTTGGCAGTTCGGTCTGGACTGTTCCCATGAGGCACAGGGTCAAGACTGATTTGCATATGGCTATGTCTGAACTGGGGTGGCGTGGTGAAACAAAATAACGATGGATTAAACCCAGATCTGTGACTGGGGGTGAATGTTTGCCAATGTGCAGCATTCCGTCCATCATCTTGTGTGTTTTGCATTTTGCCCTAAGTGGGAAGGGTATGCCCAGACGTGGGTCCCGTGCTCACTACGCCACTGGAGTCAAGCTATCCTGGCTGATGAAGGCTGATAGCCTGAAACCGGTCCTAGGATGCTTGATTCCGGTCCAGGGAAGACATGGCTTGGCAGTTCGGTCTGGACTGTTCCCATGAGGCACAGGGTCAAGACTGATTTGCATATGGCTATGTCTGAACTGGGGTGGCGTGGTGAAGCAAAATAACGATGGATTAAACCCAGATCTGTGACTGGGGGTGAATGTTTGCCAATGTGCAGCATTCCGTCCATCATCTTGTGTTTTTTGCAGTAAGCTTCAGTGCAGCAGAAGAGATGGAACAATGTGGGCATGAGTCACTAAAGGTAATATAACCGGAAAACGTTGAAAGTTACAGTTTTGCAGCCTTTTTTTTCCCTGCGTGGTAAAAGAATTTTCCATTTGGTGAAACCCTTAATGCCACGCTACTGTCTCAGCTTCCTCTCCTATTTCTCGCAGACTCTAAGCTTACCTTTGACCTTGTTCAGCACTCTGCTGCCATTTGGCTAGATTTTCACTATAGAAAAACCATATATATATATATATACTTACATACATAGAGTTAAACAAGCATTGGCATAGCCAATAGGTCTCGCCTTTGTGACCTTATAAGTACACACACACCACATTATCCTGGGTGGTACAAAATGTACTGTTCTTAAATTGTTTAATACATTTCACCTTCTGACGGTTGGTACTGAAACTCTAACTACATGTGAGGAGTAAAAAAAGAACTAATTTTGGACAGGGTTGTCCAGTGCACATCTTGCTTGGACTGCACCCAGGTACCTGTGCGGGGCACTGGCGCAGGGTTGCGTGCAGTAACGGATGCTCAAGAATTAAAGACATATTATAACAAGTCATAAGCCACACTCCCAGAACAAACTCACTTGACATGTTAGGAAGTGGGACTGTCAACAGCAGTGTAAGAATAAGGAAACTTGGAAGCTATGACGGAAAATGCAAGAATATAAGTGAGCCAGATCTGTTGACCTTAGTTAGTCAACCAGTACCGTCACCTTACTTTAAATCATGTTTTGAATCTTCAGTCAATTTAAAGTTCCACATCCTGACTGTAGATTTTGCGAGGGGTAACTTAAAAGCACTATGCACATAGTACATTCTTTCACTGTGCAAAACAAGAATGAAATAATTTGAAGGAGGGATTAAGTACAAAATCATCCAGCCCAAACAAACTGAAAACGGGGGTGCCTAATGATGCAACAGTGTACAAAAACCAAAATGTGTACAGCAAAACAAATTTCTGCCCCCTGAAATAAGAGAACACGCGCCTTTGGTGACATTACCTGGAGATTCTGATGAGCACAGCTGGTCGCCATGCCGAGGGAACAGGCCGCGGTGCCATACGTGCTCATTAAATAGGGGGAAATTGCTGATTAATGTGGTGCGGCTGGAGCCAGAACTGTAACAAACCACATGTGTACGTGGTGGTGCTGGGAAATGTGGTTGCGGCCCTTGCATACCGGGCTGAGGTTTAGAGTGGTAACGCTAAGGATTGAACGAGCGGCTACAACCAAGGGGGAGGGGTCACACGAGGGGGGAGAGACATATCTGGTAAGGTCAAGATAGTAGGCATTGGAATATCCGAACTAGTCCTGGAAAATGACTTCTAAAGCAGAAGAGCTAATACCGGAACCTTGAGTGTTAACATGATCGCGGGAATGCTGGGGATTGTAGTTGGGCACCCTGCTCGCCTCGGCCAGTAACTTAAACAAGCAAACTATTAGCTAAAAAAACAAGACAATGGGAGTGTAGAGGAGAGATGCCTCAGTGGGTAAAATGCACATGATGCAATGTGCCTACAGATCACAGGTTCGAAACTTAGCTTGGCAAGCTCAGCCTTTCATCATTTGATATTGGTATGACGAAAACTCCTCACTCTCGAATGTTTGCATTGCTGTTTTACAGTAATATGACATTCTGCAGCCCTGATCTGTGTTAAAAAGAATGCATGTTATCCAAGCGCGCGGAAGGGGGGGGGAAGAGGGGAGGATGATTCTTTTGGGTGGCACATGCTGCCCCGGATGGTGTAAATAACTCCAGGGTTTAACTTTCCCATCATAAGGGAGGGCATCACATAATATGGATGGAGATGATTTTGGGAGACTTTAAGGATTCGCTTCGGGGCGCTATCTCCTCACGGAAAAACTAATTTAAAACTCTATAGTCATAAATTGCGGCTCCGGCTCGTGTCTTAGTGCCTTTTACTGATTCCCACGTGCTCTGTCGCCTGTGAAGACAGAAAATTAACAGTTTATTTGTAAATTTCGTGGCCTTATCTGCCCAGACTGCAGTCGTAAGAGCTACGAGCTAGGTCTCGATGTCCCAAAAGAATAAACATAACGATCAGCCCTCCCATGCTGGCAAGAGGGAAACATTTCTTTTTTTTGCCGTATGAGCCCAAGGTATCTCCTGGAGCGCTGAATTCATGGCACGTTTTCCCCCCATAACTTTGACAGCTCGCGGCGAGTCTGACAGTTTGAAATACATTATTTACTGTCTGTTACTTCTTCTAGTCTAGATTTCTCTGCTTGACATTTTAGAATTTTCATCGCTCCAGCAAGGAAAAATGTCTTCATCTAGTTTACGGCTCAGCTCCTCAGCTGCTGGATAGTTCTATCCGGTCTGGTTTTCAGAAATCTACACCTTGTTATTGTCTAGCGCTTCGTGGCGCTGCTTTGCCACTTTTAAACGTTGTAAATAACAGGTGATATCAACGTGCTGACATTCCAAAGGATGCAAAGCTGATTTGGCCCCTCGGGATTCTAATATGCAGCCTGCCGGTCACTGCCTGGGTCAGCGGTGGGCGTTTAAGTCACTGAGCTATCCAGCCTACTTAATTATGGGCGGTCATACAGATAATCTCCACTGTAATTCATCACATTTACATCGGCCTCATATATGTTTATTTCGCAAACCCTGAAATCCTATTGGGATTTTTAGCGTTTGGTTTTGCAAGGAACCTAGTGTCTTCATCTCACTGCGCAACAGACATTTCGAGTGAAAACTCGACTTTCGGTGATTTCACAGAGCAGATAAAATTGCGCACAAGGTTATGGGGAGCGAACGTTATCACAAAAGGAATGACTTTGACCTGGTGTACTACTGATAAGTGATTTTACAGTGGTTGGACGCTGCGAGCCAGTGTCTATGAGCAACATATAAGTGCTGCATTCTTACTGCTTTGTTTTAAATCCACCTACCACCGACAGAACACTGTCCACAGTGCTTAGAAACTAGGCCACAGAATTCCACAGCCTGCTCCAACCATCAGCGTAGCTTCAGTGCACTACACGGCTTTCGGGAGCAGGAGGAGGTCATAGTAGGCAAGATCGATAACTAGCCAACTATCACTTCTTAAGGCACTCTTGGGAAGAGACGCTTGAATACTTACGGATCTAGACGCCATTTAAAACAAGCGCGTCTGCGCGTGCCAGGTCGGCGGCGAAAGTGAAAGCACTGCGTTTGGAGCAAAAGTGCACCAGGGTCAGCGCGACCGCCATCTGTTTCCAATTAACGCGACCGCGAGACGCGGACGCGATAATTGGAAACAGATGGCGCTGCTGCTCGCTCCCGAGCTCCATAGGCCACGGGAGAGAGAAGGCGGGACATGCACCCGCCTTTGGCCACTTGCGTGCTGTCTTTCTTAGAAAGACGCACGCAGAGGCCAATAGCGTGGGAGCCAAAAAAAAAACACGCACGAGCGTGTGGTCCCAGTTGGAAGCCCTTACAAAAAGCCTCGCAGAGCATCACATGCGCGCTGGCTCAGGCGAGACCTAAAAAGGGGGATGTTCTCTTAGCATTCCCACACTAGAAATGTGATTATTCCTGTCCTCTACAGGAGTAAATGTGCAAGCCTTTCCAGGATGGGAAATACTTACAAATTGTTGGCGAATACTCACAAGCCTTTCCCTATAACGAAATTTGTGAATAAGTAAATTGTACGTTATTCGTGGAATTTCGACATTCACGCACGCAAAAGTCTAACAATCCTGACTTTATGTATCAGGATTTAAAATTCCAATTCGCACTGGGTATATTCGCACACCTAAGTTGAACGCAAATGTGCTTAATGCAAATTATGATTGGTCTTTCCCAGATCAAAGTCATGTTGCTCTTTAGGTGTCCTTTAGTGAAAAACTGAGCAAAACATATTTTGCAGTGGGCATCCTAGTATGGGAATAAAATTTTCCCCTTGTGGTTTCTTTGCACGTCCTTGCCTAGAGTATGGCACTGGATTACTGGAGCACTTAGGGGTTTATTTACAAGCCCCTTGCGGTGCCGGTGCATCACTTTTTATGACGCTCCAGGGACGCCAAATGAAGACCCATAGCTACGAGGCCATGCTCAGAAACTTTGCTTGGCTTTTCATGGCATTGTAGGTATGGTGCAAGGCAACGCAGCACAAGTCACTGAGTTGCCTTACACTGCGTCAGGGGGGCGTTCCACAGGAGTTGCGGTGGGTTTTCCCAAGCAACACCCATGGGTTATTACAGATTTACAAGGATCTGTAAACCTGGGAATGTGTCAAAACTGTACGCCTCCCCAGGGGAGGCGTAACGAGGAGAAATATCTTTATTTCTCCTTGTTTTTTCCTCTAAAAGCCTCCATTAATTTTTTGGTGCAGGAAGATGTCCCTTCTTGCACAAAAACAATCCTGCTAACAATGCAGACACCCGGGTGTCTGCCTTGGGCTAGGCACCATAATTGTGCGCTGGCACTGGGTAAAAGGACAGGAATTCACCATATCTTGCAAATACGGTGCATTCCTGCCCTTTCGAATTGGCATAGAGCAGCACAGAAACATGACTTGTGGCGCTGCCCTACGCCAATTCATTGTAAATGAGGCCCTTAGTGTTTGCTTGATACAGGAGACCAGGTAAATAGTGCACCATCACTCTGAAGAGGCCAGGATAGACACAACCACAAAAACAATCCTACTACAGCAGAGGCACCCTTGCACTATGGCGCAAGGGTGCTTATGTTGACGCTAGGTAGCCACAAGTGTGCCAGCATAGGGAAAGAACTGAACAGCAGCATATCATTCTAAATATGGTGCTCTTTAGCTCTCTCGCCTTCATGCAACGCAGCACAGCAACTTGTCTTGTTGCATTGCATTAAACGATGATCCTAGTCGTTTTCCCTATTTATGTCTCAATTAACAAGTTTGAAAGTAGAAGTATTTCTTCATCTGACATATAATGTAAGTTGGCTTAGGTGTTAGTATTACGTTTCTTAATTTTGTAGCTCTATTTCATTCATTTGTGTATTTTTGTGGTATTTTTTGCTAATTGTAAATGTTTTTCCTCTGTTCGAAAAATGAATGACACTAGTATCCCCGTTATGCATGCTGTGAGAGATGCTGTATCCTGTCAGCTGCTTGGTCTCCCCGAGACCGCACTTCGCTTCCAGTGGACGTTGTTTTATATTTAATTGAATAATAAGTGCATATGCTAGATTTAAAAAAATAGTTTTTCATGTTTTTGAGGGTAAATTCACTTCCTGGTTTTAATCTATATTCGGAAATTATATATTTTTAACCTCTAACTCCCTGACATTTAATGTACTATCTTCAATATTTTCTACATACACTTGACATGATTATTGGATAGTGTTATGTATTTATAATATTTAAAACGTTACCATTATTTAAATAAGCAAACGTGAAAAACAATATACGATACAGTTGTTTTGATGTATTGGAAAAATACATTACAAAAATAAGAAAACGATGTAGTGGTTGCCGAGGCAGTTGCAAAATAATCCAGTTGTGTTCAATTTAGTAACTTACAATAGATGGCGGTGCTGAAATTAGCAGATAACTAGGACAGCTGCATTTTAGACAGACTAAAGCCAATTCCTGGACTGGTGGGGCCAGGGAAGAAAGGGACTTTTTGCGCATATGCAGCAGTATGCATCGGTGTTTCCAGTCGTCTGCATTTCCAACATTGAGTGGTGTCATCCCTGATGGTGAATGACACCAGCACCTTCACCAGGTGCACATATTTGACCCAGATGTGGAAACTGGTTCTGTTGGAACTCTTTCTTCAAACCCATTCCCCCAAATTTACTAAATTAAATACATTTACCAAGTTGGTGCTTCCAACTCGGCGAAGGTCTTTCATGTTAAAAATGTGTCCACAAACACTTCTTTAGCTGGGTCACAAAGTTTCTTATTGGGTTTTCCGAGTATACACCCCACTTTCTATTTTCTTCAATTTCTCCACCTCAGCCATTCATTGCCTTCCTATGCAGCGATCCAACACACTTCTCTATTTCACCTCTCCTCCTCTCATCTTCCCTCTCCATTAACTGCACAGAGCCGGACTGGCCTTTTATCTCGTCGGGTATTTACCGGGCCTTTCCCTGGGGAGAGGGGCAGGGCCGGACTGGCTACCGGGCGTTTTGGTGTGTTGCCAAGCTGGGGGCTGATTTCGTTGATGGGGAACTGCGTGTGCTTAAAACCATTCGTTTTGCTTTGTTTATTTAGGAGCACACGCAGGTCCCCATCAACGAAATCAGCCCCCACCGCAGTGAAATCAGCCCCCAGCTTGGCAGCACACCAAAACGCCCGGTAGCCAGTCCGGCCCTGGAGAGGGGTGGGGGGGATTTGGAGCTTTTGGAGGTCTTTTTGTAAGTCTCATTGTCTCTTCTAGTAACCTGAATCCCTTTATTGCAGCAGGTGCAGTAGGAGGCAAAGGCAAAAAAAGGAGAGGAGGGAAAAAGAGAGGAGGGGGAGAGATCAGAGAGGGAGGAGAGTGAGCAGAATATGGAGGGATGGAAGAGAGAGAGAGCGGGGAAGAAGTGAGGGCCTAGTTCAAACATTTTTGCTAGGGCAGCTTTTGGTTCATAGTTCGTTCCTGTAACTGCATATGACCACCTTTATTCATTCCTTGCTGCTCCTGTTTTCTTATTATGTATCCTCCTCCGCCCTCTGCCATGAACCCAGTTCCTCCCCACAGCCATGCCCTTGTTTCCCAATTACTTTACCCGTTTTCATCAATGCTGTCTTTCTTCTCCCTTCTCTAGCATTCTTCCTGCTTCATCTCATGTAACATTCATTGGAGGCAAAAGTCTCACACCAGCACAACTTCTGTATTTTTTTTTTTTAATTGGAGCCCTCTCCTTGTCTTGCTTTAAATGATTTATACTTTCAGGGGCTTATTTACAAGCCCCTTGCGCCACTTTTGCGTCATTTTTAACATGGGAAAAGTGACGCAAAAGTGGCGAAAGGGGCTTGTAAATCTGCCCCTCAATTCCTAACGTATTGGGACTTCTAACTAGTTTTGTTTGCTCCTTTTCCTTTTGAACTCATGATTCTACACAGAGTTTGATACCTTTCATCCGATTTCCAATGAAAAGAATGTTTTCAATTTTAGAAATTCAAAAAAATGCAGGTTTACCAATTTGGAGTCCTTATACGTCTGTTCTTCAATTTAGTTTTTCACAAAAATAAGGTAGCGACCAATTAGAATAATCTTTTCCCTACATTCCCACAGGTAATCATGCCAATCAACTAGGCCTGCGTACTCTCAAAAATTGCCTAGTGAAATGAACTCTGTCTAGGAACGCTACCTTACCTGGATTACAAATTTGGAAAACAGATTTTATTTGACTCGTTTTAGATTGGGTACTTTGTATTTTCTGATAGCCCACCCTAAGCAGGGATCGTGGTTCTCTTTTTTACCTCCCTGTCCTTGTAACAGGCTTTCTAAGCAAACCCTGGCACATGTTATGTTTTTTTGCAGTTTTTATTCTAGACCAAGGGCGTTTTTTATGCCCATTGCTGCGCTCTTTTGGTTCTAGTTGTTTTTCGGTCTGTTTGCTCCGTCTCCTACTGCTAGAGTCTGAATTTTGTTGTGCATCAGTATTAGGTTCTATTCATCAAGCACTTAAAATCAGGAAGACTGTGACCTCTATTACTGACTAATGATGTGTTTATTTACTTTGTATTGTTGATTGGAATTTGATAATGGTATTGTGAATGACTTGAGATTGCACTTTAATGTTCTATTCATTTTAACATGTATGTATGCTATTTATTCTTTTATGGCCTTGTGCCGAATAATGTTTTTTAATGGATTCAAATTGATTATTCACTAAAAGGGAATTTCAACTCGTTAAAAAATTTGCCCAATGGAAAACCTTCAGGGTAAATAAATTGAATACGTTACTCAGGCCAAAGGGAACCTTCATTTACTTGCAGTTAAGCAACATACACTATTTAATTCTGCCTGTCTTATGCATAAAACCGTCTATGAATAGAATAAACTTTACTTCAGTAAAATATTAAAAAAGCAATAGGGCCCTGCGATCTGACTTTGCTTCATGACTTAGAGGGTCATTATGATGGCGGACGGACCGCCACCGCCAGCCGTGCGGTGGCGATCCGTCCGCCATCAAACGTGGATTGACTGCCCGCCAGATTAGGATGGCGGGCGGATCCACACTGCAACCGTAGCGGACGCAAAGACCATCCGCCACGGAACCGCCACAGGCAATCGTACTGATTGCCTGGCGGAGCGGTCTGCATCCATAAAATGGTGGCGGTGCCTAGCAGGCACCGTCCACCATATTGTTGTATTCCTCTTAGGGTGTCCATAACGGGCTTTCCAGTATCATGTCCTTATATAGGCACAATTCGCCCTGCCCTTATATAGGCATAAATTCCCAGGCCTTATTTAGGCATTAAACCATGCACTCCAAATACAGGCATGGTCTCCGACATCCGTCCACCCTAACGTCACAACGAGTACATGAAGAACAGACCCTTAGGCTGCGGGAGTTTCCCTAGTCCAGGACTATTGATTTCTTCAAGGACTCATATATTATGCATGAACCATTATTCCTTAGGGGTTCATTCCTGACGTCTTTCGCTGTCCGACTCACGTCAATACTAACATTCCTAGGTACTCTCAGGTATAAATATACCTTCCCTAGCCCTTGTAAACTAGAGGAGACCTCGACTTCAGAGGAGCCCGTTTCCCGGCCTGACGCACTGAGAAGACGCTGTCATCCCTGCACGCAGAGAGTCCAGCTTCCAGTGATCTGACTTCCCTTGCGGGGTGTTGGAGTTCGAGTCTGGCAAAGAGATTCCTACCTCTCTCATTCTTCAGGTATGGAGCTGACAAGAACCTAGAGGGACTCTTGGCATACTAGGCTTAACATACTCTTAGTATACCATAGTAAGGAATACTTCACCTACTTCATACCTTTCCCTACACCTAGGTTAGGTTAGGTACATTGGGGTAGAACTAGCTTAGCAACGCATCGTATGAGTACTCGCATTTTTAGTCTGTGTTATTTATGTAACAGCATCTGTACTAAAAGATAATGCTATCGCAGTATTATTTATTTCTACTGCTCACACTGTACATTATTTATCTCGCATACTGTCTTGTGATCGTAACAGCACATTTAACTTACACCAGAAACAAGACTGTTCAATAAATCTTTTATTGAAAACGCCCGTCTATTTCTTTCTGTGTAACTTGGAGAAAACTAAGCATGCACGATTGAGCTGAGTGAAATAGTTATCTATTGTTTCCACGACTCTGGGACACGTTCTGATTCTAAAGGGAAACATAGTGGTCATGTTTTGCGGCTGCCAGAAACTACTCCCTTCTTGTTGTCAAGGAGTTTCTAGTGGCCTCTGAGCTAGCTGGCACAAGTAATTAAGTTTAATATACTCGATAGGGACATACTGACCTTAGTCCTATGTCAAACCTATAGGATATATTATTCCAATGCGCAGAGCCTATTAGGGAAATAGGAGCTACACTACATGGTGCCCAACGGTTTGGTAAGGCGGTAATTAAACGTTAGATACTGAGTAACTCAGCCGTGCTTTTTTCTCTCAGAGACCCCTACCCATATACTCCAAAAGACGTCTGGAGTGGGCAGGGTTAAGTATACACCACGGCTATATAGGGAAACACCCTATATATTAGCTGTTTGGTTTGCTCAACGTTGAAGGATACAGTGTTCCAAAATATTGTGCACCTTATCTTTGTTTCCTTGAAACTTGTTCTACATTTTTCAAAAAACAAAATGCCTGATGGAGACAATAACACCGAAACCGGTGGAGCTGCGGCTGACCCAGTCGTAACAGCTTTTAACTTTACAGGTTTAAATGAAACCGAGGAGGGTGTTATAGACATCCCTCAAAACTTAAGAAGAGCCATCACTCTGAAACTTATAAAACATGGCCTACCGCCAAGAGGAGGTAGAGCAGTTTTCGTGATAGAGGCACATGAATCCTTTCATACAGAGGTATTCTATTCATGGGTAATATTTCCTGAATGCAATCCAGTATCACACACGTTTCACTTCTACAAAGGAGATGATCCACCAGAGGAATACATTCCTTTCGAGGAAATTGAAATTCCATTAACATACCAGGAGCATCAGCTCTGGTTTAAAGGCGCCCTAAAACATCACAAAAACATTACTAGGCTCGGTCCACTAGGTAGACCAGGAGCAACATGGCCGATTCTAGCCGGCTACACACCTCATCCTGACATTGAAGAGATGTCAGACGAGGAATTACTTACTCAACTCACAGAGTTAATAAAAATTTACAGGCAATTGGTCCAATATGTCATGCGGACTTTTACAGTCCAGCAACCATTAACAATTCCAAATCAAACTCCCCAACAGGGGAATACACTAAAAATTACACCACAGACTCTATACGCAGTCATGGGTAAAATGCCCACAAAACGTGAGCAAATTCCGTTCTGGATAGCTCAAAAAATTACTCAAATCGAAGCAGTATTTCCAAATACTAGCCTGTATGAGAAACACAGAATCCTAACAATCAGTTTACCAATGGGGATCACACCACAACTGGAAGACTGCACCACTTGGGGCTCAGTCTTTGCTGCCATCTATACTAAAACACATGGTATTCCGTCAATTGCGGTAATACCTGATGTCCTCAAACAAATTCAAAATGAATACGGGGCAGAGCCTGCTCTAAATTTAGGTATGAAGTTACTGAAAAATTTCGACCAGGTCTCAACAATAATATTATCTAATATTAAAGGAGAGGCAGCAGCAGTTGCGATCCGCCAAAAATTAAGGGAATTCGATGTTACAGAACATCAAACAGAGCTACCCAGAATAATAGAACAATCTTATGCAGAATTAGGCAGAGATAGTTTGGGTGGAAGACCAGTGAAGCCGAAGCTATCTGAAAGTCCTGAGAAGGACACTATTAAACAATCTCCTACATCTTCTAAAAAGAAGTGGGAAACTAATAAACAAAATTCAAACGAGAAACGTTCTCAATCCCGAGGTAGGTCTCCACAAAAGGAGCCCTCTGAAAGGAGGTATAACCTCAGGAATAGGGATAATTTGAGAAAACCTGACAGGTATCAAGATACTGATACACGTTCCTCTCGTCCCTTTCAGATCTCATCACAGACTTCGGAAAGAAGAGGACGGACAGAACACAGAGAAGAACGCGTGAAATCGAAAGACGACAAACGCGCACCAAAAACTAAAGCAAAACCTCAATTCTCCAAAAAGAAAGTAGCAGGTCTGAAGATTAGACATGCCGAGAATACTGAGAACACAACTCAAGAATGGAGAATGGGCTCAGACAATGCTGGACAGTGCAGCAGAAGTCACAATAGTTCGCCAGAACCTGGAAGGAACTTCTGGAGATAGTGGACTTGAATGAGTACATCACAGTAGAGACTGTAGACACCAGGGTTAGTACTCCACAAAAGTTATATGAAATAACACTCCGGATGGAGGGAGACAAACATAGACAGGTGAAAGCACTTTTTTGGGAAAGACTATCAAAGGGCTATGACATACTTCTAGCAGAAAAGGACTGGCCACCACAATTTGTCAGGGAGTGCCCACATGGCGAGGACATTATTATGCCTGCCTTCTCCAACCATATTCCAATTAACATAAAATATACATATGCCAGGAAATGGGCAGTAGCCCAGGCCCCAGCATTATATAAGAATCATGTAGGATGGGATGAGGACTCAACTCACCATAAAATACATCTGAAACATGAACCAACTGCACAACGGCAGAACCCAATAAAGCAAGAAGCTAAAAAACAGGTCAGGGAGATCTTAGATCAACTTGAATATCAAGGGGTGATTGAAACATGCACCTCCTCAATGAACAATCCTTTGTTTCCTGTCTCCAAACCAGACAATACATATCGTCTAGTTTTGGACTACAGACACCTAAACACTTGTTCTACAACTTTTGCAGTGCAAAATGCACATAGCACAGCATTAATGAATAACATTGTGCGTAAAAAATATAAAACAACATTAGACATCTCAAATGGTTTCTTTTGTCAAAACATAGCACCTGAAAGCAGGTACTTAACAGCATTCTCCATAATGGGGACCCAGCGTCACTTTTGTCGACTCCCACAAGGGTTCAAGAACAGCCCAGGTTTATTCTCAGCGAGGGTAACGGAGTTACTACAAATTTATGACAATGAGGCATTGTCCTATGTCGATGATATTTATCTGACAGACGATGACCTGGACAAACACTTGAACAGGGTGAGCACCATTATACTGGGTTTCGCCTCTGAGGGCTACAAATTCAACTTTAAAAAGTCCAGAATTGCCCATCTCAATGTCCTATTTCTAGGATATGAGCTTTCAAGTGAAGGCAAGAGCTTGGCAGCTAACTTTTTAGAAAAATGTGCGCTGCTCCAACCTCCAAAAAACGCAAAAAACTTACAATCCATCCTGGGTTTCCTAAATTTTGGAAGAACATACATTTTAAATTACGCAGAAAGGGTTAAACCTCTCTACGCATTAATCAAACCTGGTTTTTCGGTCAGAAACTGGACACAAGAACACACAGAAATCTTGCGTACACTACAAGCTAACATGTTAGCAACTAAACACTTAAAAACACGTGTAAGTCAACGCAATTTGGTGATCCGAATAATTTCGGGTCAATGCGGATTCACCTACTTAACTTTCAATGAGGGTGAAAAATACCAATAGCGTACAAATCTCATTTGTACACACAAGTGGAAATGCGCTTCAGTTCAACTGAAAAAATTCTAACAGCAGTTCAAACCGCTGTAGCAAAAGAAAGAGCCTTAGCCCAAGGGAAACACATTATTGTCGTCACCCCAGTACCATCTTTAGAAGCGGTTACAAAAGCAAGCATTCCAAATGCTAAAGCATTACATCCAAGATTAATTCTCTTGCTGCAACAGATGTTGAATATGTTTTTGATCCAGATTTAAAAACACAAGCATTCCTGCAATATGAACATGAATGTCCCCTGCCTACTGAAATTCTGCCTCTCGATCAGTACGAATTCATAATTTACACTGACGGATCCGCACAACCCGCAATAGGGAGTAAGCAAGCTTACAGTGCAGCGTGTGCAATCGTTAAAGGTCGCATGCGAAATGGCATCTTCAGACCTATGGTCACAAAAACTCAGTCTCTAGGAGATTGTACAGCTCAGCGAGCTGAACTACAAGCATTCAAACTGGCACTTGAAAGTACAGATCGAGAATTCCCCACACTAATAGTGTGCGATTCCTTTTACTGTGTTCAGTCGTATAATGACTATATACAAAACTGGCTTGAAAATGGTTTCAAAGATGCGAAAGGAGGCACAATAAAGCACAAAATGCTTTGGGAACAAGTAGTTCAGTTGAAAAACGAAATACCAAAGGCTCACGTGATCCATACACTGAGTCATCAACGTGATGGCGTTCACGTTGCAGGGAATTCATTGGCTGATGAAGCCGCAAAGGGGGCTGTGCAGACGGCTTCCGTAGCTGCGATCACTCATTCAAAAACAAAAATAGACGGTGAGATAATGTTGGCTGTCAATGCTTCAAGCAAAGGCAGCAGTGCAGCGTTACCAAAAAAGTTTCCACTCAAGTACTCTTATGTAATTGATGCGAACAACGTTCCTTTTGCTCGAAACCCTGGAGTGGGGGATAGGGTAATTCCAAACAAGGTACACAGATTAGGACTAATCCTAGCAGCACACAAAGGGATAGCTTCTGCCCATGCAGGTGTTTCAGCAACAGTATCTTTACTCAAGCAAAGATATTGGTGGCCTGGCATTCGGAAACAAACCAAAAACTATGTTTTAGAATGTGATATTTGCCAACAGATGAAAGTCTCAACAGTGAAACGTCCTGCGCAGACACCCCTGTTAATTTCAGACAAACCATTAGCTTGTGTTTACCTGGACCACTGCGGTCCCTTGCAAAGGGACGGTAACTATAAGTATATCATGGTTGCAGTGGATTCATGCTCTAGGTTCCTATGGTTATGGCCTCAGCGCTCAGCTGACGCTCGAACTGTTATAAAAGATTTGCGAGTCTTTATCGGCATATACGCAATAGGCACGCTACATTCTGACCAGGGTCCTGCGTTTAGCTCTCGGGCTTACAAAGAAGCCATGCCCAGTCTGGGCGCTGCATTGCGGTACTCCTCTCCATTCCATCCTGAGGGAAATTCGGTTGTGGAAAGGAAAAACCGAGACATAAAGCAGTCTATAACAGCTAGGGTATTAGGTTCGGGTGATGGGTGGGTCAAACACCTTAGTGGGGTCCAACGCTCTTTGAATAATCTGCCAAGAAGTTCTCTAGGGGGGGTCACTCCATATGAGGTCCTATTTGGGACAAGAATGTGGGTACCGGACCTTGAACACGTAGGCACAGTGGTGGAAAATAAACCTTTTGATATCAAAGATCGTTTGGCTGTTTTACAGGACTTAAACAAATTAAGAATGAAACAAAGCAACGTATTCCTAAAGCCAACCACCACTGGGGAAAAATCGGCGGTCCCAGCAAGGCCTGTCTGGATTCCAAAAGTTGGGGATCTAGTCAGAGAAAAGATTGCGGACAAGAAGGAATTTGGACCTTCTTACAGACAACCAGTACCTGTCCTAGCAGTTCAAGGAACAAGAACAGTACTTCTGCCGCCCCTTGCTGGAAGAAAGGAGAAAAGATTTGTGTCCATCGACCTCATCAAACCACAGTATGTGGCCAATACTAAATAGTAGGCCTCGTGGACTCCGACCTAGTAGCAGACGCACTCCTCTCGCTACTATCCAAGAGGTTCAGACTGAAAGACTGATAACAATCGAGAATTCAGCAGTAACAGATGGAGGACTAAGCAACAACGCTATGGAACTCAACCCTCTTGAACACCAAGTAACAGTTCGTCCAAATACACCTGTCTACACCAACGTAGCAAGTGATCGACTGGTTCCAGTGATTTCTACAAATCCTGATGCAATTCCGACAATTGATAGAACTGCTTCTGGCTATTTCATTAACTTTGATACGTTCTCAGAAGATCCCAGTGAACCTGAAACGACGCCAGCATCATTCAAATTCAAGCAGCAAGTACAAGACTTTCTTCACTTTCTGAAAAAGACTTATTTGGTTTCTCCATGGATTGAACTCTGGATTATATCTGGACTTTTTGTTTTCCTGCTCTGGCTAGCTTTGGTTACAACTGTGAGCGTACTTATAAGTGGCAGATACATCCATGTGAACACTGAAGGAAAAGGCGTGAACGCACTTCTGAAACCTCATAAATCCTCCCATCGTGAAGCAAGAGACTTGTCATCAGTGAACATCACAGCTGTTCCTATACAAGATGGTATAGTGTGGGACAAAACAGATTTTGATATATTCGGTCCGACGGAACAATTGAACATTCCACATTTGTTTAAAATTTCATTAAGTGATCTAATTTCGTCTAGTACCTATTCTGATGATTGGGACTTTGAGACTGTTAATGACATAATGTTTGACCTAGAAAAATCTGCTGCATTTTCTAAAAATGAATATTTAGAGGGTTCATCAGACTATGAACAACTGTATTGTTATAACCACTATGGTCATCATTATTTGCATAAAACTGCATATCCAAGAAATGTGTTTATGTTTAACCAATGGGAACATTGTCCTACACCACCTAAAGGTAGTTCAAAAACATTTGCTAGTAAATTTCCATATTTTTCAGGTTACAATACATCTGATCCAGTAATGTTTTACTATAAAAATGTAAACAAGACAGGACTGAAAATTATGTTAACAAATACAAAACAGATTTATTCTGCATTATTTAATGCCCAACTGTCTAGACAGGGTTTCGACTTTTGGAAAGACACAATAGACACAAAAACTGTGTGGGGTACTAAAGATTGGCAAGTTCAGGGGATGGAAGCTTTATTTAGAGCCTGTATCATCCCTGAACAAATAATGTTTTTGAATGAAACCATCCAGCAAACATCTTGTCTTGGATTAGCCAAGATCAAAGAGATGAACACACCTTCTGTACCAGCTCCTGCAAATAATAACGATTCACAGGAAGTGGTGACAGTTGACAATATACTACAACTCAACAGATCTAATCCTAATTGGAAAAAATGGTTGATCTGGCCCACAGACACGAATAACTGTCAGGAAAGATTCCTGAATAAAACTCAGGGCTTTACTATTAATAGGCCAGACCCAAGATACGTCCAAAGACAACATCCGGGGGTAGTAACAACATACAGTGTAGGAAAATTATGCCTCGATTGGCTGCATAAGTCTACACTACAAGATGTGAAACAACACTTAACCTTACTTAAAAAGGACGCAGACCTAAGGGAATTCTTGCTTGGACCAAGAAAACCGCGTCAAAAACGTTTCATATATGCCGGCATTTATGCTGCCTACAATGAAGCATGGAAAGTATCACAGATGGAGGCTGCAGAACGAATACGTGAACTTGATCGTATTAATTTAGAGAAAACACTCTCTGTGGTCGACAATGGGTTAACAACTTTGTCCTCCAGAATATATTCACTGGACGGCATTGTATCCTCTGCTATCGACATACTAGAACAAGATTTGGCGATGTTACAACAAGGCCAATCTCAATTACGTTCTATTGTGTTATTAAGCTGGACGCTGCAATCTTTGCGAGCGGGCTATGTGCCTTGGCGTTTTATCAACACAACGGCTCTGTTTGCAGAATACAATCTCACTGATAAACAGATCGAATTGGCACAAAGAGGAGCAAGGTATACAGTGCTGAGCATTGAAAAGCTGGATAAATTACCATTCACAGTGGCAGAAAAACCAGCTACAGAATGGCTTATTCATGGCAAAATAACACTACCTGTGACTACTTTTCAGTTTCAGTATTGCCTCAGACAAATGCAAGCAGGCAAATATGAAAGGTTGGGTAAGGAATACATTAAGACATCTTGGGATTTACCATATACATATAGATGTTGGAGTGGAGATCGTGAAGTGTTTTTGAGCGGTACAAACTGTAAACGTGCACTAAGCGGTTCACTTATATGTCAGGACATCTCCTTACACGGGGCTTGTAATGGTTCTGTGGCAAACTTGTCTTGCCATCAGCAGGGTACACCAGCTGCTGTGATTAATCCAACGTTTGGACAACTTTCGAATGGGAGTTACCTCATGTTGAATGATCAGAGTTGCTGTGGCATGCTGCCAGGCATCCCATATCTAGTAACGGTCAACTCCAGGGTCACTTGCTGTATGCAAGTATTGTTTGCCCCAATAGACACAGTCAGGGAGTCGCCTCTATGGCCTTCGCTGAACGTCTCTTTTATAAGATTTGATACTTTGAGCAGAATGAAAGCCATGCTTTTACAGCAAACAGTACCTTTGACCTCGGCCAAAGAAACCTATGATCTACAAATAGCAAGGACTATGGCTGAGATACAGACTTTAATACGTACAAACTGCCCTATACATTTCGTAGAAATGATAACACGTATCTTCAACATGTCTGATACAAGTGGAGTTATACATGTATTTAAGAGCATCTGTACCGGTCTGTTAGCACCTTTCCAGGCAATACTCGGAATCATCCCGAACTTTGCACATTCGGTGTTTGGTGGCATACCATTAATTCTAGCACTTGTTGCCGGAATTCTATTTCTCTTCCTGCTATTGCGCTATGGCCAGCCTATTCGCCGACATCACTCCGAGCGAAATGGAGAAAGCTCTCCTTGAACGAAAGTGCCGTGAGCAAATAGTACAGCTTTTGGGCATAAATCGTCTACGGGACCTTAATACCACATGGTTCCTGTCATTCAGACCAATCTGGCAAGATTGCATCTTACCTGTTCTACGATGCCTGCTATGCGGTGTAGAATGCGTGTTGGACACATGTCTAACATATCCATCGGATACGCCAACGGATATCGATACTCTGCTGGACCCGATAACGGCCCATGCTCTGTGTTGTCCCCAGAGGCTGCCAATCCTGATGTCTGCATTCATTGAGATCTCACAGACGCTTCCGGCTGCTGCTGAGGTACGAGAAAGATCAACAGGCACACAGGTAACAACGGACGCGAACATTGCTGCGGCGACCAATGCTGAAAGCGATGCTTCACATCTCTGTGCGATTAACCTGCTTCACGAGGTGTTCCAACTAACACCAACTACAGTGGATGATGTTTTGTCTATAGAAATAGATGATCTCATGTTTACACCAGACCCGTAAACTGACTCTGATTCAGCATACAGTGTTCCAGAGATGCAGTAACAATTTGGCCTTCATTCTACAAAAACTTGGAACTCTACCAAAATTGAACTTTTTTCCCATTTTTCGAACGAAAATGGCACTTCAATCTGCTTAAAGTAGAACTAGCCTTATAGTACAGACTTGGCGGTACTTCCACAGACACTTAGTCATCTTGTGTGTCTAAAACAGTTCATTGATTTTCATGACATGAAATTGACTTTTGATTTTTGAACAACTTATCGATCATTTTTTTTGTCACATGTAAATATTATTGCTTATTTTATTCCAAATTGCATTTATTTTCAAAACTATATGCCTGAAATGAAAAGCTGTTGCTTCAAATGTACAGTACCTTTTGCATTTTTACTATATTTTTTAATACTTTTAAGAAATATTTTTTAATATGCGGTATTCCATTTTATGTTTAGCATTTTAAATGTTTAGCATTTTAGTATTATCGTATACACGAAAGTGGAGTGGGTGTTGTATTCCTCTTAGGGTGTCCATAACGGGCTTTCCAGTATCATGTCCTTATATAGGCACAATCCGCCCTGCCCTTATATAGGCATAAATTCCCAGGCCTTATTTAGGCATTAAACCATGCACTCCAAATACAGGCATGGTCTCCGACATCCGTCCACCCTAACGTCACAACGAGTACATGAAGAACAGACCCTTAGGCTGCGGGAGTTTCCCTAGTCCAGGACTATTGATTTCTTCAAGGACTCATATATTATGCATGAACCGTTATTCCTTAGGGGTTCATTCATGACGTCTTTCGCTGTCCGACTCACGTCAATACTAACATTCCTAGGTACTCTCAGGTATAAATATACCTTCCCTAGCCCTTGTAAACTAGAGGAGACCTCGACTTCAGAGGAGCCCGTTTCCCGGCCTGACGCACTGAGAAGACGCTGTCATCCCTGCACGCAGAGAGTCCAGCTTCCAGTGATCTGACTTCCCTTGCGGGGTGTTGGAGTTCGAGTCTGGCAAAGAGATTCCTACCTCTCTCATTCTTCAGTTATGGAGCTGACAAGAACCTAGAGGGACTTTTGGCATACTAGGCATACCAGGCTTAACATACTCTTAGTATACCATAGTAAGGAATACTTCACCTACTTCATACCTTTCCCTACACCTAGGTTAGGTTAGGTACATTGGGGTAGAACTAGCTTAGCAACGCATCGTATGAGTACTCGCATTTTTAGTCTGTGTTATTTATGTAACAGCATCTGTACTAAAAGATAATGCTATCGCAGTATTATTTATTTCTACTGCTCACACTGTACATTATTTATCTCGCATACTGTCTTGTGATCGTAACAGCACATTTAACTTACACCAGAAACAAGACTGTTCAATAAATCTTTTATTAAAAACGCCCGTCTATTTCTTTCAGTGTAACTTGGAGAAAACTAAGCATGCACGATTGAGCTGAGTGAAATACTTATCTATTGTTTCCACGACTCTGGGACACGTTCTGATTCTAAAGGGAAACATAGTGGTCATGTTTTGCGGCTGCCAGAAACTACTCCCTTCTTGTTGTCAAGGAGTTTCTAGTGGCCTCTGAGCTAGCTGGCACAAGTAATTAAGTTTAATATACTCGATAGGGACATACTGACCTTAGTCCTATGTCAAACCTATAGGATATATTATTCCAATGCGCAGAGCCTATTAGGGAAATAGGAGCTACACTACAATATTATGATGCAGGCTGTGACCCAGCCTTTACGTGATGGCAAAAACGTCATGGAAAGGCTGGCGGAGATTCATTTCGGGGGCCCGTTGCTGGCCCCCAATGTGTTGGGGGGAGGTGTATGTGCACTGGGGGGTACCCATGGTACCCCCCTACATTTCAATGCACTAAGTGGCAGGCACCGTGTGGTGCCTGCCACGTAGTGCACTGAAATGCACAACATGCTGTCAGCAGCACCCGCCGCAATGTTAAAATGCAAGATGCTTCCGCCATGGTGGCGGTCGCATCCTAATTTGGTGTGCGGAACCACCGCATGTATTGCGGACGGTCCCGGTCACCACTACGATGGTGGATGGACTCCAGCCGCCGCCATCGTAATCGGGCCCTTAGTGTCCACTGAGTCAATGTAGCCCCTCTGTCAGTTGTTTAGGGCCTGAAGTATGACGTGAGTAATAACCACTAAACCTATGTAGCATTAAGTAATAGCTACCCTTTAGTGATGCCTTGAACTGTCTGTTATACTGTGCTAACCTCATTTTGTATGGTTCTTCAATGAATGTTGTCCCTAGTGTCAATATGCTCTTTTGAGTGAATAGTGCACTCTATAAATAAGCAAATAATAAGAATAATGAGAATACTAACAATAAAGATGCATGAGACCCACAACAGAACAAGAACGGACAGCTGCAGTTAATTGCTGCAAGATTTGTAGCATCCAGTTTTTAATGCAGTCAAGCAAAATTCCATCAGCATTCAATGTGCATGATGTGCAATTGTTGCAAAGTCATCCTTGTGCCCTGGGCACCCCCATTTTTTGCTGACTGGTACTGACTGTCCCTGGGCTCTGCCTAACACGGCCCAGGGCCAGTGCTATGCTGAAAACACAATACAGTGAAAACACCTACATACATTAGGGTAAACTATGGGTTAGGGTACCCCTATGATTGGTATAACCTCCCCTATACGGCCCTAGTATATAATGGGACATGGCAGTTTAGAGGCCAGCAGCCCTTTCTGCACTTGCATGTGTGCACTGCTGAGGCCTGAGGCCAGTTTTAAAAGCAGCCCTGTGTTGCAGGACTGCTCTTAACATGTAAATTGTGCCCAAACTCGACTTTGGTGTTTGGGGCACTTAAAGATTAATAAACTACAATATTTGGCCTATTGGGTACCCCCGGGTCTCCCCTTGGTGTCCCTGTGGTGGGGGTCAGGTATTTATAAGGAGGACCCTTATAAAATAGGGTTTATATGCCTTGTGTTTAGTGAAATTGCCCATTTCACTTCCCACATGGCAGTAAAGTGCTTCCCAAAATCGACTTTTGTGCTAGGAGCACTGTGGAGTGAGGATCTGCAATATTTTTACATATTCAAAACCCCTAAAGTCTCCCCGAAGTGTTCCAGGGGTGGGGGGTCCTGTAGATATAGGCAGGGTCCTTATAAAATATGTTTTATAAGCCCTGGTGTTGGAGAAATTGCCCAGTTCATTTTCCCTATGACAGATCCCCAACGACATAGGTTAACAGCGCAAGAAGCTATTAAATAAGAACTTCCACCAGGAAAACCCAAAAAATATAATTTAAGGACTCACTAGAATGGTATTGATAAATCCAACAATATGCTATTGTTGAATTTATCCTAAAATGTACAGACAAGAAGTCTTAGGACTTTCTTGTCTGTAAGCCAACTTTCAGCCTTCCAGTGATCTGCCCTGAATAGTCAGAGTTAAGTGGATTAGCCAGGCTGCTTTGATAAGGTGATAAGTAGCACCTGGGGTGAAGGAGCTGTTCTGGGAGGAGAGGGTTCTGGTGCATATGAATGCCAGAGCAAGGGGGAGGGGTGGTAAACAATAATCTTCAAATGAAGGAGGAGACAGGCAGGAGAAACCAGTTTCATTTACACCCCTACTCTTTGAACCCACCTAGATGGCAAGCTTAAGGAAGGAATGTGCAGAAGCCAGGGGGAGGGAGGATATGGAGATGAGCCATCCCAGAGGTTGGTTTAGCCAGCTCTTGTCTCTCTGTTGGAATTTCAGCCATATTGAATTTTGGAGAAATAGTTCTTTCTGGAGACCATTGTGCCACACTTTGGAGGAAATGGTCATGCTATGGGGTGTTGTCATGCACCTCATTGGACACGAGTGCCCTCCTGTGTGACCCCAGAGAACACTGAATAAGTATCTGAGAGGGGGCAGTGCCTCTCAGCTATGCTGCTTGAAACTGAGAGAAGAAGAAGGATTGCCAAGCTGGAAACTTGATTTGCACCATGAAGGGGGAAGAGGCAAAATCCTATCCTCACATGAGGCAATGCTTAGTCAAGAAGTTTGTTCTGACTCCAGAGCAGTACAGGGTGAAGTTCAGAGACTCCCAGAAAGTGATCACTCAGTCCTGGTCAGACTTTGTGGATATTTCAGTGAAGGCACTAGAAGGCTGAATTGTTGGTAACCACGTGAAGACACACATATGAGGGATTGTATAATTTGTGTGTGAAAGAACACATTTTGACTCATTGTGCTAAAGAGAAGTTACCCCAGTACCTAGTGGACAGTAAGCTGACAAATCCCAGAGAGCAGGGAGAAGCAGCTGATGATTGAGTGAGAACCTGAGTTTCCAATCAGCACCAGGGGGGTGACCAGAAGAAAGATGGACAGGCCCCTCCCCAGGGGAAAGACCAGGGAAAAGAAGGTCAAAAACAGAAGGAGTACTCCAAAGACCCACAAAAACCTGAACAAGGAGGGGGACCCCGAACCAACCCAAATTCAAAGGGAGGGGGTATCAGGGAAAGAATGGTAGGTACTTTGATCCTTCAAAGATGGGTAGGTGCTTTGACTGTAACCAGCCAGGGCACAAAAGGGAGATGCTGTCTGTACCAAGAAGCCCCCCACTAAGGGGCCATCCCCGGGGATTGCTAGTGTATGGTGGAGGCGGAGAGTGCCCCAGAGAGGGTTATGGCAGGTACTAGAAGCAACCATAGTGTCCCTGGGTGGGGTGAGTATTGCAACCCTGGCTGCCTTACCTCCAAATATGGATAAGTACAGGCAGAGACCTAAAGTTAATGGGACAGAAGTTGAGGCTATCAGAGACACAGGTGCTAGTGTAACTATGGTCCTGGACCAGCTGGTGCCTCAGGAGAGGTTGCTACCTAGTGAGTTTCACCAGGTGACATATGCAGACAGCACCATCCTATGACTGTGGCGGATTTGGAATGGGGAGGTGTGACTGGCCCTATGAAGGTAGCTGTGTCTCCTGTGCTCCCAGTCCAGTGTTTACTGGGCAATGACCTCGAAGCATCTGAGTGGTCAGAAGTGGAGAGGGGTCTCCATGTGAAAATAATGGATCTCCCTGAGTGGTTATGTCCTCTGACTACGTCACAGCCTATCCAGAAAGGAAAGGCTGGGCACTTGGACCCTGGAACAAAGGGCCAAGCATCCAAGGACAAGGGCACTGGGCCTGGTGAGCCAGCCCCGGGAACTCCAGAGGTGCAGGAAGAATCTAACCCTGATGGGGAGGATCTGGCCTCTAAGGTAGGGACTCCATCCCTGCCAGAGCTGTCAGATTTGACATAACTGACAAGAGCAGGTGGATCCTCCAGAGAGGAGTTCTGTAGGGGACAAAGAGACTGTCTCACCCTTGAGAGCTTGAAGCGGATTGCCTCTAAGCAAGAGGAGGGGGATGACAGTGGGTTTCACAGAATCTACTGAGAAGATGGACTGCTTTATACTGAACCCAGAAACCTCAAATAAAGGCCACCAGGAGGTTCGTGGTGACCCAGAAGTACAGAGAGTACATCCTGACCTTGGGTCATGATATCCCCTTCGCAGGACATTTGGGACAGACCAAGACATGGAACCGGTTGGTAAACCATTTCTACTGGCCCCATATGTATGAAAAGGTAAAGGAGTTTTGCAGCTCCTTTGTCACCTGTCAGGCCAGTGGCAAGGCAGGGTGCAGGGTGCAGGACAAAGGCTCCCCCTAATACCACTGCGTGTGGTTGGGGTTCCCTTTGAAAGGGTGGGGATTGACATTGTTGGTCCCCTGGACTCACCTACTGCATCAGGGAATAGGTATATCTTGGTGGTAGAGGACCATGCATTTAGGTACCCTGAAGCAATCCCTCTTAAAACTGCTTCATGTGTTCACCAGGGTGGGTTTTCCCGAAAGAGGTGGTGTCAGATAGGGGCACAAACTTTCTGTCCAACTATCTGACTGCGATGTGGGATGAGTGTGGTGTCAACTACAAGTTCACCACCCCCTGTCACCCCCAATACAAATGGTCCAGTGGAGAGGTTCAACAAGACCCTGAGGGGCATGATCAATGGGTTGTCTGAGAAACTCAGGAGGAGATGGGATGTTTTCCTCTCAGGCCTACTGTCTGCCTACAGGGCGGTTCCACAGAAGGGGATTGGTTTCAGTCCCTTTTAGTTGCTGTTTGGACACCCTGCGAGGGGGCCATTATCCCTGCTGAGAAAGTCTTTGGAGAAGCCTCTCAAAGAAGCATAGAACAATGTGCTTGACTATGTTCCAGGCCTGAGATCTAGAATAGCAGAGTACATGTACAAGGCAAGCAGGAAACGGGAGGCTAGCCAAGAGCTCATGAAGCATGGGTATGATCAGAAGGCTATCATGCCTGAGTATTCTCCAAGGCAGCTCTGCTGGTTGAAACTAAGAGAAGAAGAAGGATTGCCAAGCTGGAAACTTGATTTGCACCATCAGGCCCTGCATTCTGACTGACTGCACCTGCTGCATTATCTGGAACTACAGCCCTTTGCATGTACTTTGCTTCAAGAGGAATAAAGAGTGATTGCCAAGCTGGAAACTTGATTTGCACCATCAGGCCCTGCATTCTGACTGACTTGGCCTGCTGCATTATCTGGAATTACAGCCATTTGGATGTACCTTGTTTCAAGAGGGATGAGGAGTGGGCTACCTGCAAGCTACAGGTTAACAGAGCTCACCTGAATCATCTGCACCAAGAGACCCCTGCCTGGAGTGTATCCAGTGGACTTCTAAAGGTGTTGTCCAGGTGAATTGTGGGAATTGTGGTCCCAACCTTTCAAGGACCATCTCAGAGATTCCAGACCCTTGGATTGTATTTTGGACACTTTGGACCCTCAAGAGGAAGTTCAGGGAGAAGTTCCAGAAGCTTGGGAAAGTTTGCTGAACTTTTGTGAAAAAGCTCCAGAGGGTGACCGGACTCTAACAGAAACACCATCCGACGAACCCTCACCAAGTTCGGCCTGCTGGAGGAGGCTGCACAACGTCTGGTGAGAAATACTCCAGAAAGGTTTCTAAGTGTGAAGGTAAAATCTTGACCGGTACCTCCCGCTTAGTGTATCTGACCAGGGCTCCATCACGGTCAGCCTCCAACTTTGACTTTGTCCCGGTCAGAGGCGACCAAATGTCCAGAAGTGGCACTATTGGTTTCTAAGCACTAAAAAGTCTTCAATCTTTAAAAACCTATATCTCTGGGTCCCTACGTTGGATTAAAAAAAGTGCCAAATTCGGGCACCTAAAAGGAGGACTTACAATCTACTCCTCAATAAAGAGCATAAATGTGATCAAGGAGCTGGATACCACATCAACACCAACAAATGCCATAAAGTCACTTAGATTGGATATAGGAAGCAGCAATAAAAAGCAACAACTAATATTACTAAATATATACCTGCACCCACGCGACAAAATCAACGGAGCAAAATGTTTGGCATCAGAAATAACAAGGTTATTATCTGAAGAGCCTACGCCAAACTTTGTAATTTCGGGCAATTTGAACATGCACCTGATGGGGCCCCCAGAAAGGGACCACTTTATGGAAGAACAATTTTCCGCATGAACCATCCCCCAGCAGGAAAGGTGCAAGTGGGGAAAGCAAACTGGGCTAGCAAAAAAATGACTAACGTATATGGAACATCTGAGCTTCTGTGCACTAAACATGCACTTCATGGGAGATCACCCTCCGGCAGCAACCTTTCACAATGCTTCAGCCAGCACAGCAATAGACTACACCTTTTTAACCCTACCCTAAATTAGTAAAATCACAGACTATCAGCTAGGAACATTAGATCACAGCGACCATCTTCCACAAGAAATCACAATGAACATACAAGGCACAACACTAAACCAGCCAGTGGAGGATCCCAGCTCCATACACACAGTCAATTACAGAAGGATCAAATGTAAAACCCATCACCCAAAACAATTGCTGGCACAGGCAAAGACTCTTTGGGAAGGAAACAGAAGGGCAGACACAAAAATGTTAACCAGCTGGGAAAACTTTACAAAAAAACTTGGAGAAGATTACTCAGCAAGGGATGGGCCTCGTTCAGTAACAAGAGAAAAGCCACAACACGGGAATCCTCCTGCGCCACAACACACACCAATTAATTACCTTTCCACCTCGCAAAACCGGCAATTATGGCACCTCAAGAAAGCAATAAATAGATCACCACGGAGGCTCCGCCGAGTAGGCCCAGACCTTGGCATCCTAAAAGAGATAAGGCAGTTAAAAATAAGTAAGAAAAGGATAATCTGGCAATCAAAAAGGGTAGCAGAAGAGAAGCTGTGGGCTACGCTTTTACACAACACAAAATCCAACAACAGCACTAGATTCTGGCATACAATAAACAGATTACAGAACCCAAATGTGCACGGAGTTAGCTCATGCCTGACGCAAGAAGCCTGGGCAACCTTCCTCTGGCACCACTTCAACATAGAAACTGCCAGCATCGCGAATGAAGAGTTGAGATCTGGGCATACCTCCGGAGGAAAAACACTCGTCCTAGATAAACCATTGTCAGCCGTCTCTTTCGCTTACACAGTCAACCAGATTACAAATTGGATAGCTAAAGACAGGATGGAGGGTGCGCCGGGTCCCAACAGGATCCTGTATGGACAAGATCCGGATTATTGGGCGGCAGCACTAACACCAGTTTTTGAGCAGATCACCAGACAGAAAGAATCCCAGTTTCCTGGAAGAGGCCAATCATATCCCCAATATACAAGAAAGGCAATAAGAATGCGGCAAAAAACTTCAGGCTGGTTGCCCTAATAGACAATGACGCTAAATACTGTGTCGACCTTCTCTTGGAAGAACTAACAGACTGGGCGACCGAAAATGCCGTTGTTCCCCTCAACCAAACGGGATTCAGCAAGCATATGGGAACCACCATGAATATACTTACCATCTCCCTGTTGATAGATGCTGTAAAAGTCACCAACTTACCACTCTACATTTGTTTCATAGGCTACTCCTCTGCCTTTGATAATATGGATTGAAAGAAACTAAACAAAAGATATATTCCACCTGCTCTTCTGAACTAGTTGATCCTGTTACATATGGATATGTGGGTCCAAGTGAAGCTGGGAGCTGGCGACCGTCTCTCTAGAAAGATATCAACTACAAAGGGGCTGAAACAAGGCTGTGTACTAGCCCCGACTTTGTTCAACCTCTTCATGTCAGACCTATCAACTGAGCTGAAAAAATGTAACTCCCACGCCCCAATGATGGGTGGACTTGCCCTCTCAAACTTACTTTATGCCGACAACCTTGTACGAATCAGCCAAACCCCGATTGGCCTCCAACATTTATTAGGCACCACTCAAAGCTAATTTGCTGACAATGGGCTAAGCATAAACCTAGACAAATCAAAAGTGATGCAGCTAAACTAAAAAAAAAACATTCATCGTCATCACTGGCACTTGGCAGGTCAACCGCTAGAAGCAGTTAGCGAATACAAATACTTGGGGGTCATAATAGACAGCAAAGACACATTTGTGGCTCAAAAAGAGGCTATAATAAGCAGAGGAAATGCAACGGTGGTTGCACTAAAAAATCTCAAAAACAAAACTGCTGTCCCAAGCTTCACGCCAGTGCTCTGGGTGATTCAAGCAAATCTTATTCCAACCATTACCTATGGGAGCGAGTGTTTGAGGGGGAGGGATGCGAGTACGCTGGATTGCACAGTATCAAGAGCACTGAGAATGATCTTTAATCTACCTAAATATACCTCTCTGGCGCAATTAAGATTGAAATTTGGCATGTAGGCGCAACAAATCGCATGCAATGGTGCCTATGTCGAATGCTGGTATACGATTAAAAGAGCTGAGCCTGGCACACTGAACGCACATATATGGAATGAACTGCTATCAAAAAAACCACAGTGCGGCCATGACCTACTTGCAATCCTCAATAGATCAATCGGGCCTACGTGAACTCTGGGAGGCATCTGGGGCATATAACAGCCTTAAACAACTTGTCAATCAGTTAAAAGGGTTTCCTTAGTGGAGGACAAAGCTGCGCTAAAAGGAAGGGCACATGGATGGTTCACTTTGCACAGCTATTCTAAAACCACCCCCCAACCCTACTTAGGAGCAGGATTCACGAAAGCGACAAAAGAAAAATATCTTCAACATCGAATCAGCATTCTCCTATCTCTGCTCCATCTGCCCCCATGGAAAGGAACACAGACAACGACTAACTGCCGCTTATGCGGGAAAGCAAAAGAGGATGTGTTATATCTACTGTGCATATGCAGGAAACTCAAATATGAACGTATGCTACTGCTAAAACCTATCTTAAGGGCCAAGGGAATTAGAACATGTAGGCAGGTAGTGAGAGCATGCTTCGATGGCGGAGATGTTCAGCTAGCCTGCCGTCTCATACGATTCGTGGGTATCGTAAAAAAAAAAAATACCACCATCTAATTGCTTACCTTGGCCTGCCCCTTTAATCGTTTCATACTACAATTGCAAGCCATTAATATTCCCTGAATTGAAAATGACCCTCACCCAATCAGAGTGCCCCATACTATTTGCCAATTTGCACACCGAATAGCCGCTACCCTCTTGACACTAGCAGAATAAGTATATGTGTCGCCGTTCCAGCATACTAGACCACCCACACTGAGCCTTTGCGCACTCAACAGGAGCTGAAGTAAGAGGCCAACTGAAGCTGTGCTTGAACACTCATGTGCGCAGCTTACACGGAATACTATGGCCTACGGACACTCAACTTTAAGTAATCAGCCAGAATGATCAGGTCTTAACCCCTGAGAAACTATCCCTAGACACCACTCCTCTGGTTATCTAGAGGACTATCTCACACATTGCTGACTTTGCACATCGGTCCCTTACCCATCGAGCCCAACACCCGCACGACCCCTTAAGTTTCTGTATCCTTGGACCCTTTGCTCTTAAACAATCTTATTTACAAAAACATGTTTTTAATGATGTCATATCATCTTTTAAATGAATTAGTTATATGCCCATGTAAGCGGCGCAAATACTGTATCTTGACTTTTGGCACAAAAGCGAACTGCAAAATACTGGCTTGTAATTATGGTCTTAACTGCAGAGAATCTAAATGTCACTTTTTTATCATTCCAATGGTTTTAGTTAATCACGTAAATAAAGATACTTACATTGGATTATTTTCATTTTGGTGTCATTGCAATGATAACATTATTTCCTTATTTTATAAATTAGTGTTGAATTTTTATTGTGTGTTGTGTCTTAATTATTTACTGAATTGGTGTTTTTAAATTCTTTACATACCTGTCACTGAAGTTAAGCCTGACTGCTCACAGCCAAGCTACCAAGGGTTGAGAAAGGAAATAATTTTCTGAGACCTATTCTGAGCTCTAGACTGTGTTAGTAGCCTTATTGCCAGTGACAGATGCATATTTGCCACTACTAATAACCCACTTTCCAACAGCAATGTACTGCCCTACATCTATGCAAGTGTTTCTGTATAATTGTACTGATCATTGCCATTTTTATAGCACGCAATAAAAACTGCAATATTTTGGGCTCATACAAAATAAGCATTATTTCCCATAAAAGTGGGCAATAACGTACAAGCGGACTTTAACAGATTTTAAATACCCTGACAACTGGGGCTCCAGTTCATATTGAATGGAGTAGATTTAAAACATTATTGCCATCTGGTGTAGGCAATAAGGCTTTTAGCACCCCCCTCAAAAAATTGGGAGTAGGAGCTATCTCTAGCTTGAAGAGATTTGAAAAAAACTTAGCTCCATTCTCCAGTGGTGCTCCCTCACCTCAGCCTCTTCAGTTGCCAAGGGTGTAGCTATCTATGATGGAGCAGATGTAGTGGCAGTGGGGCCCAGTAGCCTCAGGAGCCCATTGAACCCTGATTATCAATTTATTTAATTACTCAACAAGTGACTGGGCCCATCTTCTTTACTTGCACTAGATTCAATGACATGCGCGCTACGCCAATGTCAGTTGCTACTGAAAAGGCTGAGCTGAGGTAGCGCTGCAGGAAACTATGTGGTATTAGAACTGGAGGTTATGTGCAGTGCTCTGCAGCAGGCACATTCACCTTCTAAAATATCTCAAGATGAGTCAAATTGGCGACCAATTGATTTCTCACACACACACAAACGTGCACTCACACACACACACACACAAATATATCATTAGCAAATTAATTAACCACCTAAGCTAAACTATTATATCCTGGAAATTGCTGGATATACATAGAGCCCAATAGCAGGTGCCTTTATCCCCGTAGCTGATCAGCAGAGAAAGCTGATAAGAATGCTTAGTGGGTGAGGTTCCTACTTTATTTACCTCAGGCCATCCTTAAGGTCACAGGTTAGAGTCTGGGTGCAGCCAGCGTATCATTTCCTTGTTCTGTTGTGAGTAAATAATTTATAACTGGGTTCAGAAGTTGTTAGAAATGGGATTCCTGGTTGGTTGAGGCATGCACCCAGGCCAGGCAGAAACCACTACTCTAGTTAGCGTAAGCTAGATAAACACTAAATGATAACCTGTGCTCATCCTGCGATAGCTTGACACAGAGCAGTCAGGCTTATCTAAAGAGGCAATGTGTAAAGTATTTGTGCAACACACACCCACAGTAACACAATGAATACACCACAAATAGACTCCACACATGTTTAGAAAAATAGAACATATTTATCTGAGTAAAACAAGACCACAACAACAAACATCCAATCAATAGAAGTTCAGATATAAATTTTTAAAGATAAAATGCAAAAATAGTCCTTAGAAGTCACTAGCGGTTGAAAGGTTACTTGAGGATGTGAGGGAGAGGTACTGTGAGAAGCTGGCCTGGTACATGATGTCCACTTATGTAAGTGGGCACCTTGCAACAGTCCAGACAACCCTTATGGTGATTTAAGAGGTCTTAGACAACCTTAGAAAGCTCTCTAAGTGGTGGCTGTGGAGAGCAGCCTTCAGGCTTAGTCCAGAAGGAGTGTAAGCAGCTTGTTTTACCAGAATGCAATCTTATAGTATAGATTAAGTGAAAAAGAACCACACAAGGTATTTATAAAAATATGTATTTTTTTATATAATACTCTCTAATACGTTTAGATATCTCCTACACCGAGATAAACACAATGCACACAATACTTTGCATAGAAATACAGTAAATAGCACAGAATACACAGTGGACCCCAGGGGGGGACAAAACCATATACTAAAAAAGTAGTATAAGAACCACGACTCGGGTCAAGACAAGTTCAAAAGGAAGTAGAAGTGCTGGGGACCAAAGGAAGCACCCAAGCTGAGTGAATTGGAACCCCGCGCAGAGCGTGTGCAGTGTGGAAACACAACCGTGTGCTCCGTACAAGTCTACGTGTAAGTCGCGGTTGGATTTTTAAAGATTAAGGACCTTCCCCAGTGGACCCTGAAGAAACCCTGTGGAAGACAGAAGGTTGGAGAGCCACCACATCTGTGGATACCCTAGTACCCACGTTACCTACACCAGGGAAGCCGGGTGCATAGTTGTGAAGTGGTGTCGGAAACCGCAGTCAATCCCAATGGAGGAGTTCAGGAAAGTGACGCTGCTGAAGAAGGAGAAAGTGTGTCTGGTGGAATCCAAAGGTGGATTCTAGTTGAGAGGTACCTACAAGCAGAGGGGACAGAGTCTATGTCACTCAGGAGTGACCAGCAGGCTTGGAAGACGAATGCCCTCCGATGTCGGGTGTTGCAGGAGAGATGACAAGGACCTTGACTCTGCAGCTGTGAGGACCAGGCGACACTGAGGAAGACCAAGAGCCATGCACGAGCTGTCCCACAAAGGATGTCGAGTGCTGAGGGGTCGGTGTCAGGCGAGAACACCAACAAGCCTTGGCAAATGCAACCAACACAGGAGTTGAAGAAAGAGCAACATCGGGACCAGCAAGGTCCAGGGGATTCACCACAAGCAGGGAAGTCAGGGCAGGCCCCGAGCAATTAGGGGAGCCCAAAAAAACAAAGGTGACCCTCAACAGAACCCACAGGCCAGAGGCACTGGAGTCGCAAGAGGACCACAAGCAGCTCACCAAAAGATGCAGGCCACGGTACACACGATGCGATGTGGACAAAGATTTTGGTCACTGGAGGTGCTTGAGGTTGAGGCTACTTGGAGCCCGAAGATCATGTGGAAGGAAGCCAACAAGCCTTTGCAACTGCAACTATCAGTGCACAGGGGTTTGGTTATTGCAGGGATACTGGCCTCAAACTTGGTAAGAGGGCATGGCAGGCCTCGAGAGCTGTGGAAAACCACCACCTGTGTTGCAGAACTTTACGGAGTACGGAGGAGCTCAGGATCAGCAGACTGGTCGACTTAGTTGCGGTGCCTGCAAATGCACTCCTTCACTTCAAGGGAAATTCCTTCAGGTCTCTTTGATGCCCACAGGCCTTGGAAGGTTCCTGTATGGTGCACAGGCACAGACGATGCAGCAGACTGGAAGGGAGACAAAGTCGAGCCCAAACGAAGTCCAGAGTGCCCAGACGGTAGAAGAAGTGATGTCTGATCTGAATCTTGTCCCACGACGAATCTAGGGACCTACACCCAGGTAAGCCCTTAAGTACCCTAAGGAAAGGGTAGGGACAATTCAGGGGACCCTCCCAAGGGAGGGTCTGGACAAGGGGGAGGTTACTCCCATGTCCTTTGCCCAGTTTCACGCCAGAACGGGAGCCAACAGCTCCCAGGACTGGTTTGAACTGGACTATGCACGGGGACACCAAATGTGCCCCTCATGCAGACTTTGAGGCGCTGGAAAGTGCACCCACCCTGTCCAATACCTTAAATCCTGTCTGGGAGGTGGTCACACCTCCCTATGACAGGATGGCTATTGTTCTGCCTTCCCCTGCTCGAGCTTGGCTCAGCAGCAGGAGGGCAGAATCGTGTCTCTGGTCAGCAGCAACCATTTTGTGCTGTCCGGGTCTAGAAGGTTGGCACCGGGAACGCTGAGAGCCTAACGGAGGGCTCTTTCAGTGCTTGGAATCATACCTCCCACACCGTTTACAGTGTGGGGGTATGATTCCAACATGTTTGATACCAAACATGATAGGATTCATTGCAGCCAGTTTCGAGATGGTCATCACGTAATTACGCGGTGCCCCGCTATATAGTATATGGCTGCTTCACTGACAACCCGGGAGAATGGACTCCGTAGGCTGTAAGGGTGTCATGCTCATGCAGGGGCACCCTATCACTTAGAACCAAGCACCCTGCCTTCAGGATTGCAAAGGCCTGCTAGAGGGGTGACTTGTAGGTTTTAAGTGCAGTGACCCTAGATAGAGGAAACCCATATCTTTAGTAAGTGGTGCTACCACCTGCTTGCACAGGCTGCAATGGCAGGCCTGTAGTTTCATTTTGAATGGTCTCCCATGGGTGGCATAATGCATGCTTCAGCCCATGGGGTACCTCTGGGGTAACTATGCCCTGGGTACCTTAGTACCATATAGTAGGGACTCATAAGGGTACCCCAGTATCCAATCTGGGATATACCTAAGTACTGATCACAACAATTTTAGGGAGAAAGCAGATAGACTGGGGTCCTGATTAGCAGGATCCCAGTCAGACTAGTCAATAACAGCTTAGCACCACACAAAAAGTGGGGGTAACCATAAAAGCAGATCCTACTTTCCTACAGGTACAAATGCAAATTTGAGGCCCACCACGATGGAGGACAGGCTGGCTACAGGACCCACGCAGGGCCCGCTGATAAAGTACCTTTGATGGAACAAGGCATCGATGCTGAGGGCTCGATGAATCGATCTTTTCCACGCAGTCGGGTCGCTGAGTCGTCATCGAGCTTCGCTGAAGTGAAGGCAATAATGCCGTCATCGTCGGGCCGAGCAGGTTGTAGAACCGCTGCTGTTGAACAGCCTCTGTGTTGGCATTGATGGACGGTGCACCGGTTTCATTCGGCACAGTGGTGTCGATGTGTCGGTTTTGAAGGAAACAGCTGCAGAACCCATTTCTGAGAACCAGAACTTGGAGGGGGGACCTTAGGCAAGGGTAACATTTACAGAATGTAGAGTCCAGCACCAGCAGAATTGCAGGAAGTCTTATGTGTCCCTAAGACTTCAGAAAACAGGAGGCAAGCCAGGGGAGATCACTTGGAGGGAAGGCAGAGTTCAGCTCTCGTTCAGTAGAGTCAGGGAGCAGGGAGCCCCAGGCAGCAGGGCAACAAGCAGAAAAGCAGTCCTTCCAGAAAAGCAGTCCAGTTGAGTCCTTTAAGCAGCACAGCAATCCTTCTGATAGAGGTTCAGTTCAAGATCAAGAAGTGTCTGATTTTAGGGGGTCAGAGACCCAGTACTTATACCCAAAAGTGCCTTTGATGTAGGGGATGACTTCAAATCAGCTCTCTGATCCCTTTCAACCCAGTCCTGTCTGCCAGGCAATCTGTGGGGGCTAAATCAGTCCTTTGTGTGTGGACAGGACACTACCTATTGAAGTGTAAGTGTCAGCACCTCCCATTCCTCCCTGCTCAGGAAGACCCATCAGAATGCAGATGAGTGCTCAGAATGCAGACGAGTGTCACCTTCCTGTGTTTGTGTAGCTGTCACCCAGTCCAGACATGTATTGGAGACAGGCTGCAAAGCACACAGAGTTATTAGCACAGAGAAATGTCAATTTTCTAAAAGTGGCATTCTAAAACAGTAATGCTAAATCCAACTTCACCAATAAGGAGGATTTGTCATTACCATTCCAAATATCTGAAACATGAAGAAGCTATTCTTCTCTGATCAGGAAATACAGCATAAAAGTGTATTAAGGAATTTCCACTGCTAGCTTATGAGAGGAGTATTTTATTTTTATTTATTTATTTGAGTTTTATATAGCGCTGGCTAGACCCGGAGGTATCAGAGCGCTTTACATAAGGAAACAGCGTGTTACAAGTTACAAAAATAATCACATTAATTACAGAAAGGTTACAAATTCAATACAGGAGTTATTAGCGACCAAGAAAAACAAGATCCACAAAAAAAGAAAAAAAGAAAAAGGCCAGGGAGAGCAGGGAGTCCACGGGAGGGAGTCAGCAGCGGAGAAAGAGACGAGACATAAGTCCGAGGTCCGGCTGGGTAGGTGACGCCATAGCGGTGAGCCAGAGCCTGTCTCCCCTATAGCTGTCGGAGCAGCTCCACCGGGAATCGGTCATACATTTCGGACTCCGCCGGATATAAAATGAGGATCAGGAAGGGACCAAAAGTCTAGAGTCCAGAGACGGGCTGGTGGAGCTGGCAAGGGTGGAAGGATAGAAAGGGGAGTGAAGCTTGGCAGCCATCTTAAAGTCAGGCAAATCTAGTTCGCGCTACGGCGCAGTCTTGTGGCAGAAATGGCGTTCCACTCCCAGACCCTTTAAATGGCTGTCTGCTCACCTCCTAAGTGCTTGCCTCCAGTATTTGCACAAACTGAGAGAGTAGCGTGTGTATGCCAGTGGGTGCAGCACAGTAACCGGCGCTGCTCCCCGCGCCATGCAGGCTCAGGCCATCCGCCCTTGGAAGACTGTGGGGGCGGGATGCCAAAAGTCAGTCTGGGCCACAGCCGGGCCTCGCGCAGTGCTTCAGCGGCGTAGGGATGCGGGAGCCGGTCTTTCGTTCCGGTCGCAGCTCCGGATGTCCCAGCGTCTCTACAAAGGGGGGATCGGTGAGCTCACACAATGCTCACCGCAGCCTCAGGCCTCTTGGAGTAGTGCAGTTCTGCTCACGCCTCCATGCCGGCTCCAGCACCCGGCCGTCAGGTGATTGTAGTGACGGGATAGTGACAACCGACCCGGGCCGCGGCCAGGCCCCGCTCAGTGCTCCGTCAGACTCAGAAGGCGAGAGCCGTACCCCAGCGCCAGTCACAGCCCCGGCACACGGCTACTCCTCACCTCGGTTCCGGAGATCGCGGAGGAGAGGTGGTAGGAGTGGGGAGAGCCGCTAGCTGGCTGACATTCACACAGCAGCGAGGCATCTCCGCCGAGCCAGCGGCCATGCTGGCAAAGGCTCGGTAGGCGCTCCCTCGGGAAAACTCGGGGGGTGTGAAGCAGTCCACCCGGATCATTCCTGGGGTCCGCAGCGAGTGAAACAGGAGGTCGAATCCTGGAGGAGGGAGGCGGTCGGAGGAGGGAGGCAGTCGAAGGGGGGAGAGCCGCTAGCTCACAGTCCCCCAGCAGCGAGGCATCTCCGCCGAGTCAGTGGCCATGATGGCAGAGGCTCCGTGGGCGCTCCCTCGGGAAACTCGGAGGGTGTGCAGCAGGCTACCCGGATCATTCCAGGGGGAAAGGAAGGCACCGGAGTGCGGGCATAAGATCCACCGTAGGTTAGGAGGCAGAAGGGGGAGAGAGACCCGGGCCAAGTGCCAGAGGCAGTTCCCAGTCGGAGGAGCTCCCGGCCGGAGCTCCTCACCCGGCGGCCATCTTGGGAGTAGGCCTCACAGTAGTGAAAAACGAAATAGGCTGTTTGTCACTACCAGGACATGCAAAAAATACAAGTACATGCCCTACCTTTCATTTACACTGCACCCTGCCCTTAGGGCTCCCTAGTGCCTACCTAAGGGGTGACGTAGATGTAATAAAAGGGGAGTTGTAAGTTTGGCAAGTAGTTTTAAATGCCCAATCAAAGAAGCAGTAAACCACACACACAGGTACTGCAGTGGCATGCCTGAGACAGGGTTGAAAGGCTACTTGTGTGGGTGGCACAACCAGTGCTGCAGGCCCACTAGCAGCATTTAGATTACAAGCCCTGGGTATGTGGTATACCACTTTACAAGGGACTTATAAGTAAACTAAATATGCAAATCATGTATACACTAATGTCACCATGTTTAGGGGAAAGCACATGCACTATAGCACTGGTTAGCACTGGTAAAGTGCTCAGAGTTCTAAAGCCAACAAAAAGAAGGTCACAAAATGAGGAGGAAGGCAAAACGTTTGGGGTGACCCTTCAGAGAGGGCCATTTTCCAACAGTAATGATAACAGCTGTTAATATTCCTACTAAGTTCTAAGACTGTGGTAACCTGTGCTACATAGAAAAGTATGCACCCACATTTTATTTTTAAACAAATATCCTGCAGAGGGGTGTGCCAATTTGACATGCCCAGGGCTTGCACTGTGGTTTTTACTTTAAGCAATTGGGGCAAAAAGACACATAGGCCCAGATTTATCAAGGTTTTGGGTCGCGCTTGCACCATGCATGGTGACTCAAAACCTAGAATGAGATTTACAATGCTATGCAGAGGCATCCTGCATGGCCCTGCATGGTTTGGTAATTCTGGTGTAACGCAAAGCAGCGCCAGCCGCTGCCTTGCGTTCCACTGCGCCGGGAAGGCTTTCCATGGGTGGAGTGTGGGTGTTCCCATGCATCTACCCATGCATTCTGACGCATTCCTAGATTTGCCAAAACTGGAAGGCCAGGGAGTGCTTCAGAATTATACACCTTCCTCACAGAGGCGCAATGAAGATAAAATATCTTTATTTCCCCTCATTGGTTCCTCTTTCTAAGTGTTCTGCATTGTGCATGCACACTTAGAAAGATGAAAATGCCTCTAAGGGTTGTTAAAGTGCAGGAAAATTCTCCTTCATACACAAAAACAATTCTGCCTGTAATGCAGGCACCCTTCTACCATGGTGCAAGGGTGCCTGCATTGGCGATAGGCTGCACTGAATGCGCCAGCACAAGGAGAGGACAGAAATGTGCCATATCTTGATAGATATGGCACATTCCTGCCCTCCCCCTGCCACAAAGCGCAGCTCAACGCAGTGCAGCAAGTTGCCTTGCTGCACTGTGAGACATAATGATAAATATGGCCCATACTTTCCATGGTACCTAAATATAAGGTGAAAAATAAACGACCCTCATTGAAACACTGATCAGAGAAACCTGTTCCTTTGAGAGAGAGAAAGACACACAAAGAGAGAGAGTGTGCATGTCTGTTTGTGAGGAAGAGAGTGAGAGAGAGGCAGAAACAAAGAGAAAGAAAGAGAGAAAATCAAGACAAATAGAAAGAGATACAGGGAGAGGTAGAAATGAATTTAAAAAGAGATAGTGTGAAAGAGGCAGTTATAGCACATGCGAGAAAGTGCACCAAAACAGTCGGGCTGGCATGTCTCGCGGGTGGAGGGGCGGGGGGTCGCGAGGGAAGGGGGATAGTCACGCGGCAGAGTCGCGCACGGGGGGTGTTAATTTAATTAATAATGAAAAAAAAAATTAAACCTACCTTTTCGCCGGCCCGGTCCCGCATCTTTAGGAAGCAGGCAGCCTCCCTCCCCTCCCCTAAGCCAATCACAACGCTCCAGTTGAGCGTTGTGATTGGTCGGGCCGCCGCCCAGGAAGGGGCTTACTGGGAGGCCATTTTTTCCATGTAGGCTGCATTGCAGCCTGCAAGGAGAACTATAGAGGGCGCATTACTGGTTTGGGCTGCCACAGAGGGCCGACCAAACAGTCAGTGCCCTCAGCAGTGGGCACACCACTCCTCCCCTGCCCTAGAGCAGACCTGCCCACCCACTCGCCCCCAACCAAACCCTTTTGCTTTCTCGCAGTGCGAGAAGCAGAAACATAAAATGGTAGTTATTACCATTTTATTTCTGCTTCTCGCACTGCGAGAAAGTAGTGGGGCGACGCTCCTCCGCCCTAGTGGAGGAGCTGCCCCTGCACTGAAAGAGAGACTGGGATTGAAAGAGAGACAACTCGAGAGAAAGAAAGAGAGAGGGAGTATAAAAACATTTGTTTCAGTAGCATTTTCCCAACACTGGCTCTCTGATTTGGCCTATGATCACGCTGGAAGCTCCTATCCCTGTTCTCTCGTGACCGCCATTTCTCCAAGGAACCAATCAAAGTGCCTATTTCCTAACTTCCATCTTTTTTCTACGCACTTTAATATTTATTTATAAAAATGTGTTATTAACAGCGCTGGGAAGTTGGGTAATTGGTTTTCCGAACAGCGAATTGTCCAGGGAAGAAACCTCTTCAATTAGGCGAGTTATAATTTGCTAAAATGCTTTCTTTCTGGAGATTGCTCGATCTATAGGCAACGCTCCATGGAGTGGAGTGCAAAGATGCTTTTATCTCCATAACATGTCATACAAGAAGCAGACAACTCTAGTTAAGGGTCATAGCAACACCTCAAAAAAATCTAAAGTGATTCAGGGAAATCCAAAGTAAACTATTTTATTTCTTGTTATGTACAAATATAGATAGCAACCCACGCCTCTCCCTCGGCGGCAAAGGGGCAAGAGATGCGTTACAGATAATATCCATTAGAAATGTGTGTCTTTGTTCCAAGAAAGGATAGTTTCCTGTTGTGTAATGTGGTTGACTATACCCTTGGGGGCAGATTTACAAGCCCCTTGCGCCACTTTTGCGTCACTTTTCCCATGTTAAAAATTACGCAAAAGTGGCGCAAGGGGCTTGTAAATCTGTCCCTTTGTTTTTAGCTCTAGACATATTTCGCTAACTAAAGATTAAATACAATATTTAAAAAAGAAAAATCAACAAGCCATACCATCTTATCAAAATATCACACTTATCCATCCACGTTTACTCCTGTTCAGTTAATCAAAGGCCCACCGCAGGCCTCTACTACTCGGCCATGTGATCTTTGATTCACATAATTTCATATGCTTTTTTCTTTTGTTTTTTACGTATTTAAACACACATTTATTTTTCTAATGTTTATCAACCTTTAGCTTTATATATTTTTTTATTATGTTTGTCAGAAATATTAAAATTGTACTCAGAATAAAAATATTTGATTGATCAGATGCAGGCTTGTTGACATAGTCGATGAAAGGGAGGATCCAATGTAAATCTCTTCCATATAGTCTTTCCTATTCTGATCGCCTAATAAACAAGGGGCCTCACTCACGAGGTTTTGGTGCAGGGCAGTGCCACAAGAAATTGTGCTGCACTGCTCTACGTCAAAAGAAAAGTGCAGGATTGCGCGGTATAAATGAGATATTGCGCATTCCTGTCCTTTTCCCCTGCACTGGTGCACAATGCTCTGCCTTGAGCCAACGCAGGCACACCTGCGCCATGGTGCAAGGGTGTCTGAGTTGTAGGAGTGATTGTTGATGTGCAGGAAGGGACACCTTCTTGCAGAAAAACAATCATGAGAGGTGTTTTCCTCTTTCTATGTGTGCTTCAGAAAAAAAACTGCAATGGCCCATTTTTTTTCTTGAAAGTCATCTGCAAGCGCTGCTGGATACTGCTGTTACCAAATCCCAAAGCTGTGCAATGCGTCTTCTACAGCACTTCACTCCCTCTCCCTTTATTTCACTGTTGCCGGTTCTTTTTCATCCATGCTTCACCCCTTTGTCACAGTTTTCCCATCTTTCTCGTCTTGCTTCTGTCTCCATTTTCTACCTTTCACTCCTTTGCTCTGGGTCTACGCATGATGATGAAAAATAAATCGTGGTCTGTAAAAATGATTGTCGGTGCCAACAACATCTGCAGCCTACAACTATTGGCACAAAAAATCACTCATCTGAAAATCTTATCTGATATTAGTCACAGAATATTCAGTTCCTCTCAGGGGCTGAGACATTGATAGGCGTTTGGGCAGCAGGCTATTTCCCTCCATTTATTTCTGTAGCAGTTTTGTATTCGTTCATTTCAGAACTATCAGGGAGTATTGAAGATTGGAAATGGGTGGAAAGTTACCAAGTACAATAGTATTGATTGAATGTTCTTTCAGTAGTGGGGAAATGACCTTGATAACAACAGGAGGCGTGACACCCTGGGCGGTATTGAGTGTTAGGACGGGCAATAGACTTTCCAGGTTTAACTATTTGCAGCTTACTTCTTGGTTTTCAACTGTTTCACAGGAAGTAGGGGGTCCATGGGATTTTGAGGCTTCACTCCAGGATGCCAGCCCGAAAGTTAAAGATGTGGCAAAGTGGTATGGGCAATTTCTGGAGGCAGAGGAAGAGAAATTGAAGGCTCCCTTTGAGACCTGGGCAGACTCCCTTCAGGAAGGAAACATACAATCTCTGTGGACAGACTCTCTGAAATTACTATATGCTACAGTAATACCTGCCAATCTTAAACGTCATCATTTCTTTGTCATCCATAGGTTGTATTGGACTCCGCAAAGATTGGCCAAGTTTGTGTCACAGCCGGTCCCCAGATGTAAGAGATGCAACCATCTAAGTGCCAATGATGTTCATGTTTTTTTCACATGCCCAGTGATAAAAGAATTCTGGAAGACTGTGGAAGCAACTATGAGGGCTATTCTAGAGGAGCATGTAGTTTTGATGGAAACCTTGGTGCTTTTGGGGTAGATAGTGTCATACAACACTCCTAAACAGTAAGCAAAGGGGCTTAGTATTCTATTTGTTGCTCTTGGCCAGGCGGGAGATCTGCAAACGTTGGTTGGACCCTCTTCCTCCACACCCCACTGTATGGTTAAGTGTAGTTAAGTGGACATGCAACATAGATATCAAATGCAACCCACGGCGGTCAGAAGAAATTTGGGGGGACTTTCTGAAGTGGTTAGGTTAGGGCCTAAGATAAGCCCATAGGGTGGTCGTAAACATCAACATATGGTCCTATGATTACACCAGGCCATGGACTTGGGGGTGGGGTTTCTGCCCCCCCCATAAAAAGACCAGTGCCGTGGAGGTTAAGGGCGTGAAACTTCAATGGACCACAGAAGGACCGAGGGTGTTTACAAAGGGCCCAGAGTGCAGTAGCCATGGTGATATGAGGATAAAAAATAAATAAAAAAAAGTAGTGGGGAAATGATGACTTGCTTTGGATGACCAGTGACTGAGTTAATAACGAAGGATATTATCAATCAAACTGAGCAGTGCCTTAATTTGCACTTGCTAATAAGCAAATATATATGTGCCAAACTTGGTTTATTTTATATTACTTTCAAAGACCTCTCTTGTGCCTTTGACAGTGTAAACCAGTCAAAGTAGTGAGCAGTTTTGACTTAACTGGGTCCTGAGGAGAGCCTGGTAGTCTTCCTTGGAGCCTCACACTTTAATCTTTCTGAATCAGTTAGTTGTGGGGAATAAAGTAGAATGCACTGACCCATTTGCCTCACAGCACAAGGTACACCAGGAATATGTTTTAGCCCTGTCTTATTTTTGTTCTATATCTACATTCTGAATTGTGTTCTTACTAGTTCAGGCGGAACTCATGGAGTTTTGCTCCACGGAATTTCACGGAACTCCAAAAAAACTCTGCAACTTTCCGCAGAGCTTCGGGGGCTGGCAGAAGTGCTCGTCTGCCCATTCGCACTGTTTTTTTACATGCAAGTAATGCAATCCGCGCTTCCGCTAGTGCTTAATTTGTGCCGGTGGTATCTGGTGCTCATCACCGGCACTTATTAAATTTTCCCTCCCTAGGCATTGGGCAGCCCTGCTAAGTACCACCCATCAGGGATTAGACTAATGCATTTCAGTGCTGGTGTCCGCATCACCGCACTAAAATGCATTAGTCACGAATTTACATCTACCCGAATTGAAAGTGCAATGAAGCGCTGCGGCCGGCACATAATTAAATAAGAAAAGCGCTGCTGTGCAATTTGATTTAGCTACCTCGGAGCTCACAGGTGATGGCCTCAGGGGATTTGAAGTGTGTCGAAATGGCCAGCACCGGCCCGGATATAAAAAAACAAATCTGCCTTCTTGAGGACCGACCTCAGCCTCTGGGACAAGTGGATCAGTTGCATTCTCACCTGGAAGTGGAGACAGAATCTGCTCTGCACGAGCTGGGCCCAGCTCACATGGATTCAGCGCTGCTTTCTGTTTTCTTACACAAGGCGCATACTCCTGTTGATTGTCCAGGCGGCAGTTTCAGTCTAGATTCACAATTTTCTTAACTCTGCTACTGCCCCAGACCGGACAAGACCCAGGTTGATTAGAGTGGGAATTGCCACCACCTCAAACCATGCGCTGCTGCTCTCTGGCATACCTGCTGCAGCTCCTGGACATCGTAGTTTCACCGGCCTGCTTCAGGCCTCTGTGTGTTGTGGCTGGTGCAAGCTGAAGCAGCACTCTTGTCTCGGACACTCCTGTCCAGTCCTCCAGCCCTGACTGACGTTCAGCAGCCTCCTCACATGCAAGACAGGCACAGTGACAGACACTGACTGTCACTGAAAGGCTCTGGCCAGTGCGGGCGGCGGCAGCAGGATGTTTTAATTTCAGATTCCTGGCACAGCCAGCCCGAGCCACCAGGGATTGCTGCTGCCGCCCGGAGAAATTAAAGTAAGGAACATCTGTGACCTTCTTGAAATGTGCTGCCCTCTCCTCTCTTGGAGGGCTGCTTGGGGCTATGCCAGTCATGGTGAGAGCAGGCGCTGAATGTCTAAAGGCCCGGGGCACGGCTATGAAGACAGCGTGCCACGCCATGCCCTCTCACCGTGACTTAAATCTGCAGCTGCATATTAGATGCAACGCAGTACGGTACTGTCTGCAGAGAAGAGGGCCAGCATCATCTCTAACATTGTGGCAGCCTGCCCTCTACGGACCGGTAGCTGACTCCAGTCTCCAGCACATCATCATGGCAGTCAGAGCAGCTGTCTGCAGTGAGTGACTGCTCAGACTACAGCTATATCGACTATCCCGAGGCAGCAGGCATTATTTACCCACCACTGTCAGTGACTCCTTGGTAAGTCAAAGATATTGTGGTGATTAATGCTCCTGCTGGAGAGAGATCATAGTTTTGTCCAGTGCAAGCTTTAACTCACCAGTAGCACAGGAGGTTAACATGCATGCTGCAAAGAATGTGTATTTTACATATCACAAAACTGTATTTTATGTGAATAGTTCAGTGGGTTACTGCTTTTGTCACAGAGATCCTTTGGTTACTTGCAATTCATAAATTACAATCCTAATCCACACAGTGGCCTAAAAACTGTAATTAGATAGTTTGTATAGAAATGCACTCTTATTAGAAAAGACAACCCCAATTACCGTGGTACATTTTAAATCCTGAGATTGTGCTTTTCGAGACCACTTTTAAAATATACTGCCTACCAGTATGAATGACGGGATCCTACACCTTGTAATCCTCATTGTTTATTTAACATTTCCTAGGATGATTCATTGTCTCTTTACAATGTGTCTTTGGTATAAAGTGCTCTGACACCCTTCACTGGTATAAGCAGCGCTATAAAAACAACTGAAATGTTTGTGAGAGAGGAACTATGGAGAGAAAAGGGGCACAGTTGTAGAGTGGTAGTAAGGTAATCCGTGGAGAAGGTGGTAATTGGAGGGGGGAGTACCAAAAAAGTTTGTTGCACTGGGCACCACCTGTGCTAATGCCAGCTCTGAAAGAGTGAGGCAGTGATGTCTGTCACTGTGCTGTTCGACATTGATAGTTTTGCCTAGTTGGGAAAGTGTTGTACTTGGTCAGTCAGTGGAGGAAGTAGGTGGAGCCTGGGGAAGTGGGTGTGGCCTCCAATTTTTTTTTTTGGAGCGCCTGCACTTAATATTTTACAAATTAAGCACTGGGGAGTGGAGAGTAACCAGTCATGCCAGCAAGGCTCTTTTATGTTGCATAGTGAAGTATTAATTGTGCAGTGTTGGAAACGGGGTTACCGATTCCGGCACGGTAGCATGGCGCGAGGCGGAAAGGCACCCGAAGGCAATGTGTAAGGCAGTTGTGCAGCACACACTCACTTTGACTCAGTAATACGGACGCAATAATGTGACACCACACCAGGCATGTGTATTAAAAACAAGTTCTTTTATATAAATCAATGCAGCATCAGATGAGGCAGATTAATTCAGGGCAACATTTCAACTCCTTGAAATACTTAATTAGTGCGTCATCTCACTAAAGCACCATAGCTCATCAACATTGTAGGCCACTAAAAGGCCGCTGAAATCATCTCCTAAACGTAGCACCAATAATGATTACAGGGTGCAGGAATAAAACATGGGCCTAAAACATGCAGTTCACCTCATGAGTATTCAATCACATGTAAATAGGCATTTCACACTACATTTAAAACAGGGCCTGCGTTAATCTAGGCGCACCCACATTCAGTACAGTGGGCGTCGCAAATCCGGTACACCTGCAACATAAAACACTTCAACTCTTGGCGGTGTACACTCCAGCTCAATTCAGTTAAGCACCTTTACACTAGGCAAAGACATTTCATTAGTGTGGATCTGCATCACGCCTAAACAGTAATTAAAGCAGGCAAAAAAATTAGGCTGGTGAATAGCTTAGAGAACCCCTCAACATGTCCTTCTCTCTGGGGCTTCCCTGTTAATTAAGGCTTCTGTGTCTCTCAGGGTTATTCAGGGGTTAATGTAGGCCAGGCCCACTCCTCTCTGGGGCCTCGCCTCGTGGGGATAGTTTCTGTTGGCTTCCCCCTTTACTCCACAGGCTATTGATGGCCCCCGGCCCCCAGTGGCGTCTCTGCATGCCCTAGGGGCCTCCCGGGCTCACCTGCGGTCGTTTCGTTGGTCGCTCTTCGAAGCGACTGGCTTCTTCCCGGGCCGGCCCGTATTTGGCAGGGCGGGGCCCGGACTGGGTTCGACGGCCTTCCGGCCGGAATTGCGGGACGTTGGGGGGCCGGTATCGCTCTCCTCCGGCCCCCGTAGTTAGCGCTGAATGCGGGGAAGGGAGCGGGAGCCGGCAGTCCTCTCCGGCCGGCCTCCTGCCTCCTCTACTCACCGGGCACTCTCCTCCGGCTTCCGTCGGCGCTGGGGGCGCGGCGGGAGCCGGCGTCCAATCCCTGCGCGGCCTTCCCGGGGGTGCGGCCGATGACGCGGTCAGCGTCCCCGGTCGCCTGGCAACGGCGTCGACGGGGCCTGGAGGCCTCGTTCTTCCTTCTAGGCCTCAGCGGTGACTCCTGGCAGTAGCGCGCTTTCCCTACCACAGCGCGGGGCCGCGGCGGTGATTTATGGCGGCAGGGCACTTTTCTTCGTTCAGCGCTGGGCCGCGGCGGTGATTTGGATACTGGCCGACTTCAGCCCCGAGGTCAGTGGCTTAAGGGCGATTCCTCCCACGTGGAGGCACAGCGCGGGGGCGCGCCTGCAACAGGCTGGCAGGGGGGGCTGATTTAACAGTGCTTGGCAGCCCAGCAGCAGGGCAGCACTGCGTCAGTTAGGAGTGGATGGGGTGAAGGTCTAGCGCTTCAAGGCACGGCGCTTTACCTGGTGATCCCCAGTTTGGCAGTTCAGGTTTCTGGCCTTGCTGGTCTGTCAGGCCTTGCAATTTCAGGTTACTTGCGTGCAGTTCTTTGTTGGTTGCTTCTTGGGGTTTCTCCGTATGGGGGAGGGAATGAGTTGGTGGTTCTTGGGGTGCTGGATGGTACTTCCCCGCACGCTGAAGATGGTTCCCTGGGTCCCCTCACGCTGGGCAAGGTCAGTGGGTGGTGGGCGTTCCTCAGCTAACTTATTACAGCAGTGCCTTAGCCCTGTCAGTAGCAGTAGTGTAGGTCTCCCCTAGGCCCTAAAGCCTGTACTCCGGCAGAGGTTCTCCCAGGATCAGTGGTGCCCCAACTGACTAAAAGATTTCCCTCCAAACCTCTTATACCCCTAGGTCAGGTGACCCTCCTAAAGGCGGCAAAACATAACTCCTCCCACAGCCCGGAAGGTTCTGGAACCTTCCACCATGTCTGGCTATGTGGCCCAGAGGCGGGACGGGATGGATACTGTATCCCTATGTCCCAGCCTGACCCTGGCTACTAGTATGTGTATGTGTGCAAGGCCACTCTGCAGTAGCAGGGGCCTGTGGCAGCCATCTTGGGTGAGAGAGCACCTGCACCTCAGCACTGGTTGGCAGTGGTAAGGTGCCCGGAGACCTAGGTCCAGTAAAAATACGGTGGCAAAAATGAGGCGCAAAAGGGAAAAAAACAGGGCAAGACCACCCTAGGGCTGACAGGTCTAACATGCAGCATACATACTTTTATACCTCGGTCAGTAATGGCAGGTAAGGTAATCCAAAGTTCTTAACACACTAAGGGGCCGATTCCGATTCGGGCCGGAAAACGTACCGACCGACTCGGTACGGGAATTTAGTCCGACCGACACGTACCGGCGCTGCCCGATCCGCGTAGTACGATGCAATGCATGTGAATCACGACCGACTCGTACGGAACACAAGCCGAACGACCGAACCGCACGGAAACCAGCTATCCGGCCGGGAAACCACGCAAATCGAACCGACCGACACGCAACAGGAATGAACCCGACAGAAACGTACCCGCGAACTCCGACCCGCGCACTACAATGCAATGCGTGTAAAACCAGACCGAGTCGCACGGAGCTCAAGCCGTACGACCGACACGCATACAAAACCGAGCCGAAGCAACCCAATACTCTGCGACCGACGCATACGCCGCACAGAAAACACAGCAGAAACACAGCTTGAAAGACTCGGAGAAGCTCGCACGAGCCAACTGCAGCGTCCTACTCGGTCAGAAGAACGTCTCCTACATGCCCCAAAACTACAAAGGAAAAAATACAAAAAAAAGGGCCAAACAAGCAATGACAAAGTCAATAAATACCGGGGGGGGGGAAATGGAACAAAGACACACCCACAACTCCACCAATATAAAGGCCACAAATCCCTACCATGATCCTTTGCAAATTCAAATGACCTGCCAGCACAGAACACCATCAGACAGCAACCACAGACACACCCACAACTCATCCATCACACAAGCCACACACCATTAGCACCTCCCTAATAGCACCCTCACATACACCCAGCAAAACTGACACTCACCTACCCTCACTTGCACACTCCACACACATCAATCCCCACCACCACCCATCACCATGCCCCCAAAGAAGAATCCAAAGTTCCTAGACAGTGAATTGGAAGTGCTGGTAGATGAAATCCTCAGGGTAGAGCCACACTTGTTTGGTACACTGGTCCAACAGACCCCCATGTCGCAGAAAACCAAGATGTGGGAGAGGATCGTCGACAGGGTGAACGCACAATCACCATGTTTGCGCACAAAGGAAGACATCCAGAACAGGTGGTATGATGTGCGCAGGAGGGTCAAGGCCCTACTCAAGAAGGATTATACCTTGAGCCATCGCACCGGCAGTGGCCCTCCTGCCAAACCAGTATACCTCAGGCCCTGGGAGGAGAAGGTGCGGGCCATCCTACCACCAGAGAGCGTACATGGACTATCAAACATCCCAGAGCCTGGTGAGTACACAACCAATATACCCAATATCGTGTGACAATACACACACATCACTGTCAAGGGGATAGTCAAACCATGCACCGTTAGCAAAGCCACAGTAACCAAAACATAATCATCACAAGAAGTGTATGTTAGTTAGACAAACACAATACCTGCCATCCCATAGTGATATGTAACTGTGTCATGACATGTACAAACCCGACAACAAATAGAGCAAGGCAGCCGCACAAATCTAACCAACAAACACTGTCAGACATTTTGCCACCACTAGAACACCACCTCACAGGGAAGCTCACTGAAAGGAAGGAATTCTGTGTATGCTGGTGAAGTCAGTGTAGCCAATAGCATGATGGGAGTTGTAGTCACAGATATTGCTCACCCTCACAATTGGCCCATCAACACCACTCTGAACCATGCTCACATCACAGGGAGTGGAAAAGAACTGACAAGATGGCTGACACTGGGTACTGCTGTGGGAGCACAAGGCCCTGCTGGGAACTGTGCACCAACCAACAGCAGGACACCACTGTCTGACATCCTGAAAGCAAACTTGCACTCCCTGCAATGGAAGCACGTTCCATGGTGGGATATCTGGCTGGGTGGGAAGGAGGACTGACAGCACTGACCATAGTTACCAGCAGCTGTTCTCACACACACCCTTAACACAAACTCCACACAACTCACCTGGGAGAATGCATTGCCTCACACTCTAATTAAATATCCCACAAAGAACCACCACCCTGGGTTATGCTGTGTGAAGCACAGGGACACTTCTTGGACTTGTAGCCAAACTAACGCCAGGACAACACTGTCAGCCATCCTGTCAGCACAGGCACACTACCCCACAGGGAAGCAGAGTCAAAAGGAAGGAAGTATGGGCATGCTGGGAAGGGGGGTGTAGGCAATAGCATGATGGGAGTGGTAGTCACAGCTCAACATCCCACACCCGCATGGCCCAGCAAGCTCACACTGAAGCATGCACACCTCACAGGGAGTGAAAAGCCACTTCAAAGATGTCTGACACTGGTGCTCTGTTGTGGGGAGCACAAGGCCCTGCTGGGAACTGGGCACCAACAAACAACAGGACACCACTGTCAGCCATCTTGCCATTGCTGTCACACTCACACACAGTGAAGTCCACTCAAAAGGAAGGAAGTATGGGCATGCTGGGAAGGGGGTGTAGGCAATAGCATGATGGGAGTGGTAGTCACAGCTCAACATCCCCCACCCACATGGCCCGGCAAGCTCACACTGAAGCATGCACACCTCACAGGGAGTGAAAAGCCACTTCAAAGATGTCTGACACTGGTGCTCTGTTGTGGGGAGCACAAGGCCCTGCTGGGAACTGGGCACCAACAAACAACAGGACACCACTGTCAGCCACCTTGCCATTGCTGTCACACTCACACACAGTGAAGTCCACTCAAAAGGAAGGAAGTATGGTCATGCTAGGAAGGGGGGTGTAGGCAATAGCATGATGGGAATGGTAGTCACAGCTCAACATCCCCCACCCACATGGCCCGGCAAGCTCACACTGAAGCATGCACACCTCACAGGGAGTGAAAAGCCACTTCAAAGATGTCTGACACTGGTGCTCTGTTGTGGGGAGCACAAGGCCCTGCTGGGAACTGGGCACCAACAAACAACAGGACACCACTGTCAGCCATCTTGTCATTGCTGTCACACTCACACACAGTGAAGTCCACTCAAAAGGAAGGAAGTATGGGCATGCTGGGAAGGGGGTGTAGGCAATAGCATGATGGGAGTGGTAGTCACAGCTCAACATCCCCCACCCACATGGCCCGGCAAGCTCACACTGAAGCATGCACACATCACAGGGAGTGAAAAGCCACTTCAAAGATGTCTGACAATGGTGCTCTGTTGTGGGGAGCACAAGGCCCTGCTGGGAACTGGGCACCAACCAACAGCAGGACACCACTGACTGACATCCTGAGAGTCAACCTGCACCCACTGCAAGGGTGGCATGCTTCATGGTGGGATAACTGGGAGGGAGGGAGAAGGAGGTCCGGATATCAACCAAATACCACCAATGCTGGCCATGCATACACCTCAACATTCACATTGAAATGCTTCAGGTTGGCAGGACAATGTGCTACACCAATATCAACCTCTGACTGTGACAACTTAGGACAATGCAATGTACAGGCCCGCATCCAGAGAGTACAGTCACAACTGTCAGGTGTTTGAACCATTGATGCCTGTAGAAACATAACATACATTGTGTGTCTCTTCCAAAAACAGGTGATGATGGGGACACAGCAGCAGACGATGAGAGTCCCTGTCCCAGGCTCCGGGGGCCCTGAGCTCTCTGGTGTGGAACAGCCTCTGCCCTCCTCGGATGGCGAAGACCTACCTGGCCCCTTCAGTGTGAGTCATCATGCAGCACCAGCAGGACCACCATCTGCACTCGCCTGCACCCACTCCTCCAACAACTGCCAACACACAGACCACCCCCCGCCGACACGGACAGACCAAGGACCACCAATGACAACAGCACAGGGACCCCGGCCCACCGTGGAAGCAATGGACAACAACCCCAGTACCAACCCCCTAAGGGGCCTAGGGTCACCTGTGCGTGCCACCGCAGGTCCGCACATGTGGCATGGGGTGGTGGGAGGGGTGGTAGGCAGAGGTACGCTGTTTACAGAGGGGTCTGGACTGCATGATGACCCACAACTGGTACGCATTGCTGATGCGTACCAGAATAACACCGGAGAGGTCAGCCAGGTAGTGGGGATCCTCAAGGACATTCAACAGCAGCAGGCTGCCCATCATGCCCGCTTGGACTCCCACATGTCCCGTGTGGAGACACACATGTCCTGTGTGGAGACACACATGTACTGGCATGGAGTCCAAGTGGGACACATTGCAAGAACTGACAGCGGTGCATAGGGACATATTGACATGCCTCCGCCAGATTAGCACCAACATGGACACACCTCCTGTGTGCCCACAACATCTGGTGCCGCAACAACTGCAACTGCCACAGGGAGGGAGGATGACTCTGGCGGAGAGTCCTCTGCACCGCAGCAGCCTGCACGTGAGGGTCCCCCGAAAGAAGAGGGGTCGTCCGAGGAAGGAGAACTGAGAGGCCGATGGCCATGTATATCCCCCAGGAACCCAACACCTGTTCTGGAAATCCACCTTTGTGTGCAAACTGTTCACCCTGTCGAATGCAACCCAACTCTCCCACATGACATGGGAGTTTAAGTTGGACCAATGTATCAGATGACTGTGGACTTTACTCAGGACATTTCTGCTACCAACACTTCCAACTCATCTGGGAACTTTGGATTCCAATCCCAATGTACAGCACCCACCATCCTGTGCACTATCCTCACACATGTATGTAAATAAACTCACTAATACACCATACTTGCCTCTGTTGTGATTCCAACGTTGTTTTTGTCATGGAGATGATGATCTGCTAAATGACACTGTGCATGCTAACTGCTACAGCAAGTTCAACACCGTCATGTGAGTCATGGCGACGTGACACATATAAGGGAGACACACCACTAGGGCTACACAACACATACACACCAGGGCCATCTGACTCAACGCCTACACTGATGTTGCCAGGAAATACAGTGGAATGCACAGACACCACACCTATTCAGAGTCTGTATTAACTAGCCCACAGGTGAAGTAAGCTAATGTCAGTCAGATGTGTGACCACAGACAACGCACATCCCAAAGTGAAGCACAGGTTTATTACACATTTGCAACATGTTGTTTCCACTACAGATGCAAGGTAATCCCACGTGGCAGTGGCCACACAGTCAACAATTGTAGAAGAAATAAAGTCCAGGGGTGTGGGGCATCTCACCTGTAGGGAAACGACTGCTTCCACCCTGGAAGTTGAATCATGGTGTCGGGGGATCCGAGTGGACCAAACAACTCTGAAAGCACCCTGTAAAGGACAGACATGACACACAGTCAAAAGCACTGAAGAACAGGACAGAACTGCAATACTCATGCCCAATACATGTCACAAGATACCTACAAAAAACCAGGTTAGCATGTCAACACTGTTGGGGAGTACAGACTACCTGTAAGGACACATCGCTGCACGCATCCAGTCAAGTAGCACATGGCCACACTCAAACAGCAACAGAGCACCACCAACACATATCATGCAAACTCAAATCATTGACATGACATCTCTGGATACTCACATTCAGCTGAAGAAGTTGGTGATGAGCTGTGTGCGGACATCATCATCATCATCATCATCATCACTGGCATCGTGGCCCAGGCCAGGATCCTCCACAGGTGGCGGATGTTGGTCATCGTCAACCAGGATGAGAGGCAACTCCTTCTGCACTGCCAGGTTGTATAGCATGCAGCAGACAATGACAATCTTGCACACCTTTGCTGGGGCATATGGGAGGGCCCCTCCTGTCTTGTCCAGGCAGCGAAAGCGGCTCTTCAGGAGACCAAATGTCCGCTCGATCACTCTCCTGGTCCGACCATGTGCCTCATTGTAGCGCATCTGGGCTGGTGTCACAGGGTTCCTGAGGGGTGTCAGCAACCACGGCATGTTGGGGTATCCGGAGTCACCTACATACAGACAATTGCACATCAGCTGAGTTGGGTAAAGAGGGTGGAATACAACATTGCAGAACACACACAATGGTAAAAGTCAGTACACACCGACAAGCCAGGCACGCTGGTTCTGCATCTGTGACATCATCCTCGGGATGCGACTACTCCTCATCACGTAGGCATCGTGTGCAGAACCGGGGAAACGTGCACACACATGTGAGATGGTCATATCTGCAAGACATACCACCAGAGCATTGATAGAATGGTAATGTTTCCTGTTCCTGTATGCCTGCTCGCGTGCCTGTGGTGGTACCAAAGCCACATGTGTCCCATCAATGGAGCCAATGAGATGTGGCATCCTCCCCAGGGCATAGAAGTCACTCTTGACGTCAGTGAGTTGTTGACGTTTAGGGAAATAGATGTACTGGTTCAGGTATCTCAACATTGCCTCCAAAACATTGCGTAGCACACGGCTGAACATGGTCTGTGACATCCCACCAGCAGACGCCACAGTGTGTTGAAAGGTACCGGTGGCAAAGAAGTGTAGGGCTGCCATCACCTTCACCTTGGGGGTCAGCGCTGTAGGGTATGTCCGGCCAGGTTGCAATTGTGGGGCCAACCGCACCGTCAATTCCTCAATCAGCGGCCTGTTGAAGCGGTACCGTCGGATGCAGTCACGTTCAACCATGGTTGCAAGGTCAGGGAAGGGTCTATGGACAGCTGGTGCCCTGCAGTGCATAGTTGAACAAAGAAAGATTGTCAGTCACCCCACATATGTGGCATTGACCATACTCAATATCACATGATACATCATTACAAGACACAAGTACTTGATGTGTGTGCCGTTCTGTATGGACATATATGGCACCTACATGGCCAACATCTAACATCACAGTTCAACATGTGTTGACAACAAGTTCCAGGTCGTGCTATGGGAAATCATTAGGCTGTGTCACAGTACCCATGTACTGCTGTCACGTTCCAAACACACACCACAGTGACAAGTGAGGACAGATGTGCCACAGGCATCACAGCTCATTGACAGGTAGATTCCCAGGGACCCTGTATTGCCACATGGACATTGGCATGACATGGCGTATCATGTACACGTCAGCAAAACAACCATGACTCCCACAGGTAGTGGCCCCTGTTGCCTCTGCAGGACAGACATGGACGTCTGTGACACACACACGCACAACATCAAAGTAGATGCACAAACAACGTGGATGTGGAGACTGTCTCCCATTGTGCACATTGAATCAGAGACATCTGAAACACAACATGCACACAGACTGTGGAGGGCCATCACTATTGTGGCAATGGGTCACCCTGTGACGTACATACCTTCCCACATGGGACTCAGGGTGTATGTGACATGACATACACATACACAACCTGGAAATGTGACCATGCCACATGCCCTGAACTGAACAGTTGCACATCACAGTGGTCATGTGCACAACACACAAAGGATTCTGTCCCCATGAACACGTGCACAGCCTGGGAGTGGCTGCCCCGAAGTGCCACCAAAAAAACCACAGGTTGACCCCCATACACACACAGGTAATGCAGCCTTACAGGCCTTAGGATACAGTGTGGACAGGCTGTGGTGTTGTAGGTGTGCCCCTGAGTCCCTGGCAAGTAATTGTGGCTGCCATACGTTCACCAGTGACAACCATGGTGACATATGCGAGTGATTTGTACAGGGACGCGTTGTACAGCAATGGACCGATCGGTGCGCACGCATTGGCCTTTGCATATGATGTGGACGGATGCGTGTTGTCATCCGATGTACGCGTTGTACAGCAATGGACCGATCGGTGTGCACGCATTGGCCATTGCATATGATGTGGACGGAAATACGCGTTGTACAGCAATGGACCGATCTTTGTGCACGCATTGGCCATTGCATATGATGTGGACGGAAATACGCGTTGTACAGCAATGGACCGATCGGTGTGCACGCATTGGCCATTGCATATGATGTGCACGGAAATACGCGTTGTACAGCAATGGACCGATCGGTGCGCACGCATTGGCCATTACATTTGATGTGGACGGATGCGTGTTGTTTTTCGAAATACGCGTTGTACAGCAATGGACCGATCGGTGCGCACACATTGGCTATGGCCTGGCATGGCAACGGACGCGTTTTCGAAGCTTTAACGAGTCTGATGCAGTGAATTCAGTTGGCCACCCACAACAATGTTGCAAATTCATGGGTGTCATGAAGTTGAACTTTTGAAGGATGCTGTGGGCGTGTATAAGTGGTGTAATTCCATGGATTGGCCAGATTCAGAAGATGCAAACGACTTGGACCTATCACTTTGGACACATGGGACAGCATCTGCCTCTGCAGCACACATATAATGCTGGCTGTTCCCCTGAGAGCTCACTTGCCTGCACTACATGCTCCAGGACGACATCTGCCACCACCACTGCTGCTGTCTCTGCATCCTCTGGCTACTGCAATGGCACGTACTGTGGAGAGAGCCCCAGCCTTCAGCACTGAGGAGAACCAGGCCCTGCTGGACAGCCTCCTTCCACAGTACAGCAAGCTGTATGGGAAACCAGGGGAGCAGGTGAGTGTGCTGTCCACTGCCTTACTAAGTGTGCATGTTGTCTGACTAGCAAGACTTACAGTGTGCACACCACTGGCTAGCATGCTCACTGAGTAGTTGTCACCCCCCAAATTGTGTAGTTACATGCACTGAACAGGTATAGTGCAGTAACAGTGCATTCCAACAACAAGGTCTGACTTCCCAGGCAATGATACCATTTGGTAACTGCTGGCAAACTGTTCATAGCCATAGTTGCACTGCCTGTGTACATCATATGCCCCTGTGATTGAGACATGTATATCCAACTGTGTGATGCACGGAAATGTTGCATGTGTAGTAATGGCCTTTTCACTTTGTCATCCTCACAGGTTGATGCCCACCAGAAGCAGGAAATCTGGCTGACCATCGCCCGGGCAGTAAGATCCGTGGGGGTCTACAAGCGCCGGATCCGCAACTGCCAGAAGAGGTGGCAGGACCTTCGGGGCTGGACCCGGAGGATCGCAAGGGTCCAGCTGAAGCTGTCGCCTCCTCGCAGGAGGGGTGGACACCGGACCTTGACCCCCCACATGCTCAGGATTCTGGCAGTGGTCTTCCCAGACCTGGATGGGCAGCTGAAGGCCAGACAGCAGCAAGGAGGGGTGAGTCCATGACTGCACTGTGAACTTTGTCTGACATGCTATGTGCCCTCCTCTGGCCTGGTTAAACTTCCACAGTACATCAGTCTTGTGGTCCAGGACCCATGTCCCTCAATTGTGACATGCCCACTCCTCATCTGATACCCAGGTGTGGCCCTTACAGTCAGGAAATTGTGTCACTTGGGTACTGTGTCCTTGCATTCTGCTTAGCTCAAGGTGGGGGACAGCATTTGTTCCCATAACTTTGTGGTGGGCTTCATGGGTGGGTCAATTGCTTACACAATGCCTGAGTTCTGACATGTAATCTGCGTGTAACTTTTTATGTGGTCCAATTGCTGATCTGACTCACCACATGTGCCTGGGGTATTTGGCACACACCCATGCTGCGGGTGGGAACAATGTTTGGGCCTCAGGAGTATGTATATCAAGTGTGTCACACATGCTTAGCCACCTGCCTACTGTCCAGGGCTCATCCCTCTTTCACGTGGAGCAGGACAGTCATGCCTACTCCAGGGCATACAATACACTCTGTACTCCCACTCCCGTGTATCAGCTGACACGTTGTGCTCAGTGAAATGTTCCCTCAGGTGTCTGCCTCTGTGTCATTGTGCTGTGGCTTCGTTGTCAGGACTACTGGGGTGTTTATCGGTTAGGGCTCAGCATGCCATCTGAGATGTGACCATAGGAGACGATACTTGTGTGACATATAGGTGTTTGATCACTTGACTGTGCAGACTGGTGTATGCGACTGTGAAGTTCAGGCAGCTGTTATTCATTCACAGCAGACTGTGAGGTGCTCAGGTTCAGAGAGTTGTGTTTCATGTCTCCCATATGTCCAATTGGTATGACGTGGACAAATAAGAGTTCAGATGATGTGGTTTGTGGGGGATGGACATGTGCACTTGTCAGCTACAGAACTTGCATTCCCCATGACCTAGGATTGTGACACAGTGCAGACTGTTGTTGGCTGGCTGCCCTGCCCATGTGACTGGAGACAGTGATGTATGACTTTGCAGGCATGCCTGTGCCATGTCATTAAACGTCCTAAGAGTGATCCTGCAGGGGAGTGACATGTGCTACATGCACCCCATTGTGGCATTGACTATCAGGACATGGGTGCATCATGGTGTCTGGTGCTGGTATGCATCACATGCATTTCAAATTAGACTCTGGCCATCCCTTTATCCGGACACCTGTACTGACTCAGTGGCAAGAGATGTGATGTGTGCATGTTCACATACTTCACAGTGTTCTCTGCAATGTCCAACAACTGTGTAGGTGGTGCATGTGTCCACACTGGGGTATTACCATCCGACAGGCACCAGACTGATGTGTGCAAGGCCAGAAGGGATGTGAGTGCCATGGTTGACCATCAGACTGACAATTGGCTTCTCCTAATCTGTGTGAGCACTTTTGGCAATGTTCAACTAAGGATGCCAGGGCTTGCTCTGTAATGTGCTGTACTTACTGTGGTGTGTGCGGTCAGTGCAGGTGACTGATGTTTGTCTGTTTCCCTAATTGTTTGCAGATACATCCACGGCCACAGGAGGGGACAGCTCCACGGACCAGGAGGAGCTGCAGAGCCAGACTGGGTCAGCAGCCGATGAGTGGTCGGAGGGACCCAGTGGCACGGAGGGAGAGGGGAGCCACACCGAGGAGTCCTCAGCACCGTCCACCTCAGCTGAGGACCACAGCAGCTCGGAGGATGACTCTCTTGTGGAGGCGGGTGTCAGCAGCCACCACACCCCAGCTAGTATGGCTGGCCCCGCCACCACCACCACCACCGCCCTCCCATCGGCTCCCATTCCAGAAGTCCTTGGAGGCTTCCGTGTTCGGGAGCATGTCTCCTTTGTGCCAGGCACCGCACCCCCTGCCCCTGTGTCCCCTGCTGCCCTGAGTGAGGAGTCTGTGTACTTACTTCACCAGCTCCATGTAGGGCAGACAGCAATGCTGAGTGTCCTCCATGCACACACTACTCTGTTGACACAGCTGGTGTCGTTCATGGAGGGCATCTCATCGGGCATGTCTGCCCTACAGAGGAGCAATAAGTCCATGGCCTCCTCCCTGACGGCAGCAGTGTCCCTCCTCCAACAGTCCCTCACCCCTCCTACCTCTGCCCCATCCACACTTCCTGGCACCCTACCTGTCCCAAGCACATGCACACCTGCACAATCACCCAAACACACAGACACGAGCAGCACAGAAACACCCAAAACAAAGTCAAAACGTGCACGCAAGCATCCTCAGGGGACTGATACCACACCCACAGGGGATGGGGAACAGACACACACACAGGCATCCACAGTCACTCTGCAGTCCTCCGATACCTCTCCCTCCAAGACCCCTTCCCTTGCCTCACCTGCAACCCCACCTACAAAGCAGCTCTTCCTCTGTGACCTCGGCCTCTTCCCCCGATCCAGCTGATCCAGCATACAGGGGAAGAGGAAGTCCACCCACACAGAGGGAGTGCCCCTCACCCCCGGACACCCTCCCCCAGGCACAGACAAACTGAGGCCCCCACCCGCAAGTCCCCCGGACCCGGAAGAGCAAGACCCCGCCACCGCCCTGCAGCTCAACCACACAGTCTCCTTCCTCCATCCCTCAGGCCCCCACTACACAGGTTCCCCCACCACACCCTGCCCCAGGTTCCCCCACCCACAGATACACCATCCCCAAAATGATCTGGCCTTCTCCCCCTACCACTTGCTCTTCCAGCACCACACCCCCGCTGCGCATGTTTGTGCCACTGGTGTGGAGACCGTGTCCTCCCCTCTGTCCTGCCCACCTTACCTGAACCCCATTCTACTCCCCTGGAGATAGGCACTGCAGTGGAGTCCACTACCACCCCGTCTGACTTGGGCACTGCAGTGGGGAACCTGTCCACTCCATCTGGCCAGCCCACTGCAGTCGTGCCGGCACCCACACCATCTGACTCATGCCCCCAGTTGTGCCGGCACACACCATGTCAGACACCTCCACTGCAGTTGTCAGTGACTCTCCAGCACCCACCACCCCTTCCCTGCCTCCTTCTGGTGAGCCCTGATCCTGTCCCTGCGGTGCCTGGCCTGCCCCCGTATGCCCCTCTGAGGGGAATGTCCCTGGTCCGTAGCAGTGCAGGCAAGCAAAGGGTGACATCTGCCACTGTCACCCTGTTCGGACTTTACTGATGGACTGGCCATTGGCCTTTGTGTTTTTCCGGACTTTCAATTTTACACCCACATATGCTGAATAAAGCTACTTTCTGTTCTCTAGTGGTTTTGCTTCAGATGTACATGATGTTGATGATGCTAACCATGCCCTTGCTGCAGTGATGGTGATTTTTGATATCAGGAAAATGAAGTGTTACTGTGCAGGACCCCATGTGGTCCAGGGGAATGTGTCCTATCCTGGTGTGTATCCATGTCATCCTTTGCAGCAATATGAGGGTGTCATGTTTTCAATATTTGCCAATGGGATTTCCTACTTTTATTTGCAATATCACATCTGTGGCTTACACCCCTGCACATCTGTTGTGCTTGCCATTGTTCAATTTGTCTATTTCCCTGACCGTGTGACCATCTCCACTGGACATGCAAGTTTGGGCATCAATGGGGAAGGACTCATCTGTGTTATCAGTGCAACTTGCTATACATGTGTGTTGGATCTGTGCAGATGATTTCGGTGACACTCCCATGACCAGGCTGATGTGACGAGAGCCTTCATTTTGTGCTAATTGTTGACTGAGTGACCAAGTGTTCTGCTGACATGATAGAGCCCTGCAGAGACAACGTATGGCACAGCTTTCCTTACACAGGAGTGGAGTCCCCTCATGGCAGTGTGTAATTCCGTGACATTGCCTGAGCCCAAGGTGTGTGTTGTGTGAGCATGTCTGTGTGTGTTCACTTCCATTTTGCTATGCATGCTGGGATCCCTAGTGATGTTCCTGTTTGTGATGCTTGCTGAGTTGACCTATGTTCCCCCAAAATCTTCGCCCTGGGTTCTCTGGGATGTGGGTGCATGGCACATTACTGGTCATCAGGGTGTCACCCATAGGTGTGTTTGCTGTCAGGGCTGAGTTTGTGGGCAAACGCAGATGAGACACAGTCAGGATTCCCCTTGGCACTTGTTGGTTACACAAGTCATGTAATTTACAGTTTGTGGTAGCTTTCAGTGATTGTGACACGTTGTGTGTGTGACTGCTGCCACTCCTCAGGGTCAGAGCTGTAAGGTTGGAAGTTGTCTATGTGTGTTCTTTGTGGGTGACCTTGGCTTCTTCATTGGTGTGTGACTGTGGACGGGATCCCATTGGTTGGTGTGGATTTGACGTCATGCCCATGTACGGCGTACTGTGCAGTGTGTCAGACATTCACGAGTCTTGTTGACTGGCCATGTGTGATGGGTTTCTGCACCTTAGTTCCCACCACCACCCCTGGGATTGTCATGGGTGCATGTGCAATGTCACCAGTCCATGTGAGCTTCACTGCTGCACATTGGTGGAGATCAAGGTGTGTGGTGTTGAGTGTGTGCAAATGAGAGTTGTTTCACGGCTAGACCCCTGCCTCCATATTGGCCTTGGCTGACAGGCCGTGCTGATTGATTTGTGCTTGTGTAGGTGTGATGGTAGTTTGTTGCTCAGGACACATGACTGTGGTTCACAGTGTGAATGACATCTAGCTTTGTCATCACAGTGGGATTATCATGCAGGCCAGTGTCACCACAATGTGGGGTCCCTGGGGGTAGTGCTGTGGTGGGTCTGTCTCTTGCTGTGTTAGTTGCTGTTCCTACAAGCTTGTGTGACATGTGTAATTTGGGCTCCCTCTCATCTAACAATGCCTGATTGCCCACATAGGGGAATCCGATCCATGAGTTACTTTTGTGTGGCACTGTATACACATCTGTGTAATTGGTATTCAGGCCTCCTCATGTGTTGTGTGGTTGCCTGGGGACACTGGCACCCCCCATCACCTGTTGTGTTTGATATGCAGTGTGGGGCTGCCTGTTTGTGTTTGTGCATCTGCACCACTGCATTGGCATATCTTTAGTGTGCCATTGGCTGTATGTTGTTTGGTGGGTTTCCCCTGCTGTCCCTGGGACTCCTAGGTCATCAGTCAGCACAATGATCATGGTTTGTATGTCCCATTGCTGCCATTGTATGGTATTTGTTCACCTCACATATACAGTCTCCACAGGATATCTACATTTGTGTGTCCATTGGTGCAGATATGTGGGTCTGCATTATGATGGTCACTTCTGTCATTGTGTTATTGATGAATGTTGACAATGTCAGCCCCCATGGGTGATATTTGTCTGCACATGCCCAAAGGTATGTCTTATTTGCACTGCACTGTTTGCCTCACTCAATCTATGTTGCTATGGGACACAAGCACTACTATGCCACTGATGTGTTTGTTGTTCTGTGACCAGGAATCATCCATGCTGTTTGGCATTTGCAGCTTTTTCCATGACAACACTTACATTTTGGTCACTGTGATGATGGGGGTTTAGACCCCATTGCCACAATGTTCAAAATGTGCTTCAGCTATGGACCCCACACTTACCTTTTGGTCACTGTGATGATGAGGGGTTAGACCCCATTGCCACAATGTTCAAAATGTGCTTTAGCTAGGGACCCCACACTTACATTTTGGTCACTGTGATGATGGGGGTTTAGACCCCAGTGCCACAATGTTCAAAATGTGCGTCAGCTATGGACCCCACACTTACCTTTTGGTCACTGTGATGATGAGGGGTTAGACCCCATTGCCACAATGTTCAAAATGTGCTGCAGCTATGGACCCCACACTTACATTTTGGTCACTGTGATGATGGGGGTTTAGACCCCATTGCCACAATGTTCAAAATGTGCTTCAGCTATGGACCCCACACTTACCTTTTGGTCACTGTGATGATGGGGGGTTAGACCCCATTGCTACAATGTTCAAAATGTGCTTCAGCTATGGACCCCACACTTACATTTTGGTCACTGTGATGATGGGGGTTTGGACCCCATTGGCACAATGTTCAAAATGTGCTTCAGCTATGGAACCCACACTTACCTTTTGGTCACTGTGATGATGGGGGTTAGACCCCATTGCCACAATGTTCAAAATGTGCTTCAGCTATGGACCCCACACTTACCTTTTGGTCACTGTGATGATGGGGTGTTAGACCCCATTGCCACAGTGGTCATGGTCTGCTTGCATTGTGGAGGCCACACACATTTATGTGTGACACATGTGATAGGGGGTCACATTGTATGTTCAATGTCCTGTTCAGTGTTGTAGGCATTTGACACAGACTACACACGCTTGTCATGGTGTTGAGGGATGTGTTTTTCTGACATTCCTTATGTTGGAGTATGTTGGTTGTGTCATGCATTACCCGTCCTATGAGTAGGGGTGGTGTTGGTGGTAGGCATCCATCCCCCTATGAGTGGGGATGGTAGTAGTGACAGGCATCCAGGCCCCCATGAGTAGGGGTGGTGGTAGTGGTAGGCATCCAGCCCCTCAGAGTAGGGGTGGTGGTAGTGGTAGACATCCAGCCCCCCCTGAGTAGGGGTGGTGGTAGTGACAGGCATCAATTCCCCTATGTGTAGGGATGGTAGTAGTGACAGGCATCAAGCCCCCCATTAGTAGGGGTGGTGGTAGTGGTAGGCATCCAGCCCCCCCCGAGTAGGGGTGGTGGTCGTGGTAGGCATACAGCCCCCCCTGAGTAGGAGTAGTGGTAGTGGCAGGCATCCAGCCCCCCTGAGTAGGGGTGGTGGTAGTGGTGAGGCATCCAGCCCCCCTGAGTAGGGGTGGTGGTAGTGACAGGCATCCAGCCCCCCTGAGTAGGGGTGGTGGTAGTGGTAGGCATCCAGCCCCCTGAGTAGAGGTGGTGGTAGTGGTAGGCATCCAGCCCCCATGAGTAGGGGTGGTGTTAGTGGTAGGCATCCAGCCCCCCTGAGTAGGGGTGGTGGTAGTGGTAGGCATCCAGCCCCCTGAGTAGGGGTGGTGGTAGTGGTAGGCATCCAGCTCCCCATGAGTAGGGGTGGTGGTAGTGACAGGCATCCAGCCCCCCCTGAGTAGGGGTGGTGGTAGCGGTAGGCATCCAGCCCCCCTGAGTAGGGGTGGTGGTAGTGGTAGGCATCCAGCCCCCTGAGTAGGGGTGGTGGTAGTGGTAGGCATCCAGCCCCCTGAGTAGGGGTGGTGGTAGTGGTAGGCATCCAGCTCCCCATGAGTAGGGGTGGTGGTAGTGACAGGCATCCAGCCCCCCTGAGTAGGGGTGGTGGTAGTGGTAGGCATCCAGCCCCTCTGAGTAGGGGTGGTGGTAGTGGTAGGCATCCAGCCCCCATGGGTAGGGGTGGTGGTAGTGGTAGGCATCCAGCCCCCATGAGTAGGGGTGGTGTTGGTGGTAGGCATCCTGCCCCCCTGAGTAGGGGTGGTGGTAGTGACAGGCATCCAGCCCCCCTGAGTAGGGGTGGTGGTAGTGGTAGGCATCCAGCCCCCTGAGTAGGGGTGGTGGTAGTGGTAGGCATCCAGCCCCCCATGAGTAGGGGTGGTAGTAGTGACAGGCATCCAGCCCCCTGAGTAGGGGTGGTGGTAGTGGTAGGTATCCAGCCCCCCTGAGTAGGGGTGGTGGTAGTGGTAGGCATCCAGCCCCCCATGAGATGGGGTGGTGGTAGTGACAGGCATCCAGCCCCCTGAGTAGGGGTGGTGGTAGTGGTAGGCATCCAGCCCCCATGAGTAGGGGTGGTGGTAGTGGTAGGCATCCAGCCCCCTGAGTAGGGGTGGTGGTAGTGACAGGCATCCAGCCCCACCTGAGTAGGGGTGGTGGTAGTGGTAGGCATCCAGCCCCCCCTGAGTAGGGGTGGTGGTAGTGGTAGGCATCCAGCCCCCCATGAGTAGGGGTGGTGGTAGTGACAGGCATCCAGCCCACCCTGAGTAGGGGTGGTGGTAGTGGTAGGCATCCAGCCCCCCCTGAGTAGGGGTGGTAGTAGTGGTAGGCATCCAGCCCCCCCTGAGTCGGGGTGGTGGTAGTGGTAGGCATCCAGCCCCCCATGGGTAGGGGTGGTGGTAGTGGTAGGCATCCAGCCCCCCCATGAGTAGGGGTGGTGGCAGTGACAGGCATCCAGCCCCCCCTGAGTAGGGGTGGTGGTAGTGGTAGGCATCCAGCCCCCCATGAGTAGGGGTGGTGGTAGTGGTAGGCATATAGCCCCCCCATGAGTAGGGGTGGTGGTAGTGGTAGGCATCCAGCCCCCCATGAGTAGGGGTGGTGTTGGTTATAGGCATCCAGCCCCCCCTGAGTAGGGGTGGTGGTAGTGACAGGCATCCAGCCCCCCTGAGTAGTGGTGGTGGTAGTGGTAGGCATCCAGCCCCCCTGAGTAGGGGTGGTGGTAGTGGTAGGCATCCAGCCCCCCCTGAGTAGGGGTGGTGTTAGTGGTAGGCATCCAGGCCCCTATGGGTGTGTATGGCATTGGTGATAGCCATCCCACCCCTATGGTTCTGCTGTTGCTAGTGTACATCATTTCTGCATCCCTATGTGTGTGTGACATATGTCGGGTACGTGTCGTTTGTTTGTGTAGTGGGTGTTTGACTTACCGTCTGTGCCATACGCGTCCGAACCTGTTCCGGTAATAGATGTAGAGTATTGGTAGGACCTGCGCGATGGGATTCATGGTTGGTTCGTCTCGTTCGGGTTTCTCGTTGCTTCGACTCCTACTCGTCGCTGGCTTGTTCGTCTCGTAGCCGTGGATCATCTTGTGGCGCGAATCGGAGCTTATGTGCGGCTCTCCCGGATGCTCTGACGTGCCGGACGTAGCGACGGGTTCGGCGTGTACGGAAGGCGCATCGTACTAGTCCGGCCGGAAGGTGCTGTATTTTTGCTTCCGTGCGACTCGATTCTGCGTTTACGTATCCGGCTCGGGCGGGGAACAGGAGCTGGAATGGGTACGTATGGCTGGGTCGGGATCTGGGCAGTTATGCGCATCGTACTTGCTCGTTCGGACGAATGTTCGAATCGGTCGGGAAACACGCGTTCGGCTTGTTTTTTTTCCGGACGAATAGTGTTAGGTGCGCTTCCGGCCGTTATCGGAATCAACCCCAAAGTGTGTGTTCTGTTTCACTATGAAATTAAATCCTTTTGAAATATCACCTCTTCTTTTACTTTCTTTTTGATTATATGTCGGTGTTCTGGCTTAACATTATTCCTTGCTATCAGTGCTATGGTTGAAGATTGCCTAGCTATGATGTGAAGCATGGGTGGGAAAGACTTGGCACAGGTTGTGTGTGACTGAGCAGTACCACTACCAATATCATCAATGATCACACCCAAAAGAAAATCCAATGGCCCTCGGAGAACAACAATTTTCTGCTACTGTACTACAGTATAAACAAGTGTTTGAGGTGAGCAACATCATAATTTGTGTTTTAACATTTTGTTCTTCACTTACTTTCTTGATATAGCTACTCCTGCCGGTGTGTCTGGTGACAGTCACCACTGCCCACCAACACAACAGGAGATAGCCACCCGGCTGTGGCAGCAGACGTTGGAGGCAGTGGCTGCCAAATATCGCTGTCTGGTGGACCTTGAAGTTGAGGAGTATAAGGTAGATGCCCTGAGGCCGCCAGCCAGGCCCACCTCCAACTAGGTCAAGCCAATGCTGCTGCCTGTAGCTGGGATCCTCTGCCACACATACCACGACCTCCCCTCCCCTCCTCGAATGTTGTTACACACTGCCTCCTCCACCACGCCCTCCAATGGCTGACTCACCTGCCGCTGGAGATGGCACTTCTGCGGGAAGGGCAGAAAAAACTGGCCCGCGAAGTTGATGCCCTCAAGACCCCTTTTTTTTTTTTTTAAAACAAATTTTTATTGTCAAGTGGCACATATATTGCGGGGCCCTGTACCCCAGGGGCAACCGCAGCCTCAAGACCCTTTTTAATGAATTTTTGTTTTGGTGGAAGGTCATGTTGTGGGTAAAGGGGGTGGGGTGCACCAAGTTGGGGAAAGTGTTTATTTTTTACATTTTTTCTTTAGGACTTTAATTTGGACTTTTTGGGACCTTTTTGGCTTGGGAAGGGGCTGGGACTGTTGCAGGTGGAGAGGGTGGGTTGTCTGTTCTTGTAACAATAAACAGATTTTACTTTTTTGTTATCATTTACTGTCTGTTTTTCTATTGCTAGTTGGCGTAGTAAAATTTATTATAGCATTCTTGAGTGTACTGTTGTTCCCCCAAAACTTTCCCTGTATAAAGTCCCCTTTCCATCTATTATTCTTCAGTAGGTTACTTACCTCTTCCTGCAGTCAAGTTATACGCTGCCACCAGAGTGGTACTGTCTGGCAACAGAAAGCTGGTTAATTTAAATCTGTATCACTTGAGGTTTTCTCCAGCAGCCAGCCACTAATCGGTTTTACTGTATAGTATAGTAGTAGTTAGTGTGGTAACTAACTGCCTTTGTCCTTCCATCTGTAACGATTTGCCCAGTAAGGGGTCTGACAGCAAAATGATTCAAAATGTAATTCATCTCTCCTTCCAAAGAGCAACCTAAGTACTAAGTTAACTAGTTTGTTCTTACTTGAATTGATTATGCGATGGTACCTATTAAAAACCTCCCCAAGCCTTATTGCAGGGTTTCCCAAAGGGTCTTCTTAATAATTGTGGTGGCATTAGTGTTATCTTCTCTTCTTGTGCTACGAGAGAAGACATAAAAGCAAGGTCCCACATCCACCTGTTCCAATGAGGTGAGAACTGTCAGATTCATCAGAAAGATTATTCATCAGAGGCAACTAGACTAAAAGAAAAGTAAACACAGTTAGTGGGTTATCAAAGACTGAGACCACCAGACCACTATGACAAAAAAGAAAAACTCTTGTACTAGTGTGCACTGTCGTGGGACATTGGAACAGAGTCAGATATTGTTCTGACTCTTCTGCACTTATATTTTCCCTTTCATGCCTGGGTGGGTAAGTGGAGCTGGTGTAGGCTATTGTATTGTTCAGGTGAGAAAATCCGACAGTGAGTCGGTGTTGCTTTCACCACATCCACCACACCAAGTGTGTGATCCATTTATGGTGTAAAATTAAGTCACATATCTTAATAAATCACACAGCCTGGGAGAAGAGGGTTTGGGGTTTGATGAATGGATGGGAAAGGGGAAAGGTGTGACAAAGACAAACACTACACAACCACAATATTCATCAGGGCGATGAGCAGCACATCACCATCAATCTGTTGAGGAAGGAAATGAAAGAATGACATTGTTCAGTTAAATGCATTGCAAAAAGTTATTCAGCCCCAGACATCCAAGCTATTATATATCTAAATGTTCTGTAATCTAGGTATGAAAAATGCAAACTATGAATGAGTGAAATGAACCCACACAGTTCTAAAAACTATGATTGTTAAAAGAAAAATGATACTGTATTGCCAAATTGGATGGTGCATCTGCATTCTTCTCGAAATTAATGTCTGTCTTGGGTGCCTGGCTCAACCGGTCCAGTAAGGTAATCAGGAATGTTATGTAGTAGAAACAACATTATAGAGTCAAGGAGAAGAATAGAAGGTAAGCTTCATGAGAAGTGTACCAAGAAGACTCAGAGGCAGAGCAAGAGCATTGGATGCTGTAATCATTCATTTAATGTCATGATTCTTGTGTGATCAATTAACTGAGAAGTAAGAGCAATTTATAATCAATCACATACAAGTAGCAGCATGTACCGGGCTGATCAATCTCACAACTGTCATCATAACATTTAGCCGAGTGCGTGCATCATGTGATGATGTAGCATCTCACAAGTCTGTCTCCAGGTACAAGCAACAGACCCCCGACCACAACCACATAAGATTAGTTTCACATTTGAGCTAGCACACACACTCAGCAGCATATCCCAAATCAATTTGCACCTCTCTGGAATCCACAGAGCTGGGTAGGTGTTAGAAATGGGATTTCTGGTTGGCTAGGGCTTGCGCCTAAGCCAAGCAGAAACTACCACTCTAGTCAGGGCAAGGGAGTTACACGCTGAAGATAACCCCTGCTCACCCCCTTGGTAGCTTGGCACGAGCAGTCAGGCTTATCCCAGAGGCAATGTGTAAAGCGTTTGCGCAACACACACATACAGCAGCAATACACTAGGCACACCACAAAAGAAACTCCACACAAGGTTATATATAAAAATAGCCTTTGTATTATCCACAACACATTAGAATAGTAATCACACAATATACACTGTGCCAACTGGCACTAGGCAATATTTACAGGGGATTATATACACATGACAGGGCCAATTGGGCTACTGTCAGAACCATCACAAAGCACAAATAGTAAATGTAGAACACAACCAGTAATTACTGGCAAAATACTGTACTCAGCATTATATCCTGCAACATAAATCACACTATGCAATATGCATCACATTAGGCGTAAAGCACATTATGCGCCAACCTCATAAGCATAAACACATTATGCAATAATATCCTCACCAGCATAAACACATTATGCAATAACCTCATAAGCATAAACATCAGAGGCATAAATCATGGTACATAAATCACATTTGTCATAGGCACCACATCAATCACCAGCAAACGCGGGGTGGGCTCCCGCTGTAAATAAGACCAAACGCGGGGCGGGCACCCGCTGTAAATCACAAACGCGGGGTGGGCTCCCGCTAAAGCACACAAATGCGGGGTGGGCACCCGCCTTTCAAAGTGGCACAAACGCGGGGTGGGCACCCGCTCCTACCCACCGCAATGCGGGGGAATCCCTACGTGGGGATTCCCTCTCCAGGTGTCGCAGCTCAGCGCTGTAAGGCCCCAGCACTCTCCCCGGCCTGGGAGAGAAAATAAAGCACTCACGAGGTGCTAAAATCCTGGAAAGGTTAGGGGCACAGCTGGGCCCAGGCAGGCCAGCACACAATCAATCAATCAATCATGTCACTTATAAAGCGCACTACATACCCGCGAGGGTCTCAAGGCGCTGGGGGAAGAGGGGGGTGGTGCTGCTACTGATCGAAGAGCCAGGTCTTGAGGAGTCTTCTGAAGGCCAGTAGGTTTTGGGTCTGTCGGAGGTTGGTGGGGAGGGTGTTCCAGGTCTTGGCGGCGAGGTGGGAGAAGGATCTGCCGCCGGCGGTCGTTTTCCGGATGCGGGGGACTGTGGCGAGGGCGAGTCTGGTCGAGCGGAGCTGGCGGGTGGGGGTGTAGAAGCTGAGTCGTCTGTTGAGGTAGGCTGGTCCGGAGTTGTGGAGTGCTTTGTGTGCGTGGGTGAGGAGCTTGAAGGTTATCCTCTTGTTGACAGGGAGCCAGTGGAGGTCTCTCAGGTGGGGTGTGATGTGGCTGCATCGGGGGATGTCGAGGATAAGACGTGCAGAGGCGTTCTGGATGCGTTGCAGCCGTCTCAGGAGCTTAGCCGTCGTTCCTGCATAGAGGGCGTTTCCGTAGTCCAGCCTGCTGGTAACGAGGAGCCTGGGTGACTGTTTTTCTTGTTTCGGTGGGGATCCACTTGAAGATCCTGCGGAGCATTCGGAGGATGTTGAAGCAGGATGAGGAAACGGCGTTGACCTGCTTAGTCATGGAGAGGGTGGGGTCGAGGATGACCCCTAGGTTGCGTACGTGGTCGGTGGGTGGCGGGGCTGTTCCCAGTGATGTTGGCCACCAGGAGTCGTCCCAGGCTGAAGGGTTGGAACCAAGGATGAGGACCTCCGTCTTGTCCGAGTTCAGCTTCAGGCGGCTGGTCCTCATCCATTCGGCGGCGGCCTTCATTCCTTCGTGGAGGTGGGCTTTGGCGGTGTGAGGGTCTTTGGTGAGGAGAGGATCAGCTGGGTGTCGTCGGCGTAGGAGATGATGTTGAGGTTGTGCTGTCGGGTGACGTGGGCGAGGGGTGCCATGTAGATGTTGAACAGCGTTGGGCTGAGGGAGGAGCCTTGGGGTACGCCGCAGATGATCTTGGTGGCCTTGGATCGGAAGGGGGCGAGGCGGACGCTTTGTGTTCTGCCGGAAAGGAAGGATGTGGTCCAGTCCAGGGCCTTCTCTTGGATCCCGGCGTCGTGAAGGCGTGTTCGTAGTGTGTGGTGGCAGACCGTGTCGAAGGCGGCTGATAGGTCCAGGAGGATGAGGGCTGCTGTTTCTCCGTTGTCTAGCAGGGTCCTGATGTCATCGGTGGCGGCGATGAGGGCGGTTTCGGTGCTGTGGTTGCTGCGGAAGCCGGACTGGGAAGGGTCCAGGATGTTGTTCTCCTCGAGGTAGCGGGTCAGTTGTTTGTTGATGATTTTCTCGGTGACCTTCGCGGGGAACGGGAGCAGAGAGATGGGTCGGAAGTTCTTGAGGTCCTTGGGGTCTGCCTTGGGTTTCTTGAGTAAGGCGGTGATCTCGGCGTGCTTCCAGCTTTCCGGGAAGGTTGCTGTCTCGAAGGAGATGTTGATTATTTTCCGGAGATGGGGCGCGATGGCTGTACTGGCTTTGTTGAAGATGTGGTGAGGGCACTGGTCTAGCGGTGAACCGGAGTGGATGGTGTTCATGATCTCGCTGGTGTCCTCGTCGTTGATGTTGGTCCAGGAGAGCAGGCGGTTGGTGGTTGTGGGGGCAGTGGTCTCTGTGGTTGCCGGGGCGGTCGTGGTGTTGAAGCTGTCGTGGAAGTCGGCGATTTTGCGGTGGAAGAAGGTGGCCAGTGAGTCGCACAGGTCTCGCGACGGCTGGATGTCGTTGGTGTTGGAGCTGGGGTTGGAGAGTTCCTTCACGATGTTGAAGAGCTCTTTGCTTTTGTGTGCGTTGTTGTCTAGGCGGTCTTTGAGTGAGGCCCTTTTGGCTGTTGGGCGGATCCACTGTCTGAGGTTGCGGGCGGCGGTGTCGGGGTCGGAGGGTTCGGCGGGTGGGCTCAGGGCGAGGGTTGTGGTTAGCTGGTCTTCCGTGACTCTGCTCCAGCAGCGGCGAGGCATTTGTTCGGTGCGGTGGTGCGTGGTGGGCTTCCTGTAGGTGAAGTGGATGCAGTGGTGGTCAGTCCAGTGGGGTTCGGAGGTGTGGTTGAAGGAGACATGTGGGCTTGCGGAAAAGATGGAGTCGAGCGTGTGGCCGGCGGCGTGGGTGGGTGTAGTCACGAGCTGTCTGAGTCCGAGGGTGGCGAGGTTGTCGATCAGGGTGGTGGAGTTGGTGTCCTTGTTGTTCTTGAGGTGGAAGTTCAGGTCCCAGAGGAGGATGTAGTCCGTGGAGGCGATGGCGTGTGTGCTGACGAAGTCAGCGATGGAATCGCTGAACTGTAGTCGGGAGTCCGGGGGTCTGTAGATGAGGGTTCCTCTGAGGGTGGTGTTGGGATCGGTGTGGATCTGGAAGTGCATGTGTTCGGCGGTGCTGAGGGTGTCGTCGGTGTTGGTTGAGACTCTGAGGGTGTTCCTGTGGACGATGGCGATGCCTCCTCCGACTCCGTTGGTGCGGTCCCTGCGGGTGATCTTGTATCCGTCCGGGATGGCAATGGCGATGTCGGGGGCTGAAGCGGGATTCAGCCAGGTCTCCGTCAGGAATGCGACGTCTGGGGAGGTTGAGTCGAGAAGGTCCCAGAGTTCGATGGCGTGTTTGCGGGGCGGAGCGGGTGTTGAGGAGGATGCATCTGAGGTAGTTGGGTTCTTTCCTGGGCGGTGGTTTGGCGGGGCGGGTGCTGGCGAAGCTGCAGTTCCGGCAGGTGAAGGGCCCTTGGGTGCGCTTCGGGGTGGCCTGGTAGCAGGCGTGATCTTTTCCGGGGTTGAGTGCGTAGAGGGTGCTGGCGTCGTATCGGCGTCTGTTGATGTGGCGGGCGCGGGGGATGCCCGGACCAGGGGGTCTGGCGCTGGGCGCGGTCACGGCGCGGACGGGCGGGAGGTGGGAGGGAGGAGCAGGGAATGGGGCAGCGAATGGGCAGTGAGGGGGCGGGGCCGCAGGGGCACAGCGGCGGGAAACAGGCACAGAAGGGAAAACGAGCACAATCAGGGCATCAAGGGGGCACAGAAAGGAAAAAGCGAGCACAATCAGGGGCAGCAAGGGGGCACAGAAAGGGAAAAAAAAGCGAGCACAATCAGGGGCAGCAAGGGGGCACAGAAAGGAAAAAAATAGCACAATGAGGGGCAGCAAGGGGCACAGAAAGGAAAAGCGAGCACAATCAGGGGCAGCAAGGGGGCACAGAAAGGAAAAAACGAGCACAATCAGGGGCAGCAAGGGGGCACAGAAAGGAAAAACGAGCACAAGCAGGGGCAGCAAGGGGGCACAGAAAGGAAAAACGAGCACAATCAGGGGCCGCAAGGGGCACAGAAAGGAAAAAACGAGCACAATCAGGGGCAGCAAGGGGGCACAGAAAGGAAAAAGCAGGCACAATCAGGGGCAGCAAGGGGGCACAGAAAGGAAAAAACAAGCACAATCAGGGGCAGCAAGGGGGCACAGAAAGGAAAAGCAGAGCACAATCAGGAGCAGCAAGGGGGCACAGAAAGGAAACAGCAGGCACAATCAGGGCAGCAAGGGGGCACAGAAAGGAAAAAGCAGAGCACAATCAGGGCAGCAAGGGGGCACAGAAAGGAAAAGCAGAGCACAATCAGGGCAGCAAGGGGGCACAGAAAGGAAAAAGCAGAGCACAATCAGGGGCAGCAAGGGGGGCACAGAAAGGAAAAAAGAAACGAGCACAATCAGGGGCAGCAAGGGGGCACAGAAAGGAAAAAGCGAGGCACAATCAGGGGCAGCAAGGGGGCACAGATACGGAAGAACGAGCACAATCCAGGGGCAGCAAGGGGGGCACAGAAAGGAAAAAACGAGCACAATCAGGGGCAGCAAGGGGGCACAGAAAGGAAAAAACTAGCACAATCAGGGGCAGCAGGGGCGCACAGAAAGGAAAAAGCAGGCACAATCAGGGGCAGCAGCAGGGCACACAGACGGAGCTGTGTGGTGGGGGAGCGACCTACCAGTCAAGGTCAGGGGTCGCTCCCCCACAGGGCCCTCCAGCAGGGAGGCAGTCCCTCGTGGTGGTTCCTCCTGAGGCCCAGCAGCAGCAAGCCCCCAAGCACAGGAACAGCACACATTTCATGGGGTCACAGCCCCTATATTTATATTACATCTTGGCTTTGTCTGCCCTGGCACAGAGCTTGGGAGAACCAGCCAAAACTGGTTCAGGGGAATTGGAGCACTTTGTTTACAAGGCTCCTCTTCCCCTTTGTCAGGTGGGGGCTCGTCATCAGACACACCACAGGGGGGTGGAGCCAGCATTGTACAGGCTAGGCACAGACCTATTCAGGGACCAGGGACTTCTCCTCCCACTACTTCAAATATAGATGTCCCATTCAGCCTAGTGCTGACTCACCCTGCCCCTCCTGGAGCCACAAACACCTCACCAGCCCCTGTCACTCAAAAGCCAGACATGCAATTCACATCAGGCAGGCAGACACATAGCACACAGAAATGCCAACTTCTAAAAGTGGCATTTCTAAAATAGTTATAATAAATCTGCGCACACCATTGCATAGCATTTATTATCACTATTCCAAATATACCAAACTTGACCACGCTGCTCCTCTCATATCAGGAATTACCACTGAAACACTTATCAGGGAATCCCCAATGCATTCCTATGGGAGGGCAGCCTCACAGTAGTGAGAAACCAAAATGGCTGTTTGTCACTACCAGGACATGTCACACACTTAAGGTACATGTCCTACCTTTTACCTACAATGCACCCTGCCCATAGGGCTAGCTAGGACCTACCTTAGGGGTGACTGACATGCAGTAAAGGGGGTCACAGACATGGCACACACTTTAGGTGCCACGTCACAGCGGCAGTAACACTGCACGCACAGGCCCTGCAATGGCAGAGGCCTGAGATAGGTTTGAAAGGCTACTTTGGTGGGTGGCGCAATCATCGCTGCAAGCCCACCAGTAGCATTTAATTTTACCAGCCTTGGGTATATGAGATACCACTTTACAAGGGACTGACAGGTAAATTAAATATGCCAAACAGGTGTAGACCAATCTTACCATAAGTAACACAGAGAGCACACGCATTTTACACTGAACAGCAGTGCTAAAGTGCCCAGAGTCCTAAAACCACCAACACCATGTCAGAAAAAAGGCTAGGAGGAAGGCAAAAAGTTCAGGGATGACCCTGCAAAAAGGGCAAAGTCCAACAGTAGGCCTCAGAGTTATTATCATCATGGTTTCCCGTTAAAGTCATTACCTTCTTTCTTCTGGCTGTTGAGGTAGTCTCACCCTTAGTTCTTCCATCCTTCTCCTGATTCCAAGTAACTAATCAGTCCAACTCTGTCACAACCCAAGTCAGATATGCCTGTAGTGCACTGCTGTTGAAAAACAAAAAGAGAAACAGAATTTGAGTTTTTATGTACATTTGCATTTGTTAACTAAAGTGACTGGTCTGGTCTCTGAAGAACCAGGAAAAAGGTTGGGACCCTGTAGGTAAATCTTGCTAAGTGTGAAAGGGCCAATCACCTTCAGGAAAAATGATTACTCATCAGGCCGGAAACATTGCAAATCATCTAAATCAAGTTTACAAATTAGTTGAACACCCTCCTTTACTGTCAGCCACCACACGAATCATCAATCATTACTCACAATCACTCAATAATATATCACTCATTGGTGCACTAGTCACCTGTTTCAATCCAAGCACAGCGGTAGCTACACAATTATATCTCCTCTTTGATGCAAGTTACACATTGGAATTTGGCAGTCTTCTAAATCAAATGATCTTCTGGGGCAGCCCTGCTATGTGATGAAACAAGAAGGATAGGTATGGAAGGGAGGCAGGCATTGTCTCCAATGTCCTGAAGGGAATAGGCAGGCTTCTTTACTGCACACTGGTCCAACTCCAATCTGGCCATACATGTGCCTAAAAATGGTAGGGCTGCATAAGTCAGACACAAACATAATGCCCCACTAGCTATATATATATATATTTTTTTTTGATAAAGCAGTTCGACAATAAATAATTAAAAAGTTCTATGGTGGAAATTAAAGTTTGTCCTCAGACTGAGGGGATTCTCCCAGAAGTTGGTCAGCTAACACACTTGAGTCTGACCAATCACCCTTATCTTCTTCCACCGCCTGTGGTATTTCGGGGACAGTGCAATTGTGAGGTATGAAGTGTTGGTTCATTTTGATCATGGTCAATCTCTCCACGTTTGGAGGTGAGAAACTTGTCCTTCTTACTGTAACAAACTGCACCAGCTGCACTGAACCCATGTATAGCAGACACACTGGGAATAGGACAAGCCTGATAATTTATTTCCAGCCTGCTAAGCTCTGGCCATTGGGGCATCTTCCCATACAAATACACCAATGGATTTTGATCCACATAAACCTCTCTTGGGCTATCCAGATAATCCTGGAACATCCTCTGTATGGTCATTAGTGCTGCCACTTGTTCAACCTCTTTTTCTTTTACCTCTGCAATGGACGTGCGCCCTGCCATTTGAAACCAAGGCAGTGCAGAGGTTGGGGCCAATTATTATGTTCCTGTTGTTGTGTGTTTCCGGTGTTCTTGTTGCTGATGTTGGTTGTTGTGAGACAGCAGCACTGCCCTCTCTGGAAGTTGAAAGTGGCACCCCAGAACTTCTGCCTGGGAGTGGGACTTTAATTTCCAGCCATTCTTCTACCAGGTCACTGGCTTGCTCAACAATCCACGTCTTGTATTTTTAAATATCCCCTTCGACAAAAGAAATGAAAGTGGCCAGTATTATTTTGTACTGTGGATCAAGTATTGTGGCACAGAGGTACTTTTTGGATGACAAAATGTCTCTTTGCAGCCCTGTATTAACAGTCAAGGGAAGGATTAAGCTCTCAACCAAGTCATGCACTTCTGTGTTTTCGTTCACACCTGTGAACGTTTCAGGCACCTTTTTTAACTGGTCCTGTAGCAGATACAACAATGGTATAGCTTGGCCCATCGTACTGTCCTCCCTGCTGACTTCCCATGTTAAAACCTGAAGAGGAAGTAAAATCTGTGTCAGGCATTTGATTAGGGCCCATTTGTCCACCTCCATGAACATCCTTTTCCCAGTTGCATCCCCTCTTCTTTGAATGACATAGTCATTGATTGATTTGTACTGTTCAAACAGACTTTGCAACATGTAATAGATCGAATTCCAACATGGTGGCACCTACTGTATGAGGGCTTTAACTGATACTCTGGTTGCACACTGAATGATCCTCCTCCGCTTCCGGGCTTTAAAAGAATGACTGAAATTAGTTCAGATTCTTCTGCAGGTGGTCAGTATGTGGCTGACTATGTCTTCTTTTTTGAGAAAGTCGTGCACAATCAGGTTGATGCAATGCATTAAACACAGGACCCTGAAATAGCCACCATCTGCCATTGTCCGTGGCAACAACTCCAATTCTGAGACCTCGCGGTTGCAGACACCTTGCTGTTAAAGTCTTCCAAGATGATTGCAGCTGATGGGATTTCTCCATGGCAAACATCGCTGCTGTTGCATACCGCCCTTAAATGTGTCTTCAGCACTGCAACCTATAGAAAGCTGTTGCTTAAACCCCACAAAAGAGATCCAGTGTACAGTGATACACATGTAAACAGTGGCTTGACAACTGGTACAAATGTCTGTTGTCAGGTGGAGAGTGTGAACAGCACTCTGCTGCAAAGCTTGTCCAACCAATTGCAGCACATTCTGATGGAGTGCTGGAACAGCGACTCTGGTAAAATAGGTCCGGCTGGGAACCTACCATTTTGGGCAGATGGCAGCCACAAATTCTAAAAATCCCACTCCTTCCACAAAAGAAAAAGGAAGGTGGTCCAGTGCTAACATTTTATCCAGCTTCCCATTGTACAAACATGTCATTGGGTGGTTGCGTTCATAGGGCCCCTCCTGCCTAAACATGGCAGTAATAGTAGCCTGGAATTTTTTCTTTTGTGGTGCTACTGATGCTGGCGACTCACGGAGAGAACTAGGAAGTAGTAGACTCAATATGCTTCTTGGGACAGTCACTGTGTGCGGTGGTGTCTCCATCTGACTCGTGTGCCATCTCAGGGTTGCTGAGGCGGGTGATACTGGTGCACTGCTGGGGACAGGGCTGCTTTGCATAAAGCTGTCACCTCCTTCTTCCTCATCACATTCACCTCCCACAGTGATCGGAGCTGATTCCCCACTCTCCTCACCTTCACCACTACTAATTGCAGCCATTTTTTTAAGGTGCGTCTTCCAGCGGATTGAATGATGTTTTTTCATATGGGTTGTTTGTCCTCCAGTACCATAGTGTAAACCAGGCTTACCTCGACAAACAATCATGTGGTAAATGGAGCATATTGCAATGTTATCCTCCTGCTTGCTAATCATAATGAAGTCCCAAACTGGAGAGGAGAAATTTCTTAGTGTGCTACTGCCAATTCCTGTAGAACTGGAGGTAGGTGGTGTGTCATCGAATGCCTCTCTGCAGTGTGTACTTCAACTGAAGTAGTGGTGGATGCAGGTCTCAGTGGGGTGCCTTACAAATATGGAAACTGGTGGTGGTGGTACCAGTACCTCATCCCTCGGAACAGGTTGAAAAGGAGTGGTAATGTCAGTGTCTTCTGAAACAGCTTCCATGACAATAACTGGCTCATCATCCTCATCCCCTTCCATAATTGTAAGGCTTTCACGAACTTTGCTTTTCCCTTGTCTCCCTTGGCATGTCTCGGACTCAGTCGGGATCCAATCCATGTCCAGATCATCAGAAGGGGGGCTTGGAGAAGATGGTGGATTACCCTTCCTTTTTCTTGCTGGCGATCTGGAAGACAATGGTTCTAAAAGAGGTGGTTGTTGCTCAACAGGAAGTTCAACCTCCTGTTCTGCTCCAACTTCAGGAAGATCTACTATTGCTGGCTGCGGCTGTTGCCCTCTTGGCTCAGTTTCCTGCGATGATTTGGTACTAATTTGCGAAAGAGACAAATCCAATTCGTAGTCACTGCTCATCGGCATTGCCATGATTGCAGTGGCTGCCTCCCTGAGAGACATGGGCTTGGTCTTAGGTTGGGGTGGTGCCATAAATGCGGGAGTGCTGCTCCCCAGAGGCCGGAGCGGCAGGCACACATATCCCGTAAATCTCCTCTCCGGCCACTTTCTCTGCAATATCTTTCTTTGGGGCCATCTTGAAGCTGTCAGTTGGCAGTGGCACTTAGCTGCCCAAGCAGGAGAGATTGGAGGAGTAACGTCACATGTTGTGTGGTCATGTCACTTTGCACAGGCTTTCTGTCTGGCAGTACTGAGGATGATGTCTCTTGTGCACCTGAAAGCAAACAAGCAACAAAAACATTTAGTGAAATGTGGCATTGTTGCAGTTTGAATTAGTACAGACAAAGACAATGTCATTTAGTGTGGTTACTTAAGTTATCATCCTAAACAATTAACAATACCCATTCCAAAGTCAAACCACACCACCACCATTACATAATATTATATTTTCAATCAGGAAGACAACAACATACAGATGTAACTGTTTGCCTTATGTGCATCTATGGGAGACACCTGTGGCAGTCAGGGAGGTGCAGGGGAAAATGAAATAATCCTTAAAAAAATGAATGCTGGTGTGCGCCTATGGCAGGCAATGGGTCATGGGGAAATGGAATAATCCTTAAAAAATGAATGCTGGTGTGTGTGCATCTACCGCAGGCAGGTGGCCCAGGGGGAAATGGAATAATCCTTAAAAAATTAGTGCTGGTTTGTGCAATGTGCACCTATGACAGGCCAGGCAGGGGGCCTGGGGAAAATGGAATAATAATACTTAAAAAATGAATGCTGGTGTGCGGCTGTGTGCCTACGGCAGGCTGGGCGTGGATTGATGGAGGGAAAATGTAAAAAAAAAATTGTTTACATTTAAAAAAAAAAAAAAATTAAAAAAGCATAACAACATAAATAATAAGAAATACATTATTTGCTGGCGTACTAGGGGACTATGAGAGACCCATTGGGGAAGCAAGGAGGTGCAGGGGGAAAATACAAAACAAATGCATAGAATATGAAACACTGTTCATAATATGGATATAGTACAATAATGCTCAAGCATATTATTAAACTGCTATCAGGGAAAAGTAAAAGAAATGAACAAAAACAAAAAAGCATATCCTTTTCCTATCAATCTCCCTAGACAATGGCTTTGAAAACTGGAAAAATGTTGGCTGCATAAAATGGCGGCCAGCCACATAGTCAACCAACAACAAGCAAGGAGGAATGCCACAAAAAAGAACACATGCAGGCCTATGGGCCTATGGAAAAAGCACACTGGCTGGCTACACAAAATGGCCACCAACCACATGGTCAAACAACAACAGTCAGCAAGGAGGCATGGCCACAACAAAGAACACATGAAGGCCTATGGCAAAAGCACACTGACTGGCTGGCTGCACAAAATGGCCAACAACCATGTGGTCAAACAACAACAGCAAGCAAGGAGGCATGGCCGCAACAAAGAACATATGCAGGCCGATGGCAAAACACACTGGCCTGGCAAGCTTTACAAAATGGCCACGACCACATGGTCAAACAGCAACAGCAAGCAAGGAGGCATGGCCACAACAAAGAACACACGCAGACCTATAGACACTGACTACACAAAATGGCCCTCTGCCACATGGCATGGAGAACAGAGACAAATGGTGATCTATGGCAAACACACACACACACACATAATGGCCGGACAAAGGAGGCATGGTAACACAGAACACTACCATTAATTCAGCAATGCCAAAAATGGAAATTAAGTGAGCTGTAGAAATTTGACAATGCACATCCTCACAAGGCATCAAATATTACCCTACCAAAATACACTTTTTGCAGGAAAACAATTTGTGAAATACAAAAAATAAAAAACACAAAATTTAAATTTAAACCAATGCCATCCTTGCCCTAAAGGATGTTTTAAAACAACATATACCACAGAAACAGTTGCTTCATGTACCCGTGACTAGTACTGAGCCTACTGGCTGGATGGTGTGTGATGGCCACATAGTCAAATAAAATGAATAGTGCAAATTTAACAAACATGGAGATAATGTATTGAAACGTGCAAACTTAAAAAAAAAAAACTTAAATGCAAATAAATAACTAATTCCCTACAAAACTCTAGGCCTCCCACCACAATAAAATGTAAAAATCGAATAAAAGTGCAAATAAATACTGGTGCATGCCCTCCATCAAACAAATAACACCTGTACAGAAAAGTTTTTTTAACTTACTTGTGATATCCCAAAAGTACAGTCCTTAAATCCAATGGTATATATGCAGCAGACAAAGATAGTGATCTTTCCACCATGAAATCAAAATGAAAAATGACTACGAGATGGGCAAAGCATTGGGAGGAGCCTGCTGGACAGGAACGGGAAGTTTGAGAGTCTGGGGCACTTCCTTCTTGTTGAAAAAAAAGTCCAATTAAAAAAGGTTCTCGAACTAAAAAACAACCTGAGCGGTCTGTTGGGATAGAATATTAACTCCAAAACCTCTTTTTGAGTAGATTTAGATGCTTCTCGAGTAGAGAATCTGCTCGAGGTGCCACCGTGGTCGCTCACGCTCATCATGATAATTGCGTTGGAAGACGCCATCGGGACAAGAAGCCACGCTAGTGGGTAGAAAATCTTGTGCATGCTCCCGAGCGGCCAGCCATTCTTGTCACGCTAGCCAGTGCACGCCAAAACAAGCCTCACTTTTGCCAATGGAAAAAAAATTCCATCACGTGCCTGATGGGGCAATTTAGCGGAAACTCCACGTTACACACGCAGCAAAGAGTTCCTGAATTCCTCCAACTCCATGAGCGAAGTGAATGTTTATGTCCAGGCCTAGGCCTAGTTCTTACCAGTAAAGGGAGGGATATGCCTGTAGTTAATAAAAGCCTGCACCAGTTCTCCTTTATGTGGATGATGTTGTCCTTTAAGCAAGAACCCCTAACGTCTTAAAGTACTTTTAGATACCTCTGCTGAGTTTATGGAGTGGCTGAATTTGGAAAACAACCACTCTAAATGTTTCATTATGGCCAGCGAACACAAACATTGGAAAGCCTGGTGTGGTGCCTATTCGTCAAGGGAATCCTTATAGTGGGTATTTCAGTTCCCAGGGGGGTATACTTCGACCATTCAAAACAGTTGGGCTTCATATCTATCTGCTAGGAAACTGTGGGGCATATTAGCAAGACCGGCGATAAAATTATCGTCGTTTTAGCGGCAGGAAACTGCCGCTAAAACGGCGATAATGGGCTTGCTAATATGCGTTATAGAATTCCAATAGAAGCCCAGGTTAGATGTCCTGCACATCTAACCTGGGCTTCTATTGGAATTCTATAACGCATATTAGCAAGCCCATTATCGCCGTTTTAGCGGCACTTTCCTGCCGCTAAAACGGCGATAATTTTATCACCGGTCTTGCTAATATGCCCCTGTGTTTTACCCCAGCTGTGGTGTCTCTTTTTAGTCTGGCCACAAACACAGAAAGTACACCCAACAGACCCCCCTGGAAATGTATAAAGGGAAATATGTTCCAGTATTAACTTATGGAACTGGTCTTTGGGGCTAGAGTAATATTTCCAATATGCAGGTGGAGGAAAATAGGGTTTTAAGGTGAGTCCTGGGTATCCCGGTATGCAGCTCATATAATGCTCTCTGTCATGAGCTGGCCCGGGATTTTGTCAGGGATCATACTAAATTGGCATAATTTTTGCTTTGGACCTCGATCTGGATCAACGAGCATTATTCCCTCAACAAAGAAATTACTGAAGACTATTTGTCTTACGATCAAGGTAGCAAAATTCCCTGGCTCCATTACATCAAATCTGCACCTTCGAATCTTCGTATTTAGGAAGACCTTCCATTTCTTTTTTATCTGTCCGAGCTGAGGAAAGGGATCAAGGGCTGACTTATTAAGAATTTTCTACCCATGAAAGCCAATGAAAAGGAAGCAGTAGAGCTCTTAAAATCTTTTCTTCAAGAGTATGCTTTTGTTGAACATTGGCAGGGTTCGAGTCTTATCTGTATTGGGTAGTCAACTCTTAGGAGAGGTCGATTTTGACTAGGTTTTGGCTGGGTGACATCAGATGGCTATGGTGCTTCTCACCGGGGCAAAATGACATGCCAGGAATTTGCAGTTTGCCCTTGTGATGAAATGTCCACATAGACTCTGCTGCATTTTTTTTTGTTGAAAATGTTACCAGTCCTTGTCCCAAAAATGTTTAGCCTCATTTCTTAGGACAACCCAGACAGTCTCTGAGCTGCCCTGAGGCATGCCAGAGAGTGGGGTGCTTTTTAAAATCGGCTACGCCTTCATAGCACTGTAAAGGTTTAGGGTCTTAAGGAATTTTAGTTTGAGACTGTAGTTATGTAGTGTTTTTAATGAATATTCTTTATCAATGTTAGGATTTGTTTGTAATGAATTGTTATTGATTTTAATTGTTTGACTCTTTTATGGTTTTTAAAAAAATAACCAAATTAAGATTCATTTGCATTTCAGTCAATTATGAAAGATTTTATTGATCAAACTGATCATATTGTTTTTTTTAAATTAGGATCCAAACATTGCATTAACACATATATATGTTCCAGGTAGTTTCATTATGAGCAAGACATACGAGCAATACATTAAAATACAGATTTCATATTATATAGCTTAGTAGATGCTCAAAATATACCAAATAACAATAAGCAGCTGTCAGCAGAGCACTGACATCATCCAGTGACTGTGTGTTTCTGTAAAGCTTAAATATGTTTTATATATATATATGCCGAGGTGTATTGAAGAATGAGTGGGTGTAGAAGTGTCTGAATGGATGATTTAGTAGGTGCGTGACTGACTGTATAAGTGAGTGATTAAGTGTGTCTTACTGAATGCATGGGTTAGTGACTAAACTGTGTGAATTTCTGTATCAGTTTGTCAGTTGGTGTATAAGCAGTTGCTTGAGTTGGTGAGTAGCTACATGAGTGTCTAAATGGGTTATTGATTGGTTGTCTGAGTATCTGTATGAGTGCCTGAGTGTCTGCGTGGGTGAGTGGGGGGTGTGTGACTCTGTGCATAGATGTGTGAGTGGGTGATTCACTGGGTGTATGGGTTCAAGAGTACATCTGTGAAGGGCTGTATGGGTGGGTGAGTGTGTGTATGGGTGTGTTGGTGAGTGAATGGATGTCTCAGTGCTATATGTGTGAGTAACTACATATGTGAAAGGTAGTATATGTGAGTGTTGGAGTATATAAATGACCATATGTGAGAGTGAGTGATTGTGAGAGTGGCTGTATGGATGAGTGTGTGCTTGTATCAGTGATTGTATAAGAGAGTAAGTATGTGTTAGTATCTGTATGAATAAGTGAGGTGGTGTGTGTATAACTGTATAGGTGAGTAAATGGGAGTGTGATTGATTCTTTGCATGACTGAATAGGTGTGTGAGTAACTCTATGGATGAGTGGCGGTGTGTGAGTGTCTGTATAGGTATATGAGTGCATATGATAGTGCTGTATTGATGAGTCACTGCATGTATGAGTGACTGTATGGGTGAATGAGTGGATGTGTGTGTAGACCTAGGAGTCAGTGAGTGGGTATGTAGTAACTGGTATTGGGGTGTCTATGGTTTCGAAAATGGTAGTCTGTATTTTAGAGTGGGTGTATCAAAGGTTATTTTAGGATGTGAGGAGGTGCATCAGATTATCACGTGGATGATGTCATCAGTGATGTCATTTGAGATGTAATCAGTGATGTCATCAGTGATGTCACTAACCATGTCATGAATGATGTAATATGTGATGTCATCAGCAGTGCATTGCGGGGGCGCGAGTTATAGTTAGCTCAACTAACTATAACGGCCGAATTTCTCGGTTTTGTATGAGTGAAATGTCCAACTAACTATAACGTACCTGAAACCTGTGGTTTTTTCAGTGAATTTCTAAGGTTTTTTAAATGCAAATTTCTAACTATAACGTCCCTGAAACCTATGGTTTTTTCAGTGAATTTCAACGGTTTTTTAAATGCTAATCTCTAACTATAATGTCCCTGAAACCTATGGGTTTTTTCAGTGAATTTCAAAGCTTTTTAAATGCTAATTTCTAACTATAACGTCCCTGAAACCTGTGGTTTTTTCAGTGAATTTCTAAGGTTTTTTAAATGCTAATTTCTAACTATGCCTACATAGGTAGGACATATAGAGAAAGAGGAAGAAAGGCACAGAAAGAAGCAACAGAAATGCAGGAAGAGGCAACAGAAGTCCAGAAAGACGAAGAAAGGTGCAGAAAGAAGCAAGAGATATGCAGAAAGAACCAAGAGAGGTGCAGAAAGAGGCCTTGTTGCAAAGTCATCCTGTGCCCCCAACTTTTGTCTGACTGGTACTGGTGGTAACTGACTCTGACTAACCAGCACCGGAGCCAGTGCTATGCTAAAAGACACTTAGAATACAGTGAAAACACCTACATACACTAGGGTACACTATGGGTTGGGGTACCCCAGTGATTGGCATGACCTCCCCTGTAAGGCCCTAGTACATAATAGGGCAGGGAGATTAAAACTACCTCTAAGTCAGAGGTGCAGAAAGAAGCAAGAGCAGTGCAGAAAGAACCAACAGAGGTGCAGAAAGAGCCAAGAGGGGTACTGAAAGAGGCAAGAAAAGTGCAGAGAGAAGATAAAGAGGTACAGAAAGAGGCAAGAGAACTGCAGCAAATGGCAAGAGAGGTGCAGGAAGAGGCAGGAGAGGTGCACAAAGAGGCAAAAGGGGTACAGAAAGAGGCAAGAAGGGTGCAGAAAGAACCAAGAGAAGTGCAGAAAGAAGCAACAGAGGTGCTTAACCTCTTCCATGCGTCAGACGGCCAGGGGCCGTCCGACGTCACGGTGGGCGTGTGCGTCGGATCGCCGGGGGCCATCCGATCTGCGCACGTGTGGAATTCGCCCGCACAGCGGGGGAATGTGCGCCGCGTCGAAGCGGTTAAAGAGGCAAGAGGGGTGCAGAAAGAGGCAAGAGAAGTACAGAAAGAAGCAACAGAGGTGCTTAAAGAGGCAAGAGAGGTGCAGAAACAGGCAAGAAAGGTACAGAAAGAGGGAACAGGGGTACAGAAAGAGGCAAGAGGAGTACAGAAAGAAGCAAGAGAAGTGCAGAAAGAAGCAAGAGAGGTGGAGAAATAGGGAAGAGCGGTGCAGAAAGAGGCATGAACAGTGCAGAAAGAACTACCAGAGGTGCAAAAAGAGGCAAGAGGGGTGCAGAAAGAAGAAAGAGAAGTGCAGAAAGAAGCAACTGAGGTGCTGAAAGAGGCGCGAAGGGTGCAGAAAGAGACAAGAGAGGTGCAGAAAGAAGCAACAGAGGTACAGAAAGAAGCATGAGAGGTGCAGAAACAGGCAGGAAAGGTGCAGAAAGAGGAAACAAGGGTGCAAAAAGAGGCAAGTGAGGTACAGAAAGAGGGAAGAGGGGTGCAGAAAAAAGCAAGAGGGGTGCAGAAAGAAGCAAGTGAGGTGCAGAAAGAGGCAACAGAGGTGCAGGAAGACACAAGAGAAGTGCAGAAACAAGCAAGAGAAGTTCAGGAAGAGGCAAGTGAGGGGCAGAAGGAAGCAAGAGTAGTGCAGAAAGAACCAACAGAGGTGCAAAAAGAGGCAAGAGGGATACAGAAAGAGGTAGGAGAGGTGCACAAAGAGGCAAGAAAGGTACAGAAAGAGGCAGGAGGGGTACAGAAAGAAGGAAGAGAAGTGGAGAAAGAGGCAAGAGAATTGCTGAAAGAAGCAACAGAGGTATAGAAAGAAGCAAGAGAAGTGCAGAAAGAGGCAAATAAGGTGCAGAAAGAAGCAAGAGCAGTGCAGAAAGAACCAACAGAGGTGCAAAAAGAGGCAAGACGGGTGCAGAAAAAGGTAGGAGAGGTGCACAAAGAGGCAAGACAAGTACAGAAAGAGGCAGGAGGGGTACAGAAAGAAGGAAGAGAAGTGGAGAAAGAGGCAAGTGAATTGCTGAAAGAAGCAACAGAGGTATAGAAAGAAGCAAGAGAAGTGCAGAAAGAGGCAAGTAAGGTGCAGAAAAAGGCAAGAGAGGTGCAGAAACAGGTAGGAAAGGTGAAGCAAGAGGGAACAGGGATGCAGAACGACGCAAGAGAGGTGCAGAAAGAGAAAAAAGGGGTGCAAAAATAGGCAAGCGGGGTGCAGAAAGAAGCAAGTGAGGTGCAGAAAGAGGCAACAGAGGTGCAGAAAGATGCAAGAGAGGTGCAGAAACAAGCAAGAGAAGTGCAGAAAGACGCAAGAGAATTGCTGAAAGAAGCAACAGAGGTGTAGAAAGAAGCAAGAGAAGTGCAGAAAGAGGCAAGTGAGGTGCAGAAAGAGGCAAGAGATGTGCAGAAAATGACAAGAGAACAGCAGAAAGAGGCGAGAGGGATGCAATAAAAGGAAGAAGGGTGCAGAAAGAAGCAAGAGAGGTGCAGAAAGAAGCAAGAGAAGTGCAGAAAGAAGCAAGAGAGGTACATAAGGAGGGAAGACGAGTGCAGAAAGAGACAACAGGGGTGCAGAAAGAAACAACAGGGGTGCAGAAAGAAGCAAGAGAGGTGCAGAAAGAGGCAATAGAAGTGCAGAAAGAGGCAAGTGAGGTGCCAGAGGAGGCAAGAGAACTGCAGAAAGAGGCAAGAGAGTTGCAGAAACAGGCAAAAGGGATGCAGAATGAGGGAAGAGGGGTACAGAAAGAAGAGAGTGAGGTTCAGAAAGAGGCAAGAGAGGTGCAGAAAGAACCAACAGAGGTGCAAAAAGAGGCAAGAGGGGTGCAGAAAGGGGCAAGAGAAGTGCAGAAAGAGGCAAGAGAGGCACAGAAAGAAGAGAGGTTTGTGCACCATTAGTACCAATTTAACACCCACATTAAGCAATAAGTAACATGTGACCATTCCAGCTTTGCAAAGGGCCTTTCACCATGCTGTAACACGTGAAGCTGCATTTTTGGGAACATTTTAACCGTTTGAGCTAGAAACAAGGTTTTTTTTGTTCAAATTTGCAGATTAGGCAGCAGATGATGGAATATTTGGCAAATGAAGAAAATGTTTAATTATGTGGCAATTGGTGCAGCCGAACAGTCACATAATTCCAGTGCCCTGCTCATACATCCGACTAGGGCCAGAAGTGCTCCTCAGTGGGTCCTTCTTTTTTTGTGTCTCATTGAGTTTATAGTTTAGCTTCTATGGAAACAAGGAAGACTAAACCACTCCACAACACAGACTACAATACCATATAATTACTCTCCAAAACACATAATCCCACTCCACATAATTCCTATACACTAAATAATAAATAATTTCACTGTACAACATACCACATAATTCCACTACACACAACGTACATCTACTCTACACCAAAAAACATTAGTAAAAAACTTTTACATTTACAACGCCAATAGCTCTAACTCTCGCAAATGCGAAACCTATTACATTGCAAATGTTTCTTTAACTAGTAGTCTCGTTTGCAGTGGTGGAGAAAGGGTGCTGGGCCTCCGACCAGCGCTCAGGAATTCCACTGCGTAGAACTTACAGGAGGTACCAGGAGGGCTTCTTGGCCCCCAAAGTCCCTCAGGAGTAAATTGGACTTCATCCCCATCCCGTAGTCTGCCAGGAGGCGCGTTTGCAGAGTGGTGGAGAAAGGGAGCGTGGCCTCCGAAGAAGTCTTAGCAATCCTACTGTGGAGGACTTACTGGAGGTAACAAGAAGGGTAGTTGGCACCCAAGGACATCCTTGTGGGCCAACTTGGCCCCCAAGGACATCCTTGTGGGCCAACTACCCCTCCTATTACCTCCAGTAAGTACCACACAGCAGGCTTGCTAAGTTCTCATAACAGGCCACACCCCCTTTGCCCACCACTCTGCAAACGCGCTCCCTGGCATGCTCTTGGATGGGGATTAAAGTCCCCTTCGCTGCTGGGGGTCCTTAGGGGCCAACTAGCCTACCTCTTACCTCCAGTAAGCCCCACACAGTGGAATTGCTGAGAGGTGGACACAGGCCACGCCCCCTTTCTCCACCACTCTGCAAACGCGCCTCCTGGTGCGCTCTTGGTTGGGGGATGAAGTCCCCTTTCCTCATGAGGGTCCCTGGGGGCAACTAGCCCTCCTGTTACCTCCAGTAAGCCCCATACAGCTGGTTTGCTGAGAGTGCTCAAAGGCCATGCCCCCTTTTTACACCACTCTGCAAACACGGCTCCTGGTGCACTGATGCTCGGGGGATGAAATCCACTTGTGTCCTGAGGTCCTCAGGACACAAGAGGACCTCATCGCCCCACCAGCAGTGCGCCAAGAGTCGCGGTTGCAGAGTGGTGTAAAAAGGGGTATGGCCCCGGACCACCTCTCAGCAATCCCACTGTGTGGGGCTTACTGGAGGTACCTGGTGGGTTAGTTGGCCCCCAGGGACCCTCATGAGGAAAGGGGATTTCATCCCCCAACCAAGTGCGCACCAGGAGGCGCGTTTGCAGAGTTGTGGAGAAATGAAGGGGACTTAATCCCCCAACTTAGAACGCGCCCGGGGGCGCGTTTGCAGAGGGGTGCAGGAAGGGGGCGTGGCCTCTGGCGAGATGCCGGCTTTTCTTTTTTTAAGTAATTAAATATTCGGGAGGGAGCCACATGGCCCTCCTTCCCTGGGCCACTTCTGGCCCCGGGGACCCCATCCCCCGGGGCCTGGCCAACTCCTTACATTTTTTATTTATTTTTGAGGGGGACCGCGTGGCCCCCCTCCTGAGGCCAATTATGGCCCCAGGGACCCCATCCCCTGGGGCCTAGCCAGCCTTTTATTTATTTTTGTAGGGGGCCGCATGGTCCCCCTCCTTAGGCCAATTATGGCCCCGGGGACCCCATCCCCCGGGGCCGGCCTTCCTTTTTAAAAAAAATGTATTATTTTTCCCAGGAGGGGGGCCATGTGGCCCCCCTCCCCTGGGCCTCTTCTGGCCCCGGGGACCTCATGCCCCGGAGCCGGCCCTCAAGTTGGGGACCGCGGGGGGAGCCCCAATGCCCCTACAGTCCCTGCCGGCTACCCGCCTCCTGCGGGAGCCGGCATTGCTTTTGGGCAAGGGGAACTGCTAACATGCAGCTCCCCTTGCCCAAGCAATTCTGCTTCCTTCTTGGAAGCGAGAGCAGGTTCCCTGCTCTCGCTTCCAAGAAGCAAAGAAGGAGTTTGCTATGGCTCCCGCCCTGCCATAGCAAACGTCAATGTCCCAGGGGTGGGCACCCCGGGACCTTGCAGGAGCCGGCCCTGGTGTGTGGCGGTCCCCAGGGCCATCAAGGGCTCCAGGAGGGGGGCCGCACGGCCCCCCTCCCAACGTGAAGATAGCCCCGGGGAGGTGGTAGTCCCCGGGCCTTTGGAGGCCCGCGAGGCCCCCCACCCTTATTTGTCAAAGCCCCGGGGAGGTGGCGGTCCCCGGGGCTTGGGGGGGCCCACGAGGCCCCCCACCCTTATTCAAATAAAGCCCCGGGGAGGTGGCGGTCCTCGGGGCTTGGGGGGCCCTCGAGGCCCCCCCACCCTTATTTGAATAAAGCCCTGGGGAGGTGGCGGTCCCCAGGACTTAAAGGGGGCCCGCGAGGCCCCCTGCCTATATTTAAATTATGCCCGGGGAGGTGGCGGTCCCCAGGGCTGCGGGGGGGCTGCATGCCCCCCGCACATTACGGATAAAGCCCCAGTGAGGTGGCGGTCCCCGGGCCTTGGGGAGCCTGCGAGGCCCCCCACCCTTATTTGTCAAAGCCCCGGGGAGGTGGTGGTCCCTGGGGCTTGGGGGGGCCCACGAGGCACCCCCACCCTTATTTGAATAAAGCCCCAGGGAGGTGGTGGTCCTCAGGGCTTGGGGGGCCCTCAAGGCCCCCACCCTTATTTGAATAAAGCCCCGGGGAGGTGGCAGTCCCCGGGACTTGGGGGGGGCCTGTGAGGCCCCCGCCTATATTTAAATTATGCCCCGGGGAGGTGGCGGTCCCTGGGGCTGCGGGGGGCTGCATGCCCCCTGCACATTATGGATAAAGCCCCTGGGATGTGGCGGTCTTGGGGATGCGGGGTCCCCCATGGGCCCCCGCTATATAATTATACATTGCCCCCGGGACCTGTCCCACCCGGGGGCTTAAGAATAACGAAGCACGGGAGCCCGCGCTTCAATTTTTTTAATTTTCTCCGCCGGATTCACGCACCCAGCGCGAATTCGGCTGATTTTTTTTTTTTTAAATATGTTTTTTGGGGCCCTGGGGTCCTTGTGGAACCCCCTGAGCAGGCCTAGGGGGGCAGGGTATTTCTGCCCTGCCCCCTTTTCTTGTTTTTTTAATCTTTTTTTCACCTTTTTTCTTGTGACTCGGTTACCGAGTCACAAGATGGCTGCCAACACTTCCTAGTTTGAAGTATTGGCAGCCAATCAAAATGAAGCTCGTGCTCGGGAGGATTCGCGACTCCTCCGTGTTCTACAGATATCGATATTTTTATTTTTTGAATTTCTCAGGAACTACTGAATGGATTTACACCATTTAAAAAAGGTCTCTTTCTGAACCAAGAGCTACCTTTTTGCCAAATTTGGTGTAATTCCATTCAGCAGTTCGGGCTGTAGCCTGTTCCAAAATTCCTATGGAAATTAACATGGGGCAAGCGCGTTTTGGGACCCCCCTTTTTTCTCAGCCCCCTCTTGACGAATCACCCCGAAACTTTTAGGACAGGAGCTGACCTGGGTGAACCATTAGTTTTGAAAATTTCACGAAGATTCTTCAAAAGGCGCCAAAGATATTGGCAAAAGATTATATGCTTTTTGAATACAAACAAGGTCCTAACTATAACTACCTACTGGTGATTGGCATGACCTCCCCTGTAAGGCCCTAGTACAGAAAAGGGCAGGGAGATTAAAACTACCTCTAAGTCAGAGGTGCAGAAAGAAGCAAGAGCAGTGCAGAAAGAACCAACAGAGGTGCAGAAAGAGGCAAGAGGGGTACAGAAAGAGGCAAGAAAAGTGCACAGAGAAGCAAAAGAGGTACAGAAAGAGGCAAGAGAACTGCAGCAAATGGCAAGAGAGGTGCAGGAAGAGGCAGGAGAGGTGCACAAAGAGGCAAAAGGGGTACAGAAAGAGGCAAGAGGGGTGCAGAAAGAACCAAGAGAAGTGCAGAAAGAAGCAACAGAGGTGCTTAACCTCTTCCATGCGTCATTTGAGATGTCATCAGTGATGTCACTGACCATGTCATGATTGATGTAATATGTGACGTCATCAGCAGTGCATTGCGGGTGCGCGAGTTATAGTTAGCTGAACTAACTATAACAGGGGAATTTCTATGTTTTTTTACAAGAGAAATGTCCAACTAACTATAACGTCCCTGAAACCTATGGTTTTTTCAGTGAATTTCTAACGTTTTTTAAATGCTAATTTCTAACTATAACGTGCCTGAAACCTATGGTTTTTTCAGTGAATTTCAAAGGTTTTTTAAATGCTAATTTCTAACTATAACGTCCCTGAAACCTATGGTTTTTTCAGTGAATTTCAAAGGTTTTTTAAATGCTAATTTCTAGCTATAATGTCCCTGAAACCTATGGTTTTTTCAGTGAATTTCAAAGGTTTTTTAAATGCTAATTTCTAACTATAACATAACAGTCGCGTTTCCAGAGTGGTGGAGAAACGTGAGCATGGCCTCCGAAACACCTCTTAGCAATCCCACTGTGTGGGATTTACTGGAGGTAACGTGAGGAGTAGTTAGCCCCAACATCAACCTTGGGGGCCAACTATCCCTTTTATTACCACCAGTAAGTCCCACACAGCAGGATTGCTAACTTCTTATATCAGGCCCCGCCCCCTCCCTGCACCACTGTGCAAACGTGCCCCCTAGCATGTTGTAAGTTGGGGGATTAAGTCCCCTTGAATCCTGAGGGTCCCTGGGGGCCAACTAGCCCACCAGGTACCTCCAGGAAGCGGCACAGAGCTGCTTTACAGAGAGGTGGTCCAAGGCCACGCCCCTTTTACACCTCTCTGCAACGCAACTCTGTGGCGCTTACTGGAGGTACCTGGTGGGCTAGTTGGTCCCCAGGGACCCTCAGGATTCAAGGGGACTTAATCCCCCAACTTAAAACACGCCACAGGACGTGTTTGCACACATGTCACATCAGGGCCCGCCCCCTCCCTGCACCACTGTGCAAACGCGCCCCGTGGTGCATTTTATTACATCAACCTGTCTTCATTCTGCTGAGCACCTCTTTTTCTGGAGGCAGGACCCCTCTGCCTGCCAGGCACCCTGTTCTATAGAGAAAGAGATACTCTGGGGCCAGGGACCCTCTGCCTGCAAGGCATCCCCTTCTTTTCAGAAAGAGATACTCTGCCAGGCACCCACCCCTACATAGTAAGAGACACTCTTCCAGGCACCCTTCTTCTAGAACCAGAGACCCTCAACTTGACGAGCACCTTTCCGGCTCCAGGGATCTGCTGCATTCCAGACACTCTGGGGCAGACGCCATCCCTCTGGGGCAGTCAGTCCCTGCCTGGCTGTGCAAGGCTGCCTTGAAGAGGGGTCTGTGAGCCCTCGGAAGGGGGCTGGGATAGCTGTCTACAAGGTGAATGGTGCCTGGGGCAGAAGACTATCCGCCTAGGGGTGGGGGGCCGGAGGGGGCGGAGATTCTCTTCCAGGTGAATGGTGCTTCTCCTGTTAGTGGAGAGTGCCTGACAGGCAGTCTGTGTGCTGGGACGAGTTGTCTGGGTAACACAGGGAGATGTGTCAAGCTTAGCATTCGCTCTCAGCACACGAGAGGGATATTGAGCCCATGTACCCCCAGCTCCTCGCCAACATCCTAATAAACGTTAAATATCTCGGTTTCATAAGTGATATATATAGTGTTTGGGTCTCAAACAGGGTTGCCACCTTTCCCAGAGAAACATATCGGCTATCTACTCCTCTTTTAAGATTTTGCAAAGGGTCAGACATGAGAGTTAATAGGACATTACATAAATTCAGCAGTATGGTATATAAAATCGTCAGTATCCATTTTTAATATGCTTTGCTGTCTGTTACTTTAACTATCAGTCATGGATCATTCAGGCAGCTCTGGGACACATGTTAAAGTGTTTTCTGTTTATATTTTAAATATGTACTGATTAGAGGAAAAACAGATTTAGGTGATTTTTCCTACTTTTTGTTTTGTACCAATCAAGACATAAAAATATTGGTCACACCAGTAAAAATCAGTCAGAGGGTAACTCAAGTTACAATTGTCGCGCTACAAACCACAATTAACACTTAAATTTCTACGCTGGCATTTAACCACCTGAGGGTTAATATTCCAAAGGTAAATAAGATTTTAGTAGCCTGGGGCTACTGGGTGTTTTCTAACCCTGGGCGTAGTTCGCGAAGTAGCGCTACGCGAAGCTACGCGAAGCTACGCGAAGTGCACTTTGCACTACGCGAGCTACGCGTAGCACTACGCGAACTGCGTAGTGCGCTGTTCGCGATGATTTCACAGTGCCGGATGCTTGTCCGCACTGTGCAATCATTGAAAACGGCATCTTGCACAGTGCGAGCTGTCTTTTACTGCCACTCGAGTAAATTTTTACTCGAGCGGCAGCTTTCTCAACGCGGACTGGTAGTTTCTCATCGCGAGCGGTCGCGAGCATACGCGACCACTCGCAATGAGAAGCCTGACCTCTCCGCGTTGAGAATCTCGCCGGGAGGTTTATTTTCCACGCTCGCGATCGGCAACTTGATGTTGCTGATCGCGAACGAGGAAAAAGTCTCGCCGGGATGTCATTTTGCTTGCTCGCGGTCGCCAACTTACAGGGCTTAAGGCACCTGCTGCAAAGCTTGTTGTCAGGCCGTAATAAAATGTTAAGATAACGCTGGTGATTAATGAGCTTGCTGGAGGCATTCAAGCCTTTCCTAGCCACAGTTTGACTCATAAAGTAGCAGAGAGGGTTGATGTTCCTGCTCCAAAGCACACTTCAGCATGCAGATCTCAGTTTTATATAGCCCAGTCTGCTTTTGCCACAGCGATCCTTTGGTTATTTGTAGATCATAAGTGACAATCCTTCCAATATAGGACAGCAAGCCGTGAAGCAGCATCAGAGCTGCTGCAACTGCAGCACCTAGAAGGGCATTGTTAATTTTCTCAATCTCCCTACTGCGTTACATTTAAAGGGCTGTTTTTGTGTTTCTCCAGACTAAGCCTCTTAACATATGCCAACCAGTACGGCGGATGTATATGTATTTCCTGCACCTTTGCAACCCTCAATGTCTTATATAACTTGCCTTTTACATTAGTTCACACACTTTAATTATTCATTGTTCTTTATAATATGTGTTGATGTAAAGCTCTCTGACTCACTACTTTGGGATGAATAGCGCTATAAAAGAAATTAAATTAATGTGAAAGGGGGCTAGTAAGAGATGAGGGGGGGTGGTAGTGAGGGATGTTGCGAAGGTCATTGAGGGGGCGCCAATAAAGATTGTCACACCGGGCGCCACCAGTGCTAAAGCCGACCCTGTCCTTCGTACTCCAGCCCCTCCTCTGAACACCACCCGCCCCTGCCCCTCCTTGGAATTCTTGCCCCCGCGCCCTCCTCCAGTGCCCCTCCCCCTTCAGACCAATTCAAACATCCTCCTAACGGCCCACAGGGAGAGATTTGAGCTGGGATTGGAGTTAATGAAGTTCTGGCTTAGCTCCGAGAGGCCCCGCCTCGGCGGACCTGGCTTGGGGACGCCGTTAAAGGGCAGACCGGAAGAGTGTACATTTGGGAGGTTTAAAAACAACTTCCAGGGGAAGCCATGGAATAAAGCTATTGTTTCACAATGATGCGCCGTGATTAAAGCTCAATCTTGGCTCTAGTGCGTAGCAGCTATCATTAGTGCAGCAGGTGCTGCAGCACCAGGGCCCAGGAGGGAGAGGGACCCTCTACGCCTCTGTTATAGTTTACAACCCTGTTGGGGTAGGCGGAGTCCGTTTGTCTTGCTTGACCAAAACACCCTTCAGCACTGTTTGCCATGCGATTTTGTGAGTTCTGATCCGAAACAGGAAAAACATTCTATCTCCGTGTGTACACCCGAGAACTACCTATGTCAAAGAATATAACCTTTCTGTCCGCGCTACTTCCACAACCGACCTTACTCCACGGCGCAGAGTGCACTAAAGAGGTGTGAGAATGGAGCAGATCATCAGGGGGGTCGTGGGTATACCGAAGAACCATCGAGAACGGGCGCATGCAGACCCACCCCTGACCCGAGTGCACACACACCCCACTAATGCTTCCTCTCGGAGAGTGAGCGCTGTATAACTGCGGTTGGTCAGTCATAACAGTACCGACTTTGGAATGGACTGTGTATAAAGACACTCAACTCAGTGTGAAGTCATGGGTACACAACCCTTTGTAAGATCAAATCCATACAGAGCCATCCCCCGACTACGGAACCCACTGATGCACACCCCGAATGCAGAGCCCGCGCTGAACATGGCTACTGGTTTAAAGTGAGAAGCTTGTTTACACGAACCCGGATCACGTTTACGTGTTACTTGGCCGTAGAACACGCTTATAAGTAACCGAACTGGAGGGCATGCGTACATGGAACACGAATACGCAGCACGTTTATAAGGACCGGGTAGGTAGTGGTTCATCGACCCGCATGCAGGGCAGGAAATGGCCCACCTGGCAGCAATCCTTGCTGTGAAATACAGCAATCATCAGGGTTCAGTGGGCTTCGGTGCGACTGCACCTGCTGCACAAATGGAAGCATGAGACCAGAGAGTTTGTGTGCCATGGAACCCGAATACACAAGACCAGAGAGCATGCATATTCGATTCTCGCCATAGAGCATGCTTCTAGGGCACCCACCTAAAAAGCACACTTAGGGAACGAGACGGCACTGCATGGAGGAACTTGCCATGAGAGCGCATTTAGACGAACCCGACCCTAGAGCAAGCTTAGGCGAGCTTGACTACCGAGCATGGTGGGAAGACACACTGAAGGAACGTCACTACAGAGATGTACTCGAGAAGAGAACAAGCTTAGAGACCCAGCCTGCCGTTCCTTGCAGAACACTTTTATAGGAGAGCTCGACTAGTGCGCATGCGTGCAAGGAACCGACTACAGGGCACACTTTTAGGAACCCAATTACAGATCATGTTTATGAGGAACCCCCGTTAACCCCTTCGGCGTTGCGTGAATTCTCCCGCTGTGCGGGAGAATTAATGAGTGGGCATGTTTCGGACGGCCGGGGGCCGTCCTCCGCACACGCCCACCGTGACGTCGGACGGCCAGGGGCCGTCCTGAGCACCGAAGGGGTTAAAGAGCACACTTGTAAGAAAGGAGATCACAGAAGATGTTTGTAAGGAACCCGACGACCAAGCATTTTTAAAATGAACTTGACTACGGAACCCGTTTCTTAGGTACCCGGCAGTGGTGGACCGGATGCAGCCCAATATTGTCCCGAGCGATGGTCCCTACCATCTCCAGGAGGATTTTCGGGGGGTATTTACGTCTCTACGTATACATGGTGCGTGTTCCACTGGGCTATTTGCCAGGCTGCATAGACGATGATCTCACACTCATACGAAAAGCAACCCTTAGTCCTTAGCCCAGCGGGGGTTCCCGTGACCCATAAGGCCAATAGAGACCTGGTTCCCTGTCACAGAGCACGCGCATAGGGGGCCCAGTCAGAGACCCACTCATACAGACTCTCTAGAGAGCAGTATTAAACAGCACCCAAGCACAGAGCAGGATTATATGAACCCAGACTAAGGCACTGGTTACAGTGACCCTAAACACTTCCATTATACACAGGCCTGTCACCAGCACAGAGCAACCCTGCATTAAGCAGCGGACACACAGCGCCTACATTCACTCTTATATAGACCCCAAAGTCAGAGCACGCTCACACGGGCACCGATACACAAATGTCTTATAAGACCCAACTTCAGACCAGGATGATACAAGACACAAGTGCAGAGGGCTGGGGAAGGGCCCTAGTGACAGACGACGCTCACACGGTGCCAGGCTGTAAAATGCCTGCATCAGTCCCTGCTGCAGTGCTCGCTGGAACCTGGGCCGTGCACCAGGGTCACACGGTCCTTCACCGCACAACTCACTGCAGGGACCTGACTATAGCATGGGCTCGCAGGACACTCGCTGTGCAACACGCCCGAGTGGACGTGAAGGCGGATTGTGCTGAGGCACGCCCGTGCTCCGGGACACCACGCTGTGGAACGAGCTCCCAGGGATTGGGCTGTGTGACACCTTCCTCGGGAGCTGACAATGCAACATGAACCCAGGGAGCTGCTGTGCACTGTGCTCCCTGGGACCACGCTGTGGGATGTGCTACCAGGGACCAGATTATGTAACATGACCCCGGGCTACCGGCTGTGGACTGTGCTCCCAGGCACCAGACCGTGGAACATGCACTTGGCGACAGACTGTGAGCTGTGCACTCCGGGACCCCGTTATGGGACGCGCTCCTGGGGACCAGACTACGCAATACAAACCTAGGGACAACACGATGTCAGTGAGCAGAGCATGAAAAGTGCTCCTAGATGGAAGGCTGTGCTCCCAGGGGCAGACACTGCGTGGTGTTCCTTGGGGTCAGACTATAGAGCGTGCTACGAGGGGACAGACCGCGGACTGTGCTCCCCAGGACCAGACTATGGGCGGCGCTCCACGGGGCTGGACTGAGTAACACCGACATAGGGGGAACACGATGCGACCCAATCCAGAGAGCAGACCGCGGAACATGCCTACCAGGACCACACCACACACCGACCCTAGGGGACAGACCGTGAACTGTGCACTCTGGGATACGATCCCAGGGGTCAGACCACGGAGCATGCTCCCAGGACCACACTATGTGGCACGCTCCCAGGCAACACCCGATGAGTCATGCCCTGGGTGACAGTCTGTAGACCTTTCTATCAGGGCGCACACCATCCGACGTGCTCCTAGGGGACACACCGTGGACTGTGTTCTCAGGGACTGGACTATGTAACACAATACGGGGGCAACACTGGGCAACGCAATCCCAGGGGCCAGACTATGGAGCATGCCCCTAGGTGACAACCAGTGGACTGTGCCCTCAATGACCAGAGCATGTAACACGACCCCTTGGGGCAGAGCATTGAACGTGCTCCTATGTGGTGGGCTGAGGGCTGTGCTCCCAGGGGCCAGCCTACATATTTCCTGACCACACAACTCGCTCCCAGAGACCGGAAGATGGGACATACTCGACGCCCCCCTGTCCACGGAATGCTGGGCATTTCAGTCTTGCAACAGCTCGTGTGCACCTACTGTGCAGCTGGCACACACAGCACACGTGAGGGTTCCCGTCTATCCATTCCGATCCAAGGACCGACAGCTCCCAACATGCTCGCAGGGGTATGAGCCAGTGAACGCCTCTCACTGGGACATCCCCGCTGAGCAAACCACCTGCCGTAATCAAGAAACGGGAACCCCGTCACTCCCAGCCCTTGTCCCAGCACTTCCTCAGCTGGAAAGCGCCTAGAGTGGGTTCAGTCGGCCGTGTACCGCTAGACACAGTGCGGGCCGTCACCAACACTGACTTGTGGCAACCGCTGCTCCCTGGCAACTTCGTCCTGTTCACAGTGGTCCACCGGGACCGAAACGAGTTACCGACGGGGAGATGCGCCCCATGGTACCGGTCTGCACTCTTTGGAAAGTCCTCCCCTGACTTCCGAAAGCGCTGTGAAACCAATCTACTGCCAGACTGGGTGCTATATAAGTGATAAATACGAGCAATAGCAACAAGGTGGGCTTAATTACCCTGTTCCCTCCCCAGCAGGTCTCACATCCCTCCCCCCAGATTGGCTTCTCATCACTGCAAAAACTCCCTTCGTGGTGGACTATGGTGTGTGTGTGGGGGGGGTTAAGGGGTTCGAGGGGGGTGATGAGAGGGTCAGGACAAAGTGGTTGTAAGATGTTTACTACGCACAAGTGTCTGCAGTGAATTCCACTAGGCACGAGCGGAACAAGTTGATCAAAAAAGTCTGCCGCCCGACCCCTCACCCCGGCACCAAAGGCGAGCCCCGCGCACTGACCTGTGGGAGTCTCCGTCTCCAGGGAGCAGACCTGCAGGGTCAAGGCAAGGAGGAGGGGGGTACAGGCGTGCATGCTGGCATGGTACTCCTCGCACCTGTGGCGGAGGTCTCCTGACCTGTGAGGGGGCATTTTTTTTATCAGCCCTGGGGAGGTGGCGGTCCCCGGGGTTGCGGGGAGGCGGCGTGCCCCCCCCCACGGTTGTTTATTAAAGCCCCGGGGAGGTGGTGGTCCCCGGGGCAGCGTGGGGGGGATTGGGACCCGCCACGCATTTTTTCACAGCCCCGGGGAGGTGGCGGTCCCCGCTATTACTAATTTAGCAATGCCCCTGGGACCTGGCCCACTCGGGGGCCTCATTAAAATGAAGCGTTTTAAAAATAATTTCGGCGAGATGCGCGACCCAAACGCGAATTCCGCCGAAATTATTTAAAAAAAATGTTTTTTGGGGCCCTGGGGGTCCTTGTGGGACCCCCTGAGCATGCCTACGGGGTCAGGGTATTTCTACCCTGCCCCCTTTTTTTCATTTTACACTTTGTTTTACTGTTTTCTTGTGACTCGGCTGCCAACACTTCCTGGTTTGGAGTGTTGGCAGCCAATTAGAATGAAGCTCGTGGTCGGGAGGGTTTGCGAACCCTCCTCGGCCACAGATATCAAAACTTTTTCTTTCTTTAATTTCTCAGAAACTACTGAACGGATTTACACCATTTAACAAAAAGGGATCTTTCTGAACCAAGACCTAACTTTTTGCCAAATTTGGTGTAATTCCGTTCAGCAGTTCCGGCTGTAGCTTTGTCTAAAGTTTCCTATGGAAAATTACATGGGAAAAACGTGTTTTGGGACCCCCCTTTTTTCTTGGCCCCCGCTTGACGAATCACCCTGAAACTTTGAAGACAGGAGCTGACCAGAGCGCCCCACTAGTTTTGAAACTTTTGCGAAGATTCGTCAAACGGCGCCAAAGTTATTGGGAAAAAAAAATGCTTTTCCTATGGAAACTAGGTCCTAACTATACCTACCTACTGGCGACCGCCAGTGGGTAATATATATATATATATATATATATATATATATTCACTGAAAAACCATAGGTTTTAGGGACAGTTATAGTTACTTGGACATTGCACTCGTACAAAACCCGTGAAATTCCCCGTTATAGTTAGTTCAGCTAACTATAACTCGCGCCCGCAATGCACTGCTGATGACGTCACATATTACATCACTGATGACATGGTCAGTGACATCACTGATGACATCACTGATGACATCTCAAATGACATCACTGATGACTTCATCCAGTGACTGTGTGTTTCTGTAAAGTTTAAATATTTTTAATATATATATAGGAAAAGACGTATTGAAGAATGAGTGGGTGTGTAAGTGTCTGTATGGATGATTTAGTAGGTGCGTGACTGACTCTATAAGTGAGTGATTTAACGTATCTTACTGAATGCATGGGTTAGTGACTAAACTGGGTGAATGTCTGTATCCGTCTGTCTGTTGCTGTGTAAGTGGCTGCATGTGTTTGTGAATAGCTACATGAGTGTCTATATGAGTTATTGAATGGTTGTCTGAGTATCTGTATGGGTGCCTGAGTGTTTGTGTGGGAGGGGTGTGTGCGACTCTGTGCATAGATGTGTGAGTGGGTGATTCACTGGGTGGATGGTTTCAAGAGTGTATCTGTGATAGACTGTATGGGTGGGTAAGTGTGTGTAAGAGTGTGTTAGTGAGTGAATGTATGTCCCAGTGGTACATGTGTGAGTAACTACATATGTGAAAGGCAGTATATATGTGTGTTGGAGTATATAAATAGCTATAAGCGAGAGTGAGTGATTGTGATAGTGGCTGTATGGATGAGTGTGTGCTTGTATCAGTGATTGTATAAGAGCGTAAGAATGTGCTAGTATTTGTATGAGTAAGTGAGCTGGTGTGTGTATAACTGTATAGGTGAGTAAATGGAAGTGTGTTTAATTATTTGCATGACTGACTAGGTGTGTGAGTACCTCTATGGATGAGTGGCGGTGTTTGAGTGTCTATATAGGAGTATGAGTGCATATGATAGTCACTGGTTTTGTACGAGTGCAATGTCCAAGTAACTATAACTGTCCCTAAAACCTATGGTTTTTTCAGTGAATTTCAAAGGTTTTTTAAATGCCAATTTCTAACTATAACATATCTGAAACCTATGGTTTTTTCAGTGAATTTCAAAGGTTTTTTAAATGCTAATTCCTAACTATAACATGTCTGAAACCTACGGTTTTTCAGTGAATTTCAAAGGTTTTGTAAATGACAATTTTTAAATGTATTAATTGTTATATTAATTTTTTCATAATGATTTACTACATTTTTAGAAACAATTGTTTTTTACATATTTTATTTTTTAAATTACATTGTAATTACATTATACATTACATTACAAAAAATACTTTCTGAGAATGAATTACTTTAGTTTAAATACTTTGCACATAGGCAATAGACTTTTAAGTACAGTAGTTACAGTTGTTGCAATGGGCAACACATTTTCAAACACAATGCAACATTCAGCTCAATGTGAATTTCTAGTTAAATGCAATTAGTTACTTTATGGATTACTTTTTCTAACCACAGAACTGGATCCTAGATTCAGTCCTGGGACATCTCCTGTAAACAGTTGAGTAAAAGCGTTTTGGTTACAGTCGTGATTTTTAAGGAATATTATTGTATTTTAAAAGTTGACACTTTGAAACTTTTTCACATAGAATCACCAATGTTATCCTATGGAAGAAAATTCACTTAGCAGGTAAAAGCTGCTATCATTACTTTTTCTTACTCAGTGTTGGATCCTGGATCCAGCACTGGTGCATCTCCTGTAAACAGTTGAAAGAATGCGTTTAAGTCATACAGGCGATTTTTAAGGAATATTTGTAGTTTGTGAAAATCGACACTTTTAAACTTTTCTGCTGAAAACCAGACAATGGATTCCTATGGAAGAAAATATAAGTTACTGGTAAGTACGGTTAAAATTACTTTTCAGGGTCAGTGCTGGGCTAAAAGATGCAGCACTGAGGTCTCTCCTGATAACAGGTGAGTAAATCAGAATTCGTATTTCGGCTGATTTTAGAGGAATATTTTAAAGTTCCAAAACTCCACACTTAGAAGAATTTCCAAGTGAAACCAATCAATGTTAGCCTATGGAAGGAAATTCAAGTTACTGGTAAGTACGGTTAAAATTACTTTTCACGACCAGTACTGGGCTGAAAGATACAGCACTGAGGTCTCTCCTGATAACAGGTGAGTAAATCGGAATTTGTATTTCTGCTGATTTTAGAGGAATATTTGTATGTTTCAAAAATCAACACTTAGAAACTTTTTCAGCAAAAAGCAGACAATGATATCCTATGGAAGGAAATTCAAGTTACTGGTAAGTACGGTTAAAATTACTTTTGAGGATCAGTACTGGGCTGAAAGATGCAGCACTGAGGTCTCTCCTGATAACAGGTGAGTAAATCGGAATTCGTATTTCGGCTGATTTTAGAGGAATATTTTAAAGTTCCAAAACTCCACACTTAGAAGAATTTCCAAGTGAAACCAGTCAATGTTAGCCTATGGAAGGAAATTCAAGTTACTGGTAAGTACGGTTAAAATTACTTTTCAGGACCAGTACTGGGCTGAAAGATACAGCACTGAGGTCTCTCCTGATAACAGGTGAGTAAATCGGAATTCGTATTTCGGCTGATTTTAGAGGAATATTTGTATGTTTCAAAAATCAACACTTAGAAACTTTTTCAGCAAAAAGCAGGCAATGATATCCTATGGAAGGAAATTCAAGTTACTGGTAAGTACGGTTAAAATTACTTTTCAGGATTAGTACTGGGCTGAAAGATGCAGCACTGAGGTCTCTCCTGATAACAGGTGAGTAAATCCGAATTCGTAGTTCGGCAGATTTTAGCGGAATATTTGCACAATGGTGAAGGTAGGGGGCGGGGCCTGAGGTGTCATCTGTGCAAACGCGCCCCGTGGCGCGTTTTAAGTTGGGGGATTAAGTCCCCTTGAATCATGAGGGTCCCTAGGGGCCAACTAGCCCACCAGGAACCTCCAGTATGCGCCAGAGGCTGCGTTGCAGAGATGTGTAGAGGGCCACACCCCTTTTACACCTCTCGCAACGCAGCTCTGTGCGCTTTCTGGATGTACCTGTTGGGCTAGTTGGCCCTCAGGGACCCTCAGGATTGAAGGGATTTAATTCCCCATCTTAAAACGCGCCACGGGGCCTGTTTGCACACATGTCACCTGAAGCCCCGCCCCTCCCTTCACCACTGTGCAAACGCGCCCGTGGCGCGTTTTAAGTTGGGGGATTAAGTCCCCTTGAATCCTGAGGGTTCCTGAGGGCCAACTAGCCCACCATGTACCTCCAAAAAGCGCCACAGAGCTGCGTTGCAGAGAGGTGTATAAAGGGCGTGGCCTCTGTACACCTCTCTGCAACGCAGCCCTGGCGCATACTGGAGGTTCCTGGTGGGCTAGTTGGCCCCAGGGACCCCAGTATTCAAAGGGAATACTTCCCCATCTGCAAACGCGCAGGGGCGCGTTTGCAGAGTGGTGAAGGAAGGGGCGGGGCCTGCGGGCCGATCGTTTTTTTTTTTTTTCCTGAAGGGGGGCTGTGTGGCCCCCTTCCTTTTTCTTATTTTTGGGCCCTGGGGACCCCATCCCCCAGGGCCTTACCCCTTTTTTTTTTAAATTTAAAAAAAAATTTATTTCTGGGGAGGGGGGCCGCGTGGCCCCTCTCCTGAGCCACTACTTGCCCCGAGGACCCCATCCCCCGGGGCCTGGCCTCTGGTTGGGGACTGTGGGGGTCCCCAAACCCCCACAGTCCCGCCGGCTCCCCGTGTCCTACGGGAGCCGGCATTGCTTCACACATGGGGAGCAGCTAACATGCTGCTCCCCGTGTGGAAAAGCAATTGTCTTTGGATATTGGAAGCGAGAGCAGGTTTCCCTGCTCTCTCTTCCAATATCCAAAGCAGTTTGCAATGACAGCACGGGATCCGCGAGGCTCCCGTCCTGTCATTGCAAACAGCAGTGTCCCGGGGGTAGGCACCCCGGGACACTGCAGGAGCCGGCCCCTGGGGGGTGGTGGTCCCCAGGGCCACCACAGGCTCCAGGAGGGGGCCGCGCGGCCCCTCCCCACATCAGCACAGCCCCGGGGAGGTGGTGGTCCCCGGGGCTTCGGAGGTCCAAAACGGACCCCCATTTTAATTTGTTAGTGCCCCGGGGAGGTGGCAGTCCCGGGAGCATGTGGGGGGCTCGAGCCCCCCACACAGGAAAAAAAAAAAAAAAGAAGCCCCGGGAGGTGGTGGTCCCCGGGGCTGCGGAGAGCTCAGAGCCCTCCCGCACCATTCTAAAAGAAAGCCCCGGGGGTGGTGGTCCCCGGGGCTTGGAGGCCTTAGAGGCCCCCCATACATAAAATAAACACTCCCCCAGCATGCCCCCGGGACTTGGCCCACCCGGGGGCAAATTAACTATCGAGCGCGGGAGACCGCGCTTCAATTTTTATCGGCAGGATCCGCGCACCCTGAGCGCATCCTGCCGATTTAAAAAATGCTTTTTCTGCCCAGGGGGTCCTTATGGGACCCCCTGAGCAGACCTAGGGGTCAGGGTGTTTCTACCCTGCCCCTTTGTGCGCTTTGCGCACTTGTTTCTGACCCTCGGTTCTACCGAGGGACAAAATGGCTGCCAACATTTCCTGAATCGGAATGTTGACAGCCAGCTGACAACCAATTAACATGCAGCTCGTGATCGGCACGGTGCGCGCAGGGTGCGCTCAGGGTGCGCGGATCCTCCGTGCCCATAGATATATATGTACTTTTACTTTTGATTTTCTCAGCAACTACTGAACGGATTTACACCATTTAACAAATAGGGTTCTTTCTGAACCAAGAACTACCTCTTTGCCAAATTTGGTGTAATTCCGTTCAGCAGTTCGGGCTGTAGCCGTGTCTAAAGTTTCCTATGGAAAAATGAATGGGGAAAACGCATTTTGGGACCCCCCTTTTTTCTCGGCCCCCGCTTGACGAATCACCCCGAGACTTTCAGGGTAGGAGCGGACCGGAGCGCCCCACAAAGTTTGAAAATTTTGCGAAGATTCGTCAACCGGCGCCAACGTTATTTCAAATAGAATGTTGCGGATTTCCTATGGAAAATAGGTCCTAACTATAACTATCTACTGGCGACCGCCAGTAGATAATATATATATATATATATATATATATATTGTATTCCAAAGTGCCCCAAAGCAATGAGAGCGCACTCGACATTAAGAGGAAACCACACGGTTTAATTAAGAAAAACGAGCAGCAGCATTCACCTTTAAAATCATGTTCCTTTCCGACGCGTTTCGAGGCTTCTGCCTCTTAGTCATGGATGATTGCATACATGCAACAGATGGCTCTGATCATTTTCTTCATAGCATGCTTCCTTTAAATACCCCCAGTGGGCCTCACTTAGTGCGTGAATTGTTCGCAATGCATGCTTGGACTTGTGGTTCCAATCAGAGAATATTGTTACCCTTCAGTGGGCTCTGCTGCAAATATGTCACTTTAATCAAATTATTTCCCTTCAATGGGCCATGAAGCTGGTGCAAGTTTGAATTATCCTCCTCAAAAGTGCTAAATGAGTCAAGGCATCGTTCCGACTCACAGCCTCTGAAAATAACAGATGGTGCAGCTCTCCCCGGCAGGGCTGCCATGTAAGTATTTTGTATTCCAAAGTGCCCCAAAGCAATGAGAGCGCACTCGACATTAAGAGGAAACCACACGGTTTAATTAAGAAAAACGAGCAGCAGCATTCACCTTTAAAATCATGTTCCTTTCCGACGCGTTTCGAGGCTTCTGCCTCTTAGTCATGGATGATTGCATACATGCAACAGATGGCTCTGATTAGGACCACAAGTCCTAGCATGCATTGAGAAAGTCACGCATACAGCGAGGCCCACTGGGGGTATTTAAATGAGGCATGCTGTGAAAGAAGTAATAAGAGCCATCTGCTGAGTATGAAATGATCCATGACTAAGAGGCAGGAGCCTCGAAACGCGTCGGATAAGAACATAACATGAATGCTGATGCTCGTTTTTCATAAAATAAACCGGATGGTTTCTTCTGAAGTCGAGTGCGCTCTCATTGCTTTGGGCAACTTGGTTAAAATTAATTACACGACAGCCCTGCCGTGGAGAGCTGCACCATCTCCCAACTAAAGAGTGAGAGGCTGGGAGTTGGAACTGTGCCAAACTTGTTTTACAGCACTTCAGAAGAGGAAAATACAAACCTGCTCAGCCTCATGGCCCACTGGAGGGTAACAAGAATTAAAAAATACCATACACGAAGCAGAGCCTACTGAAAGGTAAAAATGTACTCTGATTAGGACCACAAGTCCTAGCATGCATTGAGAAAGTCACGCATACAGCGAGGCCCACTGGGGGTATTTAAATGAGGCATGCTGTGAAAGAAGTAATCAGAGCCATCTGCTGAGTATGAAAATGATCCATGACTAAGAGGCAGGAGCCTCGAAACGCGTCGGATAAGAACATAACATGAATGCTGATGCTCGTTTTTTCATAAAAATAAACCGGATGGTTTCTTCTGAAGTCGAGTGCGCTCTCATTGCTTTGGGCAACTTGGTTAAAATTAATTACACGGCAGCCCTGCCGTGGAGAGCTGCACCATCTCCCAACTAACGAGTGAGAGGCTGCGAGTTGGAACTGTGCCAAACTTGTTTTACAGCACTTCAGAAGAGGAAAATACAAACCTGCTCAGCGTCATGGCCCACTGGAGGGTAACAAGAATTAAAAAATACCATACACGAAGCAGAGCCTACTGAAAGGTAAAAATGTACTCTGATTAGGACCACAAGTCCTAGCATGCATTGAGAAAGTCACGCATACAGCGAGGCCCACTGGGGGTATTTAAATGAGGCATGCTGTGAAAGAAGTAATCAGAGCCATCTGCTGAGTATGAAAATGATCCATGACTAAGAGGCAGGAGCCTCGAAACGCGTCAGATAAGAACATAACATGAATGCTGATGCTCGTTTTTTCATAAAAATAAACCGGATGGTTTCTTCTGAAGTCGAATGCGCTCTCATTGCTTTGGGCAACTTGGTTAAAAAAAATATATATATATATATATATATTACCTACTGGCAGTCGCCAGTAGGTAGTTATAGTTAGGACCTAGTTTCCATAGGAAAAGCATTTTTTCTTTTGTCAATATCTTTGGCGCCAGTTGACAAATCTTCGTGAAATTTTCAAACTAATGGGGCGCTCCGGTCAGCTCCTGTCTTGAAAGTTTCGGGGTGATTTGTCAAGCAGGGACCGAGAAAAAAGGGGGGGTCCCAAAACGCTTTTTGTCCATGTTAATTTCCAAAGGAAATGTTTGTTGCGGCAACAGCCCGAACTGCTGAACGGAATTACACCAAATTTGGCAGAGAGGTAGCTCTTTGTCCAGAGTGCCCTCTTTGCATTAAATGGTGTAAATCCGTTCAGTAGTTCCTGAGAAATTCAAAAATAAAAACAATTATATATCTGGGGACCGCGGTGGAACTGCAAACCCTCCCGATCACGAGCTTGTCTCTGATTGGCTGCCAACACTTCAAACCAAGAAGTGTTGGCAGCCATCTTGTGACTTGGTAAAACCGAGTCACAAGCAAAAAGGGAAGAAAATGATTAAAAAAAAGAAAGTGGGGCAGGGTAGAAACACCCTGACCCCCTAAGCCTGGTCAGGGGGTCCCTCAGGGACCCCAGGGCCAAAAAAAGCATTTTATTTTTTATATTTTCGGCGGGATTCGCGTAGGATCCATGAATCCCGTCGATAAAAAAAAAAAAAACGCGGTCTCCCGCGGGTCGTTGCTTTTAAGCTGGGCCAGGTCCCGTGGGCAATGTTTGATTGTTATGCAGGGGCCCAAGGGGGCGTCCACCTCCCCGGGGCTTTGCTATTAATGCGCGGGGGCATGCGGCCCCCCCGCAGCCCCGGAAACCGCCACATCCCCAGGGCTTTTCTTAAAAAATGCGTGGGGGGGCTCCTGCCCCCCACGCTGCCCCGGGGACCGCCACCTCCCCGGGGCATTATATAATTATGAGCGGGGGACTTGTGGGCCCCCCAAGCCCTGGGGACTGCCACCTCCCCGGGGCTTAAATATTATTAAACAAAGTGTGGGGGGGCTCCTGCCCCTCCCCACACTGCCCTGGGGACCACCACCTCCCTGGGGCAAACTTTAATTACGGGCAGGGGTCCGTTGCGGACCCCCAGCCCCAGGGACCGCCACCTCACAGAGCTTTAAATCAGTTGGGAGGGGGGCCGCGTGGCCCCCCTCCAGGAGCCCTTCATGGCGGAGGGGACCGCCACCCCCCAGGGCCGGCTCCAGCAATGTCCCAGGGGTGCCCACCCCTGGGACATTGCAGTTTGCTATGGCAGAGTGGGAGCACGGCTCCCGCCCTGCCATAGCAAACACTGCTTTTCTTCGTGGAAGTGAGAGCAGGAAACCTGCTCTCGATTCCATGAAGCAAAGCAGAATTGCTTTTGGGCAAAGGGAGCTGCATGTTAGCAGCTCCCTTTGCCCAAATGCAATGCCGGCTCCCGCAGGAGGCGGGGAGCTGGCAGGGACTGTGGGGGTATTGGAGCTCCCCCCGCGGTCCCCAATGTTGAGGCCAGGCCCCGAAGGGTGGGGTCTCCTGGGCCAAAAAGGGCCCAGGGAAGGGGGGCCACGCGGCCTCCCCTCCCGTAATAATATTTTAAAAGAGGCAATGCCCCGGGGGATGGGGTTCCAGGGGCCAATAATGGGCTTAGGAGGGGGGCCACGCAGCCCCCCTCCTTTAAAAGGAGTTTAAAAAATAAAATAAAAAAATATGTGGCCATGCCCCGGGGGATGGGGTCCCCGGGGACGAAATTGGCCTCGGGAGGGGTGCCACGCAGCCCCTTCCCGTTTTTTTTTTATAAAAAAAAATGTCGCAGGCCCGGGAGGATGGGGTCCCCAGGGCCTACAAAATATTTAGATATGGGGGCCACACAGCCCCCTTCTAACAAAAAAAAGAAAAAAAATCCAGCATCTCGCCGGAGGCCCTGCCCCCTCCCTGCACCACTCTACAAACGCACCTCCTGGCTCGTTCTGGGTTGGGGTATTAAGTCCCCTAGAATATTAAGGGTCCTTAGGGGCCAACTAGCCGATCAGGTACCTCCAGTAAGCCCCACACAGTGGGATTGCTGAGAGGGGGTCCGAGGCTACGCCCCTTTCTACACCACTCTGCAAACACGCCTCTTGGCGTACTGCTGGTGGGGCGATAAGGTATTCTTGTGTCCTGAGGACCTCAGGACTAAAGTGGACTTCATCCCCCGAGCAGCAGTGCACCAGGAGGCACGTTTGCAGAGTGGTGCAAAAAGGGGGCGTGGCCTCGGACCACTCAGCAATTCAGCTGTGTGGGGCTTACTGGAGGTACCTGATCGGCTAGTTGGCCCCCAGGGACCCTCAGGAGGCAACAGGACTTCATCCCCAAACCAAGAGCCCACAGGAGGCACGTTTACAGAGTGGTGCAGAAAGGGGGCGTGGCTTGTGTCCACCTCTCAGCAATCCCACTATCTGGGGCTTACTGGAAGTGTCAGGTAGGCTAGTTGGCCCCTAAGGACCCCCAGCATCGAAGGGGACTTTAATCCCCATCCAAGAGCGCGCCAGGGAGTGCGTTTGCAGAATGGTGGGCAAAGGGGGCATGGCCTGCTATGAGAACTTACCAATGCTGCTGTGTGGGACTTACTGGAGGTAATAGGAGGAGTAGTTGGCCCCCAAGGAAATCCTTGGGGGCCAACTACCCCTCCTGTTACCTCCAGTAAGTCCCACACAGTGGTATTGCTAAGAGGTCTTCGGAGGCCACGCCCCCCTTTCTCCACCACTCTGCAAACGCACCTCCTGGCACACTACGGGTTGAGGGATGAAGTCCACTTTACTCCTGAGGGACTTTGGGGGCCAAGAAGCCCTCCTGGTACCTCCTGTAAGTCCTACGCAGTGGAATTCCTGAGCGTTGGTCGGAGGCCCAGCCTCCTTTCTGCACCACTTTGCAAACGCGACTACTACGTTATAGTTATAAATTAGCATTTAAAAAACCTTAGAAATTCATTGAATAAACCATAGGTTTCAGGGACGTTATAGTTAGTAATTAGCATTTAAAAAACCTTTGAAATTCACTGAAAAAACCATAGGTTTCAGGGACGTTATAGTTAGAAATTAGCATTTAAAAAACCTTAGAAATTCACTGAAAAAAACACAGGTTTCAGGGACGTTATAGTTAGTTGGACATTTCACTCATACAAAACCAGAGAAATTCTGCTGTTGTAGTTAGTTGAGCTAACTATAACTCGCGCACCCGCAATGCACTTATGATGATGTCACATATTACATCACTCATGACATGGTCAGTGACATCACCGATTACATCACTGATGACATCTGAAATGACATCGCTGATGACATCACTGATGACTAAGAATGTTATATATAGATACACAAAGGTGTATTGAAGAATGAGTGGGTGTACGAGTGGATGGATGATTTAGTGGGTGCGTGACTGACTGTATAAGTGAGTGATTAAACGTGTCTTAGTGAATGCATGGGTGAATGACTAATCTGTGTGAATGTCTGTATCAGTCTGTCAGTTGGTATGTAAGTGGCTGTATGGGTTGGTGAGTAGCTACATGAGTGTCTATATGGGTTAATGATTGGTTGTCTGAGTACCTGTATGGGTGCCTGAGTGTCTGTGTGGGTGGGTGGGGGTGTGTAACTCCGTGCATCGTTTTGTGAGTGGGTGAATCAGTGGGTGTATGGGTTCATGAGTGCATCTGCGAGGATCTGTATGGGTGAGTGATTGTGCGTATGGCTGTGTTGGTGAGTGAATGGATGTCTCAGTGGTATATGTGTGAGTAACTACATATGTGAAAGGCAGTATATTTGAGTGTTGGAGTATATAACTTACTATATGTGAGAGTGAGTGATTGTGAGAGTGGCTGTATGGATGAGTGTGTGCTTGTGTCAGTGATTGCATAAGAGAGTAAGTATGTGTTAGTATCTGTATGAATAAGCGAGGTGGTGTTTGTATAACTGTATTGGTGAGTAAATGGCACTGTGATTGAGTCTTTGGGTGACTGACTAGGTGTGTGAGTAACTCTATGGGTGATTGGCGGTGTGTGAGTATCTGTATAGGTGTATGAGTGCATATATCAGTGGCTATATTGATGAGTGACTGCGTGTATGAGTGACTGTATGGGTGAGTGGATGTGTGTGTAGACCTATGAATCAGTGAGTGGGTATGGACTAACTGGAATTGTTGTGCCAATGGTTTCGAGAATGGTAGTTTGTATTTTAGAGTAGGTGTATGAAAGGTTATATTAGGGTGTGAGGAGGTGCATCAGATATTAAGCGGATGATGTCATCAGTGATGTCATTTGAGATGTCATCAGTGATGTCATCAGTGATGTCACTGACCATGTCATGAGTGATGTAATATGTGACGTCATCAGCAGTGCATTGTGGGGGCACGAGTTATAGTTAGCTCAACTAACTATAATTGCCGAATTTCTCTGGTTTTGTATGAGTGAAATGTCCAACTAACTATAACGTCCCTGAAACCTGAGGTTTTTTCATTGAATATATATATATACCAAAACCATAAAGTCTATTTTAAAAAAAACATTCTATTATAAATTAAAACATTAAACTATTAAAAAATCTTTAAACTTAAATTTACCACTCCAGTCAGTGCAACAGTAGGGAAAGTGTTAGATAGCGGAGGGGTAAAAATTACTATTCCCACCCCAGTGAGTGCACCAGTAGGGAAAGTGTTGGATAGCGGAGAGGTAAAAATTACTATTCCCACTCCAGTGAGTGCAACAGTAGAGAAAGTGTTGGATAGCGGAGGGGCAAAACTTACTATTCCCACTCCAGTGAGTGTAACAGTAGGGAAAGTGTTGGATAGCAGAGTGGTAAAAATCCCTATTCCCGCTCCAATGAGAGCAAAAGTAGGGAAAGTGTTGGATAGCAGAGGGGTAAAACTTACTATTGCCACTCCAGTGAGTGCAACAGTAGGGAAAGTGTTGGATTGCGTAGGGGTAAATATTACGATTACCACTCCAATGAGTGCAACAGTAGGGAAAGTGTTGGATAGCGGAGGGGTAAAACTTACTATTCCCACTACAGTGAGTACATTAGTAGGGAAAGTGTTCGACAGCGGAGGGGTAAAACTGACTATTCCCACTTCAGTGAGTGTGACAGAAGGGAAAGTGTTGGATAGCAGAGAGGTAAAAATTACTATTCCCACTACCGTGAGGGCAACAGTAGAGAAAGTATTGGATAGCGGAGGGGCAAAACTTACTATTCCCACTCCAGTGAGTGTAACAGTAGGGAAAGTGTTGGATAGCAGAGGGGTAAAAATTAGTATTCCCACTTCAATGAGTGCAACATTAGGGAAAGTGTTGGATGGCGGAGAGGTAAAACTTAATATTCCCACTCCAGTCAGTGCAACAGTAGGAAAAGTGTTGGATTGCGTAGGGGTAAAAATCACTATTCCCACTCCAATGAGAGCAACAGTAAGGAAAGTGTTGGATAGCAGAGGGGTAAAACTTACTATTGCCACTCCAGTGAGTGCAACAGTAGGGAAAGTGTTGGATTGTGTAGGGGTAAATATTACGATTACCACTCCAATGAGTGCAACAGTAGGGAAAGTGTTGGATAGCGGAGGGGTAAAACTTACTATTCCCACTCCAGTGAGTACATTAGTAGGGAAAATGTTCAACAGCGGAGGGGTAAAACTGAGTATTCCCACTCCAGTGAGTGTAACAGTAGGGAATTTGTTGGATAGCAGCCGGGTAAAAATTACTGTTCCCACTCCAATGAGTGCAACAGAAGGGAAAGTGCTGTATAGCGGAGAGATAAAACGTACTATTCCCACTCTAGTCAGTGCAACAGTAGAGAAAGTGTTGGATTGCGTAGGGGTACAAATTACTATTCCCACTCCAATGAGTGTAACAGTAGGGAAAGTGTTGGATAGCAGAGGGGTAAAAATTACTATTCCCACTCCAATGAGTGCAACAGTAGGGAAAGTGTTGGATGGCGGAGAGGCAAAACTTACTATTCCCACTCCAGTCAGTGCAATAGTATGGAAAGTGTTGGATTGCGGAGGGGTAAAACTTAGAATTGCCACTCCAGTGAGTGCAACAGTAGGGAAAGTGTTGGATTGCATAGGAGTAAAAATTACTATTCCTACTCCAATGAGTGCAACAGTAGGGAAAGTGTTGGATAGCGGAGGGGTAAAACTTACTATTCCCACTCCAGTGAGTACAACAGTAGGGAAAGTGTTCGACAGCGGAGGGGTAAAACTTACTATTCCCACTCCAGTGAGTGTAACATTAGGGAAAGTGTTGGATAGCAGAGGGGTAAAAATTACTATTCCCACTCCAATGAGTGCAACAGTAGGGAAAGGGCCTGATAGCGGAGGGGTAAAACTTACTATTCCCACTCAAGTGAGTGCAACAGTAGGGAAAGTGTTGGATTGTGTAGGGCTAAAAATTACTATTCCCACTCTAGTGAATGCAACAGTAGGGAAAGTGTTGGATAGTGGTAGGATAAAATTTACTATTGCCACTCCAATCAGTGCAACAGTATGGAAAATGTTGAATTGCAAAGGGGTAACAATTAATATTCTCACTCCAGTCAGTTCAAAAGTAAAAGAGAGCGCAAGAGTGAGGTACAGGGCGGAGAACATGGCGGCCGCGTAACGCGCTGGTCGCAAGCTCCAGACGCTCCCAGCCGATGAAGTATGTTACGTGATTATACCCCAAAATCACTGCTCTAGTTTCTAGGGTGGATCGCTCTTTTCGATGTGTGTTACACCGATTACCTGGAATCCGTTGACTTTTGGCTCCTGCCCGAATCCGGACATCAGTCCGCGCTGTGTCTCGGCCGCCCTGGAGCTCAGGAAGAGCCGCAGGGCAGCAGCGCGAGGCTATTCCCGGGCGAGTGGTGGCAGTGTCAGCACATACGCTGTAGCTACACGCCTGGGTAGCTTGGAGGTTGGAGGTCTTTCGAGGCAGCTAGCTTCCATTAACGCTGTCAATACTGAAGGGCGACAGGACCTGAAAGGTAGGAGACCCATTGCAGAGGTCTTTCTTTGTGGGCCCGGAGACCGGATTAAGGAGGGTCTCACAGTGGAAGGTGAAAAGGAAGTACAATCTAGTCATACTGAGTCTATTGAGCAAAAAGAGGGGCAGATTTCCAATTGCGATTGTGACTTAGTCCCTCCTGGCGGTATAGCTAAATCCTCAGAAAATATTGAAAAGGGTTTCCCCAAGGAAAATTTGAGGCGAGAAATAAAAAAGAAGGGCAGAAAACAAAAGAAAAAATTAGATCATATAGAGCCCAAACTTAAAATTACACCATCTCTTCGCTCTTTTTTTAAAGTACAACCATCAGTACTTGCTCTAAAACGACCAACACAAGTTGAATTGGAAGGTTCAAATTTAACCTGGGGGCCCATGGCTAATACTATTATAGAGTCCATTCCCGTAGCTATGGAGAATGGTAATAATTTCAGTCAGGACGATGCTGAAATAATGGCTATGAGTATAGCTCCCGGCATCCCTGAAGTTCCTGGTGGAAATATAATTCAAACTGGCGACAATGCAAGGGTCACTCAAAACAAAGGAGATAATGATTGTGGTGACACAAGCAGTATAAGACCAGATATAAACACAACAATTTCCAGCAGTGGGAATCTGGGGGGAAGTTAGCTGTACCTTTGGTAAATTCACTAGAAATAATGATGGGAAATACTGATGGGAGATTTAACGGCAGAAATCAGAAATGGGTTCTCGACATCTGAGGCAAACCAGCGCGAAATTCGTGGGTTTTGTGAGACTCTGGAAAAGAAATTAGATATCTTATCTGATAGGACAGAGATCTTAGAAGATTCAGTAGAAGAGCTAAAAGTGGGCCTTGCCAGCAGTAGATTGGAACTTCAGGCATTGCGCAAAGAGGAACAGAGCCTTCAGGAAAAAGTTGAGCAGCTGGAAAATAATTCTAGAAAAAACAATCTGAGGATATTAAATGTACCAGAAGGAAAAGAAAGTGAGGATTTAAAATCATTTGTGGTTGCTCTCATAAAAGCTGCAGTCCAGGTGGAGGAAAGTGAAGAGGATATCGTTAGAGATATACAGAGAATACACAGGGATCCCTTCAGAAAAACCCCGGGAAGAACAAAACCAAGGAAGATCCTCATCAATTTCCAAACCTATGCCCTTAAGGAAAAAATATTGATAGCTGCATTAAAACTTAAGACCCTGAAGGCGCCGACTTTTCTTTTGAAATAAGATCAGATTTATCACGAGCTACTCTAGATAGACAGTGGGAATTGGGCAGGCGCATGGATGATTTTAAAAAAGCTGGGGCGACTGTGCAACTTAAATTTCCAGCATCACTGCGAGTAATGTTCAATAATAAAATGTATATGGTGAGAAATATAAGAGAAGCAGATGACCTACTAGAAAGTATTAAGGGGAATGTGGTGGGGGCAGTTGGGTAAAATAGAAAAAGTAGGTATTCATTTTGGTGCACACACTGAATATGTAATTTTCTTATGACTTAGTTATGTTAAATTTATCATTTGTAAGGCTGGGAGCTAATGGAGCATAGGACTAACACCATGTCCAAGAAGAAGAAGCAGGGGTGGGTTCTCCAGGGTGAGTTGGGTGGGGGTGGGGGTGGGGTGGAAGGGTGTCACAGGGTGGGGAGCATATGGGAAAAAATAAAAAATAAATCCTCAAACACCATAGCATCAGCATTCAGAATAAAAATATTAGAGATATGCCCATACAGATATTAACGTGGAATGTTAATGGATTACGAGTGAAGGGCCGAAGGGATAGGCTACTTCAATACTTAAGAGATTCTCCCGCACAAATTTTGGTCTTACAGGAGACACACTTGTTGAAAAAGGAATGTCTTGAGATCTTTGGAAAACAAAGATGGGTACAACAAGTTTTCTGTACAGATCAAAGCGCGAATATTAGAGGGGTTGCAATAATAGTGAAAAAACAAACAAAAGTTTGGGTAACACGTACGAAAGTAGATAAAGGGGGAAGGTGGATCATAGCAGATGTTAAAATAGATGATAGGCCAGTAACGTTAGTAGGTTATTATGGCCCAAATTGTGATGATTGTGAACCATTAATAAACCTATTTGCCAATCTTTTAGATTTCACCGGCCCAATAATTATGGGGGGATTTTAATGTAGTTCTAGATCTAAAATTAGATAAATCAAGCAAAACTAGAACTACACCGACCCCCAACTCACGTACATTACTAAAAAATATGATGACTCAACATACACTGTGTGACCTTTGGAGAGAAAGGGTAGGAGCTCTACAGGGGATATCCTTTCATAATAAAAAATATGGTAGTAGGTCTAGAATTGATTATTTCCTAGTAGACTGGGGCCTTAGAGAAGACATTTTGGATATTGAATACAAGGCGGCCCACTTATCAGATCATTCAGCAGTTCTTTTAACACTAAAAAATAATATTAGGTGTGATGAGAATAGGTGGACTCTGGATCGGACTATATTATTAGATTGCGAAGCAATGGAAATTCTTAAAGCAGAGGTTAGAGAGTTTATTGAGATTAATACTGGTTCAACTTCAATTGGAATAGTGTGGGATAGTCTAAAGGCTTTTATAAGAGGTAAAATTACTAGTGTAACAAGTTATAGAAATAAGACATATAGAAGAGATATCTCACGATTAGAGGAGGAGATGAAGAAAATAGATCTAGAAATAAAAAGATCAGACTTAGAGGAGAATATAGAAGAACTTGAAAAACAGCGGCTACTTATGAAGAATCAATTATCCGAGATACTCCAAATAAGAATAAGAAAGAGGTGGGAAGCTAGCAAGCTAGCACATTTCGAGTATGGAGAGGGAGCGGGTAAACTTCTTGCTTGGAAAGTTAAGGCAGAACGGAACAAAAACAGGATTAAGGAGATCAAGGAAGAACGTTCTGGAAATATTTTGAGTACTGAGACTGAGATTAAAGAGGCCTTCAAGAACTTTTTTGGTGATCTATATATGGAAGCAAAGGAAGATATAGTAGGTACCGAGGTAGAGGATTGGCTTGCTGAATCCATTCGACCTATAGATATTAGTCAACAAAACAATTTAAATCAAGAGATCACCAAGGAAGAAGTAGTTAAAGTAATTCAAACCAGCAAAGGGGGTAGAGCAGCAGGGCCAGATGGCATCCCAACAGAGTTGTATAAAATCTTAGTGGAGGAGATATCCCCTCTTTTGACAGCAGTGATAAGAGAGATATTAGGTCAGGGAATACAATTACCTAAATCGTGGAATGAGGCTACGATTACCCTTATTTTGAAACCGGGTAAAGATCCAGCATCCTGTGAGTCGTATAGACCAATATCCCTTTTAAACTCAGATTATAAGTGTTTTACAAAAATTTTATCGGGCAGGTTAGCAAAAATTGCGGGTGATATAATACATGAAGATCAGAGAGGTTTTGTAAAAGGGAGATACCTACATGAGCTTACTTATGAGCTTATTGGAGCTATCGATTTCGCAACAACTTTTAACTCTCCGTTAGCTATAATAACACTGGATGCCTCTAAGGCATTTGATAAGGTGAGATGGGCCTACCTATTCGCAGTATTAAAGAGATATAATCTGGGAGATAATTTTTGTCAGGCAATAAAGCTAATATACAAAGAACCAGTAGCAAGAGTACTTGTAAATGGGAAATTATCCCCACCTTTTAAAATCCTTAGAGGCACAAGACAGGGTTGCCCCCTCTCCCCCTTGTTGTTTAATTTATACATGGAGCCTCTGGCCTTTAGAATTAGACACTCAACCGACATTCCATCTTTTTGTCAGGGTAATTGGGTTAAGAAAGTTGCACTATATGCAGATGACCTCATGGTATATTCTCCCAATTTAGATGCTGTATTACCTATAATATTACGAATAGCAATAGAATTCGGAGAGGTGTCGGGGTACTCAGTAAATGAGCTTAAGACCGAAGTAATGATATGGAACCAAGTAAGTTGCAACCCATTAATTAAAAAGGAGATGCGTTATCTTGGTTTAAGAATTTTTCAAGATATCAATGTGATTGCTGAAATAAACTTAAGAAGAGTGTTTAGAGAGATAGTCCAATTAATGAAAAGCTGGGTACACCTCCCGTTAACTATTTTAGGGAGAGTCAACTTAGTCAAGATGAGCATCCTGCCAAAGATCACCTTTATATTTAATTCATTACCATTACATTTTGATAAAGCCACTATATTCAGCATACAGCAAGCAATAAATTCTTTTATTTGGGCTAATAAAGGGATTAGGATCTCTTGGAAGAAGCTACGAAGACGAAGGGAGAAGGGAGGTCTATCTTTACCAGACATACAATATTATGCGTGGGCTTTCCAATTAAAAAATTCCAGAATGCTTATAAAGATTCCAGATGGATCCAGAACAGGTTTAATGCTCTCAGCCATGTTAAAAGAGCATAAAATAAAGCCTGATGGCTTCCTCTTCAAATTTGGTGATCCCAAATTTTTTAAAAAAGTCAAACTGAAGGTGCTACATTCAATGGCATCAATGTGGTATCACATCCGACGCCTTCTGAAATTAGACTATTACTCTTACTTTGCCCCGATGTGGGATTCCCCAGGAACTCCTGAGTGTCTTAACGACAAGTTGGCATTACCAATCAGAGATGCAGACCTAAAGGTCTGGGGGATCTGACTAGAGAAGGAAATCTGCTATCCTGGTATGATTTAAACGGTCTGATGAAAGGTACTCTTTCAAAGTTTAAGTATCTACAATTAAAAAGTTGGGCGCAAACTAGAGAATCGACATTGGGTATTGGTAATATTTTAGAAGATCAATTGATTACTAAACCATCAGGAAGCAAAGAAGTGGCACTCTGGTATTGGCACCTTCAGGACATCATGGATGGAGAATTCACTCTGGCGGAGGAGTTGTGGAGAAATCACTTGCCACAGGAGCAGTTGCAGAATATTTGGCAAGTATCTATGCGCCTTCTTTATACTATAGTTAAACCTGCTTTTTTAAGAAGAAACCATCTGTTTTCACTTCATAGGGTTTATATATCACCCGAGAAACTATCTAAGATGGGGAAAGGAAGCCGAATCAGTTGTGCTAAATGTGGGTTGGAAAAGGCTACAGATGTCCATATGTTCTTCCAATGCCCAGCAATCAGCGATTTCTGGAAAAAAGTACAAACAACTACGACAGGTATTTTGGGTCGGCAAATAAAGGTAAGCCTTTCTTTGGTTATCTTTGGAGTGGCCGACGAACTTGTTGGTAATATCAGAGATCTTTTGTTTTATGCAATGTTACTGGCCAGAAGAGAAGTCTGCCGTAAATGGGTGAGCAATATACCCCCACAGCACTCAGAATGGTTGGAATCCCTTATATATATGTCTAAGATGGATCTTTCTGGGAAAAAGTCTAAAAAGAAAGCCTTTTGGAAATTACTAATTGCTTGGCTGGAGAGTCCAGAAGGGGTACAAACAAATTGTTGAGTAAAATTGCTGATATAAATATAAATTTATGTCCAATGATTACACCGGCTAACACTCTTGGACTGCTTCAGGGCCCTTACGAATTTTGAAAAAATCAAGCAGTATAGGTGTTATACCGTGTGAGAGAGACAGCCACAGAAAGGTGGGTGTTTATTGGAGTATGCCCTTTAGTGGTTGGTATCTCTTTCGACAATGGGCAGAAACAAAAATGGACATCTTGTTTCTTTTTCTGAGGTGAATGAGGACAAAAAAAAAAAAAAAAAGTAAAAACAAACAAAATATTAACAAAAATATTTAAAAAACAAAATAAATAAAAATATATATAAATATATTAAAACTTAAAATACAAATATATTTAATATTACAAATTTAAAAAAAACATTATAATGTTAAATGCATATCAATCAATCAATCAATCATGTCACTTATAAAGCGCACTACATACCCGCGAGGGTCTCAAGGCGCTGGGGGAAGAGGGGGGTGGTGCTGCTACTGATCGAAGAGCCAGGTCTTGAGGAGTCTTCTGAAGGCCAGTAGGTCTTGGGTCTGTCGGAGGTTGGTGGGGAGGGTGTTCCAGGTCTTGGCGGCGAGGTGGGAGAAGGATCTGCCGCCGGCGGTCATTTTCCGGCTGCGGGGGACTGTGGCGAGGGCGAGGCTGGTCGAGCGGAGCTGGCGGGTGGGGGTGTAGAAGCTGAGTCGTCTGTTGAGGTAGGCTGGTCCGGAGTTGTGGAGTGCTTTGTGTGCGTGGGTGAGGAGCTTGAAGGTTATCCTCTTGTTGACAGGGAGCCAGTGCAGGTCTCTCAGGTGGGGTGTGATGTGGCTGCGTCGGGGGATGTCGAGGATAAGACGTGCAGAGGCGTTCTGGATGCGTTGCAGCCGTCTCAGGAGCTTAGCCGTCGTTCCTGCGTAGAGGGCGTTTCCGTAGTCCAGCCTGCTGGTGACAAGGGCCTGGGTGACTGTTTTTCTTGTTTCGGTGGGGATCCACTTGAAGATCCTGCGGAGCATTCGGAGGATGTTGAAGCAGGATGAGGAAACGGCGTTGACCTGCTTAGTCATGGAGAGGGTGGGGTCGAGGATGACCCCTAGGTTGCGTACGTGGTCGGTGGGTGGCGGGGCTGTTCCCAGTGATGTTGGCCACCAGGAGTCGTCCCAGGCTGAAGGGTTGGAACCAAGGATGAGGATCTCCGTCTTGTCCGAGTTCAGCTTCAGGCGGCTGGTCCTCATCCATTCGGCGACGGCCTTCATTCCTTCGTGGAGGTGGGCTTTGGCGGTGTGAGGGTCTTTGGTGAGGAGAGGATCAGCTGGGTGTCGTTGGCGTAGGAGATGATGTTGAGGTTGTGCTGTCGGGCGACGTGGGCGAGGGTGCCATGTAGATGTTGAACAGCGTTGGGCTGAGGGAGGAGCCTTGGGGTACGCCGCAGATGATCTTGGTGGCCTTGGATCGGAAGGGGGCGAGGCGGACGCTTTGTGTTCTGCCGGAAAGGAAGGATGTGGTCCAGTCCAGGGCCTTCTCTTGGATCCCGGCGTCATGAAGGCGTGTTCGTAGTGTGTGGTGGCAGACCGTGTCGAAGGCGGCTGATAGGTCCAGGAGGATGAGGGCTGCTGTTTCTCCGTTGTCTAGCAGGCTCCTGATGTCATCGGTGGCAGCGATGAGGGCGGTTTCGGTGCTGTGGTTGCTGCGGAAGCCGGACTGGGAAGGGTCCAGGATGTTGTTCTCCTCGAGGTAGCGGGTCAGTTGTTTGTTGACGATTTTCTCGGTGACCTTCGCAGGGAACGGGAGCAGAGAGATGGGTCGGAAGTTCTTGAGGTCCTTGGGGTCTGCCTTGGGTTTCTTGAGTAAGGCGGTGATCTCGGCGTGCTTCCAGCTTTCCGGGAAGGTTGCTGTCTTGAAGGAGATGTTGATTATTTTTCGGAGATGGGGCGCGATGGCTGTACTGGCTTTGTTGAAGATGTGGTGAGGGCACGGGTCTAGCGGTGAACCGGAGTGGATGGTGTTCATGATCTCGCTGGTGTCCTCGTCGTTGATGTTCGTCCAGGAGAGCAGGCGGTTGGTGGTTGTGGGGGCAGTGGTCTCGGTGGTTGCCGGGGCGGTCGTGGTGTTGAAGCTGTCGTGGATGTCGGCGATTTTGCGGTGGAAGAAGGTGGCCAGTGAGTCGCACAGGTCTCGCGACGGCTGGATGTCGTTGGTGTTGGAGCTGGGGTTGGAGAGTTCCTTCACGATGTTGAAGAGCTCTTTGCTGTTGTGTGCGTTGTTGTCTAGGCGGTCTTTGAGTGAGGCCCTTTTGGCGGATCTGATGAGGTGATGGTGACTGCGGGTGGCGCTCTTGTGGGCGGCGTAGCTGTCCGCTGTCCGTTCGTGGAGCCAGATCTTCTCCAGTTTTCGGCATGTTCGTTTGGAGGCCTGGAGGTCTTCGGTGAACCAGGTGGCTTTCTTGCTGGTGTGGCTGTTGGGCGGATTCTTGAGCGGGGCGAGGGTGTTGGCGCAGTCGTCGATCCACTGTCTGAGGTTGCGGGCGGCGGTGTCGGGGTCGGAGGGTTCGGCGGGTGGGCTCAGGGCGAGGGTTGTGGTTAGCTGGTCTTCCGTGACTCTGCTCCAGCAGCGGCGAGGCATTTGTTCGGTGCGGTGGTGCGTGGTGGGCTTCCTGTAGGTGAAGTGGATGCAGTGGTGGTCAGTCCAGTGGGGTTCGGAGGTGTGGTTGAAGGAGACGTGTGGGCTTGCGGAAAAGATGGAGTCTAGCGTGTGGCCGGCGGCGTGGGTGGGTGTAGTCACGAGCTGTCTGAGTCCGAGGGTGGCGAGGTTGTCGATCAGGGTGGTGAAGTTGGTGTCCTTGTTGTTCTCGAGGTGGAAGTTCAGGTCCCCGAGGAGGATGTAGTCCGTGGAGGCGATGGCGTGTGTGCTGACGAAGTCAGCGATGGAATCGCTGAACTGTGGTCGGGGTCCGGGGGTCTGTAGATGAGGGTTCCTCTGAGGGTGGTGTTGGGATCGGTGTGGATCTGGAAGTGCATGTGTTCGGCGGTGCTGAGGGTGTCGTCGGTGTTGGTTGAGACTCTGAGGGTGTTCCTGTGGACGATGGCGATGCCTCCTCCGACTCCGTTAGTGCGGTCCCTGCGGGTGATCTTGTATCCGTCCGGGATGACAATGGCGATGTCGGGGGCTGAAGCGGGATTCAGCCAGGTCTCCGTCAGGAATGCGACGTCTGGGGAGGTTGAGTCGAGAAGGTCCCAGAGTTCGATGGCGTGTTTGCGGGCGGAGCGGGTGTTGAGGAGGATGCATCTGAGGTAGTTGGGTTCTTTCCTGGGCGGTGGTTTGGCGGGGCGGGTGCTGGCGAAGCTGCAGTTCCGGCAGGTGAAGGGCCCTTGGGTGCACTTCGGGGTGGCCTGGTAGCAGGCGTGATCTTTTCCGGGGTTGAGTGCGTGGAGGGTGCTGGCGTCGTATCGGCGTCTGTTGATGTGGCGGGCGCGGGGGATGCCCGGACCAGGGGGTCTGGCGCTGGGCGCGGTCACGGCGCGGACGGGTGCAGACGGGCTTGCCTTAGGCGCGCCTTTGGCGCGCCAGCGGCGCACCCGCTGCGCACGTCCGCTGCGCACGTCCGCTGCGCGGCCGCGCTGCGGCCGCCATAAATGGGGAGGTGGGAGGGAGGAGCAGGGAATGGGGCAGCGAATGGGCAGTGAGGGGGCGGGGCCGCAGGGGCGCAGCGGCGGGAAACAGGCACAGAAGGGAAAACGAGCACAATCAGGGCATCAAGGGGGCACAGAAAGGAAAAACTAAATGAGCACAATCAGGGGCAGCAAGGGGGCACAGAAAGGAAAAAAACGAGCACAATCAGGGGCAGCAAGGGGGCACAGAAAGGAAAAGCGAGCACAATCAGGGGCAGCAAGGGGGCACAGAAAGGAAAAACGAGCACAATCAGGGGCAGCAAGGGGGCACAGAAAGGAAAAACGAGCACAATCAGGGGCAGCAAGGGGGCACAGAAAGGAAAAAAACGAGCACAATCAGGGGCAGCAAGGGGGCACAGAAAGGAAAAACGAGCACAATCAGGGGCAGCAAGGGGGCACAGAAAGGAAAAAAAACGAGCACAATCAGGGACAGCAAGGGGGCACAGAAAGGAAAAAAACGAGCACAATCAGGGGCAGCAAGGGGGTACAGAAAGGAAAAACGAGCACAATCAGGGGCAGCAAGGGGGCACAGAAAGGAAAAAGCGAGCACAATCAGGGGCAGCAAGGGGGCACAGAAAGGAAAAAAACGAGCACAATCAGGGGCAGCAAGGGGTACAGAAAGGAAAAACGAGCACAATCAGGGGCAGCAAGGGGGCACAGAAAGGAAAACGAGCACAATCAGGGCCAGCAAGGGGGCACAGAAAGGAAAAAGCGAGCACAATCAGGGGCAGCAGCAGGGCACACAGACGGAGCTGTGTGGTGGGGGAGCGACCTACCAGTCAAGGTCAGGGTATGACAAATACCTGCAAATATTATATTAAATAAAATTAAAAAAATAATTTAAACAAATAAATATTTTAATTAGAAATTATTTAGAATCAAAAACATTAATTATTACATAAATTTACTTTTTTATTTCCTACCCTATAACACCACACAATTCACAACCCACATCTAAAGTTTATAAAAAGAATGTACTTACATAATTGACATAATTAATTACCAATTAAAGAAATATTATTAATTAAAAAACAAATTAAAACTCACAAAAATGAATAAACTTTACCCCTATAATCCCCACAAATCACTGGTAAAATTAAACTGTAAAAAAATTAATTACAGACTTAAAACTTATTTTCAATTAAAAAACTAATAGTATATAAAAACTAATTATAACGTAAGTAAAATTAATTTACTCCCCACCCTTTACCCCTAAAAAGTAAAACCGACACACAAAAAAATATAAAGAACTACCCTAAATAAATATCAAATAATTAAATAACATTAATGATCAACCAATTAATAATTAATTAAACATAAATTACTTGCCACACTTTACCCCTATAAACCCCATAACCCACAACTGAAATTAATTACACAAATTCCATATTTAATTTTCAATTAATTGATCAATATTAATTAAGAGCTAATGATTAATTAATTATAAATAAATTACTTCCACCCGTTACACTCATAAACCCCACAACCCACACCTAAAAAAATCAAACAATTCCCATAATTATTTGTCAATTAAGTAGTTAATATAAATTAATAACTAATTATTAATTAATTAAACATAAATTACTTCCCACCCTTTATTCCTATAAACCCCACAGCCCGCACCTAAAATTAATTACACAATTTTCATAATTAATTTTCAAACAATTAATTAATAATATTTTAGAACTAATTATTAATTAATTAAACATAAATTACTTCCCACCCTTTACCCCTATAAATCCCACAACCCGCACCTAAAAAGAAATCACACAATTACCATAATTAATTAACATTTAATACATTAATATTAATTAACAACCAATTAATAATTAGTTACAAATAAATCACTTCCCACAATTAACACTATAAAATCTAAATTAAATAAATAAAAAAATAATCATTAATTTATTATGATTAAATTACTTCCCACCCTATTCCCCTATAAACCCACAACCCGCTACAGAACTAAAAATGGCAAAATGTAATTAAAATAAAATTGATAACTACTAAAAATTTAACACATATATTAAAAAACATAAACAATACTTATACAAAAAAACATACATCACATACATTTAAAATATAAACTAAAATACATAACACTAATTAAAAATTCGATATTTTAAACAACTATATATTTACAAACAATATTAATGACTTCTATATTTTTTAAACAATATTTCTTACCTTAAATTCGATATTCTTTACCACGATATTCTTGCTGTCGATATTTCCAACTTGATATTTGTGTAAGTCGACATTTTCAACTCGATATTCTGTCTCAACATCGTTCTTTTTTGGTTCATGGCCTCATTTCTGTATTTAGCAAAGTATTCTTTACTTTCACTCCATGCAGTCTTTATTGAATTCTGTCAAACAACTTTCTCAGTCTGGCACACTGACCATATTTTTTGGACTGCCATTTCATTTCAGCCAATTCACCGCTACTCCACTTGTTTATGGCTTTTTACATTACCTACACTTCCTAATTTGTAGGTGTGTTTGAAGACAGAGGGGTCGATTCCGATCTCGGCCGGTAGGGCACCGAATCGGATTCGGCTGAACCGGATCCGATTCGGAGCCCTTTTTCCCGACCGATTCGTACGTGCGTCCGGGCGAACGAGTACGATGCGAGCGCGTGCGAATTCGCCGACCGACTCGTACGCCCGTCCCAACCGCACCGACCGACTCGCACGGATGTGCCTCGCACCGCGCAATGGAGACGTTCCCCGGCCGGGCAAGTACGATGCGCGCCGCGAGCAGTCCGACCGACTCGCGCCGTCCGGCTCCAAGAAGCAGTCGGAGCCGTACTTTGGGGGTCTGTGTCGGACCCCCCAGTACGCGTAGCCGCGCGAGTCGCACACAGGGGAGACCCATGGGTCCCCCCTACCTGTGCGTGTACGGCACGAGTCGCTTTGCCGCTTACACGCTGTAGGGGGTGCCCTTGTTCGCCTCGCACCCATTGAGTCAATGGGAGCCCGCGTACGCGTTGTACGACCGGCTCCCATTGACTTCAATGGGAGTCCGACCGACTCGAGTCCGATAGCATACGTGCGCATCGTACTCGTTCGGTCGGGCTGCTAGGGTCCGATTCGGTCGGAAATCTCTCCGGGTCCGGCTCGGTCGGAGAGATTTCCGGCCCGAAACGGAATCGGCCCCAGAGTGTCCATTTCAGCACACTTTTTCAAGCAAAGTCTACGAGCCATGACTTATTTATTTATTCTTGTATTTATTTATTAGCCATTTTGCAGATTTTTATATTGTGAGCCCGACCCTTGCTGCCTGATTAGTGGAAATTCAAAAAATATCTCCCATTAAGATGGGGGATTGGCAAAGAACTACAGAGAGTGGACATCAGAGCGTGTGCTACTCTGTGGGTATAGGCGATGCCCATCCACCTAAAGGTGCCATGGTAGGGGAGCTCCATCATCTAGACTGGCCAGATTGATGGTTCTGAAGGAATAGTTGCTGATGGGAAACTCCAATGAGGAGCACTTGCCCCTCTGCTGTCATAGGTCTCGTGATTGCTCCAAACAGTCTTTCTGCTCTATACTGTACCTTAAATTGTACCTCATTTACATTGTTGAGATTTGTGAACTAGATATTTTATCACAGCACTGACCGAGGGGTATGTATAATTCTACAGGTGTGAAAGGTGAGGAATGATGAATGGCTGCTTTAAACAAATATAAGGATGGCCCAGGATATTACATAAGTTATGTGGTACATTAAGCTTACTGCTTGACATGCTGTTGACATTGTGCAGCTTATGATTTGACTGCTTATTTTCATTCAGTTGATGTTTTACTATGAGTTTTATCTACTCACAAGTTGATAATAATGAATACCAGAATCTTTTGTGCCAAGGTCTGCAAGTGCAGAGTTAGAACTTGCAGAAGCCCCCCCATCAATTTTAAAATATAACTCATTGGTCAGTTATTTGTGTATTTATCGGCAATTATGATGTCTGGCATTTTTACTGTGTTTATACAGGACTTCTACTTGCAGTCTTGACTGTAGTAGGGTAGATTGTCATGAAGGTTTCTTGTCCTGAGATGTAGATGTTGCCTTCATGCAGTTGGGGCCGGTGCAGGTAAGAGTGGTGGAGCGGGGTGAGGCGGGTGTGGCGGGAAGTTGACAGACGACGGAATAGGGTAAATAAAATGTTATTGTAAGCTGCTCCTAGAGGTCCCTAGTGAGCAAGGCACCAGCATTGCATGTCTAGGTGCAGTACCGCAAGCTGCTCCTAGAGGTCCCTAGTGAGCAAGGCACCAGCACTGCATATCTACGAAGTTGGAGTTATTGGCATTATAAATGGCAATGTTTTTTACCTAGCAATGTTGCAGGGTTCAGTATCATATGTGGCCAAAGGGGTACCTCTTTTGGTCACATATGGTACTGCACCCTGCAGAAGAAATGGTAAATCCACCCTACCCATAATGCATTGCATGCAAGACAGTACTACGAGTACATTCAAATAGCTATGTCCAGATATACAATTAGTAGGTTTGAAATGTGACAAAATAATTATTACATTAATTTCGGATTGAGTTGTACTCTGTGTGGAGCTGATGAAGGGAAATTTATAGACGGTCTCATATAAATGTGAGATGTTCTAGTGAGTGAAGTAACCACTGCCAGCCTAGCTTAGGACTAAGTGAGTGTCTTGCCTGAAGCCTTTTTAGGAAAAAAGTGCCTTGAGGATGTAATTAAAACCCAGGGAGCAACAACACATGTAACATGGGGTGTCCTCATGGAAGGTTACAAGAAGAGACAAGGCGGTACTAAGGAGGGACTACTAAGCCTATTGACCAATGAAAAGTCACCATTTACAAAGGACGGGGCCAGGAGCCAATTAAAAAGATAGGCGGAAAGTGGGCGGAGCTTTATGCCCATACCCTGAATACAGCATGTCTCGAAGAAACAGCGCAAGCGCTGCCTAGGCAAGACCTAAAAAGGGATGGGTGGAATGCTGCACTCAAACTATCATTTTTGGTACACTAAGACACTCTAGGGCCCAGCCAAATGCTAATGAGACTTGGTCCACCTCATAAGTTTACAGATATTGGGAAACGTTTGTGAATTTCAAAGTTGAAATGCGGACCCATGTGAGACTGTAGAGTTTCAGCCATTTCACAATGAACTACAATAGCAGATATATTTTGCAAGTGCAATCTTAGGAAACAGTAGGTAAGCATTGCAATAGGAGACTTGTCCTAGGGTCATGTGTTCCACGTGAATCTTCTGTCATATTATGAGGGATGAAACCAAAGTATATAGTTGAAAATTGTACTGTGTTGACACAACCATCATCTTCCATAGATATATGAGCATTAAATTTGCCATAAACGGCCGGATTACAAGTCAGGTGGAATACAATTCACGCATGTTTACAGGTGTTAATTTCGTTCCATCTGATTATTGGTGGTTAGATTCCACAACCAAATTTCCCACATATGGAAGAACCTTACCCATTTAAAAAACAATTTAGGTTGCAGTAGCAGGCAAAGCTCATGCCATTTTTTTTCCTAACAAGGGAAACAATGCTTCACCCTTCTACAACATAACCTCCCCTTACCTCCCCTACCACCCCAGCTGGTTCCAGTAAAGAGGACCAAGGTGGGAGAAAGCCTTTCCACCCCATCTGGCCCTCCTAACTCGGGGAACCACGAGGAGGGATTTGGTTTCAGAGCGGAGTGATCTAGATGGTGTATACGGCGTGCATTTCTCGGCCAGATAGGCGGGCCTAGATTGTTTAAAGCTTTGTGGACCGTACAGCAAACTTTAAACTTAATCCGCTCACGTACTGGGAGCCAGTGTAGCTGATGGAGGAGAGGGCGAGAGGCAGTCCGGGGAGGGGCATTTAAGACCAGTCGCGCCGCAGTGTTGTGGACTACCTGCAATCTGCGGAGCGAGGACTTATTGGCCGAGGCCAAGAGGCCATTGCAGTAGTCCAGACGGCTCAGTATTAGTGCCTGCGTCAGAGTCTTCCGAGTGGAATCGGGAAGCAGGGGAAAAACTCGGCGTAATAGGCCCAACATATGGAAACAAGAGCCGGCTGTCTGGGCAGCGTGCTCTTTCAGTGTGAGGCCCTGGTCTAGGCGGATGCCTAAGTTCTTGACAGTAGACATGGGAGCGGGGGGGGGTACCTAGGTCCATCGGCCACCAGTCAGGGGTCCATAGTAGGGGGGCGTCTCCGAAGAGCATGACTTCGGTCTTCCCCACGTTGAATTGGAGGAAGTTACATCTCATCCAATTGGAGATGGCCTTCATTCCAGAAGAGAAGGCCGATTGCACAGAGGAGGTGAATTTATTGAAGGGAAATAGCAGCTGAGTATCGTCGGCGTAAGAGATGGGAATGAAACCGTAGGTTCTAAGGAGATTGGCCAAGGGAGCCACATAGATATTAAACAAGGTAGGGCTCAGACACGAGCCCTGGGGAACTCCCTTGGTCAATTTCATAGACGCGGAGCGATAAGGGCCAAGATTAATGGTCTGAGTCCTGGAGGAGAGAAAGCTCGTCATCCACCGGAAGGCAGAATCTCTTAGTACAATCTCTTCCAGTCTCCTGAGCAATATCTCATGTGAGACCGTGTCGAACGCGGCAGAAAGGTCCAACAGCACCAGAATCGTCGATTGGCCCCTGTCTAGGTTCATCCTGATGTTATCTGTGACCGCTAGCAGGGCTGATTCAGTGCTGTATTTGGGCCTGAAGCCTGACTGGGAAAGGTCTAGACTGCCAGTGAGTTCGACATGGTCGGACAGATGTTTGTTAATGTGTTTCTCAAGTAATTTGCTCAGGAGAGGGGGAAGCGAGATAGGACGGAGATTGGAGAGATCAGTCATGGGGGCCTTGGAGTTCTTGCGGATAGGCATAACCTGTGCTGCTTTCCATTCCAGAGGGACGTGACACTCTCTCAGCGAAAGATTGAGGAGAAACTCTATGTAAGGAGATACTTGATGGGACAAGGAGGCTGCGACTTTGGCCGGAATAATATCTAAGGGTGAGCCTGATTTTACAATACGTAACATCGTTTCAACATCTCCCGTGGTCACAGGGCGGGAAACTCTCTAATAGCTGAATGTTTAACTGTTCTGGCAAGTCATGAGTCAAGGCGACCTGAGGCTGGCTCCCTGATGAAACGATTTTATCGTATATCAGCTCTACTTTCTGGGAGAAATAGTGTGCAATGTCATTGCAAAGGGATTGTGAGGGGGCCTCTAAATTATCACATGCCGAGGGGTTAATGAAAGACTGGAGAATACGGTAGAGGGTTTTGGGAGCGTTTCCAGCCTGTGCTAGTTGAGATGCGATATGCGCTTTCCTAGCAGTCTTAATGTTTTTATGGTAATCGGAGAGAGTGGCCTTAAAACTATCTTTATCCCTCTCATCAAGGGTGTGGCGCCAGCGTCTTTCAAGTTTTCTGCATAATTGTTTTTGAGTGCGAAGCTGAGGGGAAAACCAAACTCCTTCCTGCGTCCAGAAACCAATGCATGCTGAATTTCCAATTCAAAATGTTAATGGAAACAGTACTAGGCCTTTAATAAGTCTACGGATATAAATGACACACAAACAGGAACGTGGGACAAGGTTAATGATCTGTTCTTTCTGAATAGATTACTCATTTCACCCAAATGAATAATCAGTCAGTTACAATAATTAAAAAGGAAATCCATGATTTTTTTGGTCACTGCTAAATCCCCTGTCTGGTTCCCCATGCTGAGTGATTAGTTAGATGGTAATTTTCCCCTTTGCCTGACAGTTTTCATTTTCAAGCAGACCAAATGGGGTCAACCAGCTAATTTGTGCGCGAGGCGCATTAATGGGAAGGGGCAATTGATTCTGTGGCACAAGGCTAGAAGCAAAGTAACAGACATTGCAACAGAAATAATAAAACTGCACCTGGCAAACAAAGAAATTCGACGGTAACTGATTTCACAGGGGCCAGCTCACTTTCAATTTGCACATGTGGAAGTATGAATTGTATTATCATTGGCACCATTTTTATTGCAAGCTTATTAAAAAAAAATCTTCTCCAGTGCCTTATATATATCTTTAAAAATCTTTGCAGTCGGGCTAAAACAAAACAGAATGAATTTGCTTTCAGTCTTTGCATAAAAAGGACTTAAACAAATTAATTGTTCGCTGCTTTTAAAAACGTGAATATGAAAGGTTTAGGCTATGGGTTGTTCATAAATCAGTTTTTTATTTGTTAAAATCTTTTTGAGGCTCGCAAAATGCTTTATATGCCAATAATGTGCCAGATATTTTGGCAACTGTTTTACAATCTGTTTTGTGCATGTGTGTGTGTTTTGTCTGTGTGCCTATGTAAACATCCCTCGTGAAATCCGACAGGTAAGTCGTCACACCCGAGTTAAAGGCCCTGTACCCAACTACTTACTAGATAATACATGTATTAGGGGATGTAACACCCCAAACAGCTCCCTTGAATCTATGCCCCTCCTTCCACTACAATTGAATTAATCTAGTAGTGGTACAATTATGCATTGTAATGTGACAGATTCGCTCTCACTGCCACATGAAAAGCATTATATATCTGTTTATGGTTACCTACTAAGGGGCCTTCCTAAATCTGGCTTCCCTCCCCATACCCAAGAACAGATATTAAGCCTTCAATCTACACACTACGGGGCTAATTTACAATGGTTTTGCGTCACCCTTATGCCACGCAAGGTGGCGCAAGGGCGACGCAAAACGTAGAATGACATTTACCAAACCACACAAGGCCACCTTGCGTGGCCCTCCGTGGTTGGTAAATGTATAGTAACGCAATGTAGTGCAAGTCGCTGCCTTGAGCTATTCTGCCCCAGGGAGGTGTTCCATGGGTGTAGTGTGGGTGTTCCCAAGCATCCACCCATGTAATTTGGCTGATTCATAGATTTACCTTTAGTTGTAGATCTGGGAATGCGCCAAAATGCTGCGCCTCCCCAGGGGAGGCGTAATGAGGAGAAATATGCTAATTTCTCCTTGCATTTTCCAATTTCTATGTATGGTGCATTCTTCAGCACACATAGAAAGAGGAAAACGCCACAGAGGATTGTTTTTGTGCATGAAGGTGTCCCTTCCTGCACAAAAACAATCCTGCCTACGACACAGCACCCTTGCACCATGGTGCAAGGGTGCCTGCATTGGCGCTAGGCAGCAGTTTGTGCACCAGTGTAGGCAGAGAGCAGGAATACACTGTATAATGTTGAATACCGCTCATTACTGCCCTCTCCCTTTCACGCAACGCAGCAAGGTGGCTTGCTGCGTTGCATGAATATTTGATAAATATGCCCCTCCATGTTTAGACATAACAGTAAAAAAAACAACTCCTCGAAACAATGAATCTTATGGGTAAAGTAATGCCTGCAGACATGCACAAATTCACCAAATTTACTTTATTGATCTAACTTCAACAGACGTCAATAAAGCATAATGATATATAGCGCAAATTAGTATATGTTTAAAAAAACTTTAAACAATGCAAAAGTATAGTACCAGCATGCTCCCTAGGAGGGAGTATCATTAATATTCCCACGTTGTTCTATGATTTTACCCTGTTTTAAGAATAAAATTTAAAACACACGCCACACATTAACCTTAAAAAAGTGTCAGCAATCAAAGACAACGTGACTAAGATCTTGTGCGCCATCTTAGCACGGAGACCACACCCATTGATCATGGGGTGGACTCTTCTGAGCCCCTGTTACAACTTTTAATGGAAGACCCCGATCTAAACAAAATCATCACACTTCTGCTCATATGTTCTGGTGATAGTCCTAAATAACGTTGCAAAGCTTTCAGGATTTTTTTTCATAGGACAGATCGGACACCAGAATGCCAACAGACCTCACTATGGATAATCATATTTCCACAGCTATGGATGCATGGAAATCTTTTACCATGTTCTGCAACGAGACATTGGAAAATAAGGTTTATTTAATACTTCCGAATGTCTGTTCTGCACTACTCAGAGGTTCCCCATAACACACCGCACCAACCTTTTCTTACTTCGTTTCTGTGCCACCTCCCATTAGGGATGGCCCAATATCTGCTATTCTTGCAATGGCAGTTTGTCCACAAGACTTCTTGGACAAACCCATTTCCACTAGAAATGGGAAGGTACATTTTTGCTCTATGAACCACTGTAAAAGTGTCTCAAGAGCCATGTTTTGGATTCTGAAAGGCCTCTTTTCGGTTTCTTTCAAGAGGTTAAAATTATATGCAACACATAGTCAATATGTTCATGCTGTGCATGGTATTAGTAGTAATAAATCTTTATTCGATTATGTATCATAATCATAAAAGATAAAAAACATAAGATCCACATAAATACATTAAAAACATTAAAATATGCATTCCACCATAATACGCTCAGATTGCACAATCTATAAACATTAAGTACAATTTAGGTGAAAGGAAGCCAACCTATATGTCACATCATTCTAAGTTAGGTGCACATAATTTTATTCCAATATAGAGTTCCTTTTAGATAGGCCGTAACAGCAAGTATCACCACATGATCAGGTAATAGGTGTAAATATAAAATGGCGGGTCGAAATTGGACGAAACCCCTGGATTTTAAAAGCGGTATTAAATACTTTTTGCGTAAAAATTCATAAAATTTACAAAATAAAACCAAATGTGTCAAGGGTTGGGGGAAGCAGCCGTCAGAAGGACAAGTTAAGAGTGCATGGAGCTCATACTGACCCGTGGGGAAACAGATCATTGTACGGATAGAGCCCAAACGAAATTTTTCAAGCAATGATCTGTCCCAAGGATGTCTAACAGCTGTGAGGTACAGTTTGGTACCTGTTACGGATTTCAGGAGCAAAAAAGGATCTATTGGTGTGTTTCTCGAACGTCCTGGCTTCCCTCTCACCCTTAAAGTGGTTTAAAAAGCGTTCCTTGAGAAGGCTCCAATCTCCTTTTTAAGAAACTGTGGCCTATTTAAAAGGTCCATACAATCTAAGGAGCGGGCGACAATTTTGATATAATTTAACCATGGTATCTTGTGACCATACATACATCTGAGACAATCCTCAATCACACTCATTAAAATTCAATCTCTTGTCACACCATACTGAGATCCAAAGTAACAATGGGGCCAGTTTAACTTGATCCTCCACATACTCCAATCCCAATTCTTCATGAATAAAAAAGGATGCACTATTTATGCCCAGGCCCAATAATTTTCGACAAAATCGGTCCACTTCCTGCTGGATCACCTTGCAGTTGCGGTACCCCCAAATTGCTGCACCGTAAGTCAACACTGGGAGGCATTTCATACATTTGCAGTAGGGGCAGAATGGGTTTGTTGCCTATCGACGAGGAAAATCTAAACAGAGCACTGCAGGCTTGACTAAATTTAGACCATTGGTTAGATATGCAGGTAAGCCAATTGTTCTGGTAGTCAAAAGACACTCCCAAATATGGGAAAGAAGGGACCCTAGTAATTGTTCGCCCCTTGATATCAATAGGTCTAGTTTTTGCAGTCTTCCTCCAACAGACCATATAGTGAGTCTTGGAGATGTTAGTGTCCAGGTCCAAGCCATCCATAAAAGCTACAAAAAGATCAACCAATCGCTTTAGCCCATTTGCCATTCTAACCATCAATACTGCATCATCAGCATAGAGCAGGGAGGGAACACTTAGTGATTTTATCTTGGGCAGGTCAACCCCTTTATCTATCAGACAGGTATTCAAACTTTTTATATATAACAAAAATAAAATTGGCGCCATCACACTACCCTGCCTTACCCCCCACGGGAGACTAAATGCTTGGGCTACACTCCCCCTCCATACCATATCTGACACAGGTATTGACGTCCATATGTAGGACTCTAAGAAAATTTACCAGGTGGGAAGGTAGTCCTAATACATCCAGGATGTCCCAAGCTTTGACCTGTTTACCCGGTCAAAGGCGCTACTGAGGTCCATGAATGCAAGAACAATTGACCCCTGTTACGCCACTACATATTTACCTATCAAGAGGTTAAGGTTCATACATTGTTCGAGGGTCCCCATACCTTCCCTAAATCCATACTGGACAGGGCAAATAATATCATGAGTTTGGGCCCAGGCTTCTACACGCTCTAAACCTATATGACCAACCACCTTCACGACTGAGGGGTCGATTCCGAGTCGGGCCGGAAATTTCCCCGACCGAGCCGGACCCGGAGAGATTTCCGACCGAATCGGACCCGTGCAGTCCGACCGAACGAGTCCGATGCGTCCGTATGTTATCGGACACGAGTCGGTCGGACTCCCATTGAACTCAATGGGAGCCGGTCGTACAACGCGTACGCGGGCTCCCATTGCCTCAATGGGTGCGAGGCGGACAAGGGCGCCCTCTACAGCGAGTACGCCGCGAGCGCGCTCGCGGCGTACACGCACAGGTAGGGGGACCCATGGGTCCCCCCTGTGTGCGCCTCGCACGGGTACGCGTACAGGGGTCCGACACGGACCCCCAAAGTACGGCTCCGACAGCGAGTTCGAGTCGGACGGCGCGAGTCGGTCGGAGCGGTCGAGGTGCGCATCGTACTTACCCGGCCGGAAAACGTCTCCATTGCGCGGTGCGGATCGGGTCCGACCGAAGTCGGTCGGAGCGGTACGGTCCGGGTACGAGTCGGTCGGAGCGGTCGGGTCGCCCGGACGAGTCGGTCGGCGAATTCGCATCGTACTCGCTCGGCCGGACCCGCGTACGGTTCGGTCGGGAAACAGGCTTTCGCATGGCTTTTTTCCCGACCGAATGGTATTGGGTGCGCCTCCGACCGAGATCGGAATCGACCCCCATGTTTAACAGGGAGATTCGTCTGTAACATGTGGGATCCTGCCTATTCCCCTTTTTGAAGACTGGGACTATGTTAGCAGATTTCCAAGACAGGGTAGGCCTATCTGGGCCACAGCATTAAATACATTAGGCAAAATAGAGGCCCAGAGATGAGGTTCTGCCTTATATAGATCCATAGGTATCCCATCTGGACCGGGGGCTTTGTTGGAGGGGCTGCAGACAATAGCTGCATAAACCTCCTTGGGATCAAACCTGATCTCAAGTGGGTACAAGCCACCATCTTTATCCGTAGCTACGGGCACAACCATATCCAAAGCATGGATCCTATGATAGTGAGCCACTCAGTGAGCTGGGGAGATGGAAGAACCAATGTCATCCTGAAGTGCCACATTGGGCTGCCTTCCATTGACCACTGCCCAAAAACCCCTAGAGTCCCTAGTGACACAAGTAGACACTAATTGTTTCCAAGAGGCCTCCCTGAGCTCAACTTTCCGCTTTCCGATAGCTAATTTGTATGCCTTTCCTACTTCCTTGATGGTATCCTGGTTGCGAGGCTTGAAATTAAGAGTACTTGCTGGCGTGCCTGCATGCTTTGTCAACCAGCCTAATTTTGACCCCCTATGTCTGCTCAACATATCCCCTCATAATGGTATTAGTATAGCTATTTAATTTCTCAAAAGCTTCCAAAATTGCGGCAGGTGATGTTTCAAGAGCTAGTAGGGGTTCCATTACAATACCTAAATTTGAACTAATTACAGACTTAGACAGGGTTGGGATTGGGAGGTTGCGCCACTTCACCCTGAGTCCCATATCTTTCACAATTAAACCGGTCAGACCTGGTTAGGGGTTTGCGCCCAAAGTGGCGTTTACTCCTAGCCTAATTTCTATTGGATTGTGGTCGCTGAAACAGGTTTCGTGTACCATCCCTGGACTGACATAGTCGTCAAGCGACCTTGATGTGAAAACATAGTCAATAATAGTCACAAAAGTGGGCAATTCCCTGGACGGGCCAGGCCCCTTAGACATAACATTTCTTAAACCGGCCTGACCAAGTGCATTCAGTAGCTTACATCCCCTCTTATCAGAGCCTAAATCACTGATGAGAGAATCTTCAGCTACAAAAGGATTACAATCATTTGGATTAACTCCTAACTTAGCATTAAAATCCTAACCTATTATGATGTTGAAATATTTGAGATAGGTATATGATCTAGCCTCTAGAATAGTTACTACTTCACAATCTGGCACCCAGGATCACTGATAGAATAATAAAAATTCACCAGTAAAAAATGGAAATCTTTAGAGACAATCACCCATAAGATCTGTATCCCATTGTGACTCAGGGAAACAGGAAATACCCTTAATTGCTTTGAAAGACGAACCAGGGTGGTTAGCCCACCTCGCAATCTATGCCCAGGGGAGGGTGTCACTGTCACGTTAAAGCTTTAATAGCCATCCCAGCCAGCCAGCTCTTGGGCCCAGGTTTCCTGTAGCATAATAATGTCAAATTGAGTGACAAAATTAAGCCGTTCTGGGTCCACCATCTTATCCCTTAGGCCAGCAATATTCCAGCTAATGACTCTCAACAAAAGTCCCAACCCACTAACGGGTGTAGTCTCAATAGGCAATTTACAAGCACTATGCTCAGCCGAGCTAAGAGGCCTATAGTTGGGACCGCAGGGGGGAATGACCTGGAGTCAGTCATTTTGGTCCAAGTCAGTCAAGGGGAGAAATCTATTAGCAGTAGAAATATGCTGTTGTCTAGGAGGATAATGTTTTATGCTGCCCCTCATTTAAAGATTAGGCTGTAGGCATCGATAAAAATTGGGAGAATATTAATACCTGTATCCATATTAGGCAATGAATCGGAGTGTTGGATTAACGCTTAGCCAAAACAGGAGACCTACAGTTGATTACAACACAATCCCCCTCCAGGGTTTTGAACATGGGTCCGATCCACCCAATTCTCCTAACAAATCGAATATCATCATAGTCCTTGCAGTTAAAATATGCATTTTTAGCTATCCTGGTTTATTGGTGGATAAGAGGGACCTTTAGGGCCCTTGGCTGTTCCAAGGCATTTTGCTCGTTGCTTCCTTTTAGGTAAGGGTGAACAAATGCTATTGTTAGGAATTTCCAAAGCAACTCTGTCCTGGAGGCATTCCACTTGAGAAACGTTAGAGGAGCTTTGATTTGCCTCCTCACCTGGCTGGACTTGAGGGGCAGTCTGTAAATCATGCATTGACGCGGCCCCCAGCATAATACCAGACCCCCCCTACATCCAATATTAACCTGCGTTCAGCCAAGTCAATCACAGTGGTGATGAATCCTACTGCTCAGAGTCCAAAGTAGTGCTATTTGTGAACTTGATGGTAGTATCTTTGGATCCTGGAACCTTACGCTTCTCCATTTTGGTACTTTCACAGTTTCAAGCCCAATAGTCAAGATCAAACTCAATAAAACAGCTAAAATATCCAGCAATCTTGGAGGCAAGGTATGAAATAAAAGACTGTTATATGGGGACTTACCCATCGTGCGGGTCCTACTGGTTTCTCAATGAAGGAAGGAGGGCCCAGCCCAGCTTCCTCCGGGTGATGACGGGCGAAGATGGGCCCGCTCTTGGCCCGGCCCATGCCTGGGCGCGCCCCGCGCGCGTCCCGTGCTGTGGGACTTCTCTCAACTATTTATGGTGCTCCGGCACCCGTGGATGGCGTTGGTGGCCTCCGGGCCAAACAGAGGGTGCTGGGAGGTGTGGTCTCTCTCCCTCCCAGAACGGCAGCAAAAAGTCGATGAAATGAGGTTCCCTCTTCTTTAGATAGTTACTGGTGGAGAAAGCAGACTAACAATCCGGTCTCAAGCACAACGTGCCATATGGTGAAATGGTTTTCTTTCGAGGCACTAGTATAACACAAAAATTGGTTGAGTAACATGTCCGAGAAAGACCTGTATGGAGGGGGTCAGCCCCACGGGGCCGCACGGGTGAAAGGTCACTGGAGGGTGGCAGAGGGCATACTCCCCACTTGATGCTGCAGGTCCTGCTGTCCTCGTGGCTCCAGCTGTTCCTGCTCCTCCGGTTGCTGCAGGACTGGCCCCTTCCACTGTTGTTCCTGCTCCTCGTGATCCTCGTTTTCTGCCCCTCCTGCTTTTCAAGGTCCAGTCCACGTGTGCATGGTATTAAAACTAACTAGTAGTTCATCATTGGTCTAGCAAGTGGAGTGACGCTTGCAAGTCTAATTTCCCCTTAAGTGCTAATATGACCAGTGGCGCTGGTGGATTTTGGATGTGGTGGGCCCCTCAAAGCCTAAAAGCAGCCTCCAGCACTCGGCCCGGGGCCTTGCGAACATCTTCATATGCTTTCAAATCTCACACAAACAAACACTCACACTTAAACATGTGCTCAGGCATACAAGCAAATATACATGCACACAGCTGCAGGCATGCACACAAAGACAGTCACACAACATACACATGAACTCCCTAGCACACAGGCAGACACACTCTGTGGCTGCTAAACACAAAAACTTACCACTGCAGGACCACAATTTCCGACTTCCTTGTTCATCTGCAGCAGGCCCATGAGCTTCCACCTAATCAGAAGCCGGAATTGGGTTGAAGGTACAAAGGTAGACCTTTACTTTTCTATTTCAGCTTCTGATAAGGCATGAAGCTGTGTGAATGACAAGCTCTGAAGCTCCATTATCTGCCTGACTCTAGTGCAGCATGTCAGATATGTATTGTGTCTGTGTGAGGCCAGGCTGCAGAAGCCCCCGTCTGACACATGGGCACTACAGCTAGTGGAGCACTCTTCTGCTGGGAAGGTAATATTACAGCTTTTGCATGCAAACAAATGATTCATGAGATCATCGGTTCTCATGTAAAAGCTGTAACATGGCAAGCCATATTGGCATAGTGAGGCAGTGGGTTTATGCCCTGGCACTCCCTATGAGCAGCTGCCCCTGAAAATAACAACGTATATGGTTTAAATGCACTCTTTATTTAAATACATGGGTGCAACCCATTTTTAGCCCATCACCTTTTTCATTTAAAGGGACTATTGAAGCATTTTATTCCACATCATGCACTTGTTTATGAAATACATTTATTCAAAATTGCATTCAAATAAAGTTAGGGATACCTATGCCCAACACTAAGGGGCATATTTAATAATCTTTCATGAAATGCAGGGCAGCAAGCAAAGTTGCTTTGCTGCCTTGCATGAAAGGAAAGGAGAAATGCTCCATATTTAAACCAATATGCAGCATTTCTGCACTCTCCTTCCACTGGTGCAGTGTGTGCTGCTTAGCGCCAATGAAGGCACCCTTGCGCCATAGAGCAAGGGTGACTGAGTTATGGGCAAGATTGTTTTTGTGCAGAAAGGGACATCCTCCTGTACAAAAACAATCCATAGGGTATATTTCTCTTTCTATGTTTGATACAGAATGCATCACATACAGAAAGTGGAAGCACTGAGGAAAAATAAAGATATTTCTCCACGTTACACCTCACTGAGTAAGACGTAGAATGGATGGATGCATGGGAATGCCCATGCTACACCCATGGGACGTCTCCCTGCTTGAAATGTATTGTACCCAATGAAGTACAGACCTGAGGTACAAAGGGTGGGTGGCAAAACAGTTGGTGTTTTTTGTCCAGTGGTGCTTTGCGACCTTACACTCATGTTGCACGATGACTGTTGTTCTAATGAGTTGCAGGGCGAAATAACCTTTCACAGGGTGTAGCAGAGGCAGCTGCCGCACAAAGAAAGTGGGAGGGTGTGAGGCAGGGCCGGACTGGCTACCGTGCGTTTTGGTGTGCTGCCAAGCTGGGGGCTAATTTCGTTGATGGGGACCTGCGTGTGCTTAACACCATTCGTTTTGCAATGTTTATTTAAAAGCACAAGCAGGTCCCCATCAACGAAATCAGCCCCCACCGCAGTGAAATCAGCCCCCAGCTTGGCAGCACACCAAAACGCCCGGTAGCCAGTCCAGCCCTGGTGGGAGGCGTGAGACTGGGGGGAATTGAGGGTAACATTTTTTTTTTAAAACCTACCTCTCGCTGCCCCGACGCCAACGGCCGCCTCGGTGCTTCACTCCCGGCAATCTCTGGGAAGGCACAGGCTGCCCAGCCAATCCAGACGCTGCTCTAATGCTATGAGAGCAGTGCCAGAATTGGTGTGAACGGCCTGGTCTGCCACTCAGACACTGCCTGGAAGCTTGTGGCTTTTCTCCCACCCGGCTGTGAACACAGCTGAGTTGGAGAAATAGAAGTGAGCATGTCTGTTTGGCCGGTCTAAGAGTGCTGACCAAACTTGCATGCACACTTCTAAGTGCCCACCACTCCTGCCTGTCATGACCCGGCGCCACAACACACGCACCATCAACCTGAGCGACTCAGAGAAAAATACAATTATATTATTGTTTGTTTATATCATTTTATTTTTCTGTGACGGACTCTGACCAGTGGGGCGATGCTCCTCCGCCATTGCGGAGGAGCTGCCTCTGGGGAGTAGCAAAATTCCTGCCTTATTAATATATATGAGGCAGGAGTCATTTAATGACTCCATGCAGGGCCGGACTGGGAACCCAAACCAGCCCTGACAATTTTGACGGACCAGCCCCCCCTGCTGCTTTTGTTACTGGGGGCCAATATAGCAATAGTAACAAAACAGCCCCCACCACTGCAAAATCGGCCCCCACCCTTCCAGCCTCCCAGAAAAACGCCTGATGCCCGCTATTGCCAGTCCGGCCCTGACTCCATGTGAATGGTTGTGGCTGTAGGGATGGAAGCCTGCGAGTGATACTCAGTCACTGAATCATTGAATGCCAATATTTTTAAAGCTGCCAATGTTGCTAAAAGGGAAAGGGGCTCTTTAAAAAAAAGAAACTACTGTCTCTTCCCACCAATGTCAGTAGCTATCAGTCACAAGGGATCCCTGGGAATAGCTTCCACTTTGGGATTGCCTTACCAACCCCTTTGAGAGTTGGTGACAGTACATTGATTTGAACTACAATCTCGGTCTCAAGTCATTGATAAACTGCAAATCGAATCACAAAGGAGACTGGAATGTCTTTTACAATGCACTTTGCGGTTTGGAAAGGCATTTCTGACTGGCAATATGCCTTTTGTATACTGCAACCTACAATTCTGAAGTCGCAAAGGCTGTGATTTTGTGATTTGTTGGCTTTGCACACCAGTCCTCGTATGTGCAGATATATGTTTAAAGACCGGGTTCATCATGGGTTACAGTAATAAGCCACTTACGCTCTCTTAGTTTAGAGAATCGGAAGCCTTTTCCCATTTACCATAAAGGATCTCATATTCATGAAAAGGGATAAAACACTAGCCTAGTGTGCTTAGTGGTTATTTATACCTCGAGATGATTGCACACCTTATTGTAGGGATATTGTGTTGTACAATGGCTTCTTTGGAAGACTTGACTATCAGTTCTGTGATATGGGCAAAGATCGGGAGCTGTTTGATCAAAAGAAGTGTTCATGCCCCAAAATGGCTGCCATTTCCTGACCTGAAACATTGCAGGCAAGAACGAGGATCACAACGTTTCTAAGACTCTATGCAACCAAAAACGCATCTGTCTTGTGGCACTCAACACCCCCCATCAGATCTTTCCCCATGTTAAAAGGTGGGTAATATACGATCTTAGTTAATCAACATTGATTAAATGTTATTGTTTGGCGTGGGTCAGTGTATCTATAACGTTAGAATTTGCTTTCTGTTTTTTCCTCATGCTTTGGTCAAACGAGACATCCAAAATCCAACAGAACATAGAGGACACGCCAGGATCACACATGTATCTGGCATTGCAAAGATACGCCTAACCTTATAACCATTTACCTTATTCTTAAGCATTCATCTTCTCGTTCATGCATCTATTCATATTCATGCATTCATCGGTCATCCTCCCACGCAGTCATGTAGCACCCACTCACCGGTGTATGACATGCATGACATTTTACGTGTAATCAGTGATTTACTTTGAGCCTGAATGTGTGTTGTCAGTGTTTCTATGCATGTTTCTTGCAGGTAAATGGATGTTTAGGATCTACTGATCTCAGTACGGGATAGTGCCTCTATGTATGTTGTTATGTGCTTGTGGTTTTCTAAAATGCACATTAGTTCAAACTGTTTTGCTCGTCGAATTATGAGCTGTGCTCTGAAGACTGCATTGCTTTGTACTATGTTCCTTGTTTGTCTCCCAGAGGGCAACCCAACTATAAGTAGTGCTCCCTTGATACATTAGCCCACGTGCCCGTACTGTGATATATGTTTGGCGGGTTGCATGACTTTGCATATTTTTGGGCTGATAGCAGTTGTTACCTACTTTTTTGGAATTATACGCGGTATAGGAACACCATGGCTCTGGAGTTTTCACTGAGACGCAATCCAATTGAAAGACCAAACCAAAATGGAAAAACCATGAAGGAATTTGTTGGAAAATATAGATCCTTATATGTTATCCCTATTTACTTGTGATCAGAGATAATACCCTCCACTGAATTACTGATGCCATTGGCGTTGGCAGTCTTGTTTGTGGGGGACAAAAACCAAGGTGAATTCCAGTCCATTTGTAGTGGCGGTCAAAATCGGCAAAATGTTTCCACTGAAAAAGTACTTTTCCCACCACACCAATATAAATCTTAAAAGTATTCTGATAAAGCTAGTGTGTGAATTCCACCACTTATGCACACAACATCAAGTACGGAAGATACTACTGAACATCGACCCCCAGAACATCATGGTACAAGAATATCGAGGGCAGAATATTGAACTGTAAGTGCAAATCGGGAAGTAGCTCCACATCTGCGTACCTTGAAGAAATATGTACTGCATATGTGGAGTTAGGTATAGAGCTAGACCTACATACTTGTCAATATATATTTTTTGATATTTTGTCCGCAATATTGGGTTCCATCAAAATTCTGGGGTCGATATTCAGGGTGCACACCTCATGTCATGGCGACATAGCTGCCTAGTGATGCATGTCTAGATAGCAATTGTCACAGGTGTGCAACGGATAGCCTAGCTCAACGCAAAACAGCGCAGGGCTTTGTCACACCTTTTATACTTACAACATACCATTACCATATTAGATTTTATATGGGTTAAACTCATTATACTGTCACATTTGCAACTTATATATATGTAACTCTAACCACTAGTATTTGTGGAAGATGTACTTACTACCAATTTTTATGTGGGTTTAGAGTTTATCTGTTTCGTATCTTTTATGTAATTCATGTACTCTGAAGTCCTTATGTAATGTAACTGGTTCTATTGTAAAGCGCTCTGACACTTTCGGGTAAAGTTTGCGCTTTATAAAAACGCATAAATAATAAAATAATAATAAACATTAACCAACATAAACCACAGACAAATAACCATCCACAACTGGTCCGATTTAATCTAAGGACAGTAGGATCAGGGTGCTCTGGTCATGAAAGTGATATGTTGATATGCTAAGGGTTGAAGCAGCTGCACAAAAGCGGATAATGTAACATAACATAGCGGACCAAGCAAAAAATGCAGCCTCACTTATGCCATTATTGGAAAAAACAGTCCTTGGCTAGCAAACCTTAGCGTAGAGGAGGTTGCATTTCACGAAGCACTTGAAGGAATGATGGTGTGAATGTGAATGCAGATTGTTGATTGTGCCTGCCGATGCTAAAAGCATACCACTTCTAACAGATGTATAATCTGATTAGGTATGCAATGCAATCATATTGTCAAAACCCATTAATCGCTCTTTCAGGACACATTAGCCGAGGGCTTAGTGACAGCTGTTGATGACACAGAGTCTGGGCAAGAGCAATAGTTGATCACATTTACACATTAAGTCTAAAACAGGAAAAATGAGAAATAAATAGGTGCCTCTCAGAGAGGTGTCATTCAGTAGTCTCCAATACAGAAATGCTCTCCATTTACACACAATTCGGAGGCTTTGGCACAAAAGGAATGAATACATGGATTATATCATTCTGTATTATAGTGCTGGGTACTCTTTTTGTACTGTTTGTAATTGCATTTATACAGCGCTTACTACCCCTGATGAGGGGTTGAAGGACTTTGCAGCTGGTAGCATGCTACTCCAGAACCCAAGAGAATCAGTGCTCAGGGATGTAGCTACAATTGCGGTAGCAGGTACAGTGGCCCTGGGCCAAGTTCCCCGGGGTGCTCATTGAACCATAGCAATGTTGCAATGTACTACCCCAACTGCTGCCTAAGGGGACTTGCTTGCATCAGAGCCCATGGCATCTTTGCTATGCTATTGACAGTGTTGCCCTAGCTGGAGTGGTAAACAGGCAAATGACATGCCTGATCTAAGCAAGGGGAAGAAACCAAAATGCTCTTGATATTTTTACTCCATTTTCCAGCACTGGCCATGACACACACAAACATGCTTCACGCTGAGATGTATTGGATCTTCGATGGTTATATGGTGATTGACAGCTTCCTTATACATCAATTAAGAAACCTCTACCATACATTGCAAGGATATTGTAATTCAGCAGGGATTTCTGTGAACACATAGAGGAAGAAGATTGAAAGCTGAGTTCCTTGATAATGTCATGGAACTCCAAAGTGGCTTCCAATCTCATTCTAACTTACATCTGAGGGAATTTTATTCCTTATAAAACACGATCAAACCCATCATTCTTCCACAAAAGAGCTTATCTCCTTCATTTACCAGATATAAATAGTACAATTGCAGTTATGTAGAATACATGCAGAGCATATACTATGCAAATAAACAAACCCATATGCACTTAAGAATTTGTGGCAAAGCATATTACATGCAATTTATTGTAAGCCACTTTCAAATGACTGCAGTCCAAAATCTGTGGTAACTAGTAGATACATTTCTACACTCCTGTAATTAACTTTAGCAGAGCAATAAATAAGCAACCTACCATAAAATTCTCCTGGCCTGCTAATGACTGCTAGTTTTCAGAAAAAAAAGGTTTAGAGTAATTGTAAAGCTAATTTTCTCCTTCATTGTTTAAGAAGCAGTACTTATTATCCTGAGTGACCTACCTTCGAAACAATTTGCTGGCCCTGGCTGCAGGCAACCTGATGTACAACCCAACTGTAATAACTTATTATATATAGAATTATAGGTGGGCACCTCTGAATAATGGGGATGTTTTTTCACAGAGGGGTTTTGAGCGACTTTAAGTAGAAAATCAAAACCCAGAGGTGAAACAAATGCCCTTTAGTCACAAATATTAAAAAATATAAATACCTGGCCTATTGCCTTCCACGTCCACTATCCTCCATGCCTTCCCTCCTACTCGACACAGAAAATGAGCTCTCTGCTCTCAAAAAAGAGGAGAGAGCACACTAGTGCCAGTGGCGGCTCTTCCGCTAAGGTGGAGGAGCATCGCCCCACTGAGCAGGTCAAAGAGGAATAAATAAAATGATAATAACTCATTGTTATTATCCTTTTATTTTTCCCCTAGCTCAGCTGGGTAGGAGCGGGGCTGCTCTGCTCACAGAGCAGGGAAGGAGTGGTTTGCCCACTCCAAGTGCACAGGATGCTTTGGCCAGCCATCTCGGGCCGGTCAAACTGTCATGCGCACTTTGCATGTTCTCTATGCAGGCTGCATTGCAGCATTGTGATTGGCTGTCAGGAGCCTGGGAGCCAGGTGCTTCCTGCTTCCTGCCCTGGAAGAGGGAGAGGAGGCGGCGGCAGCAGACATCAGACAGGTAAGTGTTTATTTTTTACTTCATTCCTCCCGCCCCGTGACTCACCCATACCGCTGTTAAATACCAGCCGCCACTGACTAGTGCCTTGTTGACAGGTTCTCTAAGATCCATGTCAGCGCAGCTTGGAGATTCCTCTGCCAGCGGTGGGCTGCAAAGACTCAAGCAGACAGAGATATGTGGTCTTTGGTACAGTCACAGCAACACTGAAGCTCTCCTGCCTTTCTTGGGACTGTAGAAATGGAAGGAGGGCAGACGAAGGTGAGTGAGACTGCCAGACGTCATTTCACCACCTTGCTAAGGCCCGTGGAGAGAAACACAAGACCGGATAACACAGGGGAAGCCAAAATTTAAATTTACGACGTCAAAGCAGTGGGAAACAACTTTTGCTTCCTTCTTCTGTGACATACTGACAGTGAATAACCAGATTCAGAATCAGGTATTCATGCGACTGAATCTCTATGACAGTCTTACATTCCAGATATCATTATAGATGGGTACTTGTCAATAACCAGTTGTACTCCATTCAGAGTTTCCCAGTGATATCAGAAAGTCAACAAGTGTGAAACACACACTAAAAGTGCTGATGTAGCGGATATCTCATTTAAGTTGTAGGGGTGCATCATAATCACGTATAGAGGCGCGCCCGCACATAATCTTGTGTTAGGAGATGTGAGGTGTTAGAAGTGTGAATTGTATTAATGTAATTACGTGATATGTTTTAGGTTACTGACAAGTAGCATGGAAAAATTAACGTAGGAAATAGATGTAACTAGCAGAAAACGTTAACGTGAAGAACTCGTGTTGTGCAATCGATGGTATGCATATACTAAATGTGTTTAACAATGTTATTTCTATAATTTGTAGATGTATTCATATAAAAAACAATAGAAATATGCCAATCTGTAGAACTCAAGTTACACGTTTTTATGTTAGCTTGAATTGTAGGCCTGAAATGAAAGTCCCTGAAAACTCTCACATTAGAATTAAAGTTCTGAATTTCATGTGCACTGTAGAATCTGTTCTTTCGCACGTTTGCATTGCAGGTGGAAAAGTTATTTCTTTAAGGAAAAGTAATGTTTTTCTTTAGTAGCTGGGAAAGGAGAAGAGAAGTTACAGTTACACGGCTCGAAGGTGATAGGGGCAGAGACAGATTCACATGGGAGAAGGCCTGAGAACCAAGGACAAATGTTGCAAGATTGAGAGTAAAAGAACATCGTGGAAGGTTTCCTATGACTGTGCCTATTGTGAACCAAGATGTGCGCTGTGCATTGTGGGAGAGCTACCTGTAGATAATTGGTGTTTGGAAAGAGGGAACGCAGCCCACTTCTTCCTTGCCTTGAGAGGGAGAGCATCTCAGAACGAGTTCTTTCTTCTGTGATAGTGGCTTTATGCTGCTTGACCCATTCGAAGGTGGAGAGACTTCTTAGGAAGACTCCACACACTGACACCTTTATCCTTTTCACAGGAAATGCTATGTAGGGCTATCACCTTAGTGGCAGAGTAGGGATAGAATTAATGTTTTTTACTCATCAACCCTTGATGCAGGGGAACTTGGACTCATGCTTCCTGATTCTCTCTACTCTACTTCTTGAACTGATAGTTTTGTTTATGCTGCATCATTTGTATTGGATATGTAGATTTGGCTTCATGCTAATTCCTTTGTATTTCTATACCCTTGTGTTGAGTTGTCTCTACGTCAGTTATTTTTAGGTTTGTAACAAATTATTTAGCCTTATATAGTTGTCCGTGAGTTATTAAAATTCCAAAGGCGTTAATGATAACTTGGTTATGCACTAACAAGTTTTCTCCCCTTTACACTTTCATCCTGCTAAAATTAACCATTGGATTGTGACTCTAGAATAGATCTAGAACTTATGGGTCCGGCCCTTTCAGTGCTAATGGGAAGATGGTGCCCCTAGGGACAGCGTAAGTTCACTGCACGTTGTCTCAGAAACAGGGTACAGTTAGCAGTACTTTTTCCCATAAATAAAAACCTTTATACCTGTTAAAGGCACAAATCTCTACACACTAATTCACTGTGTGACTTTGGGCATTCATAAAGCAAAATCCATCTCAAAATTTGAAAGAACTTTTTGTAAAGGTGAAAACAAAAGACTAAATTTAGAGTTTTTCTGATGGAAATTCCAGTCATGGTTAAACTCTTTTTTTGCCACCTGGAAGCTTACCCGCAAAGACAGCAGTGAATAATCTGTGATTTCAATGGAGAATGTTACCAAGCAATGCTGTATGTCATGTGAGTATAGGCTTTGGGAAGGAATTCTCTAGCAGAAAATCTGCTAATACCCATTTTGGATGGTAGAATTTATGCTGCACTCTGTGTGTACTGCAACTATATGCCTTAAATGAGGGCCCATTGTCGATTACCACATATCCCACCTCCTTAACATACTACAGGTGTTTCCCAGCATGTTAGGGACACTATTCTTACCTTTCCCCCAACATTCACCACCCTTTTCCATGGCAGCCTCTCACAGAGCTACCATGTCAGACATGGCGGCTGAGCAGCCACTCTGGAATAGGCGATCACTCCACCTACTTTCTTGGTGGCCTTACCTCTGCATCTTGACAAAGTGGCAGAGAAAACAATTTTACTACTATGCTATTTTCAGCAACCAGCCTACTCTAAATATGGAAGTTGTGACACCAGAGGTGGAAGGTGGAAAAGGTAACACTGTTTTCGCCTGTTTTTATTTTACTGTGGGACAATATCTTCAACAAACTTCTCCCTGGTGCTGCAGCTGAGGTCAGTATGGATGGCCCCGCCCCTCCCTCGGCTTGGCTGGCAGCCTGCAGGGCGAAAAATAAAATGAGAATAAAATTGTTTTATTATCATTTTATTTTTCTCATTTACCTTTGCTGGCTTTCAGCGGGCGGACGGGGGGGGGGTGGGGGGTGCTCCTCTGCCCTAATGGAGGAGCCGCCCCTGCAAAAGACGCGTAACTGGGTGAACTGGGTGTCATTTGACAAACCCAGTAAGTTCCCACTGAGTGGAGACTGATTGTATCAGGTGTGATAAATATCACACCAAATACAGGGCCACTAGTAATGGCAGTCACTGTGCGAACATTTTGTATGTAAGATGAACAGATTGATAAACGCTCACAAACCTAAGCATGTTATGAAGCATGACACATTTTAAGCTTTCATATTTGAGGCCCTTTGGCTAGGGGCCTAATTCAATATGCAGGATAATATCGATTCAGATGCAAGTCGGTTTTTGCACCCTAATCAGCAGTAAATGAAGTGCACAAATGTAGCACTTAGCTGTTGATTCTCCATTGCGCAAATTTCGCTCGGTAAAATCTCCAGAAATTTGTGTGGGGAAATGTTGCAAGATTCCATATTTGCAACTCCAACCTGCCAACTCGTAATGGGGAGATAATAAGGCGCCAAGGAAAAGCAAACTCCTAGCTAAAGTTATTTTCCTGGACTGTATTACCACCCGGAATTACCCCCTCAACCGGAATTAGGGCCTTGATCTTTAAATTACATTTGGGGTGTTCCCCTAATGATGTCTTGACCCGATACAGGGAAACATACATTAAAAGTGAAGCCCTTGTTTCATTTCTGCATAAGCCATCAACACATTGCTAGGACTTTGTTGTGTCAACCTTTCCCTCTGGTTTTCATTTAGTATTTTCTTGTTTTTTGTTACTTAATCACTTTATTATAATCAAGTATGGGGCTGACTGGAAACCAAAATAAGCCTTGGCAAAAATGTTCAAATCAGTCTGCACTGCTGGAGAATGAGGCTATGGGTGCTTTTCTGGTAGGAGCACAACCACCAAGAACCCAGCCCACTACTAGGTGAGTGCTAGAATAGCAAATTGGCCTATCTGGTACCATTAATGGTGATCATGAAATCATGCAGTTTGCACGTAGAGCAAAGTAAACCGTTTGTTTTTCTTTTTTGAGACCTTATGCATTACTTCTATATTTTGATCAGCAGGGAAATAACAAAATTGGGTTTGCTGGTTCAAAGTGTACCTTAAATCTTTGTTAGGAGGTAGGTGCAATAAGATATTAAAGAGGGTTGCAAAGTGGGGGAGAGATAATGATAAAATATGCGGAAGGAGTGCAGGGAAGGGTGTAGGTGGATGAAAATGTGAGGGAAGCAAAAGGCTGGGAGGGGGGGTTTCCCACGGAGTTATGTATTTGTCATTACAACTGTATCAATAATGAAAATCAATAAAGAGATATCTGAAAAAAATGTGATGGTAGGGTGTGTGGTGAGCCTAGGTGGTATAATAAGTAGCAGATGTGCAGCAAGGGGAGTTACAGAGATGAGGTAAAGTGGAGTGAGAACAGGGAGAACAGGGACAGATGGGTGAGATTGATTTGTACACAACAAAGAAGTGAAGAAGATGATACTCCTGAAGGGGTTGTTAGTGGTAGAGGTGAGAGCAAGATATGTTGGTAGGGAAAGGTACAGGATTGAGGGAGGCATTATAGGATGCCACAGTTAAAAAGGTGCATGGTAGCACAGTTGAAAAGGTGCATGGTAGGCAGGCGATGGGGAGAGGGAGAGGTGAAGAAAGGTGGGGTGAAATGGGCTGAAAGGGTGTATTACAACAGTTTTATATAGCGCGAACTCGGTTTGAAGGTATTAGAGCGTTTTACATGACCACCAGTTACATTACACAAGGACACATTCATGTTTGTTAGGCACGGGGAGATTAAGCAATTTGCCCAGAATCACAGGATATTAAGCCGATGCCGAGACTCGAACCTGGACCCCCAGCTCCAAAGTCGGCATCTCTGACTTGAAAGAAAGTATTCACCTTTCATGCTATCTTCACTTTGAGGGATTAACAGCTGGCAGTCAAAAAGACAGTATTGTTGTGGAATACCGAATTTGTTCTTTATGGTAAGCTAATTCTGGTATCTGACTGATGTTACCTCATCATTTGCGGACAGGGTGGTATTTGACTTTTTTTCACTTCCTTTGAGGTCTTCTTGGTCTTCGTGGTGTTGGGTGCATGTTTGCGTTTGGCAGTGTGGCCTGCGTCTTATAGTGTGTGGACTGCTTTAATTGGTTCTGTTCGTTGTTGATGTGAAATACGGTGCAAATTGTATTTATCATATACCTGTGTGCAAAGTCAGGTTTTCAGAACCTCTCTGAGCACCAAACTGCCCTGAGCTGAGTGCATGTGGATAGGGCAGAGCTGTCCGAATGTCAGCTGACAGGACTCCCATCCCCACACAAAGATGGGAGAGGGTACACACCGAAGCAAGATGGAAGCAGATAGAAGGTAGGCAAAGTTTTTGTCAAACTGACTAGTGCACACATACTGTTTATACTGATGATCATGTTTATCATTCCCTTTCACAGGAAGGCTGCTCCAGGTCTCTGGCCAGTTCCAGTCTCAGCTTGAGAATCCTCCACCTACTGTCCAGATGACCTGTACCTCTTTTGCTTTCACACTTTCCCTATGCATCCTGCTCAGCTTTCTGCACTCCACAAGACTGTTTGGGATGCCTGCAGTCATTAAAACAGTACGCATATAAGCCACATCACAGACCTACGCTCCTCCACCAATAGCACTCACATACACTAGTATGCTATACATCTGAAAATGCACTTCATCACCTTTTCAGGAGTATGAAGCACTAAATAAATTCAACTACAAAACAGCACAATGTAATACCGTGTTAAGATGTTATATGTATGTTTTAAATCCTTTGCTACAATGGGGCTATAATATTTGGCATTCTGCAATCTCTGTAAAAAAGCCCATCTCTACATTCTTTATGACGCACCCTGTTGCTCAGTATAAAAGAAATCACATCAGAACTCAACTGTAATAACTTATTACAGTTGAGTTCTGGCGTCACAATGCTTGCTGCCAGAGTCAGCAGCCAGTGGAAAGGCAGGCCAGATCACTAACATTTATTTTTATTATTGTTACTAGCATATTTTAGCAGCTGTTTAAAGAACAAAAATTGGTGGAGGCTTTTCTCGTCCTAGAGTGACAACTCAAGAGGTTTAAGGGAACATCTTTATGTTTTTGCACTTTTTAGGTAATTACAGAAAACACAGAGGGGCATATTCTCAAGAACGTGTGATAACCATCGCAAAAGTTACTTAATGCAACCTTCAACATCGCAGTCTATCGCGGGAAATTTACGCCGTGTTAACCAAGTATTCACAACACGGCGGTACCATGCGATAGTCTCCAGATAACGCGTCAACTGACCACGTTAAAATCAACGCCACGCCGCAAAAATGCGAAACACGAACGCAAAAAAAGCTGCGATGAGGCCAATCGCGATACAAAAAGCAGCGAAAACCAGCGGCAGGCCTGCAAATCCCACGCGTCTGGCGGGAAAATGCACCATAGAAGCAACAAAAACAACACACCAGAAACAATCCAAAGTGCGTAGCAACATGGATGCACCCTGACCCAGCGCAGAGGCCAACGCGAACCCCACAAGCCCCACAGACCACCAGCAAGGACCAACCGGGTCGGGGAAGGCCAAGGAGAAGAGGGAGAGGAAGACGGGGTGCAGTCCGTAGGAAAACAAGACCAGCGTCACAGATGTGTCAGAACACTACCAGCAACTGACCCACATTCAGACTACCTTGAATGCAGCCGGAGTGCCGAGGAGGCCAATGGAGGAGGCCAAGAGGCGCTGGCATGACGTGAAAACCTAAACCAGGCCCAAAGCCGCTGCCAACAGGAAGGCAGCAACGGCGACAGGAGGTGGGAGTCCTGCGCCACAGGAGGAGCTTGAGGAAATGGAGGCCAGCCATCAGTGTGGAGATGGTGCAAGGAGGTGGGAGTACGGACACAGCTCGAGAGGACCTGACACAACAATAACAGGGTGAGTAACGAACAGGTCCTGGGGGGACGGGGGGAGATGGGCACAATGGCACACATGCACAACGATGTGTAGCACACTGCACACCCACAATTACCCAGGGTCATGTCCCCCCATCCCCGTGGCACACTGCAGCACACACACATGGCAATCACAGCACATCCCATGACAATGTGGCACAAAGTGCAACACCGACACTGCAGAACAGGGGACACAACTGGGTCCGCCCATGTGCATAAACAGGCCAATCACATTTGACAGAGCAGGGAACTCTGAGATGCATATGTATGGTACAACCTCACATCAGTCATGTAGTCCAAATGTCCACTGTCCCCCCTCAAATTGCCAGCACCGCCCAAACAGTCACAATGTACATTGTCACACAGTCTGCATGTCTACAAGAACAATGCGCCAACATAAATGTCAACACAATGTCAACATGCATCTCCCCTTCACATTGCAGAGGGACAAACAACACCTCCAGCAGGTCAGACCAGACAACCCATCAGTGATGCCGGAGACGACCACCACACCTTCGACACCGACGCCCTACAACAGCCCATGGACATCCCACGCAACCCACCACCAGGACCAGGGCAGACAAGCTACTTAGAGGAGAGCCCAGCCCCTGCAACAGACCACACAGCATGAAGCACCCGCAAGCACGGATGGCCCACAACACTTCACCGACCCACACATGGCACCCCAATGCCAGGTGTCAGAACGCCAAAAGGAGGTGGCCGAACAGGTGCGAGTGTGGTCCGAACCCATGGAAGGCAAACTAGATCACATACGTGGGTGTCAATTACCCTTCAGGGACCACCTACACCCCACAAAGGAGACCCACACTGCCATAGAGACACACGCAGATATTATGTTGAACTGGCTATGGGCACGTGTGCCCGGCCCCTTTATTGGCAGGGCCACATGTACAGTGACGCCTGTGCTGGATGTTTGTGGGGTGAGCATAAGCCAGCCCGCACGGAGTGCTTGGTGCTGGCAACAACTTGAACAGTGGACACCAGTGCAATGGAAACAGAAATCACCTGCATGACAGAGTCAACTGCTGAGCAACATGGAGGGAGCCGGAGCAAGTACAGAGGTCACCCAACATAAAACAGAAGTGTCCGTGAGTTGCAGTGCACTGAGGTTGGGGCACTAGAGCTGAGCGCGCTCATGTGATGAAAATGACTAGGATTGTGTCCATTTGGGATATTCCTGATGCAGATGCAGTGGGGCGTGTTAGACTTGCATCAACTTCCTCATCAACGTCCCAGGTCTCCCACACTGCCTGAGGTGACATTGCTGCGCAACCTCTCCACAGCACAAAACTCATTCAGTAACGGTTCATGGGTTGCGGTGCACTGAGTCAGTGGCACCTGGAGTGCTGAGCAGGGGATCAGGCAGATGATGGCATCCACGACAGGTCTGAGCAACTCCGTTAGTCTGCCAGTACCACTGTTTCGACTCTGGCAGATGGTAGTTGGAGTTGGCCCTGGCGATGGTGGCGTGTGCCTCCTGCGGTGATGCGACGTCCGGGCCGGTCAGGACTCGATTTCATGTGTGAGCCCTGGTGGTCCGCAGTTGAGGCCGGAGGCAGCGGACAGCGCAGGGCCACATGCACATGGCGTCGATGACCCCAAGACCACCGTCACAGAGGTCATCCAATATTCATTCAGACAGGGTCCCTGACTTGAGCTGCACAGAGTTAGTGGCCCCGGATGCACAGCGGCAGGCACACGCACACCGCCACGGGACGGTGACTTGCGGTCCACTGAGGTAGGGCCATGCAGACTGAGCGGGTCCTCGTCGATGTCGAAGGTGAATGTGGCGGAGGGTTGCGAGGGACAGTAGAAGGTGTCCTCCAGGGCATGATGCAGAGGGCAGAAGCTATCCAGAAGCAGCAAATGGAGGAGTGGAAAGCGACTGCCTTGTTGCCACCACCAATTCGGTATCAGCTGCATGAGGATGAAAACTACCCCCTAGTCCATAGACTCAGACGCCACCAATGTACGACCAGAGAGTGACCATGAATGTCGGGGAACAGACTTAGTGGCACCGGGGCTGAGAGGGGATGCAGTCTGCGATGATGCCGGTACACTGATATGAACTCCGGCATTGACGAATCAAGACTCTGTGACCTACTGGACTGCAGTGTAGGCTGGAGGCAGCGGTTAGCAGTGGGCCACAGCCATGTGTCGTAGGCTCGCGATGCACAGAGTTAGTGACATCAGGGCAGTTGTCGGTAGTGTTCGATCACCTCCGTAACGATGATCCTTTTTTCCTCCCAAATGCAACGCGTCATCCTCTTATGCCTCTCCTTGCGTGCAATGATTAGTACTCTGCCTTTGAATAATCGATGTTCAGTTACAATTCTGTGACCTACTCGAGCGCAGCGTAGGCCGAGAGCAGTAGTCCACATGGGCCCACAGAATCTTGCGGCTGTGATGTAACACTAAGACCTGTTGGCACCACATCCAAGGGTGTATAGTGACATACACTCAGCCATGATTTATGTGTTCTGCCATGGTGTAATCAAGACTCAGTTCCAAATGTGTGACCTACTTGTCCGCTGTGCATGCTGGTGGAGTACGTCAACGAGAAAGGAGTACTGCGGGCCTGTGTTGCGGAGGCCGTGATGGTCTGAGGAGGCTGCCAAGGTTGCAGGCCTAAGGCTTGGAGATTGCACCGGCACGTGGTGGGCCCTCTTCGACACACGCCAGTGTCGGAAGGGGGGCATTGAGGCCATGGTGCGCAGGGGCGGGCAGGACTGATTCGGGGACCAGCGTCCCGGGGTGCAGCAGGCGCACAGGCTCGCTGGCAACACCGCTCACGGCGTCGGCCTCGTGGCGGGGTGAGAGGCGCCGCCCTGGCAGAGACGTTGGGCATTCCGGAAGAGGACCACACCCATAGTTACGTGCCTTTTATTCACACCCCTACGCTGGCCTGGCGTACGCCGGGCCAGCCCACTCCGCTCACGCTTACGGGGGGGACGTCACATGCTACATTTCCGCGACTTCCCCACTGGCTGGGGTGACATGGTTGCGTCCACTGTCCACTACACTCCAAACACCAGCGGTGTGTGTCGACATTGATATGTGTGTGGTCTGCATACTGCAGTCTGACCAGCACATCCGCGCCACACTTGGCATTGTGTACATTCTCATTCATCGGTCCCTTGCCTCCTTCGCACATGCCTGGTCCCCACCTCTTCCGACATTCTGCTATTGTGTGTCCGAGGTGCCATGCCGTTGATGGCTCATGTACATGGCTGGCCCAGGTTCCCACAGGGAGTTGTGCTGTCGTGTCTGGTGGGTGTGCATGTTGTATGTGAGCTTGTGATGTGTGCATTTCCTGTGTTGTGTGTTGCATGATTGTGGAGTTGAGGTGTGTGGTGTGTGCATTTGGTATTGGCCAATGAGCAGTGCATTTCCGTGGGTGCCATCCTGGTGGCGCAGGTTGATGATGGACTGTCGGGAGGTGCAGGTATCATGCACACTGCCTGGGTGGCTGGCGACGGCGTTGGCAGAGATTCCACGGTGGTTCACTATTGCCTGCACATTGGTGGGATACGTGCGCTTTCTGTTGCGCTTATTGTGTGCAGTGTCGCCAGGGGCCACTAGTAGGACATGTGTGCAGTCAATTGCCCCCTGACATGTGCGGGAAGCCAGCTGTGGCGTACATGCCTTGCTTGGTCTCCGGCTGTTCCTGCGCAGTGTGTGAAGTATAGATAGTGGGGTACCAAGCTGATGGTGTCATCCATGACCATTGTGGGGGACTTGGATTGGCCTGACTGTGTGACTCCTCCATCTCAGGCGGATGTTGGTTGGAGGGTACCAGAGGCCAACACGTGCAGCACGGCCAGCAGCTTTGTCTGCGGTGGGATGTTGGTTGTCCGCTGTGTTGGTACCGTCAGCCTGTGGGCAATGGTGGTCAGGATGCGGAGGAGGGTTGTCCCTTTGGGCATATAGTGGGCAATGACATTCTCTGGTGTTGGGTCTGTGAGGTTGGTGCATTTTCGGAGGGTCGCTGTCTTTGTCTGCGCTGCCTCAGTGTTGGTCCTGGGGGGTGGCGGTGGGTGTTGTTGCCCTCTCGGGGCTCCGGGATGCATGGTGAGTGGCTCCATGGCATCTGTTGTTCTTCAGGTGTGGCTGTGGGCTGGGCTCCCTTTTGTGGTGCAGGCTGCCGTCCGACTTTACACCAGGTCAGAGCAGGTGTTAATTTCCCGCTGCTAACGCGCATTATCGCATGTTTCGTGGTCTTTTCGCCGATCTGGCTGGTCATTGAGAATGTTGCGGAGTGGTGTTTTTGCGGCTTTTTGCACGGGTACGCCTACTCTGCATCTCATTAGCGATAGTTGCCGGGGTCATCTGTGGCGATGTTTTTTGCGGCTGCTATCGCGGGTAAACTCGGTGTTATGGGCTGTTCACACCAGCTTGTGAATGGGGCGATGTATTTATCGCAACTTTGGCTGTGATAAAGTGCCGTTAACTCAGCGATAGCTCCTTGAGAATATGCCCCAGAATCTTTCTGCATGTTTCTACACTTTACGAGCTACTGTGCCTTTAAAAAAAAAAACAGACGTATTAAACCGATTCTAATATCTTCTTGCAACAAATATCTCACAGTTTTATGATCTGTTTCATTTAGCACTAGGGATTCTGTTTTTATTCATTATATCTGCAAACATGCTCTCTTTTATATGAAAGAGCTATGAACCAATGAGTTAAGTGGTTTGTGGGACAGGTGATGGTGTGACCATGTATTATAAGGGACAGAGGGGCATATTTACAAGAGTTTATGACCACAGGAACGTCACTTTTTGAGACGTTCCTGTGGCGATAAACCCTTCACCTTATTTACAAGGCGGCATTAAGTGACTTAATGTGGCTTAACGCCGCCTTGTAAATAAGGCCCCCTTTCACGCAGCACTTAGCGTGAAAAGGGCGGGCAATGGGTGTTGTGGTGGACATTCCACCGCAACACCCATTGCTTTTTGATGCCCGCCCTATTTACAAGGGTGGCGTAAATATGGAGCAGCGCCAAAATTAAGACCAAAAGAAACCTGGTCTTAACATGGCGAAACGAGGAGAAATTATTAATTTCTCCTCGTTTTTGCTGTTTCTATGTGTGCTGTATTGTGCAGCGGATCTGTAACTGGTGGAATATTTAGGAGCCCAGGTTGCTCCTTAATTTTTCTGATTGTCTGCTTAGGATGCCAGCTCCTTGGGTCATTGTAACTACACATAATGACATTTTGTACCCTCAACAAGCAACAGCATTGTACATTGGTAATGAGGTTACAAAACATGCCTCAATCCTATATGTAACTTTCCCTGCACAAATTGATCACACTGAATACGGACCTACTGTGTCAACCTACGTTCTTGGCATCATAACTTCACTCAAACCAGTGTGAAATACTGAAATGCACAAACCACTAACCAGAAGTCAAATTGCTCGGTAAATGACTTTGAGGCAGAAGGTGCAAGTCGAGAGGGCATTGTATGTGTAGCATCTATAGCCTTTACTCTGTACATCATTACCATGGCCGACTGTTGCATCCAAGCCAAATTTGGCTGCAGGTGGTTCATATGACATGGGGAAATTACTTGCATAGGGGCAGGCACACACACACACACGCACATGCACACACACATACATACACACTCTCCAGCCCTTCCTCTGTAAAGTTATGACAACACTACTAAGCTGCAAATGCACACATCTACATCAGACCTTTGCATTGGAATCCTTGCTGTCTGCTGAGCAGAGACTTGCCTGTTGCCTTACTGCCTCATGTGGTCTTTTATGGCTTCTTCTGGCCACAACCAGGCTGCAGCTGATGGGTTGCCATGCCACACTGCTGCATTGCTGCATTACAGATAGCTGTCCCTTGCTGCTTCCAACTGCTGCTGAGGGCCATCGACTAGCACATATTGATTCCCTCAATCTACTCAGCTCACTTTGTTCAGACGAGGCTCTGGATTCTGAGGTGGGTTTTTGCCAACTCTTTCTTTGCCCAAGAGGCTGAGCGCGCTTGTGCTGCCCCACCTTGCTGGTGATCATGGAACCCGACCTCCCCAGCACTGTGAATCCACACAGTGAGGTAAGCTCCCCTGGGGGGCATATTTGCGCACAGTGGGGAGTTTCACAGGACAGGAAACTAAGCTAGAATAACCTCCAACTGCAGGGAGTGGTGCCTTGGCTGAGTGCCAGCCCTGTTCTTTTAAGATCACTGGGCTTAAAGGAAATCTGCAATATCTAGTGAATTTCTATTGTGTAATTGAGAAAAGAGGAGGAGGTAGTCATTTTTTCTTGAAGTGGTAAGTCTTCACCATTTCCTTTTATCTCTTGGTTTCACTTCTTCATTTCCCAGTATTTTTCCTTTCCATTATATAGTCTGATGAAATTGTAAAGAGCTATAAATTGAGGTGCCACTTGTCTCTTCTGCCTCCCCCCTTGATGCACACGTAACTACGCACCTGCTTCTGTAGACTAGAATCTTCTGACATACCAGGACAAGGAGAAGAAGCAAGGGGATTTTTTAAAGGGTAACATGGTTTCCATAGCAAAACGATCTTAAGATATAGGGCGATTATCTTTTAAGCAAATGCGCATAAACCTCCAGCACCAATAGTGCAGACACAAACAGACAAAAGTTCAAAAAGTCCAACAACTAAAGCAGAGGACCAACTGGGCCATCTTTGTTAAGACCAAAAAAAACAAATAAATCACTGTTGATTTTGGGTGATGGGGTGGAGAAAGTGTATTCCAGCCTCCATTATTGCCGGCACACCAGAGATCACTATGATAGCATCTATACAGGAGAGCATGGTTTTTGATGTAGGAATGGAGCATTGTAGTGAAAACTCCCAAATAATGTCTCATTGTTTGATTTGACACTCCACTATAAAAATCCTCTTATAAGGTCTCTCTAATAACCAGAGCCTTACCAGCAGAAACAAGCTGGCGACATGTTTTTGTCTCACAGATCCTCACAAACGTAAATTGGATTGCAATCCTACTTCTAATCTGCAATTATTTTCCTTCTACTACACGATTCTTGACATACCCTTATCACTGGTTGCTTGGCTCAAATGAACTAAATTCCCCCACACTGGAAGGTCGAAGAGACAAATTAACCAGGGCAGCATGTATGAAGCCTTTTTGAGGTCACAAATGGGTGGAATCGCAGAATAGACCCGTTTGCGAACGCAAAAAAGGCTTTTCACATGTATCAAACCCAAATTGCGATTCGGTAACCTGTTACCAAATTGCAATTTGGGTTTGCGATTCGGTATTAGGAAGGGGCGTGTTTATGAATGTTTTGGGATCGAAATGCGGTCACAAAACATTCGCATTTTACCACCTACTTCAAGTAGGTGGTAACCCATTCGCAAATGGGAAGTGGTCACCGAGGGACCCCTAACCCTTTGTGAATGTTTGTAAAAGCATTTTTTAAGAGCAGGAACTGGTCCCATGGACCACTGCCTGCCCTTAAAAAATGAAATGAAAACTTTTTCTTTTTCTTTTTGTAAAGCATCCCTTTTCCTTTAATGAAAACGGGCTGCTTTACAAAAAAAGAAGATTGCTTTATTTAAAAGCAATCACAGACATGGTGGTCTGCTGACCTCAGCAGGCCACCATCCCTGTGATTTTTGAGATTCCTCATGGGTCCCAAATTGCAACCTACCTCATTAATATTCATGACGTAGGTCATCTGCGACCCACTGGGAATCGCAAAGTGTTCAAAACACTTTCATACATGCCGTTTTGCGATTTCCTAATTGCGAAAACAGTTTCTTCATACTTCTGGCCCACAGGGTGGTTCTACAACTCTAGACTCCCTGTTGGTATAAATGGAAGCACTGGTGTGCCCCCCACACATTGAAGGGGTCACGAGCTGTGATGGGATGGCACTCAGCAACAGCTAAGCTAAAAAAACGGCCACCCCAGGATTTGTAAAATCACACCCTGTTGTTGTAACTGCACTCAATCTAAAATATATAATTTTCTATCCTGAAATTGGTAAAAAAGAAGTTGGGGCCCAAGCTCAAATATTACTGAATACCATATGGTATTTTAATGGGACATTTGGCTCTGGATAATCACAAAAGGAAAACCAGCGGGGGTCCCTCTCAAGTGACCAATATGCAGCCTGCTCCTCAGGAGAGTCAAGTTGAACTGATATTAAAACTATCGTGCATAAGGCCACCAAGGGTTTAGGATTTTTTATCCTAATCTGATGAAATCCAGAACATGTGATTCCACAGATATAATCAATCTAGATTCTAAGCTGCAGTTTCTATTTCAGAAGTTGCCAATGAGGCACTAACATTTCTGTTCTGCGAATCCCCCTCCATAGCACCCATAAAAGAAAACAAACAGAGGAAATGGAGGGGAACAAATGTGGCCAAACACCCCCCCTTAAAATGTGTTCCTATGTTTACAAATACATTGAGTAAAAATTAAAAGGGAAAAGAATGATTACTGGGAAAAAGAAGAGAAGGATCACACATAAGTGTCCCCGAAAGATCAAGATAGGATTATCTGACTCCAATGCTGAGCTACCTTCAGCCTCTAAATCAGAATCAAATATAAATTCTACTATCACAAAGCTCATTAAAATCAGCAATTGAAGGCCCACTGACTAAGTCTATGTCACAAGCCACTGCCTTACTTCTCAGTGGAAATAAAAATCCCACTGCAAGCACTGCATTCTCCATAGCACACTAAGCACGTGTCAAGGATCCACACACATTCTCAGAAGAGGCTTTGGACTCTACCTCATCCATACCTAATTTTGTCAAGCATTTTCCAGATGAGACCTTCCCCTTAAATCGATGAAGAATCACAAAAACACTGTACTAAATTACTTACCTAAGACTCATGACCTCTGAAGGCAGTAGGCTGGTAAGGCTGTTACCAGATGCCCCTTAGGCGTTCATCTCAAGAGTATAATTGTTTTCTAATCTAGCTCCTTCATTGATTATTAGCCCGGGATATGTTTATGAATTAGATGAGTTGTGAAAGTTCATGCAAATTTGAAAACAATTGCACCAGTGTTGACTTCAGTGAGCAAATTTCTCAGTCTGATTGGTCTAATGACCTCCAGAATATATCCCCTGAACCTCCTACCCTCTTCTGACATCTCTAATGAAGCTCAACCTGTTTAAATTAGTACTGGTCCTAGGGGTAGGGTGGCAAGTAGGACAGAGCATGGGAGTCACTTTTTGTTGTGTCACGCTTCATCTGGGCTGTTTGTGCTGCCTGGTTATGTCCCCTGTCACCCCAGATCCAGTCCACCCTCTTTGTCTCGTTATCTTGTCACTCCCACCTCCCCATACTCCTGCTCCTGATGTATGGCGCTCCATGGTCACACATTGCCATTGCCCTTTTAATTTCGGCCTCCTTCCTACAGCCATTGCCCTTTACATTTTGGCCTTCTTCCTAGAGCCCCTGGAAACCCTGCCTACTCACATGGCCTTGGGGATTGGCTACCATCAAGGGTGTGGTCTTGTATAAAAGGCGCACCCCTGCATGCACCAACTTCTTAGCTTTCAGACTTCCCAGGAAGAGAGTTTGTTTGTCCCGAGGTCCTGTTTGTTGTTTTAAGACTTGACACCACTTACCTGATCCTGCAGACCAGACTCTGTTGTGGCATCTACCATTCGTCCTGACATTCGAAGTAGACATTTTCTGTTCAAGGCGATCACCTGCAAGGAAAACAAAAAAGAAGGTAATTACTTGCACGGTAGGGCAAATTACCTTGCGCTTGTGCTAGCAAGGAAAAAGAGCTCAGCAACTGTAAAAAGGCTTGTTGGATGATGGTATGCTGAGTTATTATTAAGTATTTAGGTTAGAGCAGCAGTCATAGACATTCTCAATGAAAAGGCCACAGCAATTAAGCCAGAATATAAGAACTAAGAGGACCTGCTTCTGTAGACTAGAATCTTCTGACATCCCAGGACAAGGAGAAGAAGCAAGGGGATTTTTTAAAGGGTAACATTTTGACCTTCTTCCTACAGCCCCTGGAAACCCTGCCTACTCACATGGCCTTGGGGATTGGCTACCATCAAGGGTGTGGTCTTGTATAAAAGCCGCACCCCTGCATGTGCCAACTTCTTAGCTTTTAGACTTCCCAAGAAGAGAGTTTGTTTGTCCCGAGGTCCTTTTTGTTGTTTTAAGACTTGACACCGCTTACCTGATCCTGCAGACCAGACTCTGTTGTGGCATCTACCATTCGTCCTGACATTCGAAGTAGACGTTTTCTGTTCAAGGCGATCACCTGCAAGGAAAACAAAAAAGAAGGTAATTACTTGCACGGTAGGGCAAATTACCTTGCGCTTGTGCTAGCAAGGAAAAAGAGCTCAGCAACTGTAAAAAGGCTTGTTGGATGATGGTATGCTGAGTTATTATTAAGTATTTAGGTTAGAGCAGCAGTCAAAGACATTCTCAATGAAAAGGCCACAGCAATTAAGCCAGAATATAAGAACTAAGAGGACCTGCTTCTGTAGACTAGAATCTTCTGACATCCCAGGACAAGGAGAAGAAGCAAGGGGATTTTTTAAAGGGTAACATTTTGACCTTCTTCCTACAGCCCCTGGAAACCCTGCCTACTCACATGGCCTTGGGGATTGGCTACCATCAAGGGTGTGGTCTTGTATAAAAGCCGCACCCCTGCATGTGCCAACTTCTTAGCTTTTAGACTTCCCAAGAAAAAAGTTTGTTTGTCCCGAGGTCCTGTTTGTTTTTTTAAGACTTGACACCACTTACCTGATCCTGCAGACCAGACTCTGTTGTGGCATCTACCATTTGTCCTGACATTCGAAGTCGACGTTTTCTGTTCAAGGCGATCACCTGCAAGGAAAACAAAAGAGAAGGTAATTACTTGCACTGTAGGGCAAATAACCTTGCGCTTGTGCTAGCCAGGAAAAAGAGATCAGCAACTGTAAAAAGGCTTGTTGCATGATGGTATGCTGAGTTATTATTAAGTATTTAGGTTAGAGCAGCAGTCAAAGACATTCTCAACGAAAAGGCCACAGCGATTAAGCCAGAAGATAAGAACTAAGAGGACCTGCTTCTGTAGACAAGGCATCCCTCTGAACTTTAAGAACTGGCAAGACATGGTGAAGAGCGCACAAAAGACGTAACTGATTAAAAGGGAACACACACTTGTATGGTATTGTTTGACTAACCCTAAGGCTAATTCACTCCTTGTGTCTTTAGGGAATAACAAAATGACAGACCGTCATTTGGGAAATACATGAATGTCAGCCACACTACTTACTGACCCACTGCTACAGAAAAAAACCTTGGGAGACCCAACACTCATAGAGACAAGGTACACAACTGGAAAGTGGGGATCGGGTGGAACCTGGTAGGTCAGGGTAATAGTTAGGGAGTATAACCTTTCCTCTACTTCCTCTTAACAGAAGGGATCCTCAGTTCCACAAAAGGTGAGGCCTTGGAGATCGGCGGCCAAGGAAGTCGGACGATGCACACCCAAGTCGTAGAAGAAGTCGAACAACTCTCTTCCTTTTTTCTTTCCCAATCCCCTTTCCTTTGGGGGTTGCTCTCTGTGCGCAGTTGTCAGTGCAGTGTACATGGTGTCAGTATTCAGGGGGATTTAGGGTCTCAGCTCCGCTCCTACAGACTCCTTCAAAATTTCAGGCTAGTGTTTTCCTGGTCCTGGCACGTTTAAGCCACGTATGAGGAAAATGCCAATTTTTGGCCATGGCCTGAGTGTGCTCTCAGTGCTTCCAAAATTATCTAGCAAGAGTGCTTATTCACCTCTATTTAGCCAGCATCAATGTGTAGAATCTTGATATAAAATAAGGATATTCTCTGATCTTTTATAGAAGAATTTTAATGTGATAAAAGTCCATCACGCTTCTGCTTACAGGACACCTGGGCCAGTGATTCATTTCAGCTTGATGACTACTATGTTATTATTATTCCTCAGGAAAAGCAGATTTTAGGCCATGCCATTGGAGGCCTAGCCATCTTGCACTCTGTGAATATGTCTTGGTGCTACAAGGTCTTGCCCTTCCCCTCAAGCTCATCTTACTTTTTAAGTATTAGAGTACTCCTGTGACAATCATGTTACGATTTGGTAATTTCTATCGTACTCTGTAATAGTTATATTCCCCCCTAGGCACGATGTCTAATAATGAACTGCTAGATGTTATTGCAGGAACAGCGCAGAATGAGAAGGTGGCTTGGCTCATAATAATGGGGGGACCTAAATAAATTGTCAAATAAAATAATTGAGGTGTTTAAGACTAATGATACAGAGATATCCTGAAATATCCTGGGAGTGCTACTTTCATCTAATATAAAGTACAACTCAGTGATATAATTTTACTCTACAATCTGAGAGAAATGGAAAGCTTAAGGTTATGTAAGCAGCAAGATGGTGATATACCAGCTCAATATGCAAGAAAGGGCATCTCCTGTATGTCAATAATAGACTAAGCAATTACATCTTTGGAATCCTTCAATTTCGTTAGAGAGCTCCAAATAATCTCTAGTGATCCAAGCAATACTTGCTCCTTCAACTCAAACTTGATCTGACAACACTGCAAAATTCAACATGGAGCTTTAAAGGGGGAATACTTGCAGTACAAATCCAGTGTAATCGTCTAGATTAGTATCCAGAGATGATTACTTCATTACTTCATTACACAATGTGAACTATGGAAAAATAAGCATGAGTGAAAATGCCTCTGTCTTTGATTGTTCAAGTAAAGTGACTGAAGAATACATAATCACTGTATCAGATGTTGTGCTTGTTACAGTGGGTAACAAGTTTTGTACTGAAAATTCACTTGAATGAGAAAATTATCCCTCACAAGCAAACTGTGAAAAAGGATGAAACTGTACATCGACTATCCTTCAAAACAAACAACTTAATATGAAGGCAATATGTTATTTTAAGTTATGTTAAACAATTTGTAAAGCACATTGCTGCCCCAGTGACGGGGCAACCCAGCACTAATCCTGAAAAAGAGCGAACTGCCACAAGCGACCTATCACAGGGTGCTGCAGGAAGAACCAAGAGAACAGCCATGTTTTCAGAATTTTCCTTTTAGACAAAGGGAGTGCATTCCAGAGGGCAGAGACCTTAGCATGGAAGGAATGGTCTCCAGCTCTAGCTCTTTTAACACGGGAAATACAAGCCAGATTCTGATCGGCTGAATGCAGTGCCAGCAAGGGTAGATACGGGGACCATAGATTGGACAAGATGTGGGCCCACTGGATAGAAGAAGATCTTATGAGTGATGCACAAGGTCTTAAAGTGCAGACGCTTCTTCATTGGGAGCCAGTGCAATTTATGAATAAGACCAGAGATAGGGCAATGCTTCAGAAGAGAGAACAGCAGCCTGGCTGTGGCATTTTGAGCCAGCTGGAGTCTGCTGATCACAGCCTTGTTGGTTCCCAGGTAGAGGATATTACAATAATCCAACCAGAAAGGATGGCTGCCTGAATGATTACTTGTCAGATGGAAGGGTGAAAAAAACCAAGAATGAGTTTAAGGCCACGCATAAGCTTAAAACGTGCTTGCCACTGATTTCGCCTGTGATTCAAAAGTTATAGTGTTGTCCATCTAAACACCTACGTTTTTGACCACCAACTTGGGATGAGGAGGGATTCCGAGTGAGGGAGGCCCCCAATGGTCGCCCCAAGAGTCAGTATCTTTCCCTACAAGGAGAATCTCAGTTTTGCTTGTGTTTAATTGCAGACTTTTGGCCTCCATACACTCTGCAATGGCTACCATTCCCCTTTGGAAATTCACGATGCCTGACAAAAGAGAGCACAAGCTGGGTGTCATCTGTGTAGGACACCAGCGCGAGCCCTAGGGATATCGCAACCTGAGCCAAAGGTTGGATGTAGATATTAAACAAAATGGGGCTCAGAGAGGAACCCTGGGGAGCACCATGCTGCAGAGTGTGCATTTTGAGCTATATGGGGCGGAGATAATCTAAAAATAGCAGTCAGAAAGATAGGAGGCCAACCAGTCTAAAGCAGGCCACCTATACCAATCTTCTAAACGCACTGAAGCAAAAGTTTGTGAGGACACAGTGTCGAAAGTGGCACGTAAGTCAAGCAGGATCAGGGCAGAAGACCCGCCTTCATCTAAGGGTCTGCGGAGTTGCTCAGTAACTGCAAGAAGAGCTGACTCCGTGCTGTGTAATGGCCTAAAACCATTCTGCGAGATGGCCAAAATCTGGTTATCTTTTAGAAATTTTGGTAAAATAGCATTGACATGTGTCTCTGTGACCTTGGCAAGGAAAGGCAGAAGAGAGATAGGGCGGAAATTCTCTGATTGGAAAGCATCCAAAGCAGGTTTTTCTCAATGGGGGAAAACCTTGACATGCTTACAGGGACCCGGTATGACTGCAGATGACCAGGAGGGATTAATCAATTCATAGCAAGGTGGGAGAAGACAATCTTGAAGTTTAAGAAATGTGTCTGGTTTGAAAGGATCGGCGGGTGAGCCTGATTTAACTTTGTTACATAGAGTAAGTAGCTCATTATGGTGCAATTGGGGTAGAAGGGAGAGCAAGGGCGGGATAATATCAGTGTAACTGTCAGGCCTAGTGTCAATAGTATTGGGGAAAATTTGGAATACATGGCTTCTATTTTGCCAATGTAAAACTCTGTCAACTTTTTGCAGTGGTCATTGTACACATAGATAGGGTCTGTTGTGAGTACAGGTTTGGTAAGACTATTTGAATGAGAAAAAAATTACTTTAGCCGGATTGTTACTGAACTTTATTTTATTAGCAAAGTACTCAGCCCTAGATTTACAAATCAATCTGTAATAGGGCTTGATAGATGCTCTATACTGAATTTTTTTTAGAGGATCATAAGATTTCCTCCAAGAGTATTTCAGTACCTTACAATGCTTTCTTGCCAAAATCAGAGAATCGTTAAACCAGGGAGCGGCATGCCGTTTCCTTCTGCGTACTGGCCTGGAGGGGATTTAAGTATCTAGGGCAAAAGTCAGCCAGGAGTGTAAGGTTTTGTTTGCGTCCTCTGCATTAGCGGCCAACTGAGTGTGGCGTATCTGAAGAAAGTCTTCCAATTTCTAGAAGTTGAGTTGATGCCAGGGGCATTTGAGATTGAAATCCCGACAAGGGGTCAGTTTCTGACCTTCCAGGCAAATTGACACAGAGATCAGAAAGTGATCCATCCTGCCATGGGGAGGAGAGTAGATACCTTCATGGAAGGGAGATTTGAAAAAACTGGATCAAGAAGGTGGCCAGCAGAGTATGTAGGACAAGAGACTAGTTGTGTCAATTGACATGCGCAAGATCATCTAAACAAATTGCCGATATCACCATCCTGGTTAGCTTCCAGATGGAGGTAAGATTCGCCCAAGATGTGAAAATTACCTGACATAATAGTGATTTCTTTCCTAAAGATTTTGGAAGGGCCAGGCGGGTAGTAAATTTAGACCCTGGATAGCGTGAAATTGCTATTCAAAGCAATTTTGAAAAGGGTGCTTTCACAATCTGGAATAGTGCCACGGATCATACTACATGTGTAGTTCTCTCTATAAATCAGTGCAATGCCACTACCTTTGCCGTAAACTCCATTAAAATTCATCATGAGCTAGCCAGAGGGAAGTACGAGTGAAGGTTCTGCCACGGAAAAGCCACTTACAAAACTCATACATATTTGAGGAAAAATCTTTGCAGATACTGGAGCCAATGCAAGCACATACTACGAGTCAAAGCCTGATATGGCTTAAAGAAAGTAGCAGGAGAAAATGAAGATATGACTTATTTGTATCTAATGTCATGAACAAAGTAATTCAAGTGTGTGGATGTTGACACCAATCCCTCTTTCTCCCACTACAGATTGACTCAACACCTTGCACTAGTTCAAAAATGTTAATGCAGACCCAATCTATGGAGAAAAGGAGGTGAGGAGAGATAGAGAGAGAGAAAGAGAAAGAAAGAGAGAGAGTGCGTGAGATAGAGAGGGAGGGACAGGGAGAGAGAGAAAGAGAGAGAGAGAAAGAGAGAGAGAGAGAGAGAGAGAGAGCAATAGCGAGAGAGGGAGAGACACTCCTGCAGGCTAGTATTGGGAAATTCTGACTGGATTCAGTGGGCACAGCATCTTAAGGCCATTCTAAGAATCATCAGGGTCTCCACCATGAACTGGTAAAAGGTGGATACAATAGAAAATTAATTACAATTATGGGTAACAGAATACAACACTTACCCAGGGCAAGCAGAGTGGATGCCTAACTAGCCCCTGGCATATTGTGAATGCCACACAGGAGCTGAAGATGAAATGCCAATGTTGCACTGGAATGAAGAGGGTCTAGATAAGGACACACACTGGCAAGAAGATAACCGAACAGGAAAGAAGGGAACCAAACAAGGGAGAAAATAACAAAGGTGAGGGACGGAGCACGCCGAGAGCAAACTAAAACGAATAGTGAAGTGTCACAAAAACCACTGTCCAAGCTACCAAATATTGTGGCTCACCTCTGCACCACCAAGAGTCCAAAATGGCCTCTACCGGTGCAGAGCCAAAATATCGATGTAAAAATATCGATTTGCACAAATATCGAGGTAAAAATATCGTGGGTCAGAAATATCGACAGAAAAAATATCGTGGTCAAGAATATCGATTTTTAGGTAAGTAATATCGATTGAAAAAATATCGAAGTGTTAAATATAATTTGTAAAAATATAGGGGTCTATTACGATGGCGGTCGGATGTCCACTGCCGGGCCGGCGGTGGTGCCCGCCGGACCAGCGGTGGACATCAGACCGCGATCGCAAGCCAGAAATCCGCCAGTCAAATTAGGATGGCGGTGGTGACCGCGGCGGTGGGAAATTCCGACCGCCGCTTTTCCGCCGGTTGCCATCCGCACTCCTGCCTGGCGGACGGAGTAGGACCGGGATAATGGTGGCGGTGCGAGCAGGCTCTGCCGGCAGGATTATGATGTTGGCGGTAACCAGCCTTTCCTCAGCGGTCAGACCGCCATGGAAAGGCATGCGGAGATTGTCTTCCGGGGACCCGTTGTGGGCCCCCAATGTTTTGGGGGGTGTGGGTGCACTGGGGGGGTACCCATGGTCCCCCCTACATTTCCCTGTACCAGGTGGCAGGCACTGTGCAGTGCCTGCCACGCAGTGGAGGGAAATGCAGGACATGCCCATTTGGACATTGCGGCGGTGCTGCGGGCAGCAGCAACCGCCGCAATGTTAAGGCCCGCGATCCGACCGCGGCGGTCAGATTTCGACCGCGGGTCATCGTAATTCGACTGGCGGTGATGTTGCGGTCCATGCGGGCGGTCTTTTCCCGCTACCACGGCGGTCGGGGAGGTTTTCCGACCACCATCGTAATAGGCCCCATAGTTGTTAAAAATATCGATTTTTTATTAATGTTATGTATTTTAGTATATATTTTATATGTGTGTGATGTTTGTTTTTTGTATGAGAATTGTTTGTATTTTTATTATATGTGTTAAAATTTTAGTAGTTAATATATTTTTTTTAATTGAATTTTGCGTTTTTAGTTCCGTAGCGGGTTGCGGGTTTATAGGGGAATAGGGTGGGAAATAATTTAATTATATAAATTTTATTTATTATTTATAGTAGTTAATATTTTTTTTTAATTGAATTTTGTGTTTTTAGTTCCGTAGCGGGTTGTGGGTTTATAGGGGAATAGGGTGGGAAGTAATTTAATTATATGAAATTTATTGAATAATTTATATTTATTCATATTTGTATAATTGTGATGTTATAGAGTTCAATGTGTAAATTAATTTATTAATAATTGTTTGATAATTAATTGTTAATTAATTTAAATTAATTAATTATTAATTAATTATGGTAATTGTGTAATTAATTTTAGGTGTGTGTTGTGGTGTTTATAGGTGGAAATGGTGGAAAGGGTGGGAAGTAATTTATTTTTTATTGATGAATTATTAATTATTTGTTAATTTAAATTAATTAATTAGTAATTGTTAATTGTAATTGTGTAATTAATTTTAGGTATGTGTTGTCGATATTATAGTGTTAAAGAATGTGTAATTAATGAATGTTTATTATCTTTTTTAATAATAATATATTTTACATTTAATATTAATTATGTTAATTATGGAAATAAAATTTTATAAAAATGTTGATGTCTTTTTTTTATTGGTGTGGTGTTATAGGGTAGGAAATAAAAGAAATACGTTTATGTTTTAAATAGTTTGTTTGTGAATATTTGTTTCTCTTAAATAAATATTGTTTATAAATGTATTTATTATTTTTTTAAATATCATATGTGTAGGTTTTTATTATATATAATTAACATTATAATATGTGTTATTTTTATGTTTAATATGTTTAATGGTATAATTTAAAATATTGTTTATTTATTTTTAAGAATATATATATTTTTTTAATTATTGAAATGTTATTAGTAATTTTTGTTTTTCTGCTATCAAATACCTTCCCTACTGTTGCACTCACTGGAGTGGGAATAGTAATTTTTACCCTCCGCTATCCAGCACTTTCCCTACTGTTGCATTCACTGGAGTGGGAATAGTAATTTTTACCCCTCCGCTATCCAACACTTTCCCTGCTGTTGCACTCACTGGAGTGGGAATAGTAATTTTGACCCCTCCGCTATCCAGCACTTTCCCTACTGTTGCATTCACTGGAGTGGGAATAGTAATTTTTACCCCTCCGCTATCCAGCACTTTCCCTGCTGTTGCACTTACTGAAGTGGGATTAGTAATTTTTGCACCTCCGCTATCCAGCACTTTCCCTACTGTTTCATTCACTGGAGTGGGAATAGTAATTTTTACCCCTCCGCTATCCAACACTTTCCCTGCTGTTGCACTCACTGGAGTGGGAATAGTAATTTTTACCCCTCTGCTATCCAACACTTTCCCTACTGTTGCACTCACTGGAGTGGGAATAGTAATTTTTATTCCTCCGCTATCCAACACTTTCCCTGCTGTTGCACTCACTGGAGTGGGAATAGTAATTTTTACCCCTCCGCTATCCAACACTTTCCCTATTGTTGTACTCACTGGAGTGGGAATAGTAATTTTTACCCCTCCGCTATCCAACACTTTCCCTACTGTTGCACTCACTGGAGTGGGAATACTAATTTTCACCCCTCCGCTATCCAACATTTTCCCTACTGTTGTATTTATTGTGTTGTAAAATGTATGTTTTATCTTTGTTTTGATAGTTTAATGTTTTAATTAATTATAGAATGTTTTATTTTATTTTAAATTATTGATATATGTATATATTTAATTTTTATATAATTTAAAAAGTTTATAAATTAAATAAAGATAATAGTTAAATTATATTTAAGTAAATATATGTATATGTATACATTTTTATGTTTGTGTGTTTATATTTTTTTTAAATTAAGTTTATTTGTTTAATTTAGTTAAAATATATATTAAATGTAATTTATTTTGTTAAAATATTAATTATATTTAATATATTTAATTTCAGTTATATATATTTTTAAGTTGATATTTTTTACATCTATATTTTTTACTTCGATATTTTTGATTCGATATTATTGTGCTTACCTGTTTAAGTATAGGGAGTCGATATTTTTGTATTCTATATTTTTGAGTCGATATTTGTGTATGTCTATATTTATTACATCGATATTTAATCAGGGAACCGCCTCTACCTCATATTCGAAGGTTCCATTGACCAAAGTGGGGGCAAAGGGAGTTGAAGAAATAGCTGAGTGGGCTTTCATGATGCAAGAAAACTAGATGAATCTTCTGTTGACCAGGAAGGACAAACCTGACTACTGTTGTACCAATTAGTTGAAGAATCAGAAAGGGTCCAACAAATTTGGGAACATACTTTGAATGTATTCCTGAAATGGAAAGGCAATCCGTGGTTAACTAAGCTTTCTCACCAACTGTATATCGGAAATATGGCTGTGTGAAATTTGTGTAATTTCCTTTCTGGAAAAAGTATGCAAAATTATGCATAATGCCGTTTCTGCCCTGTCACATTCAAAATGGCAGTGTGTAGTTCTATCTACAAAATAGCACTAAACTCTGAAATCTCGTGTGATGTGATTGATGCGATTAGTCACCTTTGGGTGTGGCTCTTCAATCCTCCAACCTGCTCCTTCCTGCCTGTTAGATTCCCTTCTTATTGTGTTTATATTTCCCTCATTTCCACCAACCTGATGTATTTTTGAAAACTTTTGTTTTCTTTCTGTTTTGTTTTGTTTCCCCAAGAGAGAGCACTAAGAGAGGGCTCTCTGGCATAATTTAACAAATTCACTTGAAATTTGGGGGCCGATTCCGATCTCGGCCGGAAGCGCACCTAACACTATTTGTCCGGAAAAAAACCAAGCCGAACGCGTGTTTCCCGACCGATTCGAACATTCGTCCGAACAAGCAAGTACGATGCGCATAACTGCCCAGATCCCGACCCAGCCGTACTCACCCAATCCAGCTCCTGTTCCCCGCCCGAGCCGGATCCGTAAACGCAGAATCGAGTCGCACGGAAGCCAAAATACAGCACCTTCCGGCCGGACTAGTACGATGCACCTTCCGTACGCGCCGAACCCGTCGCTACGTACGGCACGTCAGAGCATCCGGGAGAGGCGCACATAAGCTCCGATTCACGCCACAAGACGATCCACGGCTACGAGACGAACACGCTAGCCACGAGTACGAGTCGAAGCAACGAGAAAGCCGAACGAGACGAACCAACCATGAATCACATCGCGTAGGTCCTACCAATACTCTACATCTATTACCGGAACCGGTACGGACGCGTACGGCGCAGAAGGTAAGTCAAACATCCACCACACAAACAAACGACACGTACCCGACATATAACACACACACATAGGGATGCAGAAATGACTTACACTAGCAACAGCAGAACCATAGGGGCGGGATGTCTATCACCAATGCCATATACACCCATAGGGGCCTGGATGCCTACCACTACCACCACCCCTACTCAGGGGGGCCTGGATGCCTGTCACTACTACCATCCCCACTCTTAGGGGGATGGATGCCTACCACCAACACCACCCTTACTCAGGGGGGGCTGGATGCCTACCACTACCACCACCCCTACTCAGGGGGTGCTAGATGCCTATCACTACTACCATCCCACCTCAGGGGGGGCTGGATGCCTACCACCAACACCACCCCTACTCAGGGGGGGCTGGATGCCTACCACTACCACCACCCCTACTCAGGGGGGGCCGGATGCCTACCACTACCACCCCCCCACTCATGGGGGGTTGGATGCCTACCACTACCACCACCCCAACTCAGGGGGGGCTGGATGCCTACCACTACCACCACCGGTACTCAGGGGGGCCTGGATGCCTGTCACTACTACCATCCCCACTCATAGGGGGATGGATACCTACCACCAACACCACCCCTACTCATGTGGGCCTGGATGCCTACCACCAACACCACCCCTACTCAGGGGGGGCTGGATGCCTACCACTAACACCACCCCTACTCAGGGGGGCCTGGATGCCTGTCACTACTACCATCCCCACTCATAGGGGGATGGATGCCTACCACCAACACCACCCCTACTCAGGGGAGGCTGGATGCCTACCACTACCACCACCCCTACTCAGGGGGTGCTAGATGCCTGTCACTACTACCAACCCTACTCAGGGGGGGCTGGATGCCTACCACCAACACCACCCCTACTCAGGGGGGGCTGGATGCCTACCACTACCATCACCCCTACTCAGGGGGGCTGGATGCCTACCACTACCACCCCCCACTCATGGGGGGCTGGATGCCTACCACTGCCTACCACTACCACCACCCCTACTCAGGGGGGGCTGGATGCCTACCACTACCACCACCCCTACTAAGGGGGTGCTAGATGCCTGTCACTACTACCATCCCCACTCATAGGGGGATGGATGCCCACCACTACCACCACCCCTACTCAGGGGGGGCTGGATGCCTACCACTACCACCCCCCCTACTCATGAGGGGCTGGATGCCTACCACTACCACCACCCCTACTCAGGGGGGGCTGGATGCCTACCACTACCACCACCCCTACTCAGGGGGTTCTAGATGCCTGTCACTACTACCATCCCCACTCATAGGGGGATGGATGCCTACCACTACCACCACCCCTACTCAGGGGGGCTGGATGCCTACCACTACCACCCCCCCTACTCATGGGGGGCTCGATGCCTACCACTACCACCAACCCTACTCAGGGGGGGCTGGATGCCTACCACTACCACCCCCCCTACTCATGGGGGGCTCGATGCCTACCACTACCACCAACCCTACTCAGGGGGGGCTGGATGCCTACCACTACCACCACCCCTACTCAGGTGGTACTAGATGCCTGTCACTACTACCATCCCCACTCATAGGGGGATGGATGCCTACCACTACCACCACCCCTACTCAGGGGGGGCTGGATGCCTACCACCACCACCACCCCTATTCAGGGGGGGCTGGATGCCTACCACTATCACCACCCCTACTCAGGGGGGGGCTGCATGCCTACCACTACCACCCCCCACTCATGGGGGGCTGGATGCCTACCACTACCACCACCCCTACTCAGGGGGGGCTTGTGCCTACCACTACCACCACCCCTACTCAGGGGGGGCTGGATGCCTACCACTACCACCACCCCTACTCAGGGGGGCTGGATGCCTACCACTACCACCACCCCTACTCAGGGGGGCCAGATGCCTACCACCAACACCACCCCTATTCATAGGATGGGTAATGCATGACACAACCAGCATACTCCAACATAAGGAATGTAAGAAAAACACATCCCCCCAACACCATGACAAGCGTGTTTAGACTGTGTCAAATGCCTACAACACTGAACATGAAATTGAACATACAATGTGACCCCCTATCACATGTGTCACACATAAATGTGTGTGGCCTCCACAATGCAAGCAGACCATGACCACTGTGGCAATGGGGTCTAACACCCCAACATCACAGTGACCAAAAGGTAAATGTGGGGTCCATAGCTGAAGCACATTTTGAACATTATGGCAATGGGGTCTAACCCCCCATCATCACAGTGACCAAAAGGTAAGTGTGGGGCCCATAGCTGAAGCACATTTTGAACAATGTGACAATGGGGTCTAACCCCCCATCATCACAGTGACCAAAAGGTAAGTGTGGGGTCCATAGCTGAAGCACATTTTGAACATTGTGGCAATGGGGTCTAAACCCCCATCATCACAGTGACCAAAAGGTAAGTGTGGGGTCCATAGCTGAAGCACATTTTGAACATTGTGGCAATGGGGTCCAACCCCCATCATCACAGTGACCAAAAGGTAAGTGTGGGGTCCATAGCTGAAGCACATTTTGAACATTGTGGCAATGGGGCCTAACCCCCCATCATCACAGTGACCAAATTGTAAGTGTTGTCATGGCAAAAGCTGCAAATGCCAAACAGCATGGATTATCCCTGGTCACAGAACAACAAACACATCAGTGACATAGTAGTGCTTGTGTCCCATAGCAACATAGATTGGGTGAGGCAAACAGTGCAGTGCAAATAAGACATACCTTTGGCCATGTGCAGACAAACATCACCCATGGGGGCTGACACTGTCAACATTCATCAATAACACAATGACAGAAGTGACCATCATAATGCAGACCCACATATCTGCACCAATGGGCACACAAATGTAGATATCCTGTGGAGACTGTAGATGTGAGGTGAACAAATACCATACCATTGCAGCAATGGGACATACAAACCATGATCACTGTGCTGACTGATGACCTAGGAGTCCCAGGGACAGCAGGGGAAACCCACCAAACAACATACAGCCAATGGCACACTAAAGATATGCCAATGCAGTGGTGCAGATGCACAAACACAAACAGGCAGCCCCACACTGCATATCAAACACAACAGGTGAGGGGGGGTGCCAGTGTCCCCAGGCAACCACACAACACATGAGGAGGCCTGAATCCCAATTACACAGATGTGCATACAGTGCCACACAAAAGTAACTCATGGATCCGAATCCCCTATGTGGGCAATCAGGCATTGTTAGATGAGAGGGAGCCCAAATTACACATGTCACACAAGCTTGTAGGAACAGCAACTAACACAGCAAGACACAGACCCACCACAGCACTACCCCCAGGGTCCCCACATTGTGGTGACACTGGCCTGCATGATAATCCCACTGTGATGACAAAGCTAGATGTCGTTCACACTGTGAACCACAGTCATGTGTCCTGAGCAACAAACTACCATCACACCTACACAAGCACAAATCAATCAGCACGGCCTGTCAGCCAAGGCCAATATGGAGGCAGGGGTCTAGCCGTGAAACAACTCTCATCTGCACACACTCAACACCACACACCTTGATCTCCACCAATGTGCAGCAGTGAAGCTCACATGCACTGGTGACATTGCACATGCACCCATGACAATCCCAGGGGTGGTGGTGGGAACTAAGGTGCAGAAACCCATCACACATGGCCAGTCAACAAGACTCGTGAATGTCTGACACACTGCACAGTACGCTGTACATGGGCATGACGTCAATACCACACCAACCAATGGGATCCCGGCCACAGTCACACACCAATGAAGAACCCAAGGTCACCCACAAAGAACACACATAGACAACTTCCAACATTGCAGCTCTGACCCTGAGGAGTGGCAGCAGTCACACACACAACGTGTCACAATCACTGAAAGCTAACACAAACTGGAAATTACATGACAGGTGTAACCAACAAGTGCCAAGGGGAATCCTGACTGTGTCTCATCTGCGTTTGCCCACCAACTCAGCCCTGACAGCAAACACACCTATGGGTGACACCCTGATGACCAGTAATGTGCCATGCACCCACATCCCAGAGAAGCCAGGGAGAAGACTTTGGGGGAACATAGGTCAACTCAGCAAGCATCACAAACAGGAACATCACTAGGGATCCCAGCCTGCCTAGCAAAATGGAAGTGAACACACACAGACATGCTCACACAACACACACCTTGTGCTCAGGCAATGTCACAGAATTACACACTGCCATGAGGGGACTCCACTCCTGTGTAAGGAAAGCTGTGCCATACGTTGTCTCAGTAGGGCTCTATCATGTCAGCAGAACACTTGGTCACTCAGTCAACAATTAGCACAAAATGAAGGCTCCCGTCATATCAGCCTGGTCATGGGAGTGTCACCGAAATCATCAGCACAGATCCAACACACATGTATAGCAAGTTGCACTGATAACACAGATGAGTCCTTCCCCATTGATGCCCAAACTTGCATGTCCAGTGGAGATGGTCACACGGTCAGGGAAATAGACAAATTGAACAATGGCAAGCACAACAGATGTGCAGGGGTGTAAGCCACAGATGTGATATTGCAAATAAAAGTAGGAAATCCCATTGCCAAATCTTGAAAACATGACACCCTCATATTGCTGCAAAGGATGACATGGATACACAACAGGATAGGACACATTCCCCCTGGACCACATGGGGTCCTGTACAGTAACACTTCATTTTCCTGAGATCAAAAATCACCATCACTGCAGCAAGGGCATGGTTAGCATCATCAACATCATGTACATCAGAAGCAAAACAACTAGAGAACAGAAAGTAGCTTTATTCAGCATATGTGTGTGAAAAAGTGAAAGTCCAGAAAATAACAAAGGCCAATGGCATGTCCATTAACAAAGTCCAAACAGGGTGACAGTGGCAGATGTCACCCTTTGCATGCCTGCACTGCTACACACCAGGGACATTCCCCTCGGAGGGGCATACGGGGGGCAGGCCAGGCACCGCAGGGACAGGATCAGGGCTCAGCAGAAGGAGGCAGGGAAGGGGTGGTGGGTGCTGGAGAGTCACTGACAACTGCAGTGGAGGTGTCTGACATGGTGTGTGCCGGCACAACTGGGGGGCATGAGTCAGATGGTGTGGGTGCCGGCACGACTGCAGTGGGCCATGCAGATGGAGTGGACAGGTTCCCCACTGCAGTGCCCAAGTCAGACAGGGTGGTAGTGGACTCCACTGCAGTGCCTATCTCCAGGGGAGTAGAATGGGGTTCAGGTAAGGTGGGCAGGACAGAGGGGGAGGACACGGTCTCCACACCAGTGGCACAAACATGCGCAGCGGGGGTGTGGTGCTGGAAGAGCAAGTGGTAGGGGGAGAAGGCCGGATCATTTTGGGGATGGTGTATCTGTGGGTGGGAGAACCTGGGGCAGGGTGTGGTGGGGGAACCTGTGGAGTGGGGGCCTGAGGGATGGAGGAAGGAGACTTGGTGGTTGAGCTGCAGGGCGGCGGCGGGGTCTTGCTCTTCCGGGTCCGGGGGGACTTGCGGATGGGGGCCTCAGTCTGTCTGCGCCTGGGGGAGGGTGTCCGGGGGTGAGGGGCACTCCCCTCTGTGTGGGTGGACTTCCTCTTCCCCCTGTATGCTGGATCAGCTGGATTGGAGGGGAAGAGGCCGAGGTCACAGAGGAAGAGCTGCTGTGTAGGTGGGGTTGCAGGTGAGGCAAGGGAAGGGGCCTTGGAGGGAGAGGTATCGGAGGACTGCGGAGTGACTGTGGATGCCTGTGTGTGTGTGTCTGTATCCCATCCCCTGTGGGTGTGGTATCAGTCCCCTGAGGATGCCTGCGTGCATGTTTTGTTTTTGTAGTGGGTGTGTCTGTGCTGCTCGTGTCTGTGTGTTTGGGTGAATGTGCAGGTGTGCATGTGCTTGGGACAGGTAGGGTGCCAGGAAGTGTGGATGGGGCAGAGGTAGGAGGGGTGAGGGACTGTTGGAGGAGGGACACTGCTGCCATCAGGGAGGAGTCCATGGACCTATTGCTTCTCTGTAGGGCAGACATGCCCGATGAGATGCCCTCCATAAACGACACCAGCTGAGTCAACAGAGTGGTGTGGGCATGGAGGACACTCAGCATTGCTGTCTGCCCTACATGGAGCTGGCGAAGTAGGTACACAGACACCTCACTCAGGGCAGCAGGGGACACGGGGGCAGGGGGTGCGGTGCCTGGCACGAAAGAGACACGCTCCCGAACACGGGAGCCTCCACGGACCTCTGGAATGGGAGCCGATGGGAGGGCGGTGGTGGTGGTGGTGGTGGCGGGGACAGCAATACTAGCTGGGATGTGGTGGCTGCTGACACCCGCCTCCACAAGGGAGTCATCCTCCGAGCTGCTGTGGTCCTCAGCTGAGGTGGATGCTGCTGAGGACACCTCGGTGTGGCTCCCCTCGCCCTCTGTGCCACTGGGTCCCTCTGACCACTCATCGGCTGCTGACCCAGTCTGGCTCTGCGGCTCCTCCTGGTCTGTGGAGCTGTCCACTCCTGTGGCCATGGATGTATCTGCAAACAATTAGGGAAACAGACAAACATCAGTCACCTGCACTGACCGCACACACCACAGTAAGTACAGCACATTACAGAGCAAGCCCTGGCATCCTTAGTTGAACATTGCCAAAAGTGCCCAAACAGAGTAGGAGAAGCCAATTGTCAGTCTGATGGTCAACCATGGCACTCACATCCCTCCTGGCCTTGCACCCATCTGTCTGGTGTCTGTCGGATGGCAATACCCCAGTGTGGACACATGCACCACCTACACAGTAGTTGGACAGTGCAGAGAACACAGTGAAGTATGTGAACATGCACACATCACAACTCTTGCCACTGAGTCAGTACAGGTGTCCGGATAAAGGGATGGCCAGAGTCTATTTTGAAATGCATGTGATGCATACCAGCACCAGACACCATGATGCACCCATGTCCTGATAGTCAATGCCACAATGGGGTGCATGTAGCACATGTCACTCCCCTGCAGGATCACTCTTAGGAAGTTTAATGCCATGGCACAGGCATGCCTGCAAAGTCATACATCACTGTCTCCAGTCACATGGGCAGGGCAGCCAGCCAACAACAGTCTGCACTGTGTCACAATCCTAGGTATTGGGGAATGCAAGTCCTGTAGCTGACAAGTGCACATGTCCATCCCCCACAAACCACATCATCTGAACTCTTATTTGTCCACATCATACCAATTGGACATATGGGAGACCTGAAACACAACCCTCTGAACCTGAGCACCTCACAATCTGCTGTGAATGGGAAACAGCTGCCTGAACTTCACATTCGCATACCCCAGTCTGCACAGTCAAGTGATCAAACACCTATATGTCACACAAGTATCGTCTCCTATGGTCACATCTCCGGTGGCATGCTGAGCCCTAACCGATAAACACCCCAGTAGTCCTGACAAGGAAGCCACAGCACAATGACACAGAGGCAGACACCTGAGGGAACATTTCACTGAGCACAACGTGTCAGCTGATACACGGGAGTGGGAGTACAGAGTGTATTGTATGGCCTGGAGTAGGCATGACTGTCCTGCTCCACGTGAAAGAGGGATGAGCCCTGGACAGTAGGCAGGTGGCTAAGTATGTGTGACACACTTGATATACATACTCCTGAGGCCCAAACATTGTTCCCACCCGCAGCATGGGTGTGTGCCAAATACCCCAGGCACATGTGGTGAATCAGATCAGCAATTGGACCACATATCAAAGTTACACGCAGATTAAATGTCAGAACTCAGGCATTGTGTAAGCAATGGACCCACCCATCAAGCCCACCACAAAGTTACGGGAACAAATGCTGTCCCCCACCTTGAGCTAAGCAAAATGCAAGGACACAGTACCCAAGTGACACAATTTGCTGACTGTAAGGGCCACACCTGGGTATCAGATGAGGAGTGGGCATGTCACAATTGAGGGACATGGGTCCTGGACCACAAGACTGATGTACTGTTGAAGTTTAACCAGGCCAGAGGAGGGCACATAGCATGTCAGACAAAGTTCACAGTGCAGTCATGGACTCACCCCCTCCTTGCTGCTGTCTGGCCTTCAGCTGCCCATCCAGATCAGGGAAGACCACCGCCAGGATCCTGAGCATGTGGGGGTCAGGGTCCGGTGTCCGCCCCTCCTGCGAGGAGGCGACAGCTTCAGCTGGACCCTTGCGATCCTCCGGGTCCAGCCCCGAAGGTCCTGCCACCTCTTCTGGCAGTTGCGGATCCGGCGCTTGTAGACCCCCACAGATCTTACTGCCCGGGCGATGTCCAGCCAGATTTTCTGCTTCTGGTGGGCATCAACCTGTGAGGATGACAAAGTGTAAAGGCCATTACTATACATGCAACATATCCGTGCATCACACATTTGGATATACATGTCTCAATCACAGGGGCACATGATGTACACAGGCAGTGCAACGATGGCTATGAACAGTTTGCCAGCAGTTACTACATGGTATCATTGCCTGGGAAGTAAAACCTTGTTTAAATGCACTGTTACTGCACTATACCTGTTCAGTGCATGTAACTACACACTATGGGGGATGACAACTACTCAGTGAGCCTGCTAGCCAGTGGCGTGCACACTGTAAGTCTTGCTAGTCAGACAACATGCACATTTAGTAAGGCAGTGGACAGCACACTCACCTGCTCCCCTGGTTTCCCATACAGCTTGCTGTACTGTGGAAGGAGGCTGTCCAGCAGGGCCTGGTTCTCCTCAGTGCTGAAGGCTGGGGCTCTCTCCACAGTACGTGCCATTGCAGGATCCAGAGGATGCATATACAGCAGCAGTGGTGGTGGCAGATGTCGTCCTGGAGCATGTAGTGCAGGCAAGTGAGCTCTCAGGGGAACAGCCAGCATTATATGTGTGCTGCTGAGGCAGATACTGTCCCATGTGTCCAAAGTGATAGGTCCAAGTCGTTTGCATCTTCTGAATCTGGCCAATCCATGGAATTGCACCACTTACACACGCCCACAGCATCCTTCGAAAGTTCAACTTCATGAGACCCATGAATGTGCAACAATGTTGTGGGTGGCCAACTGAATTCACAGCATCAGACTCGGTAAAGGTTCGAAAACGCGTCCGTTGCCATGCCAGGCCATAGCCAATGCGTGCACACCGATTGGTCCATTGCTGTACAACGCGTATGTCGAAAAACAACGCGCACTGCTCACATCAAATGCAATGGCCAATGCGTGCGCACCGATCGGTCCATTGCTGTACAACGCGTACCCGCTCACATCAAATGCAATGGCCAATGCGTGCGCACCGATCGGTCCATTGCTGTATAACGCGTGCACCGCTCACATCAAATGCAATGGCCAATGCGTGCGCACCGATCGGTCCATTGCTGTACAACGCGTACCCGCTCACATCAAATGCAATGGCCAATGCGTGCGCACCGATCGGTCCATTGCTGTACAAAGCGTACCCGCTCACATCAAATACAATGGCCAATGCGTGCGCACCGATCGGTCCATTGCTGTACAACGCGTACCCGCTCACATCAAATGCAATGGCCAATGCGTGCGCACCGATCGGTCCAGTGCTGTACAACGCGTACCCGCTCACATCAAATGCAATGGCCAATGCGTGCGCACCGATCGGTCCATTGCTGTACAACGCGTACCCGCTCACATCAAATGCAATGGCCAATGCGTTCGCACCGAACGGTGCATTGCTGTACAACACATACCCGCTCACATCAAATGCAATGGCCAATGCGTGCGCACCGATCGGTCCATTGCTGTACAACGCGTACCCGCTCACATCATATGCAATGGCCAATGCATGCACACCGATCGGTCCATTGCTGTACAACGCGTACATCAGATGACAATACGCATCCGTCCACATCATATGCAATGGCCAATGCGTGCACACCGATCGGTCCATTGCTGTACAACGCGTACCCGCTCACATCATATGCAATGGCCAATGCGTACGCACTGATCGGTCCATTGCTGTACAACGCGTACTCGCCACATCATATGCAATGGCCAATGCGTGCGCACCGATCGGTCCATTGCTGTACAACGCGTACATCGGATAACAATACGCATCCGTCCACATCATATGCAATGGCCAATGCGTGCACACCGATCGGTCCATTGCTGTACAACGCGTACCCGCTCACATCATATGCAATGGCCAATGCGTGCGCACCGATCGGTCCATTGCTGTACAACGCGTACCGCTACATCAAATGCAATGGCCAATGCGTGCGCACCGATCGGTCCATTGCTGTACAACGCGCATATCGGATGACAATACGCATCCGCCCACATCATATGCAATGGCCAATGCATGCACACCGATCAGTCCATTGCTGTAGAACGCTGTACTCGCTCACATCATATGCAATGGCCAATGCGTGCGCACCGATCGGTCCATTGCTGTACAACGCGTACCGCTCATCATATGCAATGGCCAATGCGTGCGCACCGATCGGTCCATTGCTGTACAACGCGTATATCGGATGACAATACGCATGCGCCCACATCATAGTGCAATGGCCAATGCGTGCACACCGATCGGTCCATTGCTGTACAACGCGTACCCGCTCACATCATATGCAATGGCCAATGCGTGCGCACCGATCGGTCCATTGCTGTACAACGCGTACCCGCCACATCATATGCAATGGCCAATGCGTGCGCACCGATCGGTCCATTGCTGTACAACGCGTACCCGCCACATCATATGCAATGGCTAATGCGTGCGCACCGATCGGTCCATTGCTGTACAACGCGTACATCGGATGACAATACGCATCCGTCCACATCATATGCAATGGCCAATGCGTGCACACCGATCGGTCCATTGCTGTACAACGCGTACCCGCTCACATCATATGCAATGGCCAATGCGTGCACACCGATCGGTCCATTGCTGTACAACGCGTCCCTGTACAAGTCACTCGCATATGTCACCATGCCTGTCACAGGTGAACGTATGCCAGCCACATTTACTTTCCAGGGACTCAGGGGCACACCTACAACACCACAGCCTGTCCACACTGTATCCTAAGGCATGTAAGGCTGCATTACCTTTTCCGTGTATGGGGGTCAACATGTGGTTTTTTGGGTGGCACTTGGGGGCAGCCACTCCCAGGCTGTGCACGTGTTCATGGGGACAGAATCCTTGGTGTGTTGTGCACATGACCACTGTGATGTGCAACTGTTCATTTCAGAGCATGTGGCATGGTCACATTTCCAGGTTGTGTATGTGTATGTCATGTCACATACCCCCTGAGTCCCATGTGGGACGGTATGTATGTCACAGGGTGACCCATTGCCACAATAGTGATGGCCCTCCACAGTCTGTGTGCATGTTGTGTTTACAATGTCTCTGATTCCATGTGCACAATGGGAGACAGTCTCCACATTCACGTTGTTTGTGCATGGACTTTGATGTTGTGCATGTGTGTGTCACAGACGTCCATGTCTGTCCTGCAGAGGCAACAGGGACCACTACCTGTGGGGGTCATGGTTGTTTTGCTGTGGTGTATTCATGATACGCCATGTCATGCCAGTGTCCATGTGGCAATACAGGGTCCCTGGGAATCTACCTGTCAATGAGCTGTGATGCCTGGGGCACATCTGTCCTCACATGTCACTGTGGTGTGTGTTTGGAACGTGACAGCAGTACATGGGTACTGTGACACAGCCTAATGATATCCCATAGCACAACCTGGGACTTGTTGACGACACATGTTGAACTGTGATGTTAGATGTTGGCCATGTAGGTGCCATACATGTCCTTACAGAACGGCACACACATCATGTACTTGTGTCTCGTAATGATGTATCATGTGATATTGAGTATGGTCTATGCCACATATGTGGGGTGACTGACAATCTTTTCTTTCTTCACCTATGCACTGCAGGGCACCAGCTGTCCATAGACCATTCCCTGACCTTGCAACCATGGTTGAACGGGACTGCATCCGACGGTACCGCTTCACCAGGCCGCTGATTGAGGAATTGACGGTGCGGTTGGCCCCACATTTGCAACCTGGCCGGACATACCCTACAGCGCTGAGCCCCAAGGTGAAGGTGATGGCAGCCCTACACTTCTTTGCCACCGGTACCTTTCAACACACTGTGGCGTCTGCTGGTGGGATGTCACAGACCATGTTCAGCCGTGTGCTACGCGATGTTTTGGAGGCTATGTTGAGATACCTGAACCAGTACATCTATTTCCCTAAACTTCAACAACTCACTGACGTCAAGAGTGACTTCTATGCCCTGGGGAGGATGCCGCATGTCATTGGCTCCATTGATGGGACACATGTGGCTTTGGTACCACCACAGGCACATGAGCAGGCATACAGGAACAGAAAACATTACCATTCGGTCAATGCTCTGGTGGTATGTCTTGCAGATATGAGCATCTCACACGTGTGTGCCCGTTTCCCCGGTTCTGCACACGATGCCTACGTGATGAGGAGTAGTCGCATCCCGAGGATGATGTCACAGATGCGGAACCAGCGTGCCTGGCTTGTCGGTGTGTACTGACTTTGTACCATTGTGTGTGTTCTGCAATGTAGTATTCCACCCTCTTTTCCAACTCAGCTAATGTGCAATTGTCTGTATGTAGGTGACTCCGGATACCCCAACATGCCGTGGTTGCTGACGCCCCTCAGGAACCCTGTGACACCAGCCCAGATGCGCTACAATGAGGCACATGGTCGGACCAGGAGAGTGATTGAGCGGACATTTGGTCTCCTGAAGAGCCGCTTTCGCTGCCTGGACAAGACAGGAGGGGCCCTCCCATATGCCCCAGCAAAGGTGTGCAAGATTGTCATCGTCTGCTGCATGCTACACAACCTGGCAGTGCGGAAGGAGTTGCCTCTCATCCTGGATGACGATGACCAACATCCGCCACCTGTGGAGGATCCTGGCCTGGGCCACGATGCCAGTGATGGTGATGATGATGAGGGTGATGTCCGCACACAGCTCATCACCAACTTCTTCAGCTGAATGTGAGTATCCAGAGATGTCATGTCAATGATGTGAGTTTGCGTGATATGTGTTGGTGGTGCTCTGGTGCTGTTTGAGTGTGTCCATGTGCTACTTGACTGTATGCGTGCAGCGATGTGTCCTTACAGGTAGTCTGTACTCCACAACAGTGTTGACATGCTAACTTGGTTTTGTGTAGGTATCTTGTGACATGTATTGGGCATGAGTATTGCAGTTCTGTCCTGTTCTTCAGTGCTTTAGACTGTGTGTCATGTCTGTCCTTCACAGGGTGCTTTCAGAGTTGTTTGGTCAACTGTGATCCCCCGACACCGTGATTCAACTTCCATGGTGGAAGCTGTCGTTTCCCTACAGGTGATGTGCCCCACACCCCTGGACTTCCTTTCTTCTACACTTGTTGACTGTGTGGCCACTGCCACGTGGGATTACCTTGCATCTGTAGTGGAAACAACATGTTGCAAATGTGTAATAAACCTGTGCTTCACTTTGGGATGTGCGTTGTCTGTGGTCACACATCTGACTGACATTTGCTTACTGCACCAGTGGGCTAGTTAACACAGACTGTGAATAGGTGTGGTGTCTGTGCATTGCACTGTATTTCCTGGCAACATCAGTGTAGGCGATGAGTCAGATGGCCCTGGTGTGTATGTGTTGTGTAGCCCTAGTGGTGTGTCTCCCTCATATGTGTCACGTCGCCATGACTCACATGACGGTGTTGTACTTGCTGTAGCAGTTAGCATGCACAGTGTCATTTAGCAGATCATCTCCATGACAGAAACCACGTTGGAATCACAACAGAGGCAAGTATGGTGTATTAGTGAGTTTATTTACATACATGAGTGAGGATAGTGCACAGGATGGTGGGTGCTGTACATTGGGTTTGTAATCCAAAGTTCCCAGAAGAGTTGGAAGTCTTGGTAGCAGAAATGTCCTGAGTAAAGTCAACAGTCATCTGATACATTGGTCCAACTTAAACTCCCCATGTCATGTGGGAGAGTTGGGTTGCATTCGACAGGGTGAACAGTTTGCACACAAAGGTGAATTTCCAGAACAGGTGTTGGGTTCCTGGGGGATGTACATGGCAATCGGCCTCTCAGTTGTCCTTCCTCGGACGACCCCTCTTCTTTGGGGGGGGACACTCATGTGCAGGCTGCTGCAGTGCAGGGGACTCTCCGCCAGAGTCATCCTCCCTCCCTGTGGCAGTTGCAGTTGTTGCGGCACCAGATGTTGTGGGCACACAGGGAGGTGTGGCCATGTTGGTGCTAATCTGGCGGAGGCATGTCAATATGTCCATATGCACCGCTGTCAGTTCTTGCAATGTGTCCCACTTGGACTCCATGCCAGCCATGTGTGTCTCCACACGGGACATGTGTGTCTCCACACGGGACTTGTGTGAGTCCAAGCAGGCATGATGGGCAGCCTGCTGCTGTTGAATGTCCTTGAGGATCCCCACTACCTGGCTGACCTCTCCAGTGCTATTCTGGTACACATCAGCAATGCGTACCAGTTGTGGGTCATCATGCAGTCCAGACCCCTCTGCAAACAGCGACCTATGTCTACCACCCCTCCCACCACCCCTGGCGACACGTGCGGGACCTGCGGTGGCACGCACAGGTGACCCTAGGCCCCCTTGGGGGTTGTTACTGGGGTTGTTGTCCGTTGCTCCACGTTGGGCCGGGGTCCGTGTGCTGTTGTCATTGGTGGTCCTTGGTCTGTCCGTGTCGGCGGGGGTGGTCTGTGTGTTGGCAGTTGTTGGAGGGGTGGGTGCAGGGGGTGCAGATGGTGGTCCTGCTGGTGCTGCATGGTGACTCACACCGGAGGTGCCAGGTAGGTCTTCGCCATCCGAGGAGGGCAGAGGCTGTTCCACACCAGTGAGCTCAGTGTCCCCCGGAGCCTGGGACAGGGACTCCTCATCATCTGCTGCTGGGTCCCCATCATCACCTGTTTTGGGAGACACACACAATGTATGTTATGTTTCTGCAGGCATCAATGGTTCACACACCTGACAGTTGTGACTGTACCTCTGGATGTGGGCCTGTACATTGCATTGTCCTAAGTTGTCACAGTCAGGGGTTGATATTGGTGTGGCACATTGTCCTGCAAACTTCAAGCATTTCAATGTGAATGTTGAGGTGTGTACATGGACAGCATTGGTTGTATTTGGTGGACATCCGGCCCTCCTTCTCCCCCAGCCCAGTTATCCCACCATGAAGCATGCCACCCTTGCAGTGGGTTCAGGTTGACTCTCAGGATGTCAGTCAGTGGTGTCCTGTTGTTTGTTGGTGCCCAGTTCCCAGCATGGCCTTGTGCTCCCCACAACAGAGCACCATTGTCAGACATCTTTGAAGTGGCTTTTCACTCCCTGTGAGGTGTGCATGCTTCAGTGTGAGCTTGCCGGGCCATGCGGGTGGGGGATGTTGAGCTGTGACTATCACTCCCATCATGCTATTGCCTACACCCCCCTTCCCAGCATGCCCATACTTCCTTCCTTTTGAGTGGACTTCACTGTGTGTGAGTGTGACATTAATGGCAAGATGGCTGACAGTGTGGTCCTGCCTTTGGTTGGTGCACAGTTCCCAGCAGGGCCTTGTGCTCCCCACAGCAGTAGCCAGTGTCAGCCATCTTGTCAGTTCTTTCCACTCCCTGTGAGGTGTGCATGCTTCAGTGTGAGCTTGCTGGGCCATGTGGGTGGGGGATGTTGAGCTGTGACTACCACTCCCATCATGCTATTGCCTACGCCCCCTTCCCAGCATGCCCATACTTCCTTCCTTTTGAGTGGACTTCACTGTGTGTGAGTGTGACATCAATGGCAAGATGGCTGACAGTGGTGTCCTGTTGTTTGTTGGCTGCCAGTTCCCAGCAGGGCCTTGTGCTCCCACAACAGAGCACCAGTGTCAGCCATTCTTGTCAGTTCTTTTCCACTCCCTGTGATGTGCGCATGGTCTCAGAGTGGTGTTGATGTGGCCAATTGTGAGGGTGAGCAATATCTGTGACTACGCACTCCCATCATGCTATTGCCTACACCCCCTTCCCAACATGCCCATACTTCCTTCCTTTTGAGTGTACTTCACTGTGTGTGTGTGTGACAGCAATGGCAAGATGGCTGACAGTGGTGTCCTGTTGTTTGTTGGTGCCCAGTTCCCAGCAGGGCCTTGTGCTCCCCACAGCAGTACCCAGTGTCAGCCATCTTGTCAGTTGTTTTCCACTCCCTGTGATGTGAGCATGGTTCAGAGTGGTGTTGATGGGCCAATTGTGAGGGTGAGCAATATCTGTGACTACAACTCCCATAATGCTATTGGCTACACTTACTTCACCAGCATACACAGAATTCCTTCCTTTCAGTGAGCTTCCCTGTGAGGTGGTGTTCTAGTGGTGGCTACATATCTGACTGTGTTTGTTGGTTAGATTTGTGCCACTGCCTAGCTCTATTTGTTGTTGGGTTTGTACATGCCATGACACAGTTACATATCACTATGAAATGGCATGTATTGTGTTTATCTGACTGACATACACATCTTGGGATGATTATCTTTTGGTTGCTGTGGATTTGCTAAGGGTGCATGGTTTGACTATCCCCTTGACAGTGATGTGTGTGTATTGTCACACGATATTGGGTATATTGGTTGTGTACTCACCAGGCTCTGGGATGTTTGATAGTCCATATACGCTCACTGGTGGTAGGATGGCCCGCACCTTCTCCTCCCAGGGCCTGAGGTATACTGGTTTGGCAGGAGGGCCACTGCCGGTGTGTTGGCTCAAGGCGTAATCCTTCTTTAGTAGGTCCTTGACCCTCCTGCGCACATCATATCACCTGTTCTGGATGTCTTCCTTTGTGCGCAGATATGGTGATTGTGCGTTCACCCTGTCGACGATCCTCTCCCACATCTTGGTTTTCTGCGACATGGGGGTCTGTTGGACCAATGTACCAAACAGCTGTGGCTCTACCCTGAGGATCTCATCTACCAGGACTTCCAATTCACTGTCTAGGAACTTTGGATTCTTCTTTGGGGGCATGGTGATGGGTGGTGGTGGTGATTGATGTGTGTGTGGGTGTGCAAGTGAGGGTGTGTGAGTGTAGGTTTTGCTGGGTGTATGTGAGGGTGCTATTTGTTGAGGTGCTGATGGTGTGTGGCTTGTGTGATGGATGAGCTGTGAGTGTGTCTGTGGTTGCTGTCTGATGGTGTTCTGTGCTGGCAGGTCAGTTGAATTTGCAAAGGATCATGATAGGGATTTGTGGCCTTTATATGGGTGGAGTTGTGGGTGTGTCTTTGTTCCCTGTTTCCCCCCCGGTATTTATTGGCTTTGTAATTGCTTGTTTGGCCCTTTTTTTTGTATTTTTTCCTTTGTACTTTTTGTGCATGTAGGAGACGTTCTTCTGACCGAGTAGGACACTGCAGTTGTCTCGTGCGAGCTTCTCCGAGTCGTTCACGCTGTGTTTCTGCTGGGTTTCATGTGCGGCGTACGCGTCTGTCGCGGAGTATTGGGTTGCTTCGGCTCGCTGTTTTGTATGCGTGTCGGTCGTACGGCTTGAGCTCCGTGCGACTCGGTCTGGTTTTCCACGCATTGCATTGTACTGCGCGGGTCGGAGTTCGCGGGTACGTTTCGTTCGGGTTCATTCCTGGTGTGTGTCGGTCGGTTCGATTCGCGTTGTTTCCCGGCCGGATAGCTGGTTTACGTGCGGTTCTGTCGTTCGGCTTGTGTTCCGTACGAGTCGGTCGTAATTCGCATGCATTTCATCATACTAGGCGGATCGGGCAGCACTGGTACGTGTCGGTCGGACTCAATTCCCGAACCGAGTCGGTCGGTACGTTTTCCGGCCCGAATCGGAATCGACCCCTTGGTGTCTATTTAGAATGCTGTGTCAGATGGTAAGTTTAGTGCAGGTCCATCAATGGGGGCAATGTTGAAAGGGGGCAATAACCAATTTATGTGCTAATAACTTTGGTGCTCTTTAATGAGCATGCATGAAATCTGGCAGCCTCTTGGCATAATAAGCACAGCACAGGAATCTCAGGATTCATGCAGATGCAAGAACGGGGGTGTAAAGTTAAATGAAAAGTCACAAAATCATTGATTTGCTAGTACCTTTGCCACAGTTTTACAGATCTGCACAATCCTTGACAGACACTCATCATGTTTAGCTTACTTGTGATAGTTTTGGTTTCATCCAAACCCCTCAAGAAGGGCACACTTAAAGGGGTGGTCAGATAGCAGAAGTTCCTATATTAATTTCTATAGGAATCTTTGCTCTCTGCTACAGTAATAAACTCCAAAAAGAATGACTGGAAATGTAAGTAAAACATTATTCAGAGCAGTGCCATTGCTTGGTTTAGAGTAAAATGGGAAATTAACTTTAGAGTAATGCGTAAGTGGGCTTGAAAGGGATAGAAGATAGAGATAGATTTAAAACAGGGTCGACAAATAAAGTACCCAGCCAAGGTACAGGCAAAGCCCTACAGCCAATTCGTGCTACGCATATTTGAAGGCTGGGTTTGACAGTCTGTGGCAGGTTAACAAATTATTAGCAAATCAACACTTTTGTGCCCTACCACAGAAACTGAGCCCCCCAACGATGGATTTGTGTGTATGTCCTTATAGTAAAGGTAAGGTAAACAAGCTAGGGCTCTGCTAAATTTCATACCAGTCCATGATATGGCACTAAAGATATTAGCAAATAAAATAATTGTGATTTCCGCTTTAACTTTGCCCCTTTGTCAGATGTGCCGGACACTTGAGATTCCATGATACAGCACCAAAAATATTACCAAATAAAATAATTTTAACTTCTGTTTTAAATTGTACCCCCTCGTCAGATCTGCCTGAAAATTGAGCTTCCTGCACTGTATTGTATTGTATTGTAATTGCATTTATATAGCGCTTACTACCCCTGACAAGGCGTCGAAGCATTGTTTCGGCGTGTAGCACACTAGAACCCATAAAGGATTAGTGTTGAATTAGTATAGTGAAATATGGGTTTACTGATAGAATATCAATGTCACAAACATCAATGTTCTAAATATCGAGTTAAAAATATTGACTGCAAAAATATCGACTCCCATACATTAACAGGTAAGTACAAAAATATCGACTCAAAAATATTGAGGTAAAAAATTATAGATGTAAAAAATATTGATTTAAAAATATATATAAAATAAAATAATATATATGAAATATATTAAATAATAATATTTTTAACAAAAGAAATTAAATTTAATATACATGTTTACTAAATATAACAAATAAACTTAATTAAAAAAATATAAACACACAAACATAATAATTTATACATATACATATATTTACTTAAAAATAATTTATTAACTATCACCTTTATTTAATTTTTAAACTTTAAAATTAAATAATAACAATATATATATATATATCAATAATTTAAAATAAAATAAAAACGTTCTATAATAAATTAAAACAAACTATTTAAAAAAATGTAAACTAACATTTCCCAATACAATAAGTGCAACAGTAGGGAAAGTGTTGGATAGCGGAATAATTAAATTTACTATTCCAACTCCAATGAATGCAACAGTAGGGAAAGTGTTGGATAGCGGAGGGGTAAAAATTACTATTCCAACTTCAGTGATAGCAACAGTAGGTAAAGTGTTGGATAGCGGAGGGGGAAAATTACTATTCCCACTCCAAAGAGTGCAATAGTAGGGAAAGTCTTGGATAGCGGTGAGGTAAAAAATACTATTCCCACACCAAAGAGTGCAACAGTAGGGAAAGTGTTGGATAGCGGAGGGTTAAAATTACTATTCCCACTCCAGTAAGTGCAAAAGTAGGGTAAGTGTTGGATAGCGGTGGAATTAAGCTTACTATTCCAACTCTAGTGAGTGCAACAGTAGGGAAAATGTTGGATAGCGGAGGGGTAAAAATAACTATTCCCACTCCACTAAGTGCAACAGTAGGGAAAGTGTTGGATAGCGAAGGGGTAAAAATTACTATCCCCACTCCAAAGAGTGCAACAGTAGGGAAAGTGTTGGATAGCGGGGGCGGGGGGGGGGGGCAAAAATTACCATTCCCACTCCAGTGAGTGCAATAGTAGGGAAAGTATTGGACAGCGGAGGGGTAAAAATTACTATTCCCACTCCAAAGAATGCAACAGTAGAGAAAGTGTTGGATAGCGGAGGGGTAAAAACTACTTTTCCCACTCCACTGAATACAACAGTAGGATAAGCGTTGGATAGCAGAGGGGTAAAAAATGTTATTCCCACTCCAGTGAGTGCAACAGTAGGGAAAGTGTTGGGTAGCGGAGGGGTAAAAATTACTATTCCCACCACAGTGAGTGCAACATTAGAGAAAGTGCTGGATAGTGGAGGGGTAAAAATTACTATTTCCACTCCAGTGAATGCAACAGTAGGGAAAGTGCTGGATAGCGAAGAGGTAAAAATTACTATTCCCACTCCAATGAGCGAAACATTAGGGAAAGTGTTGGATAGCAGAGAAACAAAAATTACTGATAACACTTAAACAGTTGAAAAAAACCCAAAAACATTACAAAATTTAAAAAATCATAAAAATAAAAAAAACAATATTTAAAAAATATAAATTTAAATCTATTAAACATATAAAAAGAACACATATTATAATATTAACTACATATAACAAAAACCTACAACTAATATATAAAATAAATTAATAAATACATTTATTAACAATAATTATTTAAAAGTAGCACATATTAACAAAACAAAAATAATATTTAAAACATAAATGTATTTATTTTATTTCATACCCTATAACACCACACCAATAACAAAACACTTCAACATTTATAATTACATTTATTTCCAAATTAACATGAATAATACATTAAAAAACATCTTATAAATGAAAAAAAAACATTAATTGAGTACACAAGCTTTAACACTCTAATATCCACAACACACACCTAAATTAAACTATAAAATAATAAAACACAATTATATATTATTTTTTAAAGAAAAACTATTATTACCAACTAATAATTAAATAACAACATTTTATTTAATACCCACCATTTACACCTTTAAAAGTAAAAACAAAGCACAAAAAAATAAACATTTACCCAAAATAAATATCAAATAATTAACATTAATTAACAACTATATATTAATTAATTAAACACAAATTACTCCCTACCCTTTACTCCTATAAACACCACAACACACACATAAAATTAATTACACAATTACCATAAATAATTAACAATTAATTATTAATTGATCAATGAAAAATAATTTACTTCCCACCCTTCCCAACCTTTACACCTATAAAAACTACCATACACAAATATAATATTTTGTATGGTAGTTATAATATATATGGCCCCCTTGGCGGAGATTGTAGCCCCTTTCGGAATCCACATAGTCACATATGCTGATGACACCCAACTAATCGTGGCACTGAATCAGTCGGAACAGTCCCCTACGGACCTGCATTCCTGCCTCAAGGCAGTCGCTAGCTGGATGAGCTCATCTCATCTGAAGCTCAACGGCGAGAAAACGGAGCTTATGCTGCTGGGCAACCAAGCAAATTTTAATCCAAACATCATGTGGCCGATCTGCATGGGCCCAGCTCCTCTCCAAAAAAGGAGATAAAAAGCTTGGGTATCTGGCTCGACCATGATCTTACTTTTAGAGTCCAAGCAAGGAAAACGGCCGCCACGTGCTATGGCCTGCTCAGAACCACCCGGAAAATACTCCCTCTCCTACCTAGCCACTCAAGAAAGCTGCTGGTCCAGGCACTCATTCTCTCCAGGCTGGACTACGGCAATGCTCTTTATATGGGTGCTCCTAAATCGGTTGTCGCCAAACTGCAGGTGGTTCAAAACTCGGCAGCAAGACTCCTTACAGGCACAAACAACCGCTGCTCAGCAAAGCCCGCTCTTCGCGCTCTCCATTGGCTTCCGGTTCAGGAGAGAATACATTTCAAAGCCCTATGCATTGCACACAAGGGTCTGCAGGGCAGAGGCCCCCCTATAACTAAAAATCTGGTCACACCTTACAAGTCTACACGTTGTCTGCGCTCGGACGAGCTCTACCTGGCCGAGGTCCCTAGAATTAAGAAGGCTAGAACAGGCGGTCACCGTTTCGCCTATAGCACTTCTAGGCTCTGGAATGCTCTTCCTCTTCCTATCCGCAAGGAGGTTAACCACCAGACTTTCCGGAAACGCTTGAAAACTTGGCTATTCCCTTAATCTCTCCTCTTCTCTAGTCACCTCCGCAGCGCTGGGATGCCTCCAAGTAGCCATGCGCTATACAAAAGCCATTTTCATTTCATTTCATTCATTTCATTTCATTTCAATTATTTAAAATTAATTAACAACCAATTATTAATTAATTAATAATAAATTAATTTACACATTTAACACTATAACATCTCAATTAAACAAATATTAATAAATAAAAATTAATCAATACATTAAATATAATTAAATTACTTCCCACCCTATTCCCCTATAAACTAAGCCCGGGCGTAGTTTGCGTAGTAGCACTTCACGTAGCTACGTGAAGTACAGCTTCAACTACACGTAGCTATGCAAATTGCGTAGTGCGTAGCTGTGTGCTTGACTGCACTGTACAATAATTACCAAAAGCAAACTTGTACAGTGCAAGTTAAGATAAAATAAATATCTCTGTCTTTATATGCTAAAAATGCATATAGTCATTTCACTAAAGTGAAAACAAAAAGCTAACAAGCAGTGAGAGAGGTGATGATTTTGGTATCCTCACTAACTTAGGGAGAGAACCAACAACCAAGCAGATGTCTTGAAAACAAAAAGCACATCTTATTGAACGATTCCTCCTAGGACCACCCCAAGCACAGTTATGGGCAAAAATACAATCCCAACCAAAGGCCCTGCAAAGCATTATGGGACGAGATTAGCAGTGGGCAGTGAATATTATAGTGTCCAATATCAAAATAATTCTACAAAGAGCTGCAGTTCAACTAGTCGTCACTGGGTGTCGTCCCTCAAGAGTGAAATGCAAAAGTATTGAAAACCTTTCATGAAGCTTTTGCATTTGACTCGTGAGGGACGACACCCAGTGACGACTAGTTGAACTGCAACTCTTTGTAGAATTATTTTGATATTGGACACTATAATATTCACTGCCCACTGCTAATCTCGTCCCATAATGCTTTGCAGGGCCTTTGGTTGGGATTGTATTTTTGCCCATAACTGTGCTTGGGGTGGTCCTAGGAGGAAGGGACCACCATTGAATCGTTCACATGATATGCTTTTTGTGTTCAAGGCATCTGCTTGGTCCTCCCCCTAGGTTAGGGGGACTCCAAAATCATCACCTCTCTCATTGCTTGATATGTCAAAATTCATTTTTGTGAATTGGTTATATGCTTTTAGCATAAAAAATTGCTTTATCAAAGCATTTGAAGGAGTTTGTTATTATTATTAAGCCTGGGCGTAGTGCTAGCTGTGTGCTTGACTCACTGCACTGTACAATAATTACCAAAAGCAAACTTGTACAGTGCAAGTTAAGATAAAATAAATATCTCTGTCTTTATATGCTAAAATTGCATATAGTCATTTCACTAAAGTGAAAACACAAAGCAGTGAGAGAGGTGATGATTTTGGTATCCTCGCTAACTTAGGAGAGAACTAAGCAGATGTCTTGAAAACAAAAAGCACATCTTATTGAATGATTAGGTGGTGGTCCCATCCTCTTAGGACCACCCCAAGCACAGTTATGGGCAAAAATACAATCCCAACCAAAAGGCCCTGCAAAGCATTATGGGACGAGATTAGCAGTGGGCAGTGAATATTATAGTGTCCAATATCAAAATAATTCTACAAAGAGCTGCAGTTCAACTAGTCGTCACTGGGTGTCAGTCCCTCACGAGTCAAATGCAAAAGCTTCATGAAAGGTTTTCAATACTTTTGCATTTCACTCTTGAGGGACGACACCCAGTGACGACTAGTTGAACTGCAGCTCTTTGTAGAATTATTTTGATATTGGACACTATAATATTCACTGCCCACTGCTAATCTCGTCCCATAATGCTTTGCAGGGCCTTTGGTTGGGATTGTATTTTTGCCCATAACTGTGCTTGGGGTGGTCCTAGGAGGAAGGGACCACCATTGAATCGTTCACATGATATGCTTTTTGTGTTCAAGGCATCTGCTTGGTCCTCCCCTAGGTTAGGGGACTCCAAAATCATCACCTCTCTCATTGCTTGATATTTTATTGTCAACATTCATTTTTGTGAATTGGTTATATGCTTTTTAGCATAAAAATTGCTTTATCAAAGCATTTGAAGGAGTTTATTATACTCCTGCTACGCTACGTTTATTAGTACAGTTATTCACTCTGCTACGTGCAATTTGCGTAGTGCGTAGTAGCACAAACTTTGCATGCTTCCCAGGGTTACTATAAACCCACATGCTACGAAACTAAAAATGCAAAAATAAAATTAAAAAAATTAAAACATTTAATATAATTAAATTACTTCCCACCCTATTCCCCTATAATCCCACAACCCACTACAAAACTAAAAACGCAAAATTCAAATAATAAATGTAATATAATTAAATTGCTTCCCACCCTATTCTCCTATACACCCACAACCCGCTACGAAACTAAAAGCGCAAAATTAAAATTAAAAAAAATTAATAACTACAAAAAATGTAACACATATATTAAAAATACAGACAAATCTTATACAAAAAAATATACATCACATACATATAAAATATATACTAAAATACATAACAATAATAAAAACCGATATTTTTAACAACTATAATTTTGCAAACGATATTTAACACTTCGATATTTTTAAAAACGATATTTCTTACCTTAAGTCGATATTCTTGACCACGATGTTCTTGCTGTCAATATTCCTGACCTATGATATTAATAACTCGATATTTGTGCAACTCGATATTTTGTTCTCGATATTCTGTCTCTGCACCGAAATATGAAAGTAATTTGAGTGGTGGATAGGTTAATCAGTTATTTGGATTCAGAAGGATAGCGGAGGGATAGAAGAGGGAAAAAGGTTTGCATTTATATAGCGCTTGTTACCCCTGATGGGGTGTTAAAGCACTTTTTTGGCAAGTAGGCCGCTACTCCGGAACCCATAAAGGATTAGTGGTGAATTAGTACAGTGAAATATGAAAGTAATTTGAGTGGTGGATATTAGTCAGTTATTTAGATTGAGAAGGATAGCAGAGGGATAGAAGAGGAAAAAAGGTTTACATTTATATAGCGCTTGTTACCCCTGATTCTGTGTTGAAGCAATTTTTTGGTGAGTAGCACGCTACTCCAGAACCCATAAAGGATTAGAGTTGAATTAGTATAGTGAAATAGGAAAGTAATTTGAGTGGCGGATATGTTAGTCAGTTATTTGGATTGAGAAGGGTAGGGGAGGGATAGAAGAGGGAGAAAGGTTTGCATTTATATAGCGCTTGTTACCCCTGATGGGGTGTTAAAGCGCTTTTTTGGCAAGTAGCCCGCTACTCCGGAACCCATAAAGGATTAGTGGTGAATTAGTACAGTGAAATATGAAAGTAATTTGAGTGGTGGATATTAGTCAGTTATTTAGATTGAGAAGGATAGCAGAGGGATAGAAGAGGGAAAAAGGTTTGCATTTATATAGCGCTTGTTACCCCTGATTCTGTGTTGAAGCGCTTTTTTGGCGAGTAGCACGCTAGTCCGGAACCCATAAAGGATTAGAGTTGAATTAGTATAGTGAAATAGGAAAGTAATTTGAGTGATGGATATGTTAGTCAGCTTTTTGGATTGAGAAGGGTAGGGGAGGGATAGAAGGGGGAGAAAGGTTTGCATTTATATAGCGCTTGTTACCGCTGATGGGGTGTTGAAGCGCTTTTTTGGCGAGTAGCAGGTTACTCCGGAACCCATAGAGGATTAGTGGTGAATTAGTACAGTGAAATATGAAAGTAATTTGAGTGGTGGATATATGTCAGTTATTTGGATTGAGAAGGATAGTGGAGGGAAAAAGGTTTGCATTTATATAGCGCTTGTTACCCCTGATTGTGTGTTGAACCGCTTTTTTGGCGAGTAGCACGCTACTAAACTTTTCCAACTCAACTTCCTGACAGTCTACCAAATATCATGCAGATTCGTTAACCAGCACCACAGTTTTTGTACAAGAACACTTTGTTGATCATGTGCCAAATCTGGGGCAAATCTGGGATAAGGCACCAAAGTTATTACCATATGAAAGATTTTGTAGCCCTCCCCTCTTTAAATTTGCTCCCCTTTGATTGATCTGCATAAAACCTGACATACCAAGAGAAAAACAAACATGGTAAATATTTGCCTAGTTTCATGCTAATTCATGAAATGGCATTAGTTATTAGTAAATTAACACTTTTTGCCTCCATTGTAATTGTGCTCCTTGATGAATCAGCACAAACTTGAATCGACTAATAGTGAGCTGCACATGCTGAATGTCTTTCAGTTTTCATGCAGATTCATCCATCACTACTAAAGTTCTAAGCAAATCAATATACATATATACATTAGTCTGGCTGCGATAGAACCAGTGTAGTTCTAGTACGAGTTACCATTTTTAAAAATACATTTGTTGCTCTTTGACAAATCTACAGGGAACTTCCAAAAGAAAACTTCATCCACCTTGCATCCTTCATAGAAGGTTTTGCACTGATCCCTCAAGTCGGGGTGAAGAAAAAGGAAGGGGAACATCCCCAAAGTGAGATTCCCATTTTAATTCACATAGAAATGATTACGCATCCATACAGAAAAAACGTTTGAACGGAATTACACCAAAATTTGCACAAAGTTAGGACTTTGGATTGTGCTTTTGTTCTTTTGGTTTAAATCCGTTCAGTAGTTTTCAGGAAATTATCATTTTTAAAAGGTTATTAGGATGCGTATTGATAGAGCGCTCGACGCTCTTAAATTTGTAAGGGTGCACTATGTTAATGTATGAACCGCATTCACATATATTCTAATGTTTGGTTGAACTTTGTGCATATTAAAACGAAGTTATATATCCTCATATCAAAATCTGTAGAATGAACTTGTAACGCTATTTACAGGATTGATTAGTATTTCGCACGTATTTAGAGAAATTATGTAATTGTGCACGTATATAATGATTAGTAGGTAAACCAAATGTATTCACTGTTATAAGATTCATATAAAGGCCTGTGTAACGAGTGCATATTAAAGAACGTTCTTAGATTAGCCAGAAAGGTAGGCCTAACTTTCGTTTTCTTAAAGGTTTCATTTCTCCTCGTTTGCTCTTAGGTCAGGAGCTAATTAAAATATATGTCTGTAGAAAGTTTTCTTTTCACCCCTACTGCAGGTGCAGGAATTTGACCTCGTTATTTTTAGATTTAAGAAGATACATGGGAGGAGAGGAATGCCTTTGAAGAGCTCGGACAGAGAGAAGGGATGACACCTTCCGTGCCTGGTGAAACTTGGGAACCAAGGTCGGCGGACAGAGCTGTAAAATTAATTGGACTTTATGGAAAGTTACTCAAAGAAGGTGTTCACGGAATAATGTACCATGTGACCTGTCAGGGGTGTAACTTTGTCTTTTTGTATTAGGCACAGGGACAGATTTGCAGGACTTCTGCTTTTGACTGAGGAAGGAGAGCATCTTAGAATGAGCTCTGTAGCTTTACGCTACTTGACCCATTTAACGTGAGTGCACTTCTTAGGAAGTCACACGTGCTGACACCTTTGGGGAAATTCTTCTGGGAGACTAGGAAGGGATGCCACTTTAGAAGTAGAGTAGGGACAGATTATTCTTTAATTCGGAAATACAAATGAAAAAGGATCTGAACGCAGTGTTTATACTCAGCTGTGTTCTGATTTTGGAATTTATTGTTCTGTGCCTATTGTGCCGTATGAACTATATTCGTAGATTGGGCTCTGTATTAGTATTCATGTATCTTTACACCTTAATTTTGAGGTGTGTCTATATTCTGTTGTTTCTGGCTTTGTAATAAACCAACAAAATCTGAATTCGGAGTCTGCAGTTATTTAGCTGGATGGGAGGGGAAATGTATAATTGGTAAATTGTTTTCTTCCCTCCACACTTCTTAGCAGGCAATAAAGACCATCGGCCAGATATTCCTGAGTAAATTTAGGATATGGAATTCGGCCCCATCAATTGGTAGCAGAAACAGATGGTTGCCTCTAGAAGTGAGGGGAGATTTTAGAAAATCTAGAACAGAATTAGACCTACAGAGCCCAAAAGAGAGCCCATGACTGAGAACAGAGGACGGCGGGCGTTGACGGAGGTCGGCGGAAATTGATGGTGCGGCAGAGACAGCGGTAGCTTGAGTATGAATAGTGATGTGTGTGTTAGATTGCGGTGAATTGATTGTGTGATGTCTTGCGGAGTTGGAATGATAGTCGAGTAAAAGTAAGTTATTGGTTTACTGGTCTGAACACGTGCGGATCAGGAGGTTTTTGGAAAACAGACTCAAGAGAAGTCCAAGAACCCGGGATAGTTTTGTACTGTAATTGTCTGAACATTGATGTGGGTGTCGTGGAGCGCTATCGACGGCTCACTTGGGGTAGGGAACTTTGTGTGAGTGGATCTAATAGAGTCGTGT